>CM022302.1:413080928-414280928 GCA_011799875.1 Thinopyrum elongatum | reverse complement strand
GCCGCCGCAAGCTTCTGTTCTCGTGAGATCCCATCTTGGGGCCTTTTCCGGCACTCCGCCGGATGGGGATTCGATCACGGAGGGCCTCTACACCAACCTTGTTGCCCTTCCGATGATGTGTGAGTAGTTTACCACAGACCTATGGGTCCATAGCTAGTAGCCAGATGGCTTCTTCTCTCTCTTTGATCTTCAATACAATGTTCTCCTCGATGTTCTTGGAGATCCATTCAATGTAATCTTCTTTTGCGGTGCGTTTGTTGAGATCCGGTGAATTGTCGGTTTATGATCAGATTATCTATGAATATTGTTTGAGTCTTCTCTGAACTCTTTTATGCATGATTAATATAGATTTGTTTTTCTCTCTGATCTATTGATTTGGTTTGGCCAACTAGATTGATCTTTCTTGCAATGGGAGAGGTGCTTTGTAATGGGTTCAATCCCGCGGTGTCCTCACCCAGTGACAGAAGGGGTAGCGAGGCACGTATTTGTATTGTTTCCATTAAGGATAAAAGGATCGGATTTATATCATATTGTTTGGATCTATCCCTCTACATCATGTCATCTTGCTTAAGGCGGTACTCCGTTCTTGTTAACTTAATACACAAGATGCATGCTGGATAGCGGTCGATGTGTGGAGTAATAGTAGTAGATGCAGGCAGGAGTCGGTGTACTTGTCACGGACGTGATGCCTATATTCATGATCATTGCTTTGGATATCATCATAAGTATGCGCTTTTCTATCAATTACTTAACAGTAATTTGTTCACCCACCGTATGTGTTCTTTCAAGAGAGAAGCCTCAAGTGAAACCTATGGCCCCCGGGTCTATTTTTATCATATTATTTTCAGATCTATAAAACCAAAAACACAAAAATACCTTGCTGTAATTTATTTACCTTTACCTTATTTTGCACTTTTACTTATCTTTTATATCAATCTCTATTAGATCTCATCCTTGCAAGTGACCGTGAAGGGATTGACAACCCCTTTTTCGCGTTGGGTGCAAGTAATTGTTTTTTTGTGTAGGTGCATCTATTGGGGACTTGTGTGTTCATCCTACTGGATTGATACATTGGTTCTTAACTGAGGGAAATACTTATCTCTACTTTGCTGCATCACCCTTTCCTCTTCAAGGGAAAAACAAACGCAAGCTCAAGAAGTAGTAGTTATACGCACCTATTACGTGTTATGATCCGCATACCCCAAGGTGACAATAATTGGGATTCTTTCCGGTGATTACCGTAATTTGAGGAGTTCATGTATTCACTGTGTTAATGCTTTGTTCCGGTTCTCTATTAAAAGGAGGCCTTAATATCCCTTAGTTTCCTTATGGACCCCGCTGCCATGGGAGGGTAGGACAAAAGATGCCATGCAAGTTCTTTTCCATAAGCACGTATGACTATTTACGGAATACATGCCTACATTATATTTATGAACTGGAGCTAGTTCTGTGTCGCCCTAGGTTATGACTGTTATATGATGAATATCATCCAACGAAATCACTGATCCAATGCCTACGAGTTTGTCACATATTGTTCTTGCTAAGTTACTATCATTGCTGTTACTGTTACCACTGTTACAAAATTATTGCTATCACTGTTACCGTTACTATTACTGTTACCACTGCTATCAAAACTATCATACTACTGTGCTACTAATCACTTTGCTGCAGATATTTAATCTCCAGGTGTGGTTGAATTGACAATTCAACTGCTAATACTTACAAATATTTAATCTATAAGTTTGGGTTGAATACTCTACCCTCAAAAACTGTTGCGATCCCCTATACTTGTGGGTTTTCAGGGTTATGCGATGATCACATGTAAAGATCAAACTCCTTGTGGTCATGTGATGATCACTATGGTATTGTTAATACCAAGCTTGGTTGACCCTAAGGTGATCGTGTGGTGTTCCTGATGGTAGGTTGATACCTATGGTGGTTACGACGTAACCTCCGAGCAGAGTAAGTTGGCCCGTAAGACCTTAAACATCAACCCCCCTTGCATACTAGTTCTAGTATCATCATTTTCATATCATGAGTAACATGTTCATGCCATGCTCACCTCACATGGTTCTACTCGTATCATGCTCATCATTGATAATTAACCTGTAAATGTCATGCTGTTGTTTGTCTTGATTGCTTTGGTTGTTGTGAACTTGCGAGTACATTCAAAGTTCTCACCTGGCGTGTCATGCCAGATTGTAGGTCATGTCATGATTGATTGCTTGACGAGGATCCCGAGTTTGCGAGCTAGGATACGTCCCAGCCAAAGTCCCTGCAGAGTGGTGTCCAATGCTGTCGTCGTTGTTCCGCCGCTAGAAGTTATTCTGTTGTTTCACTGCTAGCATAGAACTACTTTAGCAGGAGTAGTGTCGTCGTGCCGATGATCCTTTGTAATATCAGAACTCTTGTACCCATATCATTTATAATAAGAGCTGGTTTGTTCTATGCCATGCAGTGCCGTATTCCAAAGACTTGATCTCTGGGCTGGAATACGGGGTGTTCCGGTTCCTCTGAGCTGTGGTGCCACATGATGGATATTCAACGAGGAGTGAAATGGTGGCTGCTTCCTCCATCAAACTTAGAGAAAGGTGGGCCTTGTTAGTTGACGGCCCATTAGTTATTATTACTTTCTATACTCTTTGCACATTTAATAACCGCGTGGTAGAGTAGTTGGCTATACTTTTAATCATGCTCGAAGAGAAGAGATGCACACACCGACGCACATACTCTTTGCGTCTTCCCCAACCACACACGTGCGGCTACACGGTGGAGCTCATTTCTGTACGAAGATGCAGCCCACGTGATAATTTGACGCATGTAGTAGTTACTCACTTAATGGAGGGTCGGGAACCACGCATGAACGATTCCGCGTTATTTATAAATAAAGTTTTTTTTCTTTAGTGGCACGTACGCAATATAAATAAACACATATGGAGAGAAAAAGAAACCACTCCACTATATACATAGCCAGGAGCCTACACGGTTGCTTGCTGGGTTGCTCTCTTCACACTCTCTTGCACAAAATGACTGTGTCCACATCTCTAGTCACACATCCGGGTGGATCACGTCTGCCGGGGTAAGGGGAGGATGTTTTGTGTAGACGCGGTCACCGTCGGTGAGGGCGAAACCCCACTATCGGCGCATCCTGATCAGGGGTCCCCGTCGTTCTCTCTCACAATGCCGGCGTGGTTGCCTTCCTCCCTTGCTCACTGCCACGGCGTGGGCAGATGCCGCCTCCCGCCGCCCTCCTAGCTACATCCCGACATCCCTCAGGTACAACTTCCTTTACAGCCGGCTTGCACCACTGCCCCAGCTCCCCACATCGCTCCATGAGGATATTTCTCTACTTCTTTGCCCCGCACGTACCTCTATTGGCTTCTATTTGTGATGAGTTTATGTCTCATCAACTAGTGCCACTAATCTTATTCTCACCATACTTCTTCAATTTCTTTGCCTATAGGGATGCTCAGCTCGATTTTAGTGAAACTGCATAAAATGATCAGATGGTCAAAGGGTTACAAACTTCATTCCTTCGGAAGGATCAACCTCGCCAGCAAATTAAAGCCTGGTTAGGATTTAGGGTTGAAGGCCTAGGGACTGCATCGATCTTTTTTTAGTTGTCTCTGTTCCAAAATAAGTGTCTCAACTTTAGTACAACTTTGTACTAAAGTTGGCAAAGTTAGTATAAAGTTGAGACACTTATTTTGGAATGGAGAGAGTACATATTGGCTATGATCTGTTAATCATTGAGATGCAATAGCATGCATGTTAGTCTCCTTTGTATTTGATGGAATGTTGCAACGGGGCAACCTTGGACGCAAGATACATGAAAAAGAAGCTGAAAGCTTCACAGCATTGTACAATTTTATCTCGCTGAGAAATTATAGTACTGTGTACTAAAGAGCTAGGTGTCGCACGGTGTCCAAAAAATATGGTGATAGTGTGAGGTGGGCCATGTAATCACTGGGCTGCCGTGTTTTCCCTGCTTTCGCACTCCTCGGGTGTAAGAGTGGAGAAAATTGAAGTTTTATCACAGAATAGAGAAAAGAAAAAGAGTGCGGACGCTCTACGGTGCAGTTCCTGGCTCCGAAATCATTCTACCTCCTTTCGCCGAAACATGGGACATCCAGCATCCGGGTGCACGTGACATGCACCAAATTAAAGTGTACAGCACAACTGAGACTCAGCACGATCGTACCACCTCAGTAATAATGACCAATGAGCTGTCAAATCACATAGAACCAGCAGTAAGTTTGACGGACGAAGCAACCATCACTCTTCATTGAATCCGCTTCTCCCTACAATGCAGGCGCCAGTGAGAGGTCGCGTCTGCTCTTCCCGGCCATGAATGCGGCATCGATTCTCTGGAGCGGCACTGACCGTTCCGGGCGGGAAGCGTGTGTGGGCGATCGAGGGGGTTTCGGTGGGCCAGGGCAGTCAGGAGCGGGCGTGGCAGCTGTCTGGACCGGATGCCTGGAAACGACAGGATGCACCGACTCTCACAGCTAAATCGTACTACTCTGTCTCACAATGTAAGCCATTTTTACAAGCTAGTTTAGCTTGCAAAAACATCTTACATTATGGGACGGAGAGAGTAGTACACACCATCTCTGTGCAGGTCGATGTTTCGCTCTCTCTAACACACACACACACACACATGCTATTAAAAAAACACATGCACACGCACACACAGGTTCATAGAATAGGAATATTGTAGGAGTGGGAAACCACAGGAAGTGAGATGAATGAAGTACGTACAAGAAGAGAAGAGGTACACGCACGTCCGTTGGAGACACAGTCGCTGCCTCACACTATAGCCCACTCGACCACAGCACGACGGCCGGATATGTGCCTCTCTCGTCCCGGCGCCGGCGGTCAACCGCTATATCTGCGCCGTGGGATTTGACGCACGCTGCTGTCAGATTTGGCGCATCCCAGCCGCCTACGACTGCACCTTGCCATGGATTTTCTGGGTACCGGGTTGCACAACAATGGCAATGCCTCCACGTCGCATGCAGGTACTGAATCCACCTCTAGCCGCTCGGATCTATCACGTCGGCTGTTCGTCGGCAAAGACACGACCAGCCACTATCCGGGCTCGGCCCTGGCCCAGCGGCTAGTCGGTTCACCGTTGCCGCTCATAAAGTGCGATGGCTGCCCGTGGCAGGTTGGGCGCCGTGTTTCGACCACGCCGGAACATCCCCGATGGGTGCTCATCAAGTGCAAAAAGATAAGGTGCGTAGTACTTCTTTTGATTCGGCTGTGCCCCCATATTCGGCGCATGTTCGGCGGCTTATACTCAAAATTCTGTGTAGGATGGATGCAAGTTTTGGTTTTGGGAAGAAGAATACATCGATCTATTGATAGCATAAATTTTGGTAGATGCTCGTGCACTCCTTGCTAGAATAGAGACTAGAGATGAGACTAGAGATGATATTAGATGTGAAGCAACGTCTAGTTCTTTAGAATCAAAGAAGAAAGAAGTGTGCAAGCTTGAGAAGCCATAGATCAACAAGGAAGACATAGAGAAGATATTAATACAATTAGTGGGAGTAGTTATGGAAATTGGATATCTTTTGAAATGTCTAATTGTGGTTCTTGTTTTCTTTGATCTTGCTCTTCTAGCAAAGAATTGGTGAATGTACTTCCATGTATCAAAATGTCGTTGATTAAATAAAGAAATGTGATGGAAAATAAATGTGTGCATACGGCCAGTGGCGGTATTAGTTATGTTGGTTGTGAATTTTTGCCACTAGTTAATTATGTTGGCAAACTTTGATAAAAAGAATACTCCATAAAGAAATATAAGAGCGTTTAGATCACTAAGTAGTGATCTAAACGCTCTTATATTTGTTTACGAAGGGAGTATTATATAACTACATAAAAAAAGAAGCCATAATATTTATTTATTTTTGGCATGTATTAGCAGTTTACTAGTTAAATAATTTGGTCAAACTTTGACAAAAAAATGATGTGGCGTAAAAATCTGGACGGTGTAGTAGTACAAGATCCGGTGGCACACTGACTTAGGCCGAATACAAGTGCCCAAAATTATTGGAAGAGGGCAAAGTGTACATACAAAATAATTAAATTTGAATTTCTTGAATATATTTAAAATTGGAGGATGGTGCGGCCCACCTTTCCGATATTTTGACCGTGTGTGGTTCAGTTATTGTTCACTTAACGGAGGGTCATCTACCACACGTGAACGATAATAAGTGCGACTGGGAGGCATGGAGCGTTAATTGTGAATTGACTCCTTCGAGCATTAGATTTCCTTCGCGTATTAGCATTGCCCTAGTATTTTTCTTCACTAGTACGTTAAATAAAGAGTTCTGTTTCGTGCACAATTTAGAACATTTTTTATGGAGAGAAAAAGAAAACCACTCCAACTATATGTGTATATATATATGCTGCAGCCTCAGCGCTTGTTTTCTAGGGTTTGCTCTCTTCACACTCTCTCTCCACTACATATATATACACGTTGGAGCCTCGGCGCTTGTAATTGCTCTCTTCACACTCTCTCACCCTCTCTAGATCTAAACAAGACTGTGTTGGCCTCTCTCTCTGCCCTCACTGCTGGTCAAAGAGCCGGCAGGATCCCGTCCATCGGGGAAGGGAAGGAGGCTTAACGTTGTCGCCGTCCGCGAGGGAGGGAATCCACTTCCGGTGGCGCTATTCTCTTTCACCCAGCATCGACGTGGGAGGGCCTTCAACCCCTTCTTCCTCGCTGCCGTACATAGTGTGGGCAAATCCGGCTTCCGGCCGCCCACCGAGCCACACCCCAACAACCCTAAGGTATAATTTACTTAATCCACCGGCATTGCTCTAGCTGCATGTGGATTTTTTCCGCTTATGCACTCGAATCTAGGTGTTGGATCAAACAGGAAAGTAGGGGGGAGTTGTATAGCATGAATCTAGGATGTGGTTCAAAGAGGAAAGGAAGGGGGAAAGTAGTATAGATTAGCTATCCAACACCTCTGTTGGTCAAAAAGGTAAAACAATGACAAACGCAGTACACACATCTGTAACAAACTGATCTTTCTGTGGGTGGGGAACAAGGCTGTAGAGTTTGAGCATGACTAGATTTGCTACCCTCACATAGGGAAAGGTGTCTAAAGAGAACAAAAATGGGACCAACACAGATATGATCCTTGGTTGTTTGTTGCAACAAACTGTGCATCACCCCTTTATACATTGGTGGATGCACATGGTGCTGGTGCGTCCACTGTCCCATACAACTCTTTAGCTGTTGTTAATCTAATAATGCCACTGGAAAATTGAAGCAAAGCCACAATTAAAAGCAAATTACATGTTTAACAAATTTTATTGTTAATATAATCCCTCTGTTAATATGAATCAATGCCACTGTTTGAGAAATGCTACTGTCTTGCTTTCTTTCCCAATTAGATAAGTTAGATGCTTCTTTTTGTGAGCTTCTGTGTCATCCACCATTATTGACCAGTAATTGTTTCCTTTGCACCTCTGTGTAAACAGGGTTATCTACTTCACCTCGTTGCTATTGCGACCTTTTGTTGCACTTCACAAAACACTTTTGTTTTAAGAGTGTTTTGTGCAGTTCAACTAAAATGTCACACTGACAACATTGCTTGATTGCTTGATCTTAGTGGAACTGCACAAGAGGAGATCGGACTTCCTATCTGTGTTGGCAAATTTGTTTTAGATCTTCTTCGTGTGAGTTGTTTGAATTCTACGTCATGAGAGGTCAGTACTGGCCTTCTTCCACATGATTGTGCAGTGTGCTTTCACATGTTGTGCTACTTATACGGTAATGTTGCTTGAATTTAGTGAACTGCACAAAAGGAGACCAGACTTCCAATCTGTATGTGCACTGTAATATCCCATTCAGGTAAGATAATGATATTTCACAACTGTTGGCCTCCATTTTGCTACTGTCATCAGAAAATTAATGTTGTTGTTTAGTGCTATACTTGTGCTCACTAATTGACATGAAAAATCTTACATTGAAGGCGAAGCTTGTCTGTTATTGAACCAAGTGATGAAGGGGAAGAACAAGCGGAAGAAGAACAAAAATCAAATCTCGGCTTTAATGAAGCACTGGAACTGTGATGACACAAGTAATGATATCGTTTTGCATCTTAATTTATTGCTACGGCTGGAACAAGCCATTGTTTTGCCAATGTGATTTGATGCCACTCTTAATGTAATATGTAATTATCTCTACTTGTGCAAACAGGGATCTTGTTTGAAGATAACATATATTTTAGTGGAACTGCACAAGAAGATGTTGGAAACATTAAACTAATCGCGGAGTATATAGTAAGCATGGCAACCACTATAGATAATAATGGATGGCTCCCGAGAAGTGCTTCATCTATATGCTCTACACAATAAGCCTCGTAACAAAGGTTGGTACCAGTCCATGGCTTTCATCCATATGATTGAGCTTTGTCATCTCTATAGGTGTTGTGCTACTGTTTAGCTATTGTCATGAGAAAGTGGTATTGTTTCGCATGTTAATCTAAGGCTGCTAATAAATTGAGGCACTAGTTTGCCATCGTTATAGCCACTGATAAAATAAAGTAATAATTGTGTTCAAGTTGAGCTGCTGTCTTTGGTGTCATATCATTTCCTATGAGGATAATGAGGATGCATCTCTTTGTGACTATACATTTCATCAGTTACTCCCATTTTTAATGTAATGTCATGTTTTAAATATTTCCTTCTCTTTTTTTCGAGCAAATAGGGATGCTAGCATTTAGTTGTTCTCTTGTCTTTGCACAACAGGATCCTCCTCCTCTGAAGAATTCGGATCCTACTTGGGGTGCCCCCTGGCTGCCTCTCCTCCCCTCCCACCTATATATATGTGGGGAGGGGGGCGCCTAGAACACACAACATCAATAGTTAGCCGTGTGCGGCGCCCCCCTCCACAGATTACACCCTCGGTCATATTCTCGCGGTGCTTAGGTGAAGCCCTGCGCGGATCACTTCACCATCACCATCACCATGCCGTCGTGTTGACAGAACTCATCTACTTCCTCGACATCTTGCTGGATCAAGAGGACGAGGGACATCATCGAGCTGAACGTGTGCAGAACTCGGAGGTGTCGTACGTTCGGTACTTGATCGGTCAGAGCTAGAAGAAGTTCGACTACATCAACCGTGTTGTGAAACACTTCCGCTTACGGTCTACGAGGGTACGTAGACACACTCTCCCCCCTTGTTGCTATGCATCTCCTAGATAGATCTTGCGTGAGCGTAGGAATTTTTTTGAAATTGCATGCTACGTTTCCCAACAACAACCTTGTCAAATTTTGCTCATTGATGTTAGCAAGAAGACATGCACTTGATATTTTGGAATGGGACGCCCTTTGCCATCAGCAGCATTGATCGATTTTTCTTTAGTTGTGTCTTTAGTTGTGAAGTAAATATTGGCTCTCACGTGTGAATCATTGAGATGCATAATCATCGATCGATTGTTGTGAATGTTGTCTATGTATTGCCAGGCATGTGAGTTTGATTGCAATGTACAGGCACGCTAAAAAGCTGCTCAAACTTTTTGTACGTGTGAAACTACAGCAAACGAGGTGATCACCATGCGTCCTAAGAATAATGCTAGTACGTATTATTTTCCATGTTCATCTAATGCCACAGATACAAGAATTCAAACTAACTGGACTAAATTCGTTCATACACAGCCGAATTTCATATAAACATGTCGGATTTCATTACATTTCAGACATTCTTCAACTAAAAAGCGGTGCTTGCCTAGCTCTGGTGGTATAATTAATTAACCTAATCTATGAGCTCCGGCTCCCATTCCCCGTGTTTGACTGAGCCCCAAGAACTGAAGCTTCTTCTCGAGCTTCGCCTCGCCCCTCCCTAGCTTCGCCTCCGGAGCCACAGGAAGTGAAGTTGTCCGACTCCACGTCACTGCCAAGCAGCTAATCGCCCATCGATGTTCAACCCGCCAAGCTTGGCTTCAACCAGAGGGTAGGAGCGGTGGCCTTACTTGGACCCGAGCGGTGGCGACCTACCATCTTCTACTCTTCATCGTTTTCTGTGTGGCGCAGCCTCGTTGCCGGCAGGGTGGGGCCTCGATGGAGCCGGCAATGTCCTCTGCCTCATTGTCGGCGAGGCGGCGCCTCGATGGTGTGGGGAAAATCATCCCCCTCGTTGCCGGCAGGGTGGGGCCTTGGTGGAGCCGGCGATGTCCTCTGCCTTGTTGTCGGCGGGGCGGGGCCTCGCCGTAGCCGGTGAAGTCCTCCGCCTCTGTGCCGGTGGGGTGGGGCCTCGGCAAAGCCGGCATTGTCCTCTGCCTCATCGTTAGTCTCGCCAAACAGTGCCTCGCCCGCTTCATCACCCTCTTTGTAGGCGGCCGCAACCTCCGCCACCCACATGCGGTACCTCTAGCACATGAGGCGGCTCTCACGGGCGGAGCAGTACGACTCGAGCAGTGCCTCCTGCTCCGTGGCGATCTGCTCCTCCGCCCGCAGGTGCTCCTGGAGAACATGGTGGTTGTAGGCGGCGTCGGCCTACGCCTCCCAGAACAGCTCCTCACATTTCTGCCTCACCATGTCCATGTATTGGGCACGGGCCTCGCCGATGGTCATGGTGCAATACACCGGCGAGGATGGCGCGGAAGAGGGGGTTGGCGCTGGCTCGTCGATGACCATGTTCTCTGTTGGGACGTCGTCATCCTCCGGCTGCCTACAGGCCAGCCAATCGGCAGCAATGGCTGCCATCTCCTTCTGCTGGTCCATCGTCCGCCCATCCCGGAGAGTGCTGGAGCGCGAGGAAGCCATGGTAAGATTGGTGTGGAGAGGAGAAAGGGAACAGAGGCGGGTGACTGCGGCTATGGCCGGCGTAGCAGTTTATATAGCACTGGTGGGCGGTAGAGGGACGGACAGGTGGCGCCGGAGTAGCCGCCTCAGCAACCGCGTATCATTAATGTGGGCAGCAGAAGGACGGACGGACATCAGTTGTGTCGTTTGAACACGGAGCAGTCGCCTGCACCAGAAAGCGGCGCGGGCGGCGCTAACTGTTTCGGGTGGAGAGCGCGCTTGGGCGAGGGAGGGGGTCTGGGTGGGCCAGGACGGTCAGACTCGTGCTTGGCAGCGGTCCAGTCCAGTGGACAGACATGCTGCCTCGCCAGCGAGCTCGCCGAGCTTAGCGACGACAACCAGACGATGGACGAGGCTTTCGACCAGCAGCCGGTGCCACCACCCAAGCTGATTCATGCCGTGTTCACCATAGAGCAGGTGCGGCCGCACTTTGACGCCCTAATGGTGGAAGAGCTACCAGTGCTGCCGGAATCGGCATTCCGGGAAGCGCAGGAGGACTAGTGCTACAACCTCCATCTCCTCAACAAGCACCGGCTCGCGGACGAACAAATCGCCGGCAAACAAGCGAACGACAATGCCGTCGTGGACATGTGGCCCGATGATCCTGGCTTCCTGAATGATCAGAGGGCGCTGTATCAGACCATCCATAGGGCCCACGAGGCCCACTCCGTCGTCCTTCGACTTGTTGCGCTCGCCATGGCGTCGCCGTCTCGCGTTGTAAAAAACATGGTCAACGAACATGAGGGATCAAGAGATGACTTTACGTGGAGAGGATGATAGTAGGGACCCACCAGGGCCATAGCCATAAGTACGCAAGTGCCTCCTTTTTACGACTATAAAAAATTGCTTCCTCCTGGTTTCCTGATATCACGATCCCACACCATTATCAACGTATATAGTCAATAAATGAGAGAATTGCACAAGGAGCGGCTGATAGCTGGGACCCAGTAGCTCGAGCAGTATTTATTTTTTGAGGGGTGAGCAGAATCTTTTTTAGCGATGTTTTGGTTGTTATTCAGAGGAGCAGGGTATCAACTAGGCGGACTGTGGCCCATCTAGCCCAGGCTATTATTTTATGTCGACCAAATATCCAACCCAAATAATAATTTTTCCAGGTGAAAATGGCTAGCCCAACTATACTTTTTTTGAGGAATACCCAACCGAGGCCAGCTTGTTATTCTCCGCCCCGCTGGGCTGCAAATCTTTCCTAAGAGGGATGCATTAGGCTTGCCAAGAAAATGGGATTTAAGAAATAATAAATGGTTTGTAATTAAAAATGGGTTGTAAATATAAAAAAACGGATCGAATAGGTAATTAGTTTCAAAAAAAAAATCAATTTTGAAAATTTTAATTTCATTATTTGTTGCGCGCGCAAAATATCATTGGATTTTTACCTAATAGAAATTTATTTTGAAATTAGATTTAATCTGACTCGAAATTTTGGGATAAAAAATATTTTGGATCCCATAAAAATGTGGGAAATTTGGTTGAAATTATTAACCTTGTCCTGGCTAGAAAATGGGTTGTAATGTTAACAAACAGTAAATGGGTTGCAGTAAATTCCATTAGAATTAAAAAATGGGCTATAAATTATTACAAATCGCAAATGGGCTATATGCTCTCTGCCATAGATGTGATGCTCACCTGTGGGCCTACTAAGTTGACGCGTACGCAAGGCTTTGTCAACTTATTGTCAACACACGATTCAAGCAGCAGTGGCCGTTGGATGTCCATCCAACGACTGTCGTGCTTCTTCAATCTCGGATATTCTCGCTTTAGCCGCCCAAACCACCGCTGGCGGTACCGCCTGCTACCGCCTCCCGTGGCCGGTTGTGCTGCCGCGCAAGCCATACCTGCCCACCCTACTCCCCATCACCGTCCAGCCCATTCCTCTACTCACCAACACCTCCTGTTATTCTCCGGCGACGGCAGCCTCACACCACAGTTGAACCAGTGAACCCTCGTACTCCCCTCCGCGTGGGCATCCACTATTGTGTCTTCTCCGGCTCCGAGTCGTTCCCTTCCTAGGCCTCGCTGTCATCCACCGCGTTGGTTCTCTCGGCGCGGCATGGTCAACTTTGTCAACAAACGATAGCCATCAGAAGAGGGATGTACGTGGAGTGGCTGATGGTTGGGACCCACATGGTCCATGGCCGCACACAAGCAAGTGTGTCCTTATTATGCGAAAACAAATGATTTTCCCCCTGGCAGGTTTGACCCACCAGCTACATCTTCGCACCCAAGGAAGTTCCTCCTTATTACGCAGAAAAAAAAGTTTCCTCTCCCTGACTGCTGGGACCCACCAGCTACATCTTCGCACGCAAGGACGTGTCTCCTTATTACGCACAAAAGAAATGACACCCTCCTACTAGCTGGGACCCACCAGATTTGGAGGCTGGCTTGTGGGCCTACTAAGTTGACGTGTACGCAGGGCTTTGTCAACTTAGTAAATAAACGATTCTAGCTACAGTGACCGTTGGATGTTAATCCAACGGCCGTGTTGCGTCTTCAACCTCTGGTCTTCTTGCTCTAGCTGCCCAAACCAGCGCCCGCCGTACCGCCTGCTCCAGCCTCCCATGGCCGGCTATGCTGTCACGCAGGCCTCATGGCCCAACCCTACTACCACTGGCCAGGCCTTCCCTTTACTCACCCACACCCCCTGTTATTTTTCGGCAAAGGCAGCCTCACACCGCAGCCAAACCAGTAAATCCTCATACTCCCCTCCGTGTGGGCATCCACCTACCTCCTTCCCTGGCTCCACGTTGTTCCCTTCCTAGGCCTCGCCGTTGTCCACCGCCTTGATGCTCTCGGCGCGGCGTGGCCAACGAATGACAGCCATTGGAAGAGGACTTTAGCCGGTGAGGCTGACAGCTGGACCCACTAGCTACATCTTCGAATGCAAGGAAGTGCCTCCTTATTACTTGCAAAATAAAAATGATTCCTCCCCTGACAGCTGGGACCCAGCAACTATATCTTCGCACGCAAGGAAGTGCGTCCTTATCCTCCCTGTCAGATGGGACCCACCCGATCGAAGCGTACGTAGCGTTGTTTGTCTGGTCGCGAACATGTACGTACATACTGATCGATCGGTCTCTCTGTAACAATGAACCTGGTCGAGTAAGTAGCGGCACGTGTCATAGTAGAGCCCCCGACGTAGCAGTTCACGCAATCCCGTCTAAACCGTGTACACATACGTACAACCACATGCCAAAAAATACGACCACGTACGTACATAAGGGTGGGGTCTCGAACGCGTACTCGCGCATACGTACGGCCAGGGCCCATGTATATAGAGAGTCAACAGACGGCAGCAACGGCGTCATGTTCATCGGCAGCCAACCGGCTGGGTCGGAACGGAAAACAGCATCGTGTTCATTGTAACACCCCCAGTGGTTAACTACAATAATCCCCTTTTGTTTAAGCCATGTCATCATGATTATCAGTGCCTAATCATCATTTGCATTCAGCTCCTAACTAAAATTTCAAATTAAAATTAAAGTGGAAAATAAAAGTTGTCCAACCCTGAAAACTAAAATGTGCATCATGTTGCAAATATTCCCAAAGCATTTATAAAAATGATTGCAACATTTAATGGAGATGGAAAAGGACTCAAACATCAAGGAACAGCAGCAAAACAACACTATTTAATCCTTTTCAAATTAAATAAAATCCAAACAAAAAGATATGGACACCAAACCAATTTCTAGCAGTGACTAATGTTGTACTGTAATTTATGGACCAGTTCTTATATTTTACAAAAGTCCATAAGTAGCCTAAACATTTTTGCAAAACAGAAAAGAAATGAATAAAGAAATAAGAAAAAGGAAAACAGAAACAAAAGAAATCGCCGCCCCTGGGCCAACCGGCCCAGCTGGCCACCAACCAGGCCGGCCCAACCCCCGGCCTATAACTCCCCCAGGGGCACCCACCCCCGAAACCCTAGCCCCCACCCGATCCCCACTCTCTCCCCAACGCCCCTCTTTCCCCCCCCCCCCGACTGGATCGGGGCAGTGCCCCGCTGCCCACCTCACCGGCGCCGCCTCGCCGGACGCCTCCCATCCCCGCCACCACGCCAGCGCCCCTCGTCGAGGCCACCTCGCCGTCCTCGTCCCCCCTCCGGATCCAGGACGGGATCGGGGCCGCGTCGCCACAGACGCCGCGCCCGAGCGCCCGACGCCATCGCCGCGTCGCCTTGCCGGCGTCGCCCGTCGCCTCCCCGTCAACCCCGTCGCCTCCTCACCCTGCCGCCACGCCGGAGCCGCCTCTCGCTGGAGCCCCTCACCTCTCCGTCACCTCGCCCTCCCCAAACGCCTCCCGAACCCCCTCGCTGTGATGCTCCATCCCGTGCTCGGCTTCCCCCCCCCCTCCTAGCCGTGTCGCCCACGCCCGCTAGCTCCGCGGCCGCGCTCACCGCCCGCGACCCCCTCCGCTGCCCCTCTCCGCGCTGAGCACCGACGCGCACAGCCGCGCTCCCGCACCGAACGGCATACGCCGCTGCCCCTGTGCTGCTGCTCCACCGCCACCCCGCGCCGCTTCCCGCACCAGCCCATCGCGCCGCCTGGCTCGCCACCGCCCTGCGCCCCACCGGCGACCGCCCTCGCCCGCGGCCATCCCCTGCGCCCGGGCGGGCATCGCCCCGCACGAGCCCGTGGGCGTCCACGGGCCCGCAACCGCGCGCCCGCTAACCCCCCCCCCCCCCCGGAGCCACTGCCCAAGGGGCCCCACGCCCCTGTTAAATAATAATAAAAAAGAATAAATAAATGAATAATTAAAGTTAATAATTAATAATTAACTTAATTAATTCTGATTAAAAAACTAATAAGATTAATTAACCTAATAACAACTGTTAATTAATTAAGCAGTGTCGTGACAGGTGGGACCCACTGGTCCTATTGACCACTGACGTCACTGTGATGTCATGCTGACGGAACAGTTACTGTTTCGGATAATGTCGGACTTAAATGATTAATAAATTCTAGAAATTGCTAAAATCTTTAGAAAATCATATAAAATAATCCGTAACTCAGATCGAAAAACTTTGTACATGAAAGTTGCTCAGAACGACGAGACAAATCCGAAGACGCGGTCCGTTCGTCTGTCACGCATCCCTAGCTTAGCGAACATGTAACCGTTCCCCTCAGGTCATCTGTCTGACAAATGTCCGGAACCGGGAAAACATTCCCGGATGAATTCCGCCTTCGCCAGTATCACCCGGCACTGCGTTAAATCACCTCTCTCACCGCGTATTGCCATGTTATGCTTTGTGCTGCACTTGTTTGCTCTGTATTTATTGTTTCCTCCCCTTCTTTCTCTCGTGAGACCCCGACGTCGTCCCAGAGACCGACGCAGCTCGGAGACCGAAGACACCACCTTGACGACCTTGCCCTTGCCGCTGAGCAACCAGGCAAGCCCCCCTTTTGATCATCCCGATAGCGCCATTCTAATTTCCATGCTTGCATTAGAATTGCTGCTGACTCTGTCTTCACCTATTCTGATGCATAGCCGTTTACTGTAACCTGCTGTTGATAATTACCTGCAATCCTAAACTGCTTAGTTTAGACTGGTGAGAACCTATCAGTTACCCCACTTATCCGATTGCCCCGCTGGATTTCCGAAGACCGATCAACGGGATTGAGGACCAGGCCCCGACACCGCACACAACCCCCTTAGTTGAACGACACTACAGCGTTACTATCGAGTGCCGAGGGTTGAAACCTCTTGTAGCACTTCTGATGTTAACTGTAGAGTAGCTATTTGGTCGTGGTCATCGAGGTGGATTCCTCCTTCACCACTTCCGGTAATGACGCTGGCGTGCAACACATAACTGTGAACCCATCGAGGGTGATTCCTCCGAGTTCACTGACGGATACATCGATGGGAATTCAACGAGGGTGATACCTCGGATTCCTCGATGTTATGGACACACGGATACTTGGACTTTACACTGTTACTTGGATAGGGGGTCGACCCTGAGGGGTACCCGCGTGCGCCTGAGAGCGGAGTGTTGTGAAGATGGGTGCCTGTGTGGTGCCCGAGTGGTGAATATGAGCGTGGCCGGCATTCATGGCCCTTGCCGCAAGTCCTCGAGATGAGGCGACGGGGTCACATCTTTCGTGAGTCTCTGCTGTTACCGCAAGCCCCTAGTCCACTAACAATTTGGATATTTGATCGAGCAGGCCTCTGGCCTGATGCACTAACCATCACGTGGGCATAGTATGGGCGTTCTGCATCGTAGCATCAGCCGAAAGCTCTGTCAGACGTCAGTTCAGCATTGCAAGACTCGGAGTGCACAGGGCGATGGCCCAAGACCTCTGAGCGCTTAGGATGTAGACCGACGGGGACCTCTCTCGAGCTGTAGGTAGGGCTGCGATGTATCGTTTGGCCGAGGCCGGGCATGACCCAGGAAAGTGTATCCGGCCGGAGTTAATCAGCGTGTTGGGTAAGTTGGTGCGACCCCTGCAGGGAAGAACAACATCATAGATAGCCGGTCTACGGTAAAGGACACTCTGAGTTGTATCCCAATCGATACAGCTAGAAGTTGAGATGAGACCTGGATATGAGGCTCTGGGATTGCTTCTCGCAGGGGGTCGAGAAGGGATCTCAGGACGAGGTTGAGACTGTATGGCTCTGGGTATGCTTTCTCGCAGGGATCGAGAAATGATCTCTGGGTGAGGTTGAGACTTAATGATACTGAATATATATGGTACTGTCTACACTCTTCTAATGCTGCAAGACCTCTGAAGATGCTAGTCTCGATAGGACTAGGTCCTCTCTATTCTGGCATTTCTGCAGCCCAGTCCACATATACAGCCTCCCTTTGAAAATGTTGCATATGTAGTGTAGATCCTTGCTGCTGAGTACTCTGGTACTCACGGTTGCTTTGTTTCTTTTCTCCCCATATCAGTTTGACGTGACCAAGATGACGGAGCCCCTGAGACAGATGCCCCGTCGATCGACTACTACTACTACCCAGAGGATGGATACTACTACGAGTTGACTGACGACCAGGAGTAGGATCGGAGGGTCCCAGGCAGGAGGCCTACGCCTTTCGATCGTAGTGTTTTCTTTTGCCGCCATTCTAAGGCCTTTCTGTTTCTCCTAATATCTGTCTCAGATATCTGATGCTTCACTGACGCTTGTACGCAAGCTTATGTATTCGAGCCCTCGAGGCCCCTGGCTTGTAATATAAAGCTTGTATGACTTTATTTATGTTTTAGAGTTGTGTTGTGATATCTTCCCGTGAGTCCTTAGGCTTGATACGTGTGCATTTGCGTGTATGATTAGTGCACGATTGAGCCGGGGGCGTCACATTCATCAGGAGGCAACGGAATGCGTCTGTTCATCGGGAGCCAACGGCTTGGATAGATCAGCCAAAACGGGGTCTGGCGTACTACAAAACGGAGGAAACGACCTTCTATTCGACCGCGCACAGTAGAAACGGGGTCGTTCATCGGGAGGGGTCTGGTGTACAGCAAAATGACGGAAATGACTTTTCTTTGAGTGCCTACGGTCGAAATGCGGTGTATGTTGATGGGAGGGGTTTGTCATACCACAAAATAGAGGAATCAGACTTTTGTTTGAGCGCCTACGGCCAAAATGGGTCATGTTCATCAGGAGGGGTGTGGCATACCGCAAAACGGGACTCCACGGGCCACTGTTCATCCACGTCTACTGCCTTGCTCCATCCTCCACGGGCTACTATTCATCCACCAGCACTTCCTCCAGCCTCCACGGGGTCATGTCATCCAGGCCCAACCGACTGGGGTGTGGTGGCCTCCTTGGGGTCTATTCATCCAGCGTCAACCGCCTATACCACGGGGTCCTGTTCATCCAACCCCTACGGCTAGGGTGTGGGGCTTACGTACGAGAGGGGCGGCAGCAACAACGGGAATTGTTCATTCACAGCCAACCAACTGGACGCTAGGGTTCAGTTAGCAGCGAAGGGATCGATCGCTCAGCTTCAGTACATAGCACTGTGATCACTCGGGTTCAGTAAGCGAACACCTCTCTCGGGTTCAGTTGCGAGCGCCTCGCACACGCGCGTAGAGAGGAGCAGCAAAACATACTGCATCGCTCGGCCCCGACCACCCACCGTAACCGGGAACGCCCCTAAATTTTCCTCGCCCTCACTTTTACCATGATTTTTTGCGTCATGGACGGCCCAAAGAATGTCACGCAGGTGCGTCTCCGGCCCGCCCAGGACAAAAAGCCCAATTTCTATCATGATTTTTTGCCATAGAAGTAGGAGCCACCACATCTATGATGATACGTGTTTGTCAAAATTATCGTCATAGAAGTGTCATAAGCATGACAGATTTGTTTTGTTCAGGCCATAATGTTACGGATGTGTCTTTTTTGGAGTGATAGTAAAAATCAATATCTTCTATATCAGCAGGTGCAATTTCATTCATAATCTCTTAATATAAGTAAAAGGAATAGCACTCACACTAGCACCCAATCATATAAACCATGATAACAATGATCTCTGGTTTAGCAGAAACAACAGGCATGCCAACTACAGATTTATTCTTATCTTTAGTATCAGGCTTAGCAATTCTAGTAGCTTCATCACGGAAGTAAGTAACATGCCCATCAATATTATGACCAAGAGATCCTTAACCATAGTGACATTAGGTTAAACTTTTATTGTTCAGAGGGTATAGGTGCTCTAATATTACTTTTGTTAACCACAGTTGAAACTTTAGCAGTTCTTAATCCTAAAAGGAAAAGGAGGTTTCTTCAAGTGTAAGTAGTAGGCACAACTGGATCAACATTGTAATGATAGTTTCATCTTTAATTATTACGGGTTCCTCAATATTTTCTTCAATAGGGGGATAATATTTAAACCACTTCTCTTTACGGAGATCAACATGAATAGCAAATGATTCATAAGAAAAGGCTACTATCTCAGAGTCAATCCATATTTAGTATAAACTTATGAAAAGCATTGTGTAAATAAAGGATTTAACAATCAAACTCAAGTTTATACTTGCCCTTCTACCTTTGTCGAGTTCCCAATCTTCATAAGCGTTTAATTATTTCTGAAGACCCCATTGTAATTCAATAGTTTTCTCCATAAAGGAACCAGTGGAAGAAGAACAAGCATGGATTGATCATTATGAGAAGGCCGAGCATAAAATTTTCTTATCATATAATTTCTTTTGGAGCTCATGATTGGGGCATGTGTACATCATGTACTTAATCCTCCCCCAAGCTTGAGCGATACTTCTCCTTCAGCCAAAAATTATATATAAATTCCGATTATGATGAACCAAATGCATAGGATAAAACTTCTGATGAAATTCCAATTTCAGTTGGTCCAATCTCTTGTTCTGATATCATCACATAGCCTATACCATGTCAATGCCTTCCCTCCAAAGATAAAGGGAAAACCTTCTTCTTGACCCCATCCTCAGATAATCCTGCAAGCTTAAATCATCCACATAGATTAAGTGCATATCGGATGTTATTTATTCATCCCTGCATAAGGCTTAGCTAGCAGTTTCTCTATCATGCCCAAAGGAATCTCATAATAAATATTTTTAGTAGGTGAAGTAGGTTGAGGGACAACTCTATAGCTTCTTGGCGAGGTGAAGATAACCCCGAACAAACCCCTCAAAGGATTACTTTCTATAGTAACAAGTGACAGTAAATTTCAGCAAGTAATAAATATTTCCTTACCAAATTCCACTCACCCAAGGCGCTTCACTCCCCGGCAATGGCGCCAGAAAAGAGACTGATGACACACAAGTATAGGGGATCAATCATAGTCCTTTCGATAAGTAAGTGTATCGAACCCAACGAGGAGCAGAAGGAAATGACAATTGGTTTTCAGCAAGATATTGTCTGCAAGAACTGGAATTATGTAACATATAGTTTGATAGCAAGGTAATTTGTAACGAGCAACAAGTAGCAATTGTAAAAGGTGCAGCAAGGCAACCCAATCCTTTTTATAGCAAAGGAAAGGCCGGAATGGTTCTTCTAGTAAGCAAAGCGTTCTTGAGGACAACAACGGAATTCATCTAGTCACTTCATCATGTTTGTTTGATTCACGTTCGCTACTTGATAATTTGATATGTGTGTGGACCGGTGCTTGGGTGTTGTTCCTACTTGAACAAGCCTCCCACTTATGATTAACCCCTCTGCAAGCATCCGCAACTACAAAACAAGAATTAAGATAAATCTAACCATAGCATTAAACATATGGATCCAAATCAGCCCCTTAGGAATAGCGCATAACAAAGGTGTAAGCTTCTGCACTTAGCAACCCATCATCTAATTACTAACACACCATGCCTTACCTTAGGCCCAAGTATGGTGAAGGTCAGTAGTCAACTTCACAGACACCACTAAAGGAAGCAACAACATACATATCATCAAAATATCGAACGAATACCAAATTCACATGATTACTAATGAAAATACTTCTCTCATGTCCCAAGAACAAAAGTAACTACTCACAAATCATATTTGTGTTCAGATCAGAGATGGTATATGAATATCATCAAGGATCTCAACATTAATCTTCCACCAAATAAAACACTAGCGTCAACTACAAGATGTAATCAACACTACTAGCAACCAACAGGTACCAATCTGTGGTTTTGAGACAAAGATTGAATACAAGAGATGAACTAGGGTTTGAGATGACATGGTGTTGGTGAAGATGTTGATGAAGATTGACATCCTATGATGAGAGGATCATAGTGATGTCGATGGCTTCGATTTCCCCCTCCCGGAGGGAAGTATCCCGGCGGAATCGCTCCGTCGGAGAGCAAAGTGCTCCTGCCCAGGTTCCGCCTCGAGACGGAGTGCTTCATCCCAAGAGTATTCTCTTGATTTTTTATAGGGAAAATGTCATCATATAGGAGAAGATGGGCTCGGAGGCCAGCCAGGGGCCCACAAGGTACATGGGCGCGCCTAGGGGGTGGCCGCGCCCATGTGCCTTGGGGTAGCTGGTGGGTCCCCTTCGGTATCTCTTTTCTCCAGTATTTATATATTCAAAAAATATTCTCCATGGAATTTTAGCTCATTTGGAGTTGTGCAGAATAGGTATCTCTGATATAGCTTTTTCAGGTCCAGAATTCCAGCTGCCGGCGATCTCCCTCTTCCTATAAATCTTGCAAATTAAGAGAAAAGGAATTAGAATTGCATCACAAAGTGTTATAATGATCAAGAACATTATAATTAATAGTAGGAAAACATGATGCAAAATGGACGTATCAGAGCTGCCGCCACTCATGTTCTTCATCGGGAGTGCTCTGGAGTCCGTTCGGGCTCCGGAGAGGGGGATTCGTCGCCATCATCATCATCAACCCTTCTTCTTCAACAATTCATGAGGCTCACCACTGGGAGTGAGTAATTCCTTCGTAGGCTTGCGACGGTGATGGAGTTGGATGAGATTTGTCATGTAATCGAGTCAATTTGTTAGGGCTTGATCCCTAGTATCCACTATGTTCTGAGATGATGTTGCTATGACTTCACTATGCTTAATGCTTGTCACTAGGGCCCGGTGCCATGATTTCAGATCTGAACCCTCTATGTTTTCATCAATATATTTGAGTCTTGATCCTATCTGCTAGTTATATGCACTTGTTATTGTTCTGATCCGTAGACCTAAAGGTGACAATAATTGGGATACTCTTGGGGATGATTGTAATTCGAGGAGGAGTTCATGTATTCAATATGTGTTAATGCTTTGTTCCGTTTCTCTATTAAAAGAAGGCCTTACATCCCTTAGATTTCCTTATGGACCCGCTACCACGGGAGGGTAGGACAAAATATGTCATGCAAGCTCTTATTTAAGCATGTATGACTATATACAGAATACATGCCTACATTGAATTGATGAATTGAAGCGATTGTGATCGCTCTAGGTTGTGACTGTTACATGATGAATGTCATCCACAAAAATATCCATCGCGATCCAATGCCTACGCTTTCCTCATATTGTCTTTGCTAAGTTACTATTGCCGCTGCTGTTACAATCACTACAAAACTACTACTGTTATTGTTACTATTATTGTTACCGTACTATCAGAACTATCAAACTACTGTGCTACTAAACACTATGTACAGAGAGCAACAAACTTTCCAGGTGTGTAAATTGACAAACTCAACTGCTAAGGCTTATAAATATTCTTTGGCTCCCCTTGTAGCGAATCAATAAATTTGGGTGAAATACTAGCCGCGAAGACTATTGCGATCCCTATACTTCTGGGTTATTAAAACCTTTTTCTAGTGCTAAAACCCACAAGTATAGGGATCAATCATAGTCCTTTCGATAAGTAAGAGTGTCAAACCCAATGAGGAGCAGAAGGAAATGACAAGCAGTTTCAGCAAGGTATTTTTTGCAAGCACTGAAATTATCGGTAACGAGTAGTTTGATAGCAAGATAATTTGTAACAAGTGGCAAGTAGCAATAGTAACTAAAGTGAAAGCAAGGTAGCCCAATCCTTTTGTGCAAAGGACAAGCCGGAACAGACTCTTATAATAAGCAAAGCATTCTTGAGGACACACGGGAAATCATCTAGTCACTTTCATCATGTTTGTTGATTGCGTTCGCTACTTGATAATTTGATATGTGGGTGGACCGTGATGGGTGTTATTCTTACTTGAACAAGCCTCCCACTTATGATTAACCCCATCTGCAAGCATCCACAACTATGAATGAAGAATTAAGATAAATCTAACCATAGCATTAAGGGATCTCAGGACGAGGTTGATGACTGTATGGCTCTGGGATTGCTTTCTCGCAGGGCAATCGAGAAATGATTCTGGGTGAGGTTGAGACTTAATGATACTGAATATATATGGTACTGTCTACACTCTTCTAATGCTGCAAGACCTCTGAAGATGCTAGTCTTCGATAGGACTAGGCCCTCTACTTCTGGCATTTCTGCAGCCCAGTCCACATATACAGCCTCCCTTTGAAAATGTTGCATATGTAGTGTAGATCCTGCGTGCTGGTACTCTGGTACTCACGGTTGCTTTGTTTCCTTTTCTCCCCATATCAGTTTGACGTGACCAAGATGACGGCCCTGGACAGATGCCCCGTCGATCGACTACTACTACTACCCAGAGGATGGATACTACTACGAGTTGACTGACGACCAGGAGTAGGATCGGAGGGTCCCAGGCAGAGGCCTACGTCCTTCGATCGTAGTGTTTTCTTTTGCCCATTCTACAGGCCTTTCTGTTTCCTTAATATCTGGTCTCAGATATCTGATGCTTCACTGACGCTTGTACGCAAGCTTATGTATTCGAGCCCTCGAGGCCCTGGCTTGTAATAAAAGCTTGTATGACTTCTATTTATGTTTTAGAGTTGTGTTGTAGATATCTTCCCGTGAGTTCCTTAGGCTTGATACGTGTGCATTTGCGTGTATGATTAGTGCACGATTTGAGCCGTGGCGTCACATCATCAGGAGGCACGGAATGCGTTCTGTTCATCGGGAGCCAAACGGCTTGGATAGATCAGCCAAAACGGGGTCTGGCGTACTACAAAACGGAGGAAACGACCTTCTATTCGACCGCGCACAGTACGAAACGGGGTCTGTTTCATCGGGAGGGGTCGGTGTAACAGCAAAATGACGGAAATGACTTTTCTTTGAGTGCCTACGGTCGAAATGCGGTCATGTTGATGGGAGGGGTTTGTCTACCACAAAATAGAGGAATCAGACTTTTGTTTGAGCGCCTACGGCCAAAATGGGGTCATGTTCATCAGGGTGGGGGGCGATACCGCAAAACGGGACTCCACGGGCCACTGTTCCATCCACGGTCTACGCCTTGCTCCATCCTCCACGGGCTACTATTCATCCACAGCATCCTCCAGCCTCCACGGGGGTCATGTGTCATCCAGGCCCAACCGATGGGGTGTGGTGGCCTCCTTGGGGTCTATTTCATCCAGCGTCAACCGCCTACATACCACGGGGTCCTGTTCATCCAACCCCTTAGCTAGGGTGTGGGCTTACGGTACGAGCAGGGCGGCAGCAACAAGGGAATTGTTCATTCACAGACAACAACTGGACGCTAGGGTTCAGTTAGCAGCGAAGGGATGGATCGCTCGCTTCAGTACTAGCCTGTGATCACTCGGGTTCAGTAAGCGAACACCTCTCTCGGGTTCAGTTGCGAGCGCATCGCACACGCGCGTAGAGAGGAGCCAGCAAAAACATACTGCATCGCTCGGCCCCCGACCACCCACCGTAACCGGGAACGCCCCTAAATTTCCTCGCCTCACTTTTACCATGATTTTTGCGTCATGGACGGCCCAAAGAATGTTCCGCAGGTGCGTCTCCGGCCCGCCCAGGACAAAAAGCCCAATTTCTATCATGATTTTTTGCCATAGAAGTAGGAGCCCCACATCTATGATGATACGTGTTTGTCAAAATTATCGTCATAGAAGTGTCATAAGCATGACAGATTTGTTTTGTTCAGGCCATAATGTTACGGATGTGTCTTTTTTGTAGTGATAGTAAAATAAATATCTTCTATATCAGCAGGTGCAATTTCATTCATAATCTCTTAATAAAGTAAAAGGAATAGCACTCACACTAGCACCCAATCATATAAACCATGATAACAATGATCTCCTGGGTTTAGCAGAAACAACAGGCATGCCAACTACAGATTTATCTTATCTTTAGTATCAGGCTTAGCAATTCTAGTAAGCTTCATCACGGAAGTAAGTAACATGCCCATCAATATTATGGACCAAGAGATCCTTAACCATAGTGACATTAGGTTAAACTTAATTTGTTCAGAGGGTATAGGTGCTCTAATATTACTTTTTGTTAACCACAGTTGAAACTTTAGCAGTTCCTTAATCCAAAAGGAAAAGGAGGTTTCTCAGTGTTAAGTAGTAGGCACAACTGGATCAACATTGTAATGATAGTTTCATCTTTAATTATTACGGGTTCCTCAATATTTCTTCATATGGGGGATAATATTTAAACCACTTCTCTTTACGGAGATCAACATGAATAGCAAATGATTCATGAGAAAGAGGCTACTATCTCAGAGTCAACCATATTTAGATACAACTTATGAAAAGCATGTTGTGTATAATAAAGGATTTAACCAATCAAAACTCAAGTTTATACTTGCCCTTCTACCTTTGTCGATTCCCATCTTCATAAGCGTTTAATTATTTCTGAAGACCCCATGTAATTCAATAGTTTTCTCCATAAAGGAACCAGTGGAAAAGAAGACAAGCATGGATTGTCATTATGAGAAGGGCCGAGCATAAAATTTTCTTATCATATAATTTCTATTTGGAGTCTCATGATTGGGCATGGTAATCATGTACTTAATCCTCCCCCAAGCTTGAGCGATACTTCTCCTTCAGCCAAAAATTATATAAAATTCCGATTATGATGAACCAAATGCATAGGATAAAACTCTGATGAAATTGCCAATTTCAGTTGTCCAATCTCTGTTCTGAATATCATCAATAGCCTATACCATGTCAATGCCTTCCCTCCAAGATAAAGGGAAAACCTTCTTCTTCGACCCATCCCTCAGATAATCCTGCAAGCTTAAATCTCCACATAGATTAAGTGCATATCGGATGTGTATTATTCATCTCCTGCATAAGGCTTAGCTACAGTTTCTCTATCATGCCCATAAGGAATCTCATAATAAATATTTTTAGTAGGTGAAGTAGGTTGAGGGACAACTCTATGCTTCTTGGCGAGGTGAAGATCACCCCGAAACAAACCCCTCAAAGGATTACTTTCTATAGTAACATAGTGACAGAAATTTCAGACAAGTAATATAAATTTTCCTTACCAAATTCCACCACCAAGGCGCTTCACTCCCGCCGCGCAATGGCGCCAGAAAAGAGACTTGATGACACACAAGTATAGGGGATCAATCATAGTCCTTTCGATAAGTAAGTGTATCGACCCAACGAGGAGCAGAAGGAAATGACAATTGTTTCAGCAAGATATTGTCTGCCAAGAACTGAATTAGTTGTAACATATAGTTTGATAGCAAGGTAATTGAACGAGCAACAAGTAGCAATTGTAAAAAGGTGCAGCAAGGCAACCCCAATCCTTTTTATAGCAAGGACAAGGCCGGAATGGTTCTTCTAGTAAGCAAAGCGTTCTTGAGGACACACCGGAACGGAATTCATCTAGTCACTCTCATCATGTTTGTTTGATCACGGTTCGCTACTTGATAATTTGATATGTGTGTGGACCGGTGCTTGGGTGTTGTTCCTACTTGAACAAGCCTCCCACTATGATAACCCCTTGCAAGCATCCGCAACTACAAAACAAGAATTAAGATAAATCAACCATAGCATGTAACATATGGATCCAAATCAGATCCAGGAGTGGATGGGGGCCGCGTCGCCACAGACGCCACGCCCGAGCGCCCGGCGCCATCGTCGCGTCGCCTCGCCGGCGCCGCCCGTCGCCTCCCCGTCAACCCCGTCGCCTCCTCACCCTGCTGCCACGCCGGAGCCGCTCGCCTCTCCGTCGCCTCGCCCTCCCCAATCGCCTTCCCGAACCCCCTCGCTGTGAGCTCCCCATCCCCACGCTCGGCTTCCCCCCCCTCCTAGCCGTCGTCGCCCACGCCCGCTAGCTCCGCGGCCGCGCTCACCGCCCGCGACCCCCTCCGCTCGCCCCTCTCCCGCGCTGAGCACCGACGCGCACAGCCGCGCTCCCGCACCGAACGGCATACGCCGCTGCCCCTGTGCTGCTGCTCCACCGCCACCCCGCGCCGCTTCCCCGCACCAGCCCATCGCGCCGCCTGGCTCGCCACCGCCCTGCGCCCCACCGGCGACCGCCCTCGCCCCGCGGCCATCCCCTGCGCCCGGGCGGGCATCGCCCCGCACGAGCCCGTCGGGCGTCCACGGGCCCGCAACCGCGCGCCCGCTAACCCCCCCCCCCCCCCGGAGCCACTGCCCAAGGGGCCCCACGCCCCTGTTAAATAATAATAAAAAAGAATAAAATAAATGAATAATTAAAGTTAATAATTAATTAATTAACTTAATTAATTCTGATTAATTAAAACTAATTAAGATTAATTAACCTAATTAACAACTGTTAATTAATTAAGCAGTCGCTGACAGGTGGGACCCACTGGTCCTATTGACCACTGACGTCACTGTGATGTCATGCTGACGTAACAGTTACTGTTTCGGATAATGTCGGACTTAAATGATTAAATAAATTCTAGAAATTGCTAAAATCTTTAGAAAATCATATAAAATAATCCGTAACTCAGATCGAAAAACTTTGTACATGAAAGTTGCTCAGAACGACGAGACAAATCCGAAGACGCGGTCCGTTCGTCTGTCACGCATCCCTAGCTTAGCGAACATGTAACCGTTCCCCTCAGGTCATCTGTCTGACAAATGTCCGGAACCGGGAAAACATTCCCGGATGAATTCCGCCTTCGCCAGTATCACCCGGCACTGCGTTAAATCACCTCTCTCACCGCGTATTGCCATGTTATGCTTTGTGCTGCACTTGTTTGCTCTGTATTTATTGTTTCCTCCCCTTCTTCTCTCTCGTTAGACCCCGACGTCGTCCCAGAGACCGACGCAGCTCCGGAGACCGAAGACACCATTGACGACCTTGCCCTTGCCGCTGAGCAACCAGGCAAGCCCCCCTTTTGATCATCCCGATATCGCCCATTCTAATTTCTCATGCTTGCATTAGAATTGCTGCTGCTACTGCTTCACCTATTCTGATGCATAGCCTGTTTACTGTAACCTGCTGTTGATAATTACCTGCATATCCTAAACTGCTTAGTTTAGACTGGGTAGAGACCTATCAGTTACCCCACTTATCCCGATTGCCCCGCTGGATTATCCGAAGACCCGATCAACGGGATTGAGGACCAGGCCCCGACACCGCACATCACCCCCCTTAGTTGTAACGACACTACAGCGTTACTATCGAGTGCCGAGGGTGAAACCTCTTGTAGCACTTCTGATGTTAACTCTGTAGAGTAGCTATTTGGTCGTGGTCATCGAGGGTGATTCCTCCTTCACCACTTCCGGTAATGACGCTGTCGTGCAACACATCAACTGTGAACCCATCGAGGGTGATTCCTCCGAGTTCACCTTGACGGATACATCGAGTGGGAATTCAACGAGGGTGATACCTCGGATTCCTCTGATGTTATGGACACACGGATACTTGGACTTTACACTGTTACTTGGATAGGTGGGTCGACCCTGAGGGGTACCCGCGTGCGCCTGAGAGGCGAGTGTTGTGAAGATGGGTGCCTGTGTGGTGCCCGAGTGGTGAATATGAGGCGTGGCCGGGCATTCATGGCCCTTGCCGCAAGTCCTCGAGATGAGGCGACGGGGTCACATCTTTCGTGAGTCTCTGCTTGTTACCGCAAGCCCCTAGTCCACTAACAATTTGGATATTTGATCCGAGCAGGCCTCTGGCCTGATAGCACTAACCATCACGTGGGCATAGTATGGGCGTTCTGCATCGTAGCATCAGCCGAAAGCTCTGTCAGACGTCTAGTTCAGCATTGCAACGACTCGGAGTGCACAGGGCGATGGCCCAAGACCTCTGAGCGCTTAGGATGTAGACCGACGGGGACCTCTCTGCTGAGCTGTAGGTAGGGCTGCGATGTATCGTTTGGCCGAGGCCGGGCATGACCCAGGAAAGTGTATCCGGCCGGAGTTAATCAAGCGTGTTGGGTAAGTTGGTGCACCCCTGCAGGGAAGAACACATCTATCGATAGCCGGTCCTACGGTAAAGGACACTCTGAGTTGTATCCCAATCGATACAGCTAGAAGTTGAGATGAGACCTGGATATGAGGCTCTGGGATTGCTTCTCGCAGGGAGTCGAGAAGGGATCTCAGGACGAGGTTGATGACTGTATGGCTCTGGGATTGCTTTCTCGCAGGGCATCGAGAAATGATCTCTGGGTGAGGTTGAGACTTAATGATACTGCTATATTATATGGTACTGTCTACACTCTTCTAATGCTGCAAGACCTCTGAAGATGCTAGTCTTCGATAGGACTAGGCCTCCTCTCTATTCTGGCATTTCTGCAGCCCAGTCCACATATACAGCCTCCCTTTGAAAATGTTGCATATGTAGTGTAGATCCTTGCTTGCTGAGTACTTCTGAGTACTCACGGTTGCTTTGTTTTCCTTTTCTCCCCATATCAGTTTGACGTGACCAAGATGACGGAGCCCCTGAGACAGATGCCCCGTCGATCGACTACTACTACTACCCAGAGGATGGATACTACTACGAGTTGACTGACGACCAGGAGTAGGATCGGAGGGTCCCAGGCAGGAGGCCTACGCCTTTCGATCGTAGTGTTTTCTTTTGCCCCGCCATTCTAAAGGCCTTTCTGTTTCTCCTTTAATATCTGTACTCAGATATCTGATGCTTCCACTGACGCTTGTACGCAAGCTTATGTATTCGAGCCCTCGAGGCCCCTGGCTTGTAATATAAAGCTTGTATGACTTTATTTATGTTTTAGAGTTGTGTTGTGATATCTTCCCGTGAGTCCTTAGGCTTGATCGTGTGCATTTGCGTGTATGATTAGTGCACGATTGAGCCGGGGGCGTCACATTCATCAGGAGGCAACGGAATGCGTCCTGTTCATCGGGAGCCAACCGGCTTGGATAGATCAGCCAAAACGGGGTCTGGCGTACTACAAAACGGAGGAAACGACCTTCTATTCGACCGCGCACAGTAGAAACGGGGTCCTGTTCATCGGGAGGGGTCTGGTGTACAGCAAAATGACGGAAATGGACTTTTCTTTGAGTGCCTACGGTCGAAATGCGGTCATGTTGATCGGGAGGGGTTTGTCATACCACAAAATAGAGGAATCAGACTTTTGTTTGAGCGCCTACGGCCAAAATGGGGTCATGTTCATCAGGAGGGGTGTGGCATACCGCAAAACGGGACTCCACGGGCCACTGTTCATCCACTGTCTACTGCCTTGCTCCATCCTCCACGGGCTACTATTCATCCACCATCGACTTCCTCCAGCCTCCACGGGGTCATGTTCATCCAGGCCCAACCGACTGGGGTGTGGTGGCCTCCTTGGGGTCCTATTCATCCAGCGTCAACCGCCTACTACCACGGGGTCCTGTTCATCCAACCCCTACTGGCTAGGGTGTGGGGCTTACGTACGAGCGGGCGGCAGCAACAACGGGAATTGTTCATTCACAGCCAACCAACTGGACGCTAGGGTTCAGTTAGCAGCGAAGGGATCGATCGCTCAGCTTCAGTACATAGCACTGTGATCACTCGGGTTCAGTAAGCGAACACCTCTCTCGGGTTCAGTTAGCGAGCGCCTCGCACACGCGCGTACGAGAGGAGCAAGCAAAACATACTGCATCGCTCGGCCCCGACCACCCACCGTAACCGGGAACGCCCCTAAATTTTCCTCGCCCTCACTTTTACCATGATTTTTTGCGTCATGGACGGCCCAAAGAATGTCACGCAGGTGCGTCTCCGGCCCGCCCAGGACAAAAAGCCCAATTTCTATCATGATTTTTTTGCCATAGAAGTAGGAGCCCACCACATCTATGATGATACGTGTTTTTGTCAAAATTATCGTCATAGAAGTGTCATAAGCATGACAGATTTGTTTTTGTTCAGGCCATAATGTTACGGATGTGTCTTTTTTTTGTAGTGATAGTAACATCAATATCTTCTATATCAGCAGGTGCAATTTCATTCATAATCTCTTAATATAAAGTAAAAGGAATAGCACTCACACTAGCACCCAATCATATAAACCATGATAACAATGATCTCCTGGTTTAGCAGAAACAACAGGCATGCCAACTACAGATTTATTCTTATCTTTAGTATCAGGCTTAGCAATTCTAGTAGCTTCATCACGGAAGTAAGTAACATGCCCATCAATATTATGGACCAAGAGATCCTTAACCATAGTGACATTAGGTTAAACTTTAATTTGTTCAGAGGGTATAGGTGCTCTAATATTACTTTTGTTAACCACAGTTGAAACTTTAGCATGTTCCTTAATCCTAACAGGAAAAGGAGGTTTCTCAGTGTAAGTAGTAGGCACAACTGGATCAACATTGTAAATGATAGTTTCATCTTTAATTATTACGGGTTCCTCAATATTTTCTTCAATAGGGGGATAATATTTAAACCACTTCTCTTTACGGAGATCAACATGAATAGCAAATGATTCATAGAAAGAGGCTACTATCTCAGAGTCAACTCCATATTTAGTACTAAACTTATGAAAAGCATTTGTGTAAATAAAGGATTTAACACAATCAAACTCAAGTTTTATACTTGCCTCTCTACCTTTGTCGAGTTCCCAATCTTCATAATTGCGTTTAATTATTTCTAGAAGACCCCATTTGAATTCAATAGTTTTCTCCATAAAGGAACCAGTGGAAGAAGAATCAAGCATGGATTGATCATTATGAGAAGGCCGAGCATAAAATTTTTCTATAATAATTTCTCTTGAGAGCTCATGATTGGGGCATGTGTACATCATGTACTTAATCCTCCCCCAAGCTTGAGCGATACTTTCTCCTTCAGCCAAAAATTATATATAAAATTCCGATTATGATGAACCAAATGCATAGGATAAAACTTCTGATGAAATTCCAATTTCAGTTGGTTCCAATCTCTTGTTCTGATATCATCACATAGCCTATACCATGTCAATGCCTTTCCCTCCAAAGATAAAGGGAAAACCTTCTTCTTGACCCCATCCTCAGATAATCCTGCAAGCTTAAATCATCCACATAGATTAAGTGCATATCGGGATGTATTATTCCATCTCCTGCATAAGGCTTAGCTAGCAGTTTCTCTATCATGCCCAAAGGAATCTCATAATAAATATTTTTAGTAGGTGAAGTAGGTTGAGGGACAACTCTAATTGCTTCTTGGCGAGGTGAAGATACCCCGAACAAACCCCTCAAAGGATTACTTTCTATAGTAACAAGTGACAGTAAATTTCAGCACGTAATATAAATATTTCCTTACCAAATTCCACTCACCAAAGGCGCTTCACTCCCCGGCAATGGCGCCAGAAAAGAGACTTGATGACACACAAGTATAGGGGATCAATCATAGTCCTTTCGATAAGTAAGTGTATCGAACCCAACGAGGAGCAGAAGGAAATGACAATTGGTTTTCAGCAAGATATTGTCTGCAAGAACTGGAATTATTGTAACATATAGTTTGATAGCAAGGTAATTTGTAACGAGCAACAAGTAGCAATTGTAAAAAGGTGCAGCAAGGCAACCCAATCCTTTTTATAGCAAAGGACAGGCCGGAATGGTCTCTTATAGTAAGCAAAGCGTTCTTGAGGACACACCGGAATTTCATCTAGTCACTTTCATCATGTTTGTTTGATTCACGTTCGCTACTTTGATAATTTGATATGTGTGTGGACCGGTGCTTGGGTGTTGTTCCTACTTGAACAAGCCTCCCACTTATGATTAACCCCTCTTGCAAGCATCCGCAACTACAAAACAAGAATTAAGATAAATCTAACCATAGCATTAAACATATGGATCCAAATCAGCCCCTTATGGAATAGCGCATAAACAAAGGTTTAAGCTTCTGTCACTCTAGCAACCCATCATCTAATTACTAACCCACAATGCCTTACCTTAGGCCCAAGTATGGTGAAGTGTCATGTAGTCAACGTTCACATGACACCACTAAAGGAAGCAACAACATACATATCATCAAAATATCGAACGAATACCAAATTCACATGATTACTAATGAAAATACTTCTCTCATGTCCTCAAGAACAAAAGTAACTACTCACAAATCATATTTGTGTTCAAGATCAGAGGGGTATTGAATATCATCAAGGATCTCAACATATAATCTTCCACCAAATAAACCAACTAGCGTCAACTACAAGATGTAATCAACACTACTAGCAACCAACAGGTACCAATCTGTGGTTTTGAGACAAAGATTGAATACAAGAGATGAACTAGGGTTTGAGATGACATGGTGTTGGTGAAGATGTTGATGAAGATTGACCATCCTATGATGAGAGGATCATTAGTGATGTCGATGGCTTCGATTTCCCCCTCCCGGAGGGAAGTATCCCCGGCGGAATCGCTCCGTCGGAGAGCAAAAGTGCTCCTGCCCAGGTTCCGCCTCGAGACGGAGTGCTTCATCCCAAGAGTATTCTCTTGATTTTTATAGGGAAAATGTCATCATATAGGAGAAGATGGGCCTCGGAGGCCAGCCAGGGGCCCCACAAGGTACATGGGCGCGCCTAGGGGGTGGCCGCGCCCATGTGCCTTGTGGGTAGCTGGTGGGTCCCCTCTGGTATCTCTTTTCTCCAGTATTTTTATATATTCAAAAATATTTCTCCATGGAATTTTAGCTCATTTGGAGTTGTGCAGAATAGGTATCTCTGATATAGCTTTTTCAGGTCCAGAATTCCAGCTGCCGGCGATCTCCCTCTTCCTATAAATCTTGCAAATTAAGAGAAAAGGAATTAGAATTGCATCACAAAGTGTTATAATGATCAAGAACATTATAATTAATAGTAGGAAAACATGATGCAAAATGGACGTATCAGAGCTGCCGCCACCTCATGTTCTTCATCGGGAGTGCTCTGGAGTCCGTTCGGGGCTCCGGAGAGGGGGATTCGTCGCCATCATCATCATCAACCCTTCTTCTTCAACAATTCCATGAGGCTCACCACTGGGAGTGAGTAATTCCTTCGTAGGCTTGCTGGACGGTGATGGAGTTGGATGAGATTTGTCATGTAATCGAGTCAATTTGTTAGGGCTTGATCCCTAGTATCCACTATGTTCTGAGATTGATGTTGCTATGACTTCACTATGCTTAATGCTTGTCACTAGGGCCCGAGTGCCATGATTTCAGATCTGAACCCTCTATGTTTTCATCAATATATTTGAGTTCTTGATCCTATCTGCTAGTTATATGCACTTGTTATTGTTCTGATCCGTAGACCTAAAGGTGACAATAATTGGGATACTCTTCGGGGATGATTGTAATTCGAGGAGTTCATGTATTCACTATGTGTTAATGCTTTGTTCCGTTTCTCTATTAAAAGAAGGCCTTACTATCCCTTAGATTTCCTTATGGACCCCGCTACCACGGGAGGGTAGGACAAAATATGTCATGCAAGCTCTTATTATAAGCATGTATGACTATATACAGAATACATGCCTACATTGAATTGATGAATTGAAGCTATTGTGTATCGCTCTAGGTTGTGACTGTTACATGATGAATGTCATCCACAAAAATATCCATCGCTGATCCAATGCCTACGCTTTCCTCATATTGTCTTTGCTAAGTTACTATTGCCGCTGCTGTTACAATCACTACAAAACTACTACTGTTATTGTTACTATTATTGTTACCGCTACTATCAGAACTATCAAACTACTGTGCTACTAAACACTATGCTACAGAGCAACAACTTTCCAGGTGTGTATAAATTGACAACTCAACTGCTAAGGCTTATAAATATTCTTTGGCTCCCCTTGTAGCGAATCAATAAATTTGGGTGAAATACTAGCCGCGAAGACTATTGCGATCCCCTATACTTCTGGGTTATTAAAACCTTTTTCTAGTGCTAATAACCCACAAGTATAGGGGATCAATCATAGTCCTTTCGATAAGTAAGAGTGTCAAACCCAATGAGGAGCAGAAGGAAATGACAAGCAGTTTTCAGCAAGGTATTTTTTGCAAGCACTGAAATTATCGGTAACGAGTAGTTTGATAGCAAGATAATTTGTAACAAGTGGCAAGTAGCAATAGTAACTAAAGTGAAGCAAGGTAGCCCAATCCTTTTTGTTGCAAAGGACAAGCCGGAACAGACTCTTATAATAAGCAAAGCATTCTTGAGGACACACGGGAATTTCATCTAGTCACTTTCATCATGTTTGTTTGATTCGCGTTCGCTACTTTGATAATTTGATATGTGGGTGGACCGGTGATTGGGTGTTATTCTTACTTGAACAAGCCTCCCACTTATGATTAACCCCTCTTGCAAGCATCCACAACTATGAATGAAGAATTAAGATAAATCTAACCATAGCATTAAACATATGGATCTAAATCCGCCCCTTACGGAATAGCGCATAAACTAGGGTTTAAGCTTCTGTCACTCTAGCAACCCATCATCTAATTACTACTCCACAATGCATTCCCTTAGGCCCAAAGATGGTGAAGTGTCATGTAGTCGACGTTCACATGACACCACTAAGAGAATCAACAACATACATATCATCAAAACATTGAACGAATACCAAATTCACATGATTACTTATGACAAGACTTCTCCCATCTCCACAAGAACAAAAGTAACTAATCACGAATCATATTCATGTTCAAGATCAGAGTTGTATTGAATATGCTTGAGGATCTGAACATTTAATCTTCCACCAAAAATACCAACTAGCATCAACTACAAGATGTAATCAACACTATTAGCAACCTGCAGGTACCAATCTGAGATTTTGGGACAAAGATTGAATACAAGAGATGAACTAGGGTTCAAGAGGAGATGGTGCTGGTGAAGATGTTGATGAAGATTGGTCCTCCCACGATGAGAGGATCATTAGTGATGTCGATGGCTTCGAGTTCCGCCTCCCGGATGGAAGTTTCCCTGGCGGAATCGCTCCGCCGGAGAACAAAAGTACTCCTGCCAGGTTCCACCTCAAGATGGCGGCACTTCGTCCCAAAAGACTTCTCTCTATTTTTTCTAGGGAAAATACCCTCATATAGCAGAAGATGGGCACCGGAGTCCTGCTGGGGGCCCACGAGCTTATAGGGCGCGCCCTAGGGGGGCACCACCTAGGCTCGTCGCTCCCTGGTGGCCCCCCTTCTGGTATTTCTTCCGCCAATATTTTTTATATATTCCAAATTATCCGTAAGTTTTTAGGTCATTTGGGGTTGTGGAGAATATCTATCTCCGTTGTAGCTTTTTCAGGTCCCGAATTCCAGCTGCCGACAATCTCCCTCTTCATGTGAAACTTGCAAAATAAGAGAGAAAAGGCATTAGAATTGCATCATAAAGTGAAATAATGACCCAAAACATAATTAATAAGAGTAGAAAAACATGATGCAAAATGGACGTGTCAACTCTCCCAAGCTTAAACCTCGCTTGTCCTCAAGCGAAAGCCGAACTCGATAATCATGACCACATGTTTAGAGAGAGAGAGAGGTTTCGATTAAACAAAATACAAACATGAAAGCATCATGATCATTATCATAGCAGAAATATATCATCATGAAACTTCTCATGATAAAGTAACAATTCATTCAAAAGCTAAATTATGAACCATGAACTTCATTGGAAACTAACAAACTGTGATCTCAGTCATCGAAACAATTACAATTTATCATACTTTCAGAAAGAGTCTATGTAAGAGCTTTTTTAGCAAGTTCACATACTCAACTACCATTTAGTCTTCTATGATTGCCGACACTCACGACGTATTTATGGCGCAAAAGTTTCAGTCAAACAAATAGGAAGATGGGGGTTTATACTTTTCACCTCCCAACTTATTTACCTCGGGGATAATTGATACGTCTCCAACGTATCTATAATTTTTATTGTTCCATGCTGTTATATTATCATTCTTGGATGTTTTACAGTCATTTTATGGCAACTTTATGTCATTTTTTGGGACTAACCTATTGACGTAGTGCCCAGTGACAGTTGCTTTTTTTTGCTTGTTTTTTACTTCACAGAATATCCCCACCAAACGGAGTCCAAACACAGCGAAACTTTTTGGAGATTTTTTTGGACCAAAAGACAACTTGGGAGCCAAGGAAGCACCTGGGGGGAGGCCCGTGGGGCCCACAAGACACCAGGGCACGCCAGAGGCCCCTGGCGTGCCCTAATGGGTTGTGGCCTCCACCGCCTCTCAGCTCTATAAATACCCAAATATCCCAAAAACCCTAGGGGAGCAGACGAAACACAATTCCAGCTGCCGCAAGTTCCAGAACCACGAGATCCAATCTAGAGCCCTATTCCAGCACTCTGCCGAAGGGGAACATGATCACGGAGGGGTTCATCAACCTCATTGGTGCCTCTTCGATGATGCGTGAGTAGTTCACCATAGACCTACATGTCCGTAGGCAGTAGCTAGATGGCTTTCTCTCTCTTTTTGATTCTCAATACATTGGTCTCTTGGAGATCTATTTGATGTAATGACTTTTTACGGTGTGTTTGTTGGGATCCGATGAAGGTTGAATTTATGATCAGATCTATATCCATGAATATTATTTGATTTTTCTTTGATCTCTTATATGCATGATTATTTATAGCCTCATATTTATTCTTCGAATCTTTGGTTTAGTTAGGCCAACTAGATCGGTTTTTCTTGCAATGGGAAGAGGTGCTTTGTGTTGGGTTCGATCTTATGGTGTCCTCACCCAGTGACAGAAGGGGTAGCGAGGCACGTATGTATCGTTGCCATTAAGGATAACAAGATGGGGTCTATTCCTACATGAATAGATCTTGTCTACATCGTGTCATCGTTCTTATTGCATTACTCCGTTTCTCCATGAACTTAATACACTAGATGCATGCTGGATAGCGGTCGATGTGTGGAGTAATAGTAGTAGATGCAGAATTGTTTCGGTCTACTAATCTTGGACGTGATGCCTATATATTGATCATTGCCTTGGATATCATCATAATTATTTGTTCTTCTATCAATTTCCCAACAGTAATTTGTTTACCCACCGTATGCTATTTTCTCGAGAGAAGCCACTAGTGAAATCTACGGCCCCTGGGTCTATCTTTTATCATATTGCTTTCCGATCTATCTTTTACCGTATTTGTTTTCAGATCTATTATTCCAAAAACCCAAAAATACTTTGCTGCACTTTTTATTTGCATCTTTTATTTCACGTTTTATTCAGATCTATTTATCCAATCTCATACTATTTAATCTATCTTTTACCGAGGAGGGATTGACAACCCCTCTTACGCGTTGGGTTGCAAGGTTTTGTTCTTTGTGTGCAGGTACCATTTACATAGTGTTGCTTGGTTCTCCTACTGGTTCGATAACCTTGGTTTCATAACTAAGGGAAATACTTGCCGTAGCTTTGTTGCATCATCCCTTCCACCTTGGGGAAATACCAACGCAGTTTAAGCCACATCAATAATGTCAACAATAATTACTCATGATCACCTACATCCAACTAGATATATATGCCTGGATCTTTCCCCACCACATGATGCTTGCGAAGTGGAGAATAATTAAGAATGGAATAGGGATGAAAATTATTGACTCTTGCATAAAAGTAAATATTGGAAAGTAAAAGATAGGCCCTTCGCAGAGGGAAGCAGAGGTTGTCATGCGCTTTTTATTTTTGGACGTGCAAGCTCTTAATGGAAAGGAACGTCACTTTATATTGCCCCTTGTGATCACAACCTTTATTATGCAGTCCGTCGCTTTTATTTCTATACCATCACAAGTTCATATAAAGCTTATTTTCCCTTACAATAAAAGATCATATATACTTAGGAGCAATTTTTATTGCTTTGTGCACCGATGACAACTTACTTGAAGGATCTTATTCAATCCATAGGTAGATATGGCGGACTCTCAAGACAAGAAACTGGGTTCAAGGGTTTTTGGATGCACAAGTAGTGTATCTACTTAGTACGAATTTTGGCTAGCAAAAGATTATAAGCAAGCACCACATGTTAGAGGATTCATGATAATACAACTTCTATGTGAATATAAGCAAACACAACTCATTACGTTGTCTTCCTTGTCCAACGTCAACCGTTTAACCAAGCAAAGAATATTTGATGGGGGCTCACAATCATAAAAGATGTCCAAGATAGTATATTTATATGTCAGGCCTCTCTTTCTTTTTTGCTTTTCATGAATTGCATCAATGACCAATGCTATGTTTGTTAACTCCCAACAAATTTATCAATTATACTTCTTTTATGTGAGGTCATTACTCCCCATGGGTTAGTTTATGACCTTTTTATTCTTTTCATTGCTAAGATTAAAGAAGGTCAAGCAACAAACTTAAACTACTCTTTATTATATAACTCTCACACTCGATTACATAGATAGACAGATCACGAAACAAGCACTCAAACTAAACCATACTAAAACTTCATTCTTCTAAATCATGAAATAACTAAGGATCGAACTAAGATAGATAACAATGGTAAAAGTGATGGTGATACGATGCCGGGGCACCTCCCCCAAGCTTGGAACAAGCCAAGGGTGGTGCCCATACCCATGTACTCAAGTGTCTTTCTTCGGTGATGATGGTGATGAGGTAGTAGGCTTGTCTTTCAGCAGTAGAAACTCCAGGTTATCATCGATCCTTCGAATATCATGATTCTGCTCCTCCAATAAAATAAATTCATGCGCGAACGCCGGGTTCTGAGCACAAATTGCTTCTACAGCCTTCAATGCATTAATTTTAGATAAAGAAAGATTATAACGAAGGGTTTGTAATATATCTCCCTTTTTCATATCCTCTGTTGGGGATACAGATTTATTCCCTTCATCGTCGCGTATCTGGCCACCGTTGACCTCCTTGGTTTCCTCCTGCTCCATGGCGTCCTCCTCTCCGGATGAACACTCATAGTACCCCTCATTGAAGGGGTGCTTGCCCGGAGAGGGCCGTACGATCCGATGCTTGGTACGAAGCCTTCGGGGAGCCATGGAGAGTCTGCTGGCTTAGATCTGTCAGAAAAACAGCCTAAAGCAAGAACAGAGGAGAAACTTGCGATACAGTGGTCAAAACAACGAGGAGTATATATAATGATTTTTCCCATGCAAGACAAGTAATCTGGAAGATAAGGGAGTCGGGAAAGTCCATGGGGGAGTCACGAGCTCACACGGCGCGCCCTGGAGGGTAGGGCACGCCCCCTGAGCTCGTTGCTCCCTCGTGCACTTTCCTGATTGTTTATCATTTTCCTAACTTTTTATATATTCCGAAAGGAAAAAGGTACTTTTATGAAATTTTTGGAGTCGGTTTACTTACGTATCACATACCTATTCCTTTTCAGGGTTCTGGAGTGTTCCGGAAAGTCTCTTTTATATGTTCCTCTGGTGTAATGGTTTGAATAATATTAGTCTTAATATTAATGGGCATATCTGAGATATAATGTTTAATTCTTTGCCCATTAACCACTCTCAGTGATCTTGATAGCTCCGGAGCGATAAACTTCTTCTACAGTATATGGTCCTTCCCATTTAGAGAGAAGTTTTCCTGCGAAGAATCTGAAACAAGAGTTGTACAATAGAACTTGATCACCTACTTTAAATTCCTGTTTTTGGATTCTTTTGTCATGCCATCTTTTAACTTTTTGTTTAAACAACTTGGCATTTTCAAAGGCTTGTGTTCTCCATTCATCTAGAGAACTAATATCAAATAACCTCTTCTCACCGGAAAGTTTGAAATCATAATTGAGTTCTTTAATTACCCAATAAGCTTTATGCTCTAATTCTAGAGGTAAATGATATGCTTTTCCATAGACCATCTTATATGGAGACATACCCATGGGGTTTTTATAAGCAGTTCTGTAGGCCCATAATGCATCATCAAGTTTCTTAGACCAAATCTTTCTGGATCTATTAACAATCTTTTGCAAGATTAATTTTATTTCTCTATTGCTCAATTCAACTTGACCACTAGACCGAGGATGATAAGGTGATGCAATTCTATGGTTGACATCATATTTTTCTAGGAGTTTACGAAATGCACCATGAATAAAATGTGAACCACCATCGGTCATTAAATATCTAGGTACTCCAAACCTAGGGAATATAACTTGTTTAAGCATTTTAATAGATGTGTTGTGATCATCACTACTAGTTGGAATAGCTTCTACCCACTTAGTAACATAATCAATAGCAACTAAAATATGAGTATACCCATTAGAGGAAGGAAAAGGTCCCATATAATCATAACCCCAAACATCAAATGGTTCAATAACAAGTGAATAATCCATAGGCATTTCCTAACATCTACCAATATTACCAATTCTTTGATATTCATCACAAGAAAGTTCAGACTTGCGTGCATCCTTAAAAAGAGTAGGCCAATAAAAACCAGACTGTAGTACCTTATGTGCAGTTCTGTCTCTAGCATGGTGCCCTCCGTATGCCTCCGAATGACACTTCCGTAGGATTTGTTCCTGCTCATGCTCAGGTACACATCATCTAATAACACCATCTACTCCTTCTTTTTATAAATGCGGGTCATCCCAAAAGTAATGTCTTAAATCAAAGAAGAACTTTTTCTTTTGTTGGTATGTGTAACTAGGTGGTATATATTTAGCAACAATGTAATTAGCATAGTCTGCATACCAAGGATTATTACGAGAAGTAGAAGCATTTATAACAGCTAATTGCTCATCAGGAAAACTATCATCAATAGGCAGTGGGTCATCAAGAAAATTTTCCATCCTAGACAAGTTATCTGCTACAGGATTCTTAGCTCCTTTTCTATCAACAATATGCAAATCAAACTCTTGTAATAAAAGAACCCGCCTAATTAGTCTAGGTTTAGCATCTTTTGTTTCCATAAGATATTTAATAGCAGCATGATCGGTGTGAATAGTAACTTTAGAATCAACAATATAAGGTCTGAAGTTATCACATGTAAACACAACCGCTAAAATTCTTTCTCAGTAGTAGCATAATTTCTTTGAGCACTATCCAAGGTCTTACTAGCATAATGAATAACATTCAATTTCTTATCAACTCTTTGACCTAAAACAGAACCAATAGCATAATCACTAGCATCGCACATTATTTGAAAGGGTAGGTTAGGGTAGGTTCCAATCAGGTTGTTGAACAATGGGTGCAGAAATTAAGGCTTTCTTAAGTATTTCAAAGGATTCTACACAATCATCATAGAAATTAAACGGAACATCTTTTTGCAAAAGATTAGTAAGAGGCCTAGAAATTTTACAGAAGTCTTTAATGAACCTCCTATAGAAACCAGCATGACCAAGGAAACTTCTTATACCTTTGATATCTTTAGGACAAGGCATCTTCTCAATTGCATCAACTTTAGCTTTAGCTACCTCAATACCTCTTTCAGAAATTTTATGGCCAATGAGTATATCTTTATTTACCATAAAGTGGCACTTCTCCCAGTTCAAGACAAGATTAGTCTCTTCACATCTGTGCAAAACTCGGTCAAGGGTTTCTTAAGCAATCATCAAAAGAGGTTCCGTAAACGAAAAAATTATCCATGAATACCTTAACAATCTTTTCACAAAAATTAGAGAATATAACAGTCATATATCTTTGAAAGGTAGCAGGTGCATTGCATAAACCAAAAGGTATATGTCTATAAGCATAAGTTCCATAAGGACAAGTAAAAGTAGTTTTTTTCTTGATCCTCTTTTGACCCAGGTATTTGATAATGATCTTTTCTAGTAGCTTTGTTTAATTTCCTGAAATCAATTACCATCATATAACTAGTTTAAGGGATACGTTCATTTTTATCATTAGGAACAATAGTAATGCCTCCTTTCTTAGGAACACAATGAACATAACTTACCCATCTACTATCAGCTATAGGATAAATTATACCTACCTCCAAATGCTTTAATATTTCAGTTCTTACCACATCCTTCATTTTAGGATTCAAATGGCATTGGTGATCAACCACGGGTTTAGCGTCAGGCTCCATATTAATCTTGTGTTGGCATAAAGTGGGACTAATGCCCTTAAGATCATCAAGAGTACATCCAATAGCAGCATGGTGCTTTCTCAGAGTTTTAAGTAATCTCTTTTCTTTATGCTCTAAAAGGTTAGCCTTGATAATAATAGGATATTGTAACACCCCCTGCATTAAGCTACAGTGATCACCCTTTTTATGAGGCCATGTCATCATGATTAATAGTGCATAATCATCATTAGCATCATATTGCACTTCAACTCCTAAGTCAAATTCAAATTTAAATGAAAGTGGAATATAAAAGTTGTCCAACATAGAAACTAAAATGTCAGATAAGTAACAAATATTCCAGAGGCTATTCTAAAATTGAAACCAACATCATTGGAATTGGATAAGTGACTCGAACAACCTCAAACAGTGGATAAAGATAATATTTAATAACCATTTATTAAATCTGAAATAAATATGGAATTATGTTTTGTCCAAACTAATTTTAGGTGTTAGGGAATAATGCACTGGTATTCATGAAATAGGTCACACTTTTTACAAAAACCATTTGGGGCTAAACATTTAACAGTGGAGAAAAGAGAATAAAGAAAAGGAAAAAGAAACAGAAAAGAAAAAAAAAAGAAGCAAACAACCCCCCCCCGGCCCAACTGGGCCGAAAGCCCAGCCGGCCGGCCCACCTGCGTCGCCCTGGCCTATAAGGCCCTCGGCCGAACCCTAGCCGATCCCCCCTCGCTTTCTCCTCCCCCCCCCATCTGGTCGGGATCCCCGACGGCCGCTCGCCGACGCCGCCCCGCTCCCGCGCCGATCGGCCAGCGCCGACGCCGCCGCCACACCGACGTCGCCCCGTCCTCTCCTCTTCCCCGACCAGCCGCCTGGCGCTCGGTCGCCCCCTCCCTCGGCTGGATCTGGATCGGGGCGATCCCCCGATCCCGTCCGCCCCGTCGCCGACGCCGCTCGCCGCCGCCCGGAGCCCGCGCCTCCCCGTCGCCCTTGCACCTCGTCTCCGTCGCCGTCGTCGCCGACGACCTCATCCCCGACGTGCCCTCGCTCGGTCCCGAGCCCCGCGCGCTCGCCCCGACGCGCCCGACCGCGCCCCGTCTCCGCCTCGTCTCCGACGCCGTCGCGAACCGCCGTCGACCTTGGACCTCGCCGCCTCGCCGGACTCCACCGACGCCGGCCTCCCCGTCGACCCGTCGTCTCCGGCCTCCACCCCGAGCCCCTCCTCGCGCTCGACGCCGACGCCCCGCCTCGACCCCGTCGCCGACCCCCCCTCCACGAGCTCGAGCCCGCTGCCCCGTCCCTGCGAATCTCGGTGAGGCCCCAGGCCTCCCCCTCCCCTGCCCCGTGCACGCGCACGCGCTCCGGCCCCTGCCTCGCCTCCGCGCGCCCTCGCCGAGCACGCCGCCCGCCCGCACGCCGCACGCCGGCGCCGGCCCCCAGCGCTCCTCCCCGCGGCCGCCTCTCCACCGGCCACGGCCGGCGCGCCCCGCTCCGGCCTCTGGCCCTCGCCGCCACCCCCGGCCGGCCACCGCACCCTGGCCTCGGCCAGTGCGTGCGCGCGCGCCCACGCGTGCCTGGCCGCGCCCGCGCGCCCGCCCGCGCCCGTGTGGCCATTCGGGCCACAGACAGGTGGGGCCTAATGCCCCTGACCCACTGACCGAACGGGCCCACGGCCCAGAAACGATTTTAAGAAAATAAAAATAAAAATAAATAATTAAAATAATTAAAATAATTAATTAATTAATTAGTTAATTAATTAGTTAATTAATCCTGATTAGGTTAATCTAATTAACTACTTAGTGTTAATTAAACAGTAATTAGTAATTAACTTAATTAACTGCTGACGTCAGCATGATGTCATGCTGACGTCATCAATCACTGTTTCGGATAATGTTGAATTAAATAATTAATTAAAATTTCAGAAATTAATAAAAACTTTAGAAAATCATATCTTTTAAACCGTAACTCCGATGAAAATATTTTATACATGAAACTTGCTCAGAACGACGATACGAACCCGAATACATCCTCCGTATTCCCGTCAGATGCCCGCAGCTATAAGAACGTTGAACAATTAGACCGATTTCGATAAATGAATAGTGTCCAACCCTAATTAAATAAATCCGAATAAATTCCTAAATTAACTAAATCGCTTAGTTAGGCTGTATATCACCCTGGCCCTGCGTTTAGATATGTCATGCATCCCTGTTGCATTATTGCCGTGTGTTTACTGTTTCTTCCCCCTCTTCTCTTCGGTAGACTACGAGACCGACGCAGCTGCTGGTGCCCCGACCGACTACGTTGTTGACGACCCCTACTTGCCAGAGCAACCAGGCAAGCCCCCCCCTTGATCACCAGATATCGCCTATTCTTCTCTATACTGCTTGCATTAGAGTAGTGTAGCCTGTTACTGCTTTCCGTTAATCCTATTCTGATGCATAGCCTGTCATTGTTGCTACTGTTGTTGATACCTTACCTGCAATCCTAAATGCCTAGTGTAGGATGCTAGTTTGTCATCAGTGGCCCTACATTCTCGTCTGTCTGCTATGCTACATTATTGGGCCGTGCTCGCCACGGGTGGCGATTGCGGATATGTATACTACTTATTACATGTGACATCAGATGGATACTAAAGTCGGGTCGGCTCGTGGAGCACCCGCAGGTGATTCACGAATGGGGGCTGAAAGGAGAGAGGTGGGCCTGGCCCTGGTCGTCGTCCGCGGTGATCTCATAATAACACGTTTAACGAGATTGGATATTTGATCTGAGTCTGGCCACTGGCCTATACGCACTAACCAACTACGCGGGAGTAGTTATGGGTATCCCGGCGTCGTGGTATCAGCTGAAGCCTTCTTGACGTCAGCGACTGAGCGGCGCGCGCCGTGTTGGACCGCGATAACGTAACCGCCGTGATCGTGTGGGTTGCTAGGTCTGCTCGCGGCCGCGTACGCAACGTGCAGGAGCGCACTGGGCGATGGGCCCAGACCCCAGAGTGCCTAGGATTAGTCCGGCGTGCTGACCTCTCTGTTGAGCCTAGGTGGGGCTGCGACGTGTGGATCTTCCGAGGCCGGGCATGACCCAGGAAAGTGTGTCCGGCCAAAGGGGATCGAGCGTGTTGGGGAATATGTGGTGCACCCCTGCAGGGAAGTTTATCTATTCGAATAGTCGTGTCCCTCGGTAAAAGGACGACCCGGAGTTGTATTCCGACCTCATGACAACTAGAAATGGATACTTAATAAAACACACCCTTACAAGTGACAGATATAACCCAGTGGTCGCTCTCTCGCATGGGGGCGACGAGAGGATCGACGGGTAGGATTATGCTATACGTTGTTGCTTGGTTAACTTCCAACTACTCTCTTCTATTGCTTCAAGATGGAGGCTGCCAGAAGCGTAGTCTTCGACAGGACTAGCTATCCCCCTCTTATTCTGGCATTCTGCAGTTCAGTCCACCGATATTGCCTCTTTACACATATACCATGCATATGTAGTATAGATCCTTGCTTGCGAGTACTTTGGATGAGTACTCACGGTTGCTTTCCCCCTCCTTTCCCCTTTTCCCTCCTTGCTGGTTGTCGCAACCAGATGTTGGAGCCCAGGAGCCAGACGCCACCTACGACGACTACTACCACCAGGGCGGAGCCTACTACTACGTCCAGGACGCCGACGACCAGGAGTAGTTAGGAGGATCCCAGGCAGGAGGCCCTGCGCCTGTTCGATCTGTTGTATCCCTGTTTGTGCTAGCCATCTTATGGCACCTTGTTTAACTTATGTCTGTACTCAGATATTGTTGCTTCCGCTGACTCGTCTATGATCGAGCATTTGTATTCGAGCCCTCGTGGCCCCTGGCTTGTATTATGATGCTTGTATGACTTATTTATGTTTTAGAGTTGTGTTGTGATATCTTCCCGTGAGTCCCTGATCTTGATCGTACACGTTTGCGTGCATGATTAGTGTACGATTGAGCCGGGGGCGCCACAGATATATCTTCTTTTCATCAAGATAAGCATATTTCAATGTATCAGGAAGCTTCTTTAATTCAAACACAGGGTCACTCTTAGGTGGGAGAGGGTCTCCCAAAGTTTCAGCAGGCAAATTGTGTTTAAGGATGGGTGCTTGTCTAAAGAATATTTCATCTATTTCATTTCTTTCTTTCATATGTATATCATTTTCATGGTCTAGAAAGTATTGTTCTAAAGGATCAGTAGGAGGAACAACAATAGAAGCAAGACCAATAATTTCATCTTTATTAGGCAATTCTTTCTCATGAGATTGTCTACAAAACTTGGAGAAATGAATTATTCATGCGATACATCACCAAAATTAACACTGACCATTTCCCTAGTACAATCAATCTTAGCATTAACCGTATTTAAGAAGGGTCCACCAAATATAATGGGACAAAAATCATCTTGTGGTGATCCAAGAACTAGAAAATCAGTAGGGTATTTAATCTTACCACACAAGACTTCAACATCTCTAACAAACCCAAGTGGTGAAATAGTATCTCTATTTGCAAGCTTAATAGTAACATCAATATCTTCTATCTCAGCAGGTGCAATATCATTCATGACTTCTTGATATAAACTAAATGGAATAGCACTTACACTAGCACCCATATCACATAAACCATGATAACAATGATCTCCATTTTAACAGAAACAACAGGCATGGCAACAACAGCTTTGTTTTTATCTAAATTATATGGCTTAGCAATCCTAGTTGCTTCATCACATAAATATATGACATGTCCATCAATATTATCGACCAAAAGATCTTTGATCATTGCAATATTAGGTTCCACTCTAATTTGTTTAAGGGGTTTAAGTGATTTAGCATTACTCTTATTAACCATAGTTGTAGTTTTAGCATGTTCCTTAATCCTAACAGGGAAAGGAGGTTTCTCAATATAAGCAGTAGGCACAACTGGATCAACATTATAAACAATTGTTTCATCTTTAGCTATAACAGGTTCCTCACAATTTTCTTCAATAGATGGATGAAATTTAAACCACTACTCCTTTGGGAGATCAACATGAGCAGCAAATGATTCACAAAAGGTAGCTACTATGTCATAGCCAAGTCCATATTTAGTACTAAACTTATGAAAAGCATCGGTTTCAATAAAAGATTTAACACAATCAAACTCAAGATTTATACCTGACTCTTTACCTTTGTCGATTTCCCAATATCCAGAGTTGCGTTTAATTCTTTTCAGAAAATCCCATTTGAATTCAATAGTTTTCTTCATACAGGAACCAATAAAAGAAGTATCGAGCATGGATTGAGCATTATGAGAAAGCCCAGCATAAAAGTTTTGTATAATTATTTCCCTTGAGAGCTCATGATTGGGGCATGTGTGCATCATATATTTAATCATCCCCCAAGCTTGAGCGATACTTCCTCCTTCACGAGGCCAAAAATTATATATGTATATATATATATAATTCCGACCACAATGAACCAGATGCATAGGATAAAACTTCTAGTGAAATTCCAGCTTCAACCGGTTCCAGTATCATCCAATAGCCTATACCATGTCAATGCCTTTCCCTCATAGATAAAGGGAACACCTTCTTCTTAACTCCATCCTCGGATAAACCTGCAAGCTTAAACAATCCACAAATTTCATCTATATATATCAAGTGCATATCAGGATGTACCGTTCCATCTCCTGCATAAGGTTTAGCTAGCAGTTTCTCTAACATACCCGAAGGAATCTCATAATAAATATTTTCAGTAGGTTCAGTAGGTTTAGGGGAAACTCTTTTTGCTCCCGGTCGAGGTGAAGATACCCCAAACAGGCCCCTCAAAGGATTATTTTCCATAGTGACAAGTGTCAGTAAATTTCAGTACGTAATAAAAATGTTTCTTTACCAAAGGCGCTTACTCCCCGACAATGGCGCCAGAAAAGAGTCTTTATGACCCACAAGTATAGGGGATCAATTGTAGTCCTTTAGATAAGTAAGAGTTTCAACCCAACGAGGAGCAGAAGGAAATGATAAGCGGTTTTCAGCAAGGTATTCTCTGCAAGTACTGAAAGTAGCGGTGACAGATAGTTTTGTAGTAGGATAATTCGTAACAAGCAACAAGTAGCAATAGTAACAAAGTGCAGCAAGGTGGCCCAATCCATTTTATAGCAGAGGACAAGCCAGAAAGTTTGAAGCAAAGCGTTCTCGAGGGAGCATGGGAATTGTCATCTAGTCATGTTCATCATGTTTAGTTGATTCGCGTTCGCTACTTTGATAATTTGATATGTGGGTGGACCGGTGCTAGGGTGTTGTTCTTACTTGAACAAGCAACCCTCTTATGATTACCCCCTCTCGCAAGCATCCGTAACTACGAAAGAAGAATTAAGATAAATCTAACCATAGCATAAAACATATGTATCAGCCTCTTATGGAATAACGCATAAACTAGGGTTTAAGCTTCTTTCACTATCGCAACCCATCATCTACTTATTACTCCCCAATGCCTTCCTTAGGCCCAAGTATGATGAAGTGTCATGTACTCGACGTTCACATGACACCACTAAAGGAAGAACAACATACATATCATCAAAATATCGAACCAATACCAACTTCACATCTATACCTAATATTAAAAGACGGAGGCTTTCATAGTTTTCCATACATCACCACTTTATAACCGTTAATTTTATGTTAATCACAAAGATTGACGGCTGAGATTCCAAAGTTTTATCATCGCGTGTGTTTTTCATACCTCGAACTAGCCGATTCTCTCATACAGTTCGACTCGAGTCCCCAGAACATAACTGATGCAGACACGTATATTTCTCCGGGCATGTTCTCTGTCAAAATAAAATACGCAGAGCGCACGTCCCCACAATCAACCGACAAGCGTGCACCAGCACCTATAGGAGGTGACTGCAGGCCCGTTGCAGATGTAAGCAGCGCCACCCTGTGTAGGTGCACCAGAAGCAGAGAAGGGGCGGCAAGCCAGCAGCGGAGCAGTCAACAGCAACAGGCAGCCGGCGCGCCCGGAGGCAGAGGGTGATGATGGTTGCCTAGGCCGGCAGACGTCGGTTGGCAGGAGTGAGCAGCCGTCGGTCGAGTCAAAGACCTAGAAGGGTAGTAGCCTGGATCGGTGGTCCGTGCCGCGCTCCACGACCCAGGGTCGTCGACCCAAATCGAGGGTCGGGGTCGACTGCAGGGTCGACATGGATCGATGGGCAGGACGCGATCCCAGACGCCGATGGGTGACCCCGGTGGCGATAGAGAGGCCGAGTGGAGAAGAGATGTCGAGAAATAATAGATGAATAGATACCTCCGCCCACCTCCATCATAGGTCCTCCTCCTCCTTCGCTGTTGCAGTTCATGATCACCGTGTCTGCCGTATGAGGTCTGTTACCTTGTTGCCTTAATGGTCTCCACTGGAGGAGACATAGATGTGCAGCGAATTGATAAGGTGGAAGGAGCAGAGGAATTTGCCATGGAAAGACAACGGAGGAGCGGAGTGTAGCGGCGGCGGCCGTGTGTAACAGGGCAAACGAAGGCAGCAGCGATGTGGAAGGAGAACTGCACGCTTCAGTTTCGGTTAGGTTTTTTTTTTGAGGCAACAGTTTCGGTTAGGTCACGTAACAAAGGACTAATGGGCCTAAGTGGGCTGCTATGTTAAATACTGTATTTTCTCTTTTTTCTTTGGAGATATCCTACTTTCGTATTTAATCATTGGCGTTACATTATCTGAAAAAAATGGCATTACAACCATAGTTTGTGCCAACGACCCATACTCATGGAAATAATAATAAAATAATAAAAAAAGACCCATACTCATCGACCCGAGATCACGTCCCGCAAGAAAAATCATCGTCCTGAAGAAGACTACCCCTTTCGATCCATCGATTTAGCAACCTTAAACCCACGTCCCGTGACCCTGTTCCTCAGACCAGATCGACCCGGGAACCTGGCGATTTGGGGTAAGGGGAGAAGTTCCTGTCAATTTGGGGGAAAGGAGGAGAAACGAGCGAGTGTGGGAGGTGTTGTGGCCTGTCGGTGCGTTGGGCTCGGATGGCCACTTGGGCTGGGCCAAATGCTTAGTAGTAATATGTTTGTTTTCAATTTTAGAAGAGGGGGTGGTGGCCCCCTTTGGCCTCCACGAGACTCCGCCAGTGGCGTCATGCACACACGTAAGCAAGTCAATGCACGCGTGATCGTCCATGAGTATTTTTATCGCCGAGCAGTCCGCTGCTGTTGCGCTTGATGGATATGAGGATTAGGAGGAAGAAGCTTTCTTGGAAAAAGATCATGTCGCATGTCGACAGACGATGATGATTATCTTACACAGTCACCGATGCGGCAATGCGTACTGCTAATCCAATGTTCCGGTGTGATCCATGGTGACCGGAAGACCAAAAGCTTCCTTTTGCAGTCTTCCAAGCAAAGAATTATGTGGAAGTCTGGGACACATATACCTTTGCAGTATCTTCCGTGTTGATCCCTCAGTTGTTCGGCAGCATGTGTGTAGATGGGTTCTAGCTACATGCAGGATCCATGGTACATGCGTGCCCGCATTGACTGCTCCAGGCTTGATCGTTGAAGTGTGGATTTCCAGAAAAATGAATTAGGATTATGTGCAGAAGACATTGGCATATACCGTTGAGAATCAGTTACATTATTTTGTATCTCGCTTTCTTGCACATATGCTTCACCTTGCATCATCAGGGCAGCACTTCCGCCGCTCTAACTACCGTCATCGGCAATGTCCCGTGAGGCTGTCCAGTGCACAAGGAGAGGCACTATGCATGTCAGGATTCAGGTTTCAATTGACTGTAGGTAAGAAACTCGGTGGATTTGCATGCGTACATATACGAGCAAATGGGGGGTCGGCAAAAAACAGAAGGTGCATGTTGATCACCTGATTAACAACATTGCTAATCCTCTGCTCGTGTTTTATTGTTGGCAAGAAGCTGGATGGATATGTATGCATACATTACCCAATGGGATTCGGTAGAAACACAGAAGGTGCACGGTATTAACTAATTCCAGTGTAGATTTTTCATGATTGCTCAGAACAAAAGACATAGTTTTTTTTTTTTGTTAATCCTTAGCTGCTTGAGTTTCATAAAATAGCATTCACATAAAATTACACGTCACTTACCTAACCTTGCAGTATTGAAAGTGTGTATTTCTTAAACTAGCTGCATTATATAGTTCAAAGTTAAATATGAAATGAGGTTGAGACATGGAAGGTTCATGGTTGGATTTTGATCCAAATTGAGGCTTAGAAAGATGACGTATTTAGAAGTAGGAAAATGATTGATGACCTTTTCTCTTTATGTATAGGCGATACCATGTAATTGATTGAATTCATATTGGAAGTCAACTTCTGTGAGGTAACTATCTTAATCAGTCTGGAGCACCGAGTGTGCGCGAATTGATGTAATACAATTTCAATTAGGTAGATATATTGTAGTTTTATCTACAGTTATAGGAATTTGTTTAGCTCCGTGCTTTTGATCCAAGATTAAGATGTGGGTATTATACGCATTGTCGACTTAGATTGAAAAAATTAACAAAATTTCTTTGAAATTCATACAGGTATTGTGACCAAGTTTGCCGACAGAATAATTTCTATCTTTATTATCCCGTTGCAACGCACGGGCATATGTGCTAGTGATTACTTATAACAAGATCTCCCCCATGTCCTCAAGAACAAAATTAACTACTCACAAATCATATTCATGTTCAAGATCAGAGCTGTATTGAATATGCTTGATGAGCTGAACATTTAATCTTCCACCAAAGAAACCAACTAGCATCAACTACAAGATGTAATCAACACTACTAGCAACTCGCAGGTACCAATCTGAGATTTTGGACAAAGATTGAATAGAAGAGATGAACTAGGGTTTGAGAGGAGATGGTGATAAAGATTGGTCCTCCCATGATGAAAGGATCATTGGTGATGTTGATGGCTTCGATTTCCCCCTCCCGGAGAGAAGTTTCCCCGGCGGAATCGCTCCACCGGAGAGCAAAAGTGCTCCTACCCAGATTCCGCCTCGAGACGGCGGTGCTTCGCCCCGAAAGTCTTCTCTCTATTTTTCTAGGGCAAATAGCCTCATATAGCAGAAGATGGGCACCAGAGGCCTGCCGGGGGCCCACGAGCTCATAGGGTGCGCCCTAGGGGAGGGCCTGAGCTCGTCGCTCCCTGGTGGCCCCCCTTCTGGTATTTCTTCCACCAATATTTTTATATATTTAAAAATAATTCTCCATAATTTTTTAGGTCATTTGGATTTGTGGAGAATATCTATCTCTGTTGTAGCTTTTTCAGGTCAAGTATTCCAGCTGCCGACAATCTCCCTCTTCATGTGAAACTTGCAAAATAAGAGAGAAAAGGCATTAGAATTGCATCATAAAGTGAAATAATGACCCAAAACATAATAAATAAGAGTAGGAAAACATGATGCAAAATGGACGTATCAACTCCCCCAAGCTTAAACCTCGCTTGTCCTCAAGCAAAAGCCGAACTGGATAATCATGACCACATGTTTAGAGAGAGAGAGGTGTCAATAAAACAAAATACGGACATGAAAGCATCATGATCATTATTGTAGCAGCAATATATCATCAAGCAATATATCATCATAAAACTTCTCATGATAAAGTAACAATTCATTCACAATCTAACTTATGAACCATAAACTTCATTGGAAACTAACAAACTATGATCTCAGTCATCGAAACAATTACAATTTATCATATTTTTAGAAAGACTCTATGTAAGAGCTTTGTTTAGCAAGTTCACATACTCAACTATCATTTAGTCTTCTATGATTGCCGACACTCACGACATATTTATGGAGCAAAAGTTTCAGTCAAATCCATAGGAAGATGGGGGTTTATAGTTTTCACCTTCCAACTTATTTACCTCGGAATAATGTCAACAATAATAACTCATGGTCACCTACATCCAACTGGATAAATATGCCTGGATCTTTCCCCACCACATGGTGCTTGACAAGTGGAGAATAATTAAGAAAGGAATAGGGATGAATATATTGACTCTTGCATAAAAGTAAATACCGAAAATTAAAAGATAGGCCCTTCGCAGAGGGAGGCAGAGGTTGTCATGCGCTTTTTATTTTTGGATGTGCAAGCTCTTAATAGAAAGGAACTAACTTTATATTGCCCCTTATGATAGCAACCTTTATTATGCAGTCCGTCACTTTTATTTCTTTACCATCACAAGTTTGTATAAATCTTATTTTCCCTTACAATAAAGGATCATACATATTTAGGAGCAATTTTTATTGCTTTATGCACCGATGGCAACTTACTTGAAGGATCTTATTCAATCCATATGTAGATATTGTGGACTCTCAAGACAAGAAACTGGGTTCAAGGTTTTTTTTTATGCACAAGTAGTATCTGTACTTAGTATGAATTTTGGCTAGAAAAAGATTATAAGCAAGCACCACGTGTTAGAGGATCCATGACAATATAACTTCTGTGCGAATATAAGCAAACATAACACATTACGTTGTCTTCCTTGTCCAACATCAACTATTTGATCAAGAATAGAATATTTGATGGGGGCTCACAATAATAAAAAATATCCAAGATAGTATATTTATATGTGAGACCTCTCTTTCTTTATTACTTTTCATGAATTGCATCAATGACCAATGCTATGTTTGTTAACTCACAACAAATTTTATCAACTGTACTTCTTTTATGTGAAGTCATTATTCCCCATGGGATTAGTATATGACCTCTTTATTCTTTTCATTGCTAAGATTAAAGAAGGTAAAACAACAAACTCAAACTACTCTTTATTATATAACTTTCACACTCGATTACATAGATAGACAGATCACGAAACAATCACTCAAACTAAATCATACTAAAACTTTATTCTTCTAAATCACGAAATAACTAAGGATCGAACTAAGATAGATAACGATGGTAAAAGTGATGGTGATACGATACCCGGCCACCTCCCCCAAGCTTGGAACAAGCCAAGGGTGGTGCCCATACCCTTGTACTCAAATGTATTTCTTCGCTAATGACGGTGATGAGGTAGTAGGATTGTCTTTCGGCAATAGAAATTCCATATTATCATTGATCCTTCGAAGAGCATGATTTTGCTCCTCCAATAAAATAACTTCATGCGTGAGCGCCGTGTTCTGAGCACAGATTGCTTCGATAGCCTTCAATGCATTAATTTCAGATAAAGAAATATTATGACGAAGGGTTTGTAATATATCTCCCTTTTTCGTATCCCCCGTCGGGGATACAGGTTTATTCCCTTCATCGTCGCCAATCTGGCCACCGGTGACCTCCTTGGTTTCCTCCTACTCCATGGCATCCTCCTCTCTGGATGACCACTCGTAGTACACCTCACTGAAGGGGTGCTTGCCCGGAGAGGACCGCGTAATCTGGTGCTTGGTACGAAGCCTTTGAGGAGTCATGAAGAGTCTGCCGACTTAGGTCTGTCAGAAAAATATCCCGAAACAAGAACAAGGGAGAAACTTGCGATACGGTGGTCAAAACTAATTGACGGTGGAGAGATATTCTTAGGGCCCTCTCGGTGTGATGGCATCCATCATCGTCTGTCCAGACACAGGTGACTATGCCACAGGGATGTCGGAACATGTCATAGAGGAAGAGGAAAAAAACGGTAACGAGGAGACCGGTCTAGTGAGCATGATAATGACTCAAGAGGATACTGATATATCTCACCTCGGGTTTTGTAAAGTATCACGAAGCAAAGGGAATAACACATTATAACCAATGGTTCATTCGAATATCAATTATGTATACAGTATACATATGGATCAATATGGATGTCCACGGTTCCGCTATTTGTCATTGAACGAAACGGGTTTTGTTCATGTCTATGTTTTACCGAACCTACAGGGTCACAAGCTTAAGGGAATCACAATCTGCTGAGTGTTATTGATGCAAGAGTTATGAGAAAATATTTATGAAATAGTTTCGAGAGAAACCGGAAGCGTTCCGGAGTCACCGGAAGAGTTTCGGGGTTTACCGGGCAATACCGGGAATTTATATATAGGTGGAAAATGTTTCGGGAGATGTTAAATTAATAATAAAAGGCTTTAATATTGATTACAAGGCATTTATATTTAATTAAATATCAACGGTCCAAGGAAAATACAAAAGGCCAAGTGGTGGGAGGTTATTGGGCCCTAGGATCCAATTACAAAAAGAGGCGGCCCTAGCTGTTTCGACAAGTTAGGGGAGGCTGAATTGGAGGTGGAGTGGGACTCCTCCACCCCTATGGCAGGCACAAGGGGGAGGAGGACTCCTCCCCTTGTGGCGCCCCTACCCTCCCTCCAACCTATATATACTTGAGGATTTGGCCCCTTGGAGATACACAAGTTTTGGAGCCTCCTCTAGTTCTCTAGTTCTAGTTCTAGTTCTAGTTCTAAATTGGAGTTGATCTAATTAGAGCTAGGCCTAGATCTCTCTAATCCTCATAATAGAGAAGCCCTCTATGGTTCTCTTCTTCTCCCTCTATTTCTCCGGTGATGATTAGCTCTGGAAGACGAAGCGCTGCCGGATCGTGAAGCCCGAACGCTTGCAAACTGTAGAGAGGCCGTGTATTCGATCTTGGGTTCGAGGGCTAGTTCGTGAATGGTTCGAGGGACTTTCACCAACTTTTCTTCCGCTACAACTAGAAGTTGGTAACGATTCAATCTAAACCGTTAATGCATCTTCATAGTGTTCCTGGTTTGATCATAGGATGACTATTTTTGTTTTCTACTACGTTTCCCAACACTTTGATGCCACTGAGGTGCGATGACTAGTTGTTGTTTCTTAAGAGGCATGAAAGGCCCTCCGCTACCAACAAGAACAAGTAAGGAGAAATAGGGTCCCTCTGACGGAGACCACGGGTAGGTTTAAAGCTCTCAAATTTGTTGCCATTAAATAAACTGAGAAGTTCACAGAGCTTACCAAACCAATAATCATTGCAATCCAAGCTGGTGCAAACCCAACTTTCCCATGATAGCCTTTAAGTAGTCCCACTCAACTCTGTTTTACGCTTTCATCATGTCAAATCATTGTGCACGATACATATTTTTCTTTTCCTTGTTCCTCTTCATAAAATGTAGACACTCATATTCTGAAATTACATTATCCGTGATGAGACATCCAGGGACAAAAGCAGATTGCTCATCAGATATAATGTCAGGCACAACCAGCTTTAAGTGGTTAGAGACAACTTTCGATGTTATTTTGTGGAGGACATTGCATAGGCTTATTGGACGGAATTGAGATAGCAAATTTGGGCTAGCCACTTTTGGTACAAGGACCAGGATTGTTCCATTAAAAACTTCAGCACTCTCGTGGCCTCGCAGGATTCTTAGAACCATAGCAGTGACCTCTTCCCCTACCAGATCCCAGTGTCTCTGGAAAGAGTGAGCTGGATAGTCATCGAGAGACAGGGCTTTAGTGAGGAACATTTGAAACAAGGCCTTTTTCACCTCTTCATTTGTATAGGGAGCTAGGAGCTGCTGGTTCATGATGGCCGTGACTTTAGTTGGCACTGCATTGAGCACCTCTGACATACCCGTCACCCCCTCAGCCATGCACAAGTCCTTCTAAAAGGAGTTCGCCAAGTTTTCCATCTCGCCAACATCCAACGTGAGCGAGCCATCTGCTCGCGCAAGTTTCTTGATTCTATTTTTTCGACGGCGCGTGCTAGCTCTCTATTGAAAGAAACATGTATTCATGTTAGAAATTGCCTACCCCTCGGCAATATCGGACCGGCCCAACACTATAACGTTAATTTTTTTCACCTGTTGTAGCAAGTTTTTCTTGCGTTTTCTTGGTTTTTTTTCTTGTTTTTCTTTTTCTTTCTTCCGTTTCTTCGTGGTTTTCATTGTTCATATGGTGGTTTTCCTTTTTCTTTCCAGTTTTTATCGGATTGTTTTCTATATATATATATATATATATTTTTTTGTTTTTAACACGTGCCTACTTTTTTCGCGCACAATGCATATTTTCATATACATAAGAGACATTTCTTTATACACATTAATTTATTACATGATTAATTTTTTCAATATATGTTTACTTTTTTAATACATGTTGTACATTTTTGAATTTACATCAAGATTATTTTTATACTCATTTAACATTTTTAAAATACATAATTAAAAAATTTCCAAGTATATGTTTTGATGTCTAATTTTTTCATGTATGTTCTAAAAAAAATTATACACAGTTAAGATTTTTAAAATACAAGTTAAAATTTTTTTGAATATATGTTTTATTGTCTACTTTTTTTAAACACGCTGTACATTTTTGTATACATCTAAAGTAATTCATATACATGCTTTAACATTTTTCAAATAATTGATTAACTGTTTTTTACAAAACCAAGCTTTAAAACAATGGAATACATGTTAAAGGAAATTCAAATAATTGAAATACAAGAAGTTTTTACATTGCATATTTTTCATAAAATTGTCACGTGCATTTTTCTGAAACGGGTGACTTTTTAAGATGTCATAAACATCTTCTGTACACACGTTTAACACTTTTCAAATACATGATGTACATTTTTTAAAAGATTTATGTAAAGTGCTTTTGTAACATATACATTAAGAATATTTCGAAATATAACAAGAGATAAAATAAAGAAAAAACAAAAATGTGAAGAGAAAATGGAAGAAAACGAAAATACATGGGTGATGTCCACGTGATTACTGGGCCGGCCCTATACCGCTTCCCTGCAGGCGAGCCATGCCTAGTACTCACCGCGGACGGCACATATAGAGGCTGTTTGGATTGACGCCCGAGGCTGCCAAGCCAAAATATTGGCATTGACCGGGCACATGGGCGCCATTTGGATCGAAACCAATTCTTTGGCGTGCTTTGACTACCTTCAGCTTTCTAGTTCATTTTTTTGCCAACCTTGGGCCAGGGCGTGGGCGGCAGAAAGCAGCGCCAAAAATTTGGCTTGCTTATGCATTGGCGGGGTCAGCGTGAGCGATATCCAAAGAGCCCCATAACCCAAATAATGGCGGTTCCTATATGGCGCGTTAGGTCCTTGCGAAGTGACCTGGCGCGTACCCCCTCGCGCCCCATTGCGTATAAGTGGGTTGGCCCAGGTAGTTCATGTCCGTGGTTTTAGGAAGGTTCTAGAACCTTTCCAAATCGGGTTTTCTTTCTTTTCCCAGTTTTTCTCCTTTTTCAATTTTGTTTTTATATTTTTTGCTTTTTCATTTCGTTTTTTCTTTTAGTTTCTTTTCGTTTCTGATTTTTAATTTCTTCTTCATTTTCGCCTTTTCGTCTTTGTTTTTCTTTCTTTTCTCGTTTTTGTGAACATTGTTTTTAAACCGTGAACTTTATTTTTGTTCACTGAATTCAAAAATTGTTCATCTAATTCAAACAATGGTCACGAAATTCAAAACTTGTTCATCGTGTTCAAAATTTGATCACCATAATTTTAAAAAATATTCATCAAATACAAAAAATGTTTATTCAGTTTTCAAAACTTTAATCCACTTTCAAAAAAGTTTTCTTGAATTGAGATTTTTCATCAAGTTCAAAAAATAAAAAATGTTCATCTAATTCAAACAATGTTTATTGTATTCAAAATTTGTCTACCGTAATTTTAAAAAATGTTCTTCAAATTCAAAAAATGTACATCTATTTTTCAAACACAAATCTGATTTTTTTCAGAAAATGTTTTGAATTGAGAATCTTTTCATCAAGTTCAAAAAATTGTTCATCAAATTCAGACAAATTTCATCTGATAATTGTTTTTCATCAATATCGAAATTCACGAACATTATTTCAAATTCGTGAATATTAATCGAATTCAGGGACTTTTTTGGCTCCACGAACTTTTTAAAAATTAATTTTTTTAAATTTGGAATGTTTTTGAAATCTCAAATTATTTTAAAAGAAAAAGAAAAAAGAAAAAAAACAAAACAAGAAAATAGGGGGCATCCCACTGCCGCTCATGGGCCGGCCCAAAATGGGTGTTGGGGCCGCGTGGGGGTGCGCGCACATCCGCTCCGTGGCACGTGCTGCATCATATAGGAGCTCCCCCAAATAATGATACCTCCTAATCAACACATAAGGCGAGGGGAGGCCAGAAAACACGCACCCTCCCCCACGTCAGCATTACTGGGCCGGCCAAATTACGATGCAATGCTAGCCTATAAGATTCTTTGTTTTTATCAGAGTGATTTTTCGATTCTAAACAAAAAACAGACTGATTTTTCAGGTCGATTTTTACAAAATTGGTTGGTTTTCAATTATAATAGTTTCTAATAATTAAAGATCTTTGTAAGTTTAAAAATTATTCATGAATTAAAACAACTTTGTGATTTCACAAGATGTTCATGAATAAAAAAACACACAAAACCAAAGAAATGTTTGCGAAATTTTAAAAAGGTTCATGAATACGAAAAACAGAAAATGAGACAAAATAGGAACTCAAAAAATATACACAAATTCAAAAAAATATTGGCGAATTCAAAAAGTGTTCATGAATACAAAAATGTTAGCGGGTCGAAAAAATGTTTGTGAATTTGGAACATGTTATTGATTTCAAAATACTCTTTGCAAAATCAAAAACTACTTTGCTAATCCAAAAACTATTCAAAAAATGAAAAAGTACTCGTGAATTATAAAAAAGTTTATGAATTCAAAAAATGTACATGAAGTTGTAAACAGATAAATGAATTGAACAAATATTCCGGAAATGTGGATTGATAAAAAGAAAAAAGGAAAGAAAATGGGAAAGAAGAAACAAAATAAAACATCGCCAAAAAAGAAAGTTGCTAGGAAGGGGGAGGGGGGACACATTAGGTGGCTATCGATCTACCGGAATGACTAACTAAAAAGTATTCGTTAATTATAAAAAAGTTCATGAATTCAAAAATGTACATGAAGTTGTAAACAGATAAATGAATTGAACAAATATTCCCGAAATGTGGATTGATAAAAAGAAAAAGGGAAAGAAAAATCAAAATAAAACACCCCCAAAAAAAGAAAGTTGTTAGGTGTAACACCCCTGTGTAATAACCTCTGTGATCATCTGCTAATAATGCCAAGTCATCCTCATTTGCAGTGCCTAGTCACATTGGTTAAAGATTCAATTTAAAACCCTCTCTGAAATCAACTCAAATTCAAAAGTGCAAAATGAAGTTGCTCAAAACCTGTTGGAAAATGTTCACTTTATAGCAAATAATCCAAAACCATTTGCTGTTAAAGAACACAATATCATCATCAAATCTATATGGGCCTAATTCATTTTAGCAGAGCCAAAACAACACCTAAAATTCCCTATTCATTTTTTAATAAATTCAAATGAACTTAAAAAATGGCCAAACTTTTTATGGCAGTGCTGGATATTGCAATACACTTATGTGACCTAGTTTCACATTTTTGCAACATCATTTGATAGCTCAAAATATTACCCAACCCTCTTTGTAAAAAGGGAAAAAGCAGAAAAATGAAAGAGAAAAAGAAAAAGGCCACTGTGCACTGACCCAAGTGCACAGTGCCTGAGTCGGCCCATCTCCTGCTCTCTCCATCGCGCTGTCGCCACCACCGTGGACGACCGCGTGCGCGCCGACAGCGCGACGTCCACCGACGCCCGCGGCTCGTCGAGGGGGTAAGGCCAAGGCCAGTGCCTCCCCCCTGGTCCTCCTCGTTCACTCCTCCCTCTCCCCTCGCTTGCTCCTCCCCTCCCTCCCACCAGATCCGTCGAGGCCGAGCGCACTCGCCGCCGTTACCTGTCGCCACCGCGGCCACCGTCATCGCCTCGACCCGCCGTGATGCCGTAGAGGTCCGCCATCGTCCTCCTCATCGTCTGGTGGCCTCAGCTGGAGCTCGGAGGCGCTGCAGCACCGAGCCTCCTCCGTCCCCTTCTCCGATCGCCGCCGCTCTTCTCCGACTCCGGCGACGCCTCTGCAGCTCCTAATCTTTCAAGGGCCACCGTGCGTGCCGCGAGGTGAGCCCCTCTTCCTTCCCCTTCCCTTTGGTCGCTCTCGTACGCACGCTAGCTGCTTCCCCCCCCCCCCCCCGCAGGGCCCGAACGCGCCACCGCCCGCGCACATCGCCGGCGTGTCTCCGTCGACCATTTGGTCACGGGCTGGAGTTCAACGTGCTCGTTGCGTTGCGTAGTACCTCCCACGCCCGTTAGTTCACGCGTTAGCGCGCTGCTGCTGCGTTGCGTCGATCACCCAAAAAACACCGCCGCCTCCACTCGTCGCCGGCGCAGTTCTGGCCACCTCCGAGCCCAATCGACCTCACCACGTGACGCGGCGTCGAGTACTCGTTCGAATGCAACGAACCGCACGCGATTTGGTACCCTATGGCGCTTTTCCGAGCGTCTCCGGCAAGCTCGCCGTCGCGGGAGGCCATCGGAGCCACTCCGGCGCCGGCCACCTACGTGGCTCGGTGGGCCCCGCCCCTGCGACGCTGACCAGTGGGCCCTGGGGCCCCGTTGACTGGGTTGACCCAGTCAACATGCTGACAGGGCAGCCCCAGCCACTGACATGTGGGCCCTCCTCTGGTATTTAGTCTAATAAATGTTTTTATAAATAAAAGTAATTAGTTTAGCCTAATCACTCACTGACATATGGGGCCCACACCCCTAATTAACCTTGTTAATTAGTTTAATCCACTGTTAAGCTAACAGAGGCTGACATGTGGGTCCCAGTGGACCCACAGGTCAGGTTTAACCTTGGTCAGTGCGTCTGTTAACCACTGACGTCACCCCCTGTCATGCTGACGTCATAATGACTTTCTATTAATAAAAATAATTCTAGAAAATACTTTAATCTTTGAAAATTCATAGAAAATAAACCGTAGCTCGGATCGAAAAACTTTCTACATGAAAGTTGATCAGAACGACGAGACGAATCTGATCGTGTCGTCTGTTACCATGTCGGAACCCTCTACGTAGGTGAACCAGCAACTTTCCTTCCGTTTTTGGTAGATGAATAGTGCATATACACCGGTTAATAAATCCCACTTTAATCCTAAAATAACTAAAATGATTTAGACATGTCTTTAGGCAATCCTGCACTGCATGTTAGCATAGCATGCTCTGTGTTGCATACGTTTGTTATGTATTTATCTGTTTCCTTCCCCTCTTCTCTTTCGGTAGACCCCGAGACCGACGCAGCTCAGGAGCCCAACAACACCGTTGACGACCTTGCCTTTGCCGTCGAGCAACCAGGCAAGCACCCCCTTTTGAACATGCCTATATCACCTATTCTCTTCTCTCTTATGCTTGCATTAGAATTGCTGCTGCTTCTGCTTTACCTATTCTGATGCATAGCCTGTTTGTTGTAACCTGCTATTGATACCTTACCTGCTTATCCTAAACTGCTTAGTATAGGCTGGATATAGACCCAAGTGACCCCACTTGTCCCGATTGCCCCCGCTGGATCATCAGAAGACTCAACAACCAGGCCCCGGCACCGCACATCACCCCCCCTTAGTTGTACGACACTGCAGCGTTATCATCGAGTGCCGAGGGTGATACCTCGTTTAGCACTTCTGATGTTAACTCTGTAGAGTAGCTATTTGGTCGTGGCCATCGAGGGTGATTCCTCCTTCACCACTTCCGATAACGATACCGTCATGCAACACCTCAAGTGTGAACCTCGAGGGTGATTCCTCCTAAGTTCACCTTGACGACTACGTCAGGTGGAATCCGTCGAGGGTGTTTCCTCAGGTTTTTCCCCTGGTGTTTGGACACACGGTTACTATGACTTTAACCATGAACCATGATAAAGTCAGGTCGGCCCTGAGGGGTACCCGCACGAGCATAAGATGCGATTGACGTGTAGTCGGGTGACCAGAGAGAGTACCCACGAGATAATTACAAGGCGTGGCCGGGCATTATTAGCCCTTGCCGCAAGTCCTCGAGATGGGGCGACGGGGTCACAGCGATCGTGAGTCTCTGCTCGTTATCGCGTGCTCCTAATTCACTATGATTTGGATATTTGATCTGAGTGGGCCTCTGGCCCGATAGCACTAACCATCACGTGGGATCAGTTATGGGCACTCTGCGTCGTATGCATCAGCCGAAGCTTAATGGACGTCAGCGATTGAGCGGCGCGCGTCGAGTTGGACCGCGTAGAGCAACCGCCTTGATAGTGTGGGTTGCCAGGTCTGCTCTCTGCCGTGAACGTAACATGCAGGAGTTCCCAGGGCGATGACCCAAGACCCCTGGGGCATAGGTTTAGTCCGGCGTGCTGACCACTTTGTTAAGCCTAGGTCGGGTTGTGGCGTATCGTTTGGCCGAGGCCGGGCATGACCCAGAAAGTGTGTCCGGCCGGAGTTAATCGAGCATGGTGGGTAAGTTGGTGCACCCCTGTAGGGAAGAACTAATCTATGCATAGCCGGATCCTCGGTAACGGACGCTCGGAGTTGTATCCCGATCGATACAACTAGAACTGGATACTTATGATGAGATATGGATAGTAGGGCTCTGAGATTGCTTTCTCGCAGGGAGTCGAGGAAGGATCTCTGGCCGAGGTGGATGACACTACTATTACTACTTTACATTATGCTATTCTGTACTCTTCTAATGCTGCAAGACCACTGAAGATGATTCCGCAAGACCGTTGAAGATGCTAGTCTTTGATAGGACTAGGCCTTCCCCCTATTCTGGCATTTCTGCAGCCCAGTCCACATATACAGCCTTTCTTTGATAATGTTGCATATGTAGTGTAGATCCTTGCTTGTTGAGTACTTCGGATGAGTACTCACGGTTGCTTTGCTTTCTTTTTCTCCCCATATCCGTTTGATGCAACCAGATGACGGAGCCCAGGAGACAGCTGCCCCCGCCGACGACTACTACTACCACCCCGAGGGTGGTTACTACTACGAGCTTGCCGACGACCAGGAGTAGGATCGGAGGGTCCCAGGCAGGAGGCCTGCGCCTTTCGATCGTAGAGTTTTCTTTTGCCCCGCCTTCTTAAAGGCTTGTCTGTTTTATCTTTTATATCTGTACTCAGATATCTGATGCTTCCGCTGACGCCTGTATGCGAGCTTATGTATTCGAGCCCTCGAGGCCCCTGACTTGTAATATAAAGCTTGTATGACTTTATTTATGTGTTTAGAGTTGTGTTGTGATATCTTCAAGTGAGTCCTTAGGCTTGATCGTGTGCATTTGCGTATATGGTTAGTGCATGATTAAGCCGGGGGTGTCACAGGTTGGTATCAGAGCCAACTGCCTGTAGGAACCCCCTTTCCAACTCCTTGGCCGAAGTTGAGTCTAGTGGTCCAAAACTATTTTACTTAGTTGGTTGTGTGGCTTATGGGCCCACGTCGCCAATTGGGTGGTATTAGGATCTTTTATTTCTCGTCTATACTCTGGGACTCTGATCTCTCGCCTATTCGGGTTTAAATGATTTTACTAACTTTAGGATCTCATGCTCACATCCACCCGGAGTTCTGAAATTACCCCCCTTTCCTTCGAGATTGTGGGCCAGGTTCTGCTTACAGGATCCTTTTATCGAGGACACCCTGTGTTGTCACTTGCAGATTCCTCGCTCCAGCAGTTTTCTCCGACGTTGTTATAGCCTTTGCTATGTCTCGTTGTGTACTTCCTTACCGCGTGCCTGCGCGCCGCCTAGCATGTCTAGCATCTAAATTTACGCCGTTATGATGTCCGCATGAACCCGACCCTGTTTATGGATCTGTACGTCTTAATTCACAACTGTTAAGTATATTTTACACTGCTTAATTATTGTCGAGTTACATCATGCTTGTCGCTAAACACTCGCAATGGCTTTTACTAAACTACCCCTGTTGAAATTTAGCAGGATGGTTAGACCAGGTGGTCGTGGTCGTGCCCCTGAACAACCGCCACCGCCAGATTATATGGCAGCTATGATGCAACAATTCGAGCTCAACCGTCAGTTTATGACTGGGATTATGGCTCAGTTTCCGCATCAGAACAACCAGAACCAGGACCCTGCTGCAATAACTCTGTCGGAATTTGTGCGTCTCAACCCCACTCAGTTCTGCAACACTGATAAGCTGCTGGATGCTGATGACTGGATTCACGACATCACTCACGAGATGGAGTCTGCAAATGTCTCCCCTGCCAACTTTGTCACCTTCGCGTCCTTTTTCTTAAAGGGTCCCGCTGCTCAATGGTGGGACACACACAAGCGTACACTGCCTGCTGGAACAGTCATCACTTGGCCGTAGTTCCAGGCTGCTTTTCGTGCCTGATATATTCCCTAGGGAATCATGGACCGGATGAGAACCCAGTTTCGCAACCTCACTCAGGGCAACAAAACTGTCGAAGCCTATCAGCGGGAATTCCTTGACCTGTCCCGCTATGCTGAAGAAGACATCGCCACGGATGCTCGAAGACAAGAGAAGTTCTGTAGTGTACTCCACCCAGACATCAAGCTTGCACTTGCTGCTCAAGACTTCCCCAACTTTGCTACTCTTGTAAACAAGTCTATTCTGGTTGAGACCGCTCAGATCAAGCACAAGGACGCGTTCAAACGCAACCGTGAAGTGGGCTCATCTTCGGGCTCGTCTTCACAGAAGCGCCGTATCTGGATTCCCCACAGCATGTATCGTCCAACTGCACCTGCACCAAGACCGTACCATGCTGCACCACGTTTGCCTCCTCCACCACTGAGGCAGCCTTTGCGAGCTGCACCACCCCGAGCTCCTGCAATTCGTCCAGACAGTGGGCTCTGCTACAAGTGTGGCAAACCAGGTCACCTTGCCAGGAACTGTTATCAGAATCAGAAGCAACTGGCTCCGCCTCCTAATGCCTGCAACAACAATGCCAGGCATGCTTATGGCCATGGTCAGGCTTATCATGTCAACATGAATGAAGACCCGGACCAGCCAGCTACTATGATGGGTACACTTCCTGTTAATTCAGTACCAGCTTCTGTTTTATTTGATTCTGGAGCATCTCATTCATTCATGTCAGAACATTTTGCACTCATGCATGACGTTAAATGCGAGACGCTACACCAATCCTTAATGGTAAACACTCCCGCGGGTCAATGTCAAACATCTTTATTCAGCCCCAAAGTCACCATCGAGATTGAGGGGCTGAAATTTCTTGCTTCCCCCATTATGCTAAAGTCTTGCGGTATTGACCTTATTCTGGGTATGGATTGGTTGAAGGCTCATTACGTCTCAATCAAGTGTGCCACTAAAGTTGTACACCTCCTGCACCCGTCAGATGAGTTAGTGAATTACCGTGCCCAGATAACTCAAAATGTTGAGGCTCAAATCTACGCACTAAACGCGTCGAATGCTTCTCCTCTTGAGGGAATCAAAAACATTCCAGTCGTCCGTGACTTTCAAAACGTCTTTCTAGAACTTCCGGGAATACCCCCTGTTAGAGCTGTCGAGTTTGTCATCGACTTGAAACCAGGCACAACTCCTATTGCGAAGCGTCCTTATAAGATGCCTCCGCACCACCTTCTCGAGCTCAAAGAGGAAATCGACAAATCCCTCCGCAAAGGCTTTATCCGACCAAGTTCCTCTTCCTGGGGAGCACCTTCTCTATTTGTCAAAAAGAAAGATGGTACGAATAGGTTGGTCCAAGATTACCGTCCTATCAACCAGGCAACCATTCAGAATAAATATCCGCTTCCTCGGATCAATGATTTGTATGATCAACTTGCCGGATCATCAGTGTTTTCTAAACTCGACTTGAGGTTGGGTTATCACCAGATCCGTGTCTGCGAAGAGGATATTCCCAAGACTGCATTTGTTACTCGCTATGGCTCTTATGAGTACACTGTCATGTCATTTGGTTTAACAAATGCTCCAGCCACATTCTCCCGTCTGATGAATTACATCTTCATGGATTACCTCGACAAGTTCGTCGTGGTATATCTGGATGATATTCTGGTATATTCGAAGAATAAGGAAGAACATGCTGAACACCTTCGACTTGTACTGGAAAGGCTCCGAGAACACCAGCTCTATGCCAAGTATTCCAAATGTGAATTCTGGCTTTCAGAAGTAACCTACCTTGGTCATGTGATTTCCAAGGATGGTTTTGCTGTTAACCCGGAGCGGGTTCAGGCTATTCTTGACTGGACTCCTCCGAAGAACGTCAAGCAAGTGAGAAGTTTTCTCGGCCTTGCAAGCTATTGCCGTTGATTTTTCGAGAACTTTTCCAAGATTGCTAAGCCTCTGACTAACCTGCTTCACAAAGGTGTTAAGTTTGAATGGACAGACAAGTGTCAGGAAAGTTTCCAGACTCTCAAGGACAAGCTAACTTCTGCTCCAGTGCTTGCTCCTCCGGATTCTCGCAAAGACTTTGTGATATATTGCGACGCCTCTCGTCAGGGATTAGGCTATGTCCTAATGCAAGAACGAAGAGTAATTGCTTATGCTTCGCGTCAATTGCATCCACATGAAGAAAACTATCCAGTGCATGATCTTGAACTTGCTGCTGTGATTTATGCATTGAAGCTGTTGCTGCATTACCTTCTGGGTAACCGGTGTGAGGTATATACTGATCATCAAAGCTTGAAGTATTTGTTTACTCAGCCGGATCTTAATCTCCGTCAACAGCGATGGTTGGAAACAATTACGGACTATGACTGTGGTATTTCTTATACCCCCGGCAAGGCTAATGTGAGGGCTGATGCCTTAAGCCGCAAGTCCTATTGCAACAACCTCATGGTTAGGCGAGCTCAACCTCGTCTTTATGAAGAATTGCGCAAGCTAAATCTGCGTATTGTTCCACAGGGTTCTCTTAATAACCTTGTGGTACAGCCAGATCTTGAGAAAGCTGTTAAGAATGCGCAAGCTAAAGATGCTAAAATTGATCTAATGAAGAAAGATCTTCACCTGGAAAAGTACAGGGATTTCTCGCTGTCAGAAGATGGAACCTTGTATTTCAGAAACCGCATTGTGGTACCTCGCTTCAAACTTATGACTGACAAGGTCATGAAGGAGGCACATGATACACCGTTGTCTATCCATCCGGGTAGCACCAAGATGTATCGTGATCTCCGTCAAAGGCACTGGTGGTCTAAAATGAAGCAGGATATTGCTCGCTATGTTGCTGAATGTGACGTTTGCCGTCGCGTTAAAGCGGAACATCAGAAGCCTGCTGGAATTCTGCAACCGCTCCCTATTCCTTTATGGAAATGTGATAAAGTTCAAATGGATTTCATTACTGGCCTTCCCAAGTCACAGAAGGGTCACAGTGCTATTCTTGTCGTCGTCGACCAACTCTCTAAGGTTGCACACTTTCTGCCTGCCAAGGAGACTATCACTGCTAGTCAGTTAGCAGAGTTGTATATCTCCAGAATTGTTTCACTCCACGGTATTCCGAAAGAGATCAGTTCGGACCGTGGCGGTCTTTTCACCTCCAAATTCTGGGAAAGTTTCCAAGAAGCTATGGGAACTCACATTACCTGGAGTTCAACTTATCATCCCCAATCCCAAGGCCAAGTCGAGCGAGTAAATCAAGTGCTTGAAGATATGCTTCGGGCCTGTGTTATATCATTCGGTAAGAAATGGGAAGAATCTCTCCTGTATGCCGAATTCTCTTATAACAACAGCTATCAATCCAGCTTGAAAAATGGCCCCCTTGGAAGTACTTTATGGACGTAAGTGTCGAACCCCTCTGAATTGGTCAGAAACTGGGGAACGACCACTCGTGGGACCGGACATTATTCAACACGCCGAAGAACAAGTCTGAATTGTCCGAGAAAATCTCAAGGCGGCTCAGGACCGCCAGAAGAGTAACTACGATCGCAAACGATGGGGTTTGACCTATCAACCTGGTGATCAAGCTTATTTGCGTGTCACTCCCATGAAGGGCACTCGTCGTTTCGGAATCAAGGGCAAGCTAGCTCCTCGCTATATTGGTCCTTTCCGCATTGTGGCTAGACGTGGACAGGTGGCATATAAATTGGAGTTGCCACCGCAATTCTCTCATATCCACGACGTCTTCCATGTGTCGCAACTTCGTAAATGCTTCAAGGAATCTCCGCACCGCGCAGTGGATCACGAGATGCTCGAATTGCAAGATGATCTTTCTTATAAGGAGCACCCGATCCGCATTCTCGATGAAGCTGAACATCGGACTCGTCAGAAGACGACCAAGTTCCTGAAAGTGCAGTGGTCGAACCACACTGAAGATGAAGCCACTTGGGAACGCGAGGATCATCTTCGGGAAGAATATCCCGACCTCTTTCCTTCTACCTCCTAAATTCTCAGGACGAGAATTTCTTTTAGAGGAGGAGAATTTGTAACACCCCTGTGTAATAACCTCTGTGATCATCTGCTAATAATGCCAAGTCATCATCATTTGCAGTGCCTAGTCACATTGGTTAAAGATTCAATTCAAAACCCTCTCTGAAAATCAACTCAAATTCAAAAGTGCAAAATGAAGTTGCTCAAAACATGTTGGAAAAATATTCACTTTATAGCAAATAATCCAAAACCATTTGCTGTTAAAGAGCACAACATCATCATCAACTCTATATGGGCCTAATGCATTTTAGCAGAGCCAAAATAGCACCTAAAATGCCCTATTCATTTTTTAATAAATTCAAATGAACTTGAAAAATGCCCAAACTTTTTATGGCAGTGCTGGATATTCCAATGCACTTATGTGACCTAGTTTCACATTTTTGCAACAACATTTGATAGCTCAAAATATTATCCAACCCTCTCTGTAAAAAGGAAAAAAGTAGAAAAATAAAAGAGAAAAAGAAAAAGGCCACTGTGCACTGGCCCAAGTGCACAGTGCCTGAGTCGGCCCATCTCCCTCTCTCTCCATCGCGCTGTCGCCACCGCCGTGGACGAGCGCGCGCGCGCCGGCAGCGCACCGACAGCGCGACGTCCACCGACGCCCGCGGCTCGTCGAGGGGATAAGGCCGAGGCCAGTGCCTCCCCCTGGTCCTCCTCGTTCACTCCTCCCTCTCCCCTCACTTGCTCCTCCCCTCTCTCCCACCAGATCCATCGAGGCCGAGCGCACTCACCGCCGTTCCCTATCGCCACCGCGGCCACCGTCATCGCCTCGACCCGCCATGTTGCCGTAGAGGTCCGCCATCGTCCTCCTCGTCGTCTGGTGGCCTCAGCTGGAGCTCGGAGGCGCTGCAGCACCGGGCTCCTCTGTCCCCTTCTCCAATCACCGCCGCTCTTCTCCGACTCCGGCGACGCCTCTGCAGCTCCTAATATTTCAAGGGCCACAGTGCGTGCCGCGAGGTGAGCCCCTCTTCCTTCCCCTTCCCTCTGCTCGCTCTCGTACGCACGCTAGCTGCTCCCCCCCCCCCGCAGCGCCCGAACGCGCCACCGCCCGCGCACATCGTCGGCGTGTCTCCGTTAACCATTTGGTCACGGGCTGGAGTTCAACGTGCTAGTTGCGTTGCGTAGTACCTCCCACGCCCGTTAGTTCACGCGTTAGCGCGCTGCTACTGCGTTGCGTCGATCGCCCGAAAAACACCGCCGCCTCCACTCGTCGCCGGCACAATTTCGACCACCTCCGAGCCCAACCAACCTCACCACGTGATGCGGCGTCGAGTACTCGTTCGAATGCAACGAACCGCACGCGATTTGGTGCCCTGTGGCGCTTTTCCGAGCGTCTCCGGCGAGCTCGCCGCCGCGGGAGGCCACCGGAGCCACTCTGGCGCCGGCCACCTACGTGGCTCGGTGGGCCTCGCCCCTGGGACGCTGACCAGTGGGCCCTGGGGGCCCCGTTGACTGGGTTGACCCAGTCAATGTGCTGACTGGGCAGCCCCAGCCACTGACATGTGGGCCCTTCTCTGGTATTTAGTCTAATAAATGTTTTTATAAATAAAAGTAATTAGTTTAGCCTAATCACTCACTGACATATGGGGCCTACACCCCTAATTAATCCTGTTAGTTAGTTTAATCCGCTGTTAAGCTAACAGAGGCTGACATGTGGGTCCCAGTGGATCCACAGGTCAGGTTTGACCCTGGTCAGTGCGTGTGTTGACCGCTGACATCACCCCCTGTCATGCTGACATCATAATGATTTCTGTTGATAAAAATAATTCTATAAAATACTTTAATCTTTTAAAATTCATAGAGAATAAACCGTAGCTCGGATCAAAAAACTTTCTACATGAAAGTTGATCAGAACGATGAGACGAATCTGATCGTGTCGTCTGTTACCATGTTGTAACCCTCTATGTAGGTGAACCCGCAACTTTCCTTCCATTTCCGATAGATGAATAGTGCATATACACCGGTTAATAAATCTCACTTTAATCCTAAAATAACTAAAATGATTTAGACATGTCTTTAGGCAACCCTGCACTGCATGTTAGCATAGCATGCTCTGTGTTGCATATGTTTGCTGTGTATTTATCTATTTCCACCCCCTCTTCTCTCTTGGTAGACCCCGAGACCGACGCAGCTTAGGAGCCCGACGACACCATTGACGACCTTGCCTTTGTCGTCGAGCAACCAGGCAAGCACCCCCTTTTGAACATGCCTATATCGCCTATTCTCTTCTCCCTTATGCTTGCATTAGAATTACTGCTGCTACTGCTTTACCTATTCAGATGCATAGCCTGTTTATTGTAACCTGCTATTGATACCTTACCTGCTTATCCTAAACTGCTTAGTATAGGCTGGATATAGACCCCAGTGACCCCACTTGTCCCGATTGCACCCGCTGGATCATCAGAAGACTCAACAACCAGGCCCCGGCATCGCACATCACCCCCCCTTAGTTGTACGACACTGCAGCGTTACCATCAAGTGCCGAGGGTGATACCTCGTTTAGCACTTCTGATGTTAACTCTGTAGAGTAGCTATTCGGTCGTGGCCATCGAGGGTGATTCCTCCTTCACCACTTCCGATAACGACACCGTCGTGCAACACCTCAAGTGTGAACCTCGAGGGTGATTCCTCCTAAGTTCACCTTGACGACTACGTCGGGTGGAATCCGTTGAGGGTGATTCCTCAGGTTTTTCCCCTGGTGTTTGGACACACGGTTACTATGACTTTAACAATGAACCATGATAAAGTCGGGTCGGCCCTGAGGGGTACCCGCGCGAGCATAAGATGCGATTGATGTGTAGTCAGGTGACCAGAGAGAGTACCCGCGAGATAATTATGAGGCTTGGCCGGGCATTCTTATCCCTTGCCGCAAGTCCTCAAGACGGGGCGACGGGGTCACATCGATCGTGAGTCTCTGCTCATTATCGCGCGCTCCTAATTCACTACGATTTGGATATTTGATCTGAGTGGGCCTCTGGCCCGATAGCACTAACCATCACGTGGGAACAGTTATGGGCACTCTGCGTCATATGCATCAGCCGAAGCTTAATGGACGTCAGCGATTGAGCGACGCGCGCCGAGTTGGACCGCGTAGATCAACCGCCTTGATAGTGTGGGTTGCCAGGTCTGCTCTCGGCCGTGAACGTAACGTGCAGGAGTTCCCGGGGCGATGGCCCAAGACCCCTGGGGGCATAGGTTTAGTCCGGCGTGCTGACCTCTTTGTTAAGCCTAGGTCGGGTTGCGGCGTATCGTTTGGCCGAGGCCAGACATGACCCAGAAAGTGTGTCCGGCCGGAGTTAATCGAGCATGGTGGGTAAGTTGGTGCACCCCTGCAGGGAAGAACTAATCTATGCATAGCCGGATCCTCGATAACGGACGCTCGGAGTTGTATCCCGATCGATACAACTAGAACTGGATACTTATGATGAGATATGGATAGTAGGGCTCTGAGATTGCTTTCTTGCAGGGAGTCGAGGAAGGATCTCTGGCCGAGGTGGATGACACTACTATTACTACTTTACATTATGCTATTCTGTACTCTTCTAATGCTGCAAGACCGCTGAAGATGATTCCGCAAGACCGTTGAAGATGCTAGTCTTCGATAGGACTAGGCCTTCCCCCTATTCTGGCATTTCTGCAGCCCAGTACACATATACAGCCCTTCTTTGATAATGTTGCATATGTAGTGTAGATCCTTGCTTGCTGAGTACTTCGGATGAGTACTCACGGTTGCTTTGCTTTCTTTTTCTCCCCATATCCGTTTGATGCAACCAGATGACGGAGCCCAGGAGACAGCTGCCCCCGCCGACGACTACTACTACCACCCCGAGGGTGGTTACTACTACGAGCTTGCCGACGACCAGGAGTAGGATCGGAGGGTCCCAGGCAGGAGGCCTGCGCCTTTCGATCGTAGAGTTTTCTTTTGCCCCGCCTTCTTAAAGGCTTGTCTGTTTTATCTTTTATATCTGTACTCAGATATCTGATGCTTCCGCTGACGCTTGTATGCGAGCTTATGTATTCGATCCCTCGAGGCCCCTGGCTTGTAATATAAAGCTTGTATGACTTTATTTATGTTTTAGAGTTGTGTTGTGATATCTTCAAGTGAGTCCTTAGGCTTGATAGTGTGCATTTGCATGTATGGTTAGTGCACGATTAAGCCGGGGGCGTCACACTAGGAAGGGGGGGGGCACATTAGGTGGCTATCGATCGACTGGAGTGACTAACTAAGAGAATCTTCACTCGCTCCACCCCCCCCCCCCAAGAGGCCCCCCCAGGGCCCTTTTTTACCGCCGGCGTCTAAAAATCAGCCCAGTCGCGCCCCCAGTAGCCCAAATTTCACGGGGACTTGCAGTGGTCACTCAGGAGTGCTCCCTATGCTATTGGACGCACCCGGTGGGACATGTTTTTTTCTACACGTGTATTGGGGTTTTCTGGATTTTATTCTGTTGTTATCGTGAAAATGATCGTTTTTACTTCTTTTTTGTTTCCTCGCGTAAAAAGGCACAACTCTAGTTTTGGGGTAGCACGGTTCTACGAAAGTGAAAAGCACAGTCGTGCATGACGAAAAAAGAGAGTTGTGCTTCGGCTTGGAGCACATATGTGCTCTTCCAAAAAGTGAAAAGGACAACTGTGTTTCTTTAAAAGTGAAATGCACAGTTGTACTTTCACGAAAAGTGAAAAACACACATGTGCTTTCAAAAAAGTGAAAAGCACAGTTGTGCTTCCGAATTCTGGAGAGTTTTCCATTTCCATTTTTTTAGCTTCCTCTATTTTTGTTTCCTTTTTTAGCTTTTTGTTTCTATTTTATTTTATTCCAAGTTTTTCCTAATTTTTTCAGAGGAAAAAGTCAGCCAGGCCCTATTAACATGAGATCTAGTGTGGAGTATCTCGATGCGAGACATACAAGGGTGAAAACGGTTCATGATCTGGACGTACCGTTCTAAGGATAAAATATTTTGAAAAAGTGAATGAACAAAAAAAGCACAAAACTCTCAAATTACGACAAGTCTCACACATGCAATGTGCCACTTGTCACCACAAGACGTGGTGGGAGTGGCCTCTGCAAGGGGCACCCTCTAACTAGTGATTTCGTTGCTTTCCTATGTGTGAAATTGGATTCCACGAGAATAATACACACAATCCACATCACCAGACCTGTAATTGGAGCTTCATTGACATGGCCAATAGTCCCGATAGCATCTCAACCCTATAATGCCCCGTGGTGACGTCTCGCATTAAGTGAGACGATAGAATGTCTCGTTGAAGGGATCTACAGTACTTGGGCATGCCCATTCGCGCACAGTTAATAAAGGAAAAAAGAGAGGAGAAAATGGGGCACGGAGGGGACTCGGACCCAGGTCTCCTGGTTGACTACAAGTGCGTATACCCACTAGGTTTGCATTGATTTGGTGATGGAGTAGTAGGGCGGTGCTTCTTAAGTCGAAACGAGCTGGGTTTTCCACCGTTTCTTCTCCACTTTTTCCAAAAAAATAATATTTTCTCTCGTTTCATTGGGTTTTTTCTTTCTTTTTTCGTTGTTTTTCTTTATTTTTTCCTATCTCTTTTCCTTTTCTTATTTATTCTCTGATTATTTCTGCATTTGTTTATTTGTTCTTTTTATTTTCTATTTTCTTTGGTTTATTTTTCCTTTTTGGTTTCCTTTGTTTCTTTTGGTTTTCACACTATATTTTTTGTATATGTCAACAACATTTTTCTAATACACGTTTAATATTTTTTCCAACACAAATTTAACATTTTTTAATACATTATCAACATTTTTATAGACATTTAACAATTTCCAAATGCTTGATTAACATCTTTCAATACATGCTCAAAACATTTTTTTCAATTCTTGTATAACATTTTTATATACACAATAAAAAAAATGCATCATTTTTTAAATACATGGCCAACATTTTTATACTAAATAAAAAAAATACATTATTTTAATATAGCTAGATTAAACTTTTGATATACATGATAAGAAATACATCATTATATATATATATATATATATGATAAAAAAATCAAATACTTTTTCAATATTTTTTTGAAATGCTTGATTAAATTTTTATATACTGAAAAAATTCAACATTTTTTTATACATGGTCAACATTCTTTCTATACCATAAACATTTTTCAAATGATTGATTACATTTTAAACTACTCGTTCAATTTTTTTTCAAATGCTTGATTAACATTTTATATACATGATAAAACAAATCAGCGATTTTTTAATCATTGTCAACATTTTTTGTATACACCTTTAACATTTTTCAAATACTTGATTAACATTTCATAATGCTTGTCTACCATTTTTCAAATGCTTGATTAACATTTTTATATACGTGGTAAAAAATTCATCATTTTTTAAATACATAGTCAGCATTTTTTGTTTACACATTTAACATTTTTGAAATGCTTGTTTAAACTTTTTGAATACTTTAAAAAAAATCAAATGCTTGATTATCATCTTTAAATACATGATGAAAAACATTAACCATTTTTTAATACATGTTCAATATTTTTTCTATACACATTTAACATTGATTAAATACTTTATTAACATTTTTTAATAGATGATTAATTTTTTTATACATTTTTTCCACATGATAAACATTTTCTCTAAACACTTTTAACATTTTTCAAATACTTGGTCAATATTTTTCATATTTTTTATAGAGTGTTTTTTGTAATATATATATTTAGAATATGGAGGTTGTAGCCTTCTGCGTGGTTGGACCGGCCCATATGGAGGTCCCCCGACGTGAGGCTGCCCTTTGTCTCGCTTACTAGTATGTCAATGAAACGGTTGTCAATAAAAAAAGTATTTCTGTTGACACACGAACACGTCACGTGTACCCTCGACGCCGGGGGTGATGCACCGCAGCTCATGTCGAAGGAGACCCGACCGACAGCGCGATACGCAAGACAGTCGACGGGCGCTTTTGGAGACCAGAAACCCCACACACCTGGGAGGGACCCCGTCAGGGAGTGCGACGGCTATGGGCTGCCCTAGGTCGATTCGCTCGCCCCTAGAGCCTTGGGATTCGCAGCTCTCAAACATGAAGAACAGCGAAGAACGAGAGAGAAAAACGATGGAGGGATAAAACGTAGACTGAAAAAGTAGTATATTGATTTGTTTGATTGTGTGTTGTTTCAATCGGCCGTCACCCCTAACATATATAAGAGGCGGCTGGACTTCCCGTATAAGTAAAGGATTCATCTAGGCTTTCCTTACAAGAAAATTACATCAATTCACGTCCTACAGTTCTAGTTTCAATCCAACTCGGATTCAGCCCGAATCTGTCCCATACTTCTGTCCCGCTTCTTGCGTGGGCTGTAGAAATCGCATACTAACTCGGATGGAGTCGAGTTCAACATAAAACTTGTTCGCCTCGATGATATGAATAATACAACATGGGCCACTTCTCCTTTTAAGGCCGTCTTTATGACTTTTAGGGCCCATCTTTAACTGTGGGTCAGATTCAATTATGCAGTTTTTTGAACTGTTCGAGTCTTGTAACAACTTTGCAGGCCGTATACTATCTCCGACGATGATGACTCCAAAATCAAAGTTGACCGTTTCGACGATACGCACAACTTCCGTGTAGAACACTTTTCTATCCGAGGTCATCTGAATAACCTTTCGAGCCCATCTCCAACTCCTGGTCGGATTGACTCTGACAGCTTCCACTTTTCCGGCAAGCTTTTTCCCGGCAAGCTTTCCACGCCGGCAAGCTTTCCATCCCGGCAAGCTTTACCGGCAAGGTTTCCACCCCGGCAAGCACACCGGCAAGGTTTCCACCCGGCAAGCTTTCACACCGGCAAGCTTCCACGCCGGCAAGGTTTCACCCCGGCAAGGTTTCCACCCCGGCAAGGTTTCCACTCCAGCAAGATTTCACGCCGGCAAGCTTTTCGCGCCGGCAAGCTTTCCACGCCGGCAAGCTTTTTACTCTGCCGGCAAGCTTCATTCAGCCGGCAAAGGTCGAATAACTCACGCGACCCATCAGACAGGGTGTTTGGTACCTCGCGCCATATTTCCGTTTAGGTTCAGTCTGCAGTGTATTGTCTCTAACTTTTGCATACAAACTCGGATTGAGATGATTTATATATGAAAATCGATCGCCTCGACGAGACGAAGACAATCCATGTAGAGTGCTCCTTCATCCGAGGTTGTATTGAAGGTGTAACCGACCGAAAAGCACTCAGAACACTAAATTCTGCCACTTGGAGCACAGTTTCGACCCCTAAGATGGGGTCGGATGATGATTACCTAAACATCAAAGTTGTTCCACTCGGCGACGTGAAACTTTTCATTCTGAAAACTCTTTCACTCGAGGCCATCTCATTTTCTTTTTATGCCGTGCCAAAATCTGATGTCAACACATACCCCCCTGTTTTTCGGCAAAGCTTGCATGCCGAAAAATAATATGCACGGTATTTGTTCTAAGGGCGATGTCAACACTCCATCGGCCATTTATATATGTCAGGGCGATAATTATATATCGGTCATGTTTGTGCTAAGGGCGATAATCATATATCGGCCATTGCCTACTTACGCTTCTTGCCACACACTTGGGTGGTATTTCTTCAAGTACTTGCCATTGAGAGCTCTAGGTAACAATGCGCCTTGTACAGATTCCACCAAATAAGAGTTTCCAGGAACTACTCTTATAATCCTAAAAGGACCTTCCCAACTCGGAGACCACTTCTCAAATTTTCTATCTCTTGAACCAATCGGTAGAATCACTTTCCAGACGAGATCGCCAACTTGAAAATTCTTCAACTTAACTTTCTTATTGTAAGCTCTTGCTACCCTCAACTTGTCTCTCTCTATGGCCTTCAAAGCAGCCAAACATTTATCGGCAACCTCATCAATATTGTCCATCATCAAGTTATAAAAGTCTATTGCCGATAAATCATTTTGTTTGGCTATTCTCAAAGCATTCAAATTTACTTCCACCGGTAAAACAGCCTCTTGACCATATACTAGCTCATATGGAGTCACCTTCGTAGCACCATGCCTTGAGATCCTATGTGCCCACAAAGCTTCAGACAACAACTCATGCCATCTCCTCAGATTATCCTCAATCTTCTTCTTGATAAGCTTGATTAAAATTTTATTGCTGGACTCAGCTTGTCCATTAGCTTGGGCATAATACGGAGAGGAATTGAGCAACTTTATGTTATAAGATTCGGCAAATTCTCTGACTTGATGTGACATGAAAGATGAACCTTGATCTGTAGTTAATGTTTGAGGAATGCCGAATCTATGAATAATGTGCTCAGTTATGAATTGGATTACCTCTGTATGTGTCATGTTCTTGAGAGGTACTGCCTCAAACCACTTAGTGAAATAATCGGTTGCCACCAACATGAACCGATGCCCCTTTGAGGAAGACGGGTGAATTTCTCCAATAAAGTCTAAACCCCATCCTCTGAAAGGCCACGGCTTGACAATAGGATGTAACATAGCAGCAGGAGCCAATTGAATATCACCAAATTTTTGACAAGCTTCACACCCTTTATAATATCTGAAGCAATCATTAATCATAGTCGGCCAATAAAACCCAGCACGTCGCAATAACCACTTCATCTTGGGAGCCGACTGATGAGTGCCACAAATGCCTTCATGTACCTCTCCCATAGCAACTCTTGCTTGGTCTTCGTCCAAACACTTTAAAAGAACATCGTCAACTGTTCGGCGATAAAGGTCATCATCCCTCATCGTATATTTAAAAGCCATACGCCGAACAGCCCTGTCCACCCTTCTACTAGGATCACACAAATAATCAATGATGGGTTTCCTCCAGTCTTGATTTTCTCCTGCATTGAATATTTCATTAGTGGCCGAAACGGTGGGCTCCGGTTCGGCCTCCCCTATGTTGGCAAGACTAGACATCGGCCTTTGAGAAATATGAAACATGCCATGATCAACATGATAGCCGGATGCTTGTTGTGCCAACTCATTTGCTCTCCAATTGTCATGTCTAGATATATGAGCAATGCTAAAATAATCCAAAGTAGAAATTATATCTAGACATTTATCAAGATAAACATTAAGTGATTCGTCAAAACATTGAAAGACTTTGAATATTTGTTGCACTACTAATAACGAATCACCAAAAGCCTCAATATGTGTAGCACCTATGGCAAGCAACATCTCTAAGCCGAATAACAATGCTTCATATTCGGCTTGATTATTTGTGCAAAAATATTCTAAACGGCATGAGGCTTCAAAAACAGCACCATGAGGAGATATATAAACAATACCAACACCTTGGCCATTGCTACAAACTGAACCATCAAAATATAATCTCCAAGGTACTAATGAAACAAGGTTTATATCAACATCATGCTTGTCATTAATCCGATGCTCAACAATAAAATTAGCAATGATTTGGCCTTTCATGGATTTTAGAGATTCATAAGCCAAATCATATTCAATCAAAGCATAAGCCCACTTGCCAATTCTACCACTAAGAATTGGCCTATGCAACATGTATTTAATGACATAGGTTTGACAAGCTACTATGCAAGCACTCGGTACTAAATAATGTCTCAATTTTGTGCAAGCATAATATAAGCATAGGCATAGTTTTTCAATAAATGTATACCTTGTCTCGGCGTCCAATAAACGCCTGCTCAAATATGTAATAGCATGCTCTTTTCCTTCGGTTTCTTGAGTCAAAACAACACCAATAACACCTTCTTCTGCTGCAATGTAAAGCTTAAAGGGTTCCCTATGCTTGGGTGCTTTCATCACCGGAGGAGTGCACAAATAGTTCTTGATCATATCAAATGCTTCTTGCTGTTTTGCCCCCCAAGTGAAATCAACATCGTTCTTTAACCGAAGGATAGGAGTAAATGCATCAACTTTCCCTGACAGATTAGCTATGAACCTTCTCAAATAATTGACCTTGCCAAGGAACTTTTGCATATCTCTCTTGCATGTTGGAGCCTCCACTTTCTGTATGGCCTCTATCTTTTTGGGATCAATCTCTATGCCATCTTCATGAATAATGAAACCCAAAAACTTTCCAGCCGACACGCCGAATGCACACTTCAAAGGATTCATCTTCAGTCCATATTTTTTCATTCTTCCAAAAGCTAAACGCAAATCGGCTAGATGAGATTCGAAAGCATCCGATTTGACAACAATATCATCAATATAAACTTCAAGTATAACGCCAAGTAAATCATGAAAAATTAAATTCATAGCCCTTTGATACGTGGCACCGGCATTTTTTAATCCAAAGGTCATCACTGTCCACTCAAATAAACCAAGGAAACCAGGACATCGAAAAGCCATTTTGGACATGTCCTCTTCGGCCATAAAAATCTGGTTATACCCCGCATTACCATCAAGAAAGCTAATGACCTTATGTCCAGAAGCATCATTAATAAGCATATCGGCTATTGGCATGGGATACTCATCTTTAGGTGTAGCTCTATTCAAATCTCTGAAATCAATGCACACCCTCAACTTGCCGGAGCCTTTCTTCTCTACTGGTACAATGTTAGAAATCCACTCGGCATACCTGCAAGGTCTAATAAAATTAGCTTTAAGCAAACGACCGATCTCTTCCTTGATCCGGTCATATGTTTTTGGATTAAACTTTCTGGCCGATTGCTTGTACGGTCTAAAACCAGCCTTTATAGGTAACCGATGCTCCACTAGCTCTCGGCTTAAACCTGGCATCTCATGATATTCCCATGCAAAGCAACAAACATATTCTTTCAAAAGCTCGATCAACTTAGCTTTATGATCGGCTCTTAAATTTTCGTTTACAAATGTCGGCCTAGGAATTGAACCATCTTCTATGTCTATCTCTTCTAATGGATCGGCCGACGTAAAACCTTGTCCTAATTTATCCATATCATCTAACTCCTCTATAGATTCATACATATCGTTCTCATTGGACCGATATTCAACAAGATGCTTTTGCAACCAATCTGAGTTAGAATCCATTTAAATACATCATACCTTGGAGCCGATTACCACCAACCGGCTTTAAACAAACGGGCACGAAACCACTTTTTGTGGCACTAAGAAAATCAAATTCTGATATGTCGCGTCCCGTCAAGCAAGTAGCATTGGGATGTTGCCAATCCACCGATGCATCGGCCAAAGCAACACAAGCCGAATTATCCGCATGAATGACCTCCACTTCATCATCCACCCATTGAATCAAAAACTGGTGCATAGTAGACGGCACACATTGGTTTGCATGAACCCAATCACGGCCTAATATCAGATTGTAGTTACCTTGCACCTCGGCGACAAAGAATGCGGTAGCCAAAGTTTTGCTTCCCACCGTAAGCTCCACGTACATTACACCTTTGGCTTCAGTTTTCTCTTTGCCTTCAAATCCATTAAGCACCATGTTGGTCTTTATTAACTCTTCGTCACGCAGCCCCAATTTTTTGAAGACCGAATATGGCATAAGATTCACCACAGCACCACCATCGACAAGCATTCTAGCAACCGGCGATCCATTAATATGACCTTTAAGGAACAATGGCTTCAAGTGTGTCACCGGTTCTTTTGGCTTCTCGAATATAGCATTTTTAGGATCAAAATCTAGCCGAGCCACTTCCCCTTCTTCATCTATAGCACGAAATTCAGCAGGTAAGTAATACACCATATTGATATCCATACCGTCGTGGACTGGTGTAGGCTCATAATCCAACATATCATCTTCCTCCTCGGGTGTGTTCATCGATTCTGAAATCTATCCGAGCGACGTGGAATCAATAGGTGTTGCGGACGATGTAATAGTGGTGGCATCGTCCTCCTTTGGTGGTGTAGGTGCTGCTGTGACAGATGTAGAAGCCACTGCACCTTGTATTTGTTTAGGCATCCATATTTGTTTTGTAGGTACCATGGGCCGAATGTCATTAAACAATTTATCTCTTTGCTTCTCGGCCTCCTGTTCTGCCATCTCTTGACTCCTCATGCGCTGCAGTCTCCTTTTTTGTGCCTTGGTCAGACCGGAAGGACACCACTTAGGCTGAGTATATTTTGGATCCCTCGACTTGGCCTTGCTTGTGCTAGCTTCATGATCATTAGCCACGGGACCTTGCTGGACAACAGCCACATCTTTATTGGAACCAGCCGGTTTTTCAACAATAATCGGCTCTTTGATTGTCAATTCTTTAGTGCCTATCATAATAGTTTCAGCACTAGTATTCTTCTCCTTTTGCTTGCTAGGCTTTGAAATTTCTGCACTTGGTGATTTAGCACGCCACACTTGCTTGCCAACCCTTTTTTGATTATCTTGCATTGGCCGATTGACACCATTGTTCAAACGGCCTCGTGTGGGATAAGAAAGTCTCTCATGAACGGGCCTCCTTGGCTCTGCCCAACCCGGATGAAAAGCATAAGGGGCCATTGGGGGCTGCCACCATCCTCCATTGAAGTCTCCCATGTAGTATGGCGCATAGGGGGGTGGCGGCATCCATGGTCCCGGTGCCCACGACCCATATGGCCTTGCATGATGCTGAAATTCTTCCCGAGGAGGTGACCTTGAGCGCTTCAAATTTGATGACCGGTTAGAGCTAGAACCGGCCGCTTGACTGGCATACTTGGAGAACAACATATCAAAAGTTGGCTTGATTTTCTTGCGCTGCACTTTAGCTTTATTCGTCTTCCACTTGCCAACCTCTGGACTCTTGGGCTTAACAAATTTGACATGAGTGTTCTCTTGCACTTGTGGTTGCCCCCCGAGTGTAGGATTCTTGATGGTGATCTTGATTATCTCCTTGCCACCGGGTTGCTTGTCAAGCACGACTTGTCTCCCCAAGACCTTGTCGCTCTCCTTATCTTTCCTGGGCTGACCAAAAATGACATTAGCTTTATTAGCAGATTTGGCTACCTCCGGTCGAATGAGCAGCTTCTTCCCTTCCAAATTCATGGTATTCATTGGAAAGGGCTGTTTATCAACTTGCATCTCAGAAAAGTTCAATCGTCCGTCATTAATGGCCGATTGTATCTGTCGTCGAAAAACATTGCAATCATTAGTAGCATGAGAAAAAGAATTATGATAATTGCAATAAGCGCGCCGTTTCAGTTCTTCAAACGGCGGTAAAGTATGAGATATTCTAATAATTTTGGCTTGCAGCAAAGCATCAAATATTTTATCACACTTGGCAATGTTAAAAGTAAACTTCATCTCTTCATCACGATTCTTATGAATCGGTTTTAGATCATTGCAAGTGAAGGGTTTGGCTTTAGATGGCCAAACAAATTCAGTAGCATAAATATCACCCTAATCGTCCGAGTGATCACTATCATATTCAATCATGTTCATCTTAGGACGATCAGCTTTATATCTATGTACTTCTTTGAGTTCTTTGCTTTGGCTTTCTTGAGCCAAAGCCCTTTGTAAGACTTGGTTGACATTTAAAAACTCATAGCCCTCTAGCTTTTCTCTAATGGGAGTTTTCAAACCACTAAGCACAAGATCAGCCAAATCTCTCTCGGTTATCACCAAACTATAGCACCGGTTTTTTGTATCTCTAAATCTTTTGACGTAATCGGAGACCGATTCATCATGCTTTTGTCTAACCGATGTAAGATGTGATAACTTAAGCTCGTTATCGCCGCTATAAAAGTGATCATGAAATTTCTGCTCTAGCTGCGACCAAACCCGAATGGAACCATGTGGTAAAGAAGAAAACCATGAAAATGCGGTACCAGTTAATGATAAAGGAAATAAATGCACTTTCAATTCATTTAGTGAGCCTGCTTCACCTAATTGTGCCAAGTATTGACTAACATGCTCCCATGTGGTTTTTGTGCCCTCTCCATTAAACTTAACAAAATCTGGAATTTTATATCCCGGAGGGCATTGAATGGCATCAAAGTATTCTGGATATGGCTTTTGGTAAATATGGTTCCTTGGTAACTCAACTCCAAAATTCTCTCGGAGCATCTTAGCCATCTCCTCTCTAAGATTAGCTAGACCATCATCCACAGTGGACGATGAAGCTTGTGGCAGTGGCATAGGAGGAGTATGGTTAGTAGTTGCAGGTGTGAATTGTGGCATATATGCTGAATTATAATTCGGCAATGATCTAACAGCGTTTGCACTTGTAGGTAGGGTTTGGTTCGGCGTCACCACCGAACCTGGCATGCTCATAATAGGATTAATTGGTGCAGCCACAATCTGATTTGTTTGGATAGGATAACAAGTCATCGGCATGGGAGGCGCCGATGAAATAGGTAAAGCCAGATTAGGGTTTTGCACACTAGCAGCTACACCACCATTACCACAAGATGATTGAGATATATTCTTCTGAGCATTAGTATTTTCTATGAAAGTTTGATAGACCAGATTGTTACCATCAGCAATACGACTCTCAATCTCAGCCCACTGCTCAGGAGAAAAGGCAGTACTTACAGAGGGTTTAACCTGCTCAGTTTGAAGAGGAGGGAACTTGATTTCTTCAATCGGAGTGATGTTGCCTTGGTGATCCTTCTTGAACTTTGCAAGGAACTCCTGCAAGTCCTTCTCCTCGCATGCCTTCTTGTACTCCTCATAGACTTGGTGATGATCGGTCGATATCTCATCAAGACTGGGCTTAATGATGTTATCGGCGTCTACCTCAGATGGCTTGGGAAGATCGGACATGGTGGATGATGATGATTGATCTTCAGTCCCCAGCGGAGTCGCCAAAAAGTGTGTTGACACACGAACATGTCACGTGTACCCTCGACGCCGGGGGTGATGCACCGCAGCTCATGTCGAAGGAGACCCGACCGACAGCGCGATACGCAAGACAGTCGACGGGCGCTTTTGGAGACCAGAAACCCCACACACCTGGGAGGGACCCCGTCAGGGAGTGCGACAGCTATGGGCTGCCCTAGGTCGATTTGCTCGCCCCTAGAGCCTTGGGATTCGCAGCTCTCAAACATGAAGAACAGCGAAGAACGAGAGAGAAAAACGATGGAGGGATAAAACGTAGACTGAAAAAGTAGTATATTGATTTGTTTGATTGTGTGTTGTTTCAATCGGCCGTCACCCCTAACATATATAAGAGGCGGCTGGACTTCCCGTACAAGTAAAGGATTCATCTAGGCTTTCCTTACAAGAAAATTACATCAATTCACGTCCTACAGTTCTAGTTTCAGTCCAACTCGGATTCAGCCCGAATCTGTCCCATACTTCTGTCCCGCTTCTTGCGTGGGCTGTAGAAATCGCATACTAACTCGGCTGTAGAAATCTGTCCCATACTCGAGTTCAACATCAAACTTGTTCGCCTCGATGATATGCATAATACATCGCAGGCCACTTCTCCTTTTAACGCCGTCTTTATGACTTTTAGTGCCCATCTTTAACTGTGGGTCGGATTCAATTATGCAGTTTTCTGAACTATTCGAGTCTTGCAACAACTTTGCAGGCCGTATATTATCTCCGACGATGATGACTCCAAAAGAAAAGTTGACCGTTTCGACGATACGCACAACTTCTGTGTAGAACACTTTTCCATCCGAGGCCATCTGAATAACCTTTCGAGCCCATCTCCAACTCCTGGTCGGATTGACTCTGACAGCTTCCACTTTTCCGGCAAGCTTTTTCCCGGCAAGCTTTCCACGCCGGCAAGCTTTCTATCCCGGCAAGCTTTACCGGCAAGGTTTCCACCCCGGCAAGCACACCCGCAAGGTTTCCACCCGGCAAGCTTTCACACCGGCAAGCTTCCACGCCGGCAAGGTTTCACCCCGACAAGGTTTCACCCCGGCAAGGTTTCACCCCGGCAAGGTTTCCACTCCGGCAAGATTTCACGCCGGCAAGCTTTTCGCGTCGGCAAGCTTTCCACGCCGGCAAGCTTTTTACTCTACCGGCAAGCTTCATTCAGCCAGCAAAGGTCGAATAACTCACGCGACCCATCAGATAGGGTGTTTGGTACCTCGCGCCATATTTCCGTTTAGGTTCAGTCTGCAGTGTATTGTCTCTAACTTTTGCATACGAACTCGGATTGAGATGATTTATATATGAAAATCGATCGCCTCGATGAGACGAAGACAATCCATGTAGAGTAATCCTTCATCCTAGGTCGTATTGAAGGTGTAACCGGCTGAAAAGCACTCAGAACACTAAATTCTGCCACTCGGAGCACAGTTTCGGCCCCTAAGATGGGGTCGGATGATGATTACCTAAACATCAAAGTTGTTCCACTCGGCGACGTGAAACTTTTCATGCTGAAAACCCTTTCACTCGAGGCCATCTCATTTTCTTTTTATGCCGTGCCAAAATCTGATGTCAACAATTTCAATGAAACCTAAGGGAACCGACGGCCGTAATGGGACAGGCCCAGAAAACCTACGCATGAACAGTTCTTAAATATATCCTGAATCTTTTCTAGGTACGAAATGATCATTTTATAAAATATATTATGATTGAAAAGAAACAAGATAAATATATTTAAATACACCATAAACAATTATTTATTTATATGATGAACCTTTTCAAGAAACAGTTGATTATTTTAATAAAGATGATAAAAAAATTAAATACATGATGCACATATTTTTAAAACACGATGAAAATTTTAATACATGATCTAGGAACATTTTTAAAAAATTAACACGCACATTTTTAAAATAAGAGAAAAAAAGAAACAAAAGGGGGGAAGGATAAAGGAAAAGGAAAAATGAACTAGGTAAAGAAAACAAAAATATAAACTAGAATTCAAAAGTGTTCAAATTGTATTACCAAAAAAATTATATTGTTAAAATATTCATGTAATTAAAGTAAAAAACATGGAAAGAGCAAGAAAACATAAAAATATATATTAATAATAAGGAATAAAAAAGACAAAATTGGAAGGAAAGAATAAAAATCAAATAGAAAAGACAAAGCATAAAACCACGTAAAAATCTTTAGGAAACACTTTACATTACTCTCCTACTAGGGTCGGCCCATGTTAGATCGCTGTATAGGCAAGCGCGAAAGGCATCTCAAAATCACAATCACCAAATGGACCTCCGCAAATGGACCTGGACATGTTTAGATGTATCTACACACAACCACTCGGGCGCACACTCACGATACGAAACAACGCAAGTACCCTCGGTAGGGTGGCGAACATGGCCGAAAGTACCAGAAGGGAGTTCGCACAAGGGGGTTACCCAGGTTTGGTCCCTCATGCCGAGGTAACACACTACGTCCTGGTTTGTTTGGTATTGATGTGGGAGCACCTCGTGTGAGGGTCTTACAAGGATATGACTATCGAGAGTATGGTCTATGGAATAGATGAGAAAGGCTACCCCTAGCCTCGCTTTATATAGGGGATAAGATCAAGAGTTTATAGGGTCCCTAACCGACCTCGCATGGAGGATTTGTTTGCTTGTACACCAAGATGGTCGCCTTGTGCTGAGTCGGGCCTCCTGGGACTGTTTTATCTCCAAGCCCCGCCTTGTGCTGAGTCGGGCCTCCTGGGACCATTCTATCGCCAAGCCCCTGGGTCGGGCCAATACCGGGCTTCCTGGCGGTGGACCACCCCGGTGTATTGCGCCATCAATAGCCCCCGAGCGTGTTTGGAATTGGAGTCTTGCGTCTCTAGGAACGTAACCCAGGCGGGATCTCCTTGCATCGGTGACAGGCATAGTCTGGCCTGCCGGATCTCGCTTCATAAACCCTCAGGTTTCTCAAGTCTGCAACCTTAGTCCCCCAAAGGTCACAATCTCCCTACCTCGTGGATTTTGAGGCCTCGCGACCTTCATCTTGGCGCTTGGCATCATGGCGGCGCTTCTTCACGGCCTCTTGTTTGCACCCTTGCGGTTACCGCCCCTAGTCTTCGTGGCTTTCGGCCTTGCATCCTCGTGGCTTCCCTCATGTGTTGATGTGGCTTTCGACTTGTGTCCTCATGGCTTCCAGCGTCGCGCCACTTTTTGCTCTTAAGCCACACATCCGCCAACATGGCACCCGCTGGGTTCGGTTGCGGGTAATGGTCGCCCAAACCCGTCCCTATCTCAACATTTTTTGCCCAAACCCTACCCGCACCTCGGCTTTCAAACTGTTTCCATACATGTGCCCGGCCGGGTACGGGTAATACCCACAAGTAAAAATACTCATCTCGGCCACCTTACCCAATTCACTTCACCATGCATTTTTCAGCATCTCCACATATATACACAACATTTCAGCATGTATACTTCGACATTTCAGAACATATATACTACATTTTAGCAGTTCACCAGATATATATCATGATTTGTTGTGCCATGGAATTAAAAGGATGATATTAATTTTCAGAAGTGGATAGCAATAAGCATGAACTAGATGGCACTAAGCAATGTCCAATAACGTTCATGGATGAGTAGCATGTAAGTGAACCTTTTAGAGAAACATTCACATATGTTCTTTCTTCTTTTTTCCAATTACAAGAGAAACAAGACGGACACAATTTTCTCTCTTTTTATTTCATTGAAGATACTTCTGCAGCCCCTAATTTGAAATGATCAAATGAAGGAGACTATATCCTACGATCAGCAAAATCAGAGATAAAATAATCCGTTCACAAAATAAGGTCAACACATTTCAACAAGATCATCCACATGAGTAAGGGGTGCGGATTTTGGCTCGTGGCTAGCGGCTGCGTTAGCCTAGCTTAAAGCGACTATTTTTTTTCCTTTAGTGAATGACACATGGGTCCTACTTGTTAGAATGAATTAGCATATGAGTACGCGGGTAGGCAGGCATGGGTATTGCCTTCCCGTACCCGTACCCGGCTTACCCGATGATTTTCTTCCCATTTATAAACCCATGGTTATTTATTTTTTGCAAACCCTTACCCTAATAGGGTTTTTACCAGGCGGGTTCACAGGTTGCGGGTACCCATTGCCATGTTGGATTCAGGTGGGCCAGCCCACACGTGCCATACAACCTTCCTCGTCGGATCATGGGCCATTTCAAACCGCAGCGGAAGTTTTACCTCATTCTGCGGGCTGAAGCTCGACGTGTCAGCCCATTCCTAGCACAATCTCCAGGGAGCATGTCGTCGCCTGGTATCCCGCACGCGTATTTATAAGCCAAGGAGGGGGAACCACAGGGACTGCACACCTTCTTCCCCCTTTTTTCTCCCTTGGCCCTCGCCATTGCTAGCGGCGGAAGCTTGGATCTGGAGATCTCAACTACAGCAATGTCGACTGGGAGCAACGTGGTCGCTAACCATGAGGGACGGGAAGTCGCGATGGCATGCGCGCCGTGAATTCTCACACATCTTCATCCACCTGGACAGTTGTTATGCGCGGAGGCGCTTGGAGTTGTGTTTACGACCACTTTTGTACATTTGGAGGATTTGGTCACTGATTAGTCCCTTTAATGATCCGGTAAAGGAGTAGAAAGGATTCTCGCCTTTTCCCCATAGGTGACCCTGAGTTACCGAACCCAAAAAGTAAGCCACCTTTAAAGACAGGGGGTTCTACCAATCTTTTGCAAGAGTATTAATTCCAGCTTTTGATTAGATCGAAATCAAGTTTAAACTAAAAACACTTATAATAAATATAAGCATGGGTATGAGGACTTGTTCTTACAACCATATATTTGTGAATGGGGTCATTATGATATTAACTTGTGCCTCGGAAGTCATCCATCAAGATGTGCTTGCAATGCATCAAAGTGTGGGATGTGTCCAAATTATGTCCTAACCGGAGCACGTCCTGCATCAAGAGTTAGTTGTCCAACGAAAATTCCTATCCATCGCACGGGGTTGCCTCGGTAATTAAGATAAAATTACACAAAAGCGTCGAGCATTTAATGACTACACCTCTTGTACCACCAGAGATAGGATATGTGTTACTGTACTAAACCTTTTTGTCACTGGTATTCATAATAACACTTCACGGCCTCCCTGCCCTAAGCCTCTCTGTGGCTCACTATCCATGATCCTGGGCACCTGCACGGACGAAGAAAGCGGACGAGACAAGAGACAGCCCCGAAGCAATTTTATGTTACCCATACGGGACATTAATTCAAAGTACTTTCATCGATTCTCCAACAAATACATAGGATTGTAGGGCTATGCCTCAACCCATGACCTTATCAAACTACTCACACATGGCGATCAGATCACAAGGAGAAACCATTGGAGAACACATCATGAAGTTGATTGATTGATAATATGTCCTACAATAGTTGTCGGATGTGATACACGATTACAAAGTATGGCTAGTTGGCCGAGTGCTACGGTGATGGTGGTGGCTTTGGAGATGGAGATGGAAATGGCAGTAGCTAGGGTTGCTTTGGATGACGAAGATGGAGGTTTCAGCAATGTTCTATAGCTCTTCTAGCATGGGGCCCTTTATAAAGTCCGTTTTGTTGGACCAGGGGGCGCTGTTCGTAGCCCATACCATACGACCACTCACATGAGCACGCGCGGTTGTATGGAATGCTGTCTTGCGCTATGTTTCCTTTAGTGTGCATTTGATCTCCTCTATCTCCTCTTTACTCCTTTTCATGTATTGGCATGATTTAGTCCATGTATAGCCCATTTCCGATGGAAACAAAATAAAGATACAATATTTGGAATCATTTGCATTCATTAGTCATGCATTAGTAGCAATGTCAGAGTGGATATCTCAGTTTTTATGAAATAACTCGGTTCGAACTTAGGTCTGATGAGCATAAAAATAACACTCATCAACTCCCCCGTGCTTAAACTTGATCGTCCTTGAGCAACATAGAGAGAAATCATATTCAAAAAACATAGAGAGAAATCCAAACCGTAAGGAACCGAGTTTTTTAAACTGAAGTAATGAGAAGGTTTTGGTTTACTTACGATCAGTACGCCTAGATAGCCCTCTGCTTCTTGACCTGAAAACTTAGTTTAGCTGTCGCGGTGGCATGGTTATTATGCAAGTATTAGTGAAGCAAAGATAATCAACACAAAGCTCTTGCTCAACTAGACAAAATAACATAGCAATACTTGATCTATTTCTTCCAGTTAACACTTGCTTGCCGGGAATGCATGGAAGAAATTTTTATTTCTTGAGGAATGAAAACATATATTAGGGAGTGAAAGGTAGGTAAAGATAACATGATTCTAGAGTAACTCGCTAACACACCAATGAGTGTTTGATCATCAAGTCTCTCAAGCACTTTTCAGTCATTGCTTGCGGAAACTTTTGTTGCGTGGTGACGGGATTGTGCCAAAGAAATGATCATGCATAAGGTTTCACAGTGACTTAAGTTTGAGTACTATGGACCATTGTTGAGGAAATCATTAACTAGTAGCTGCTCGGTTGGCTGGCGAGTAGGGGATTAATAGGCTAATTGGCAAGTTAATCAATTAATCGGTTTATGGATTCCTCGATGATCCAATGCATTGGGATTAATCAAAAGCTAACTCGTTGATCGGATGAATTCTTGAATAGGGCTATGGACTAGTATGCTGTCTGTTTCGATCTCTTGTGATCAATACCCGATTATCACCACATACACACACATTCAAGAGAAAGATGAATATTCGATGTAGTGTTTCCACTACGTACGGTAACAAACTCATAGCCGAAATCCGAGTCGAAACTCTGGTGAATAATTCATTGGCCAACGGAGTTCTCAACATAATATCAAGAAAGGTGACGAAGCCACATTTACACACGTACACGTGCATAGAGTAGCAAGGACATAGTACCAGCGAGAAACTGAAGCGCCATGTAAAAATACAACGCAGATTTTTGGCATAATCTCATTCACCTTTCAACTAAGTTCCTCAGGGTAATTTTATTCACAAGGGCTATTGAGTCTGTTAAAATTATTACTATTGGGTTGAGTATCTCTAACATCATCTTCTCTACAAATTTTCTCAACACCCAAATCTTTTTAGAGACTTTTTCTTATGCATGGTTATTCTTTGTTAACATCACTTTCTTTTTAAAATAGCCCCATGTCAAGTCTCAGTTATCTAGATTAAACAGAATAAAGGTTACTAAATTATTTTAGCTACTAGAACAAAACCTTTGTTTTAACTATCAAGACTTACTCCCACTTGAACACATCACACATGCTACTACTACAACTATTCTAAGTAATTCAAGTGCAAAAGACGGGAGTCATATGACATACCTTCACGATCATGAATTTACACACTTCTCTTCCTTAAGATTACATTCCTCCTTGTCAGGCGTAGATCAACTCCTCTGATATATAAACAAGAATGCAAGAGAACTCCAAGGGCAAAAGAAAAGAGCAAAGCAAAACTTATTTTATTTTTTGGTGGTTTTCAAAGCTAACTTTACAAATGAAAAATAGCAGCAGCGAAAAGAAAAAACAAAAAACAAAAGCAAAGTGTTGGAACAAACCAACACAAGCGTTTGAAGCTCAGCAAGCTGAAGTACAACCTGATTACAACTTATTAAAAATAACACCACCACATCTTGATGGAGACGTGGTAGTGACCTCCCCCAAGCTTAAGCTTTTGCAAGCCCAAACCGGTGAGATCATTGTGGCGTCGATTGATTCGGAGCCCATTCTTGGCTCCACTCAGAGAAGTTGTTGTTCATGTATGCAAACATGTCTCTAAGGGACTCAACGAGGTTGCTTATGTCATTGATCGAGCCCTGAAGACTATAGATGTCTGAGCAGGTGGTGCAGGGCACTTCCTATTGTGCTTCTTCTTGGGACGACTCCTCTTCTTCGTTGATGGTGAGCTCCGCTTCATCAACTTGTTCTGGTTCAGGGACCTCTTCTTCGAATGTTGCATCTCTTTCATGTGGCACACAATGCAAAATTCCATTGTCTATCGAGAAATGGTTAGGCATAGGAGTGGGTAGCAAGCACTCAACTCCAGGAATTCAAATACAATGACGACCACGGTGAACCACTACCATTGCAGCACTAGAAAGAACTCTAATATTGACAAGGTTATTATCAACAATGGGGCGGAGATGGTTGAAGTTGAGGCCAAGCGAGTTGGCCAACATGGTGATAACTCCTCCACACATGATATTGATCTCCTTGTGCACAATTTGCTTGGTATTCAAGGTGTTACAAAAGTATTACCCCTGAGTTGGGCAAATAACCGACGTCAAGGTTTGATTTTTTTCCCGAGAATTAGCATATTGTCATCATTCACATTTGAAACTTCTCCACGTGCCTGCAATGAGTTAGTGATAACACAATAGAAATATCCAATAGTAGGACACTCAATGCAACTAGCCCTTTAAATTTGCTTGGAGCCATGGTAACTCATCTGGCTGAAAGAATGCATCGGGTGCGGTGTGACGGCGTAAAATACTGTCAGATCCCAATAATATTCAAGAACATTTCTGGTTTAGTCTTGTTATAATTTAAGCCAGAGACTAATAATCTCAATAAGCTATATCATTCTCCCACTTACTCCTTTAACGAGAAAACCTTATTCTCAAAAAATATTCATTCTTTGACAAACATTTTGTCCTTTGAATTTAGTGAGAGAAACACAAAACCTACAATGAAGCTATGGTCTAAAGTATTCTATAACTCTTTATAGTTTTGATGAAAACCTTTTAGATAGTGCATCCGTTTAGTGAATATTATGTTGTTTCATTTATAAATCCCCAAAACTTTAATAAGAGTAGATCGGTAATAATAATTCCACAATTTTTCAATTGCTTACTAAACTTATGACTTCGACATATTTCTTCATGAAAGAAGAATCCTTGTTTATCTTTTGTCATAATGATATTATATCCTCACCCTAAATTCCTTTGAACTATTTCAAAAAAAATCAGTCTGTAAGTAAATCATATTTACTCATAACATTGACGAAGTATAAATATTCATCATGTCCTGTTATATCGATCAATTTTTATACATCACAATGTATTCAGTCAATTCAAATAAAAGACTCTTATGCTTCATCTCTATGAAGATTATTCATCCGATATAACCTAGCAGTGCCACACACAAGTGGTTTTATCAGTCTTCTTAAGATGTTTAGCTTTAATGTTATAGACCACAAACTTCAAGATTCGTCATAAACCATCACAAAGTTGAGGTTTAATAAAAAACATATTCTCATAATAATCCGAACAACTATTGTTTAAAACTTATAAGAATATCCATCACATAATCCATAGGATAATGCATTACATAACTCCGAAGCAAAATAACCATTATTTTATTTCTAAGATAAATCTCGAAGATAAACTAAAGACATGACTTCGATGATCTCCAAGCAGCGATCCCATCACCATTTTTGACTTGTATCATGACTTCATTTCTTCTCTCCTTGTGAGTTCTCTGTAGTCCCTACATCGATTTGCAAAATGAGCGCAATCAATCAGTATCAAATACTCATGACATGCATAAATTTACAAGTAGAATAACATTAACCTTGTATGACGATTATACCTTTATTGGAAGAACCGTTCTTCTTATCCGAAAAATACTTCTTGCAGTTACGCTTCAAGTGTCCCTTCTGTTTGCAGTACAAACATTCAGTCTCTTTAGAGGATCCTCCCTTGTTCTTCTTTTGAGACTTGGTCTTACCGGCTTCAATATATTTCTTCTTCTTGGCTTTTCCCTTCTTCTTGAAATTGGTGGTCTTACTGACCATCAACACTGTTTTGTTCTTCTGCATTCCAGCTTCCGTAGTTTTGAGCAGAGCAAACAACTCATTTGCACTTTTATCCATCCCATTCATGTTCTAATTCATGATAAAACCATCATAAGATGGGGGGAGTGAAGCAAGAACAATATCTGTACCGAGTGTCGGAGGAATTCCAAATTCCAGAAAAGCCAGTCTATCAACATAGCCAGCAAGCTTTATTATATGCTCACTCATTGAGGAATCCTCTTTCATCTTGCATTCAATCAAGGCCATGGTTAATTCAAAACGCTCGGTCCTTGCCTGCTTCTTATACAGAACTTCCAGTGACCCAATTATAAAGAGTATCAGATCGTTCAAAACGCTTCTGTAGTTCAGGATCCATGCAAGTTAACATGAGGCACTGGACTGAATCATAGTCATTACTACGAGTAGCATAAGCAGCAACTTCTTCTAGTGTTGCATCCTTTGCAGGAGCATCACCCAGGGGCTGATCCAGCATGTACTCCTTCTTAGCACTCCTGAGAACAAATCTCAGGTTCCGGATCCAATCCGCATAGTTTACACCATTAGCAGCCAACCGTTCTTTCTCTACCATAGGGGCTAAGTTGAACATATTACGAGCCATTGATCTACAACAATAGACACAAAATTCATTTAGACATTTATTCATAATTAATGTTTCACTAGTGTTTAAACATATTTAATATGTAGTGTGCTCCCACTCAAATCAATATATCTCATAATTGATAGTGAGTGATTCAAGATCCAAATCTAGTTCTCAGTCATTGATGTGGACATCACTGATGACGAGAATTTTGACCGGTGGGCAATCTATTGCTGATCATATCACCATATGACTCTTGTTCATCTTTCGATGCTTTGTGCTCCAAGCTCAGAACGATTCTGCTAGAACTTCAAGACAACTGAGTGTATGCATACATGGTCTGACCATCTCCGTCTTACACCTCTCACCTCATTTGTATTCATGTGGACATGACGTACTCCGTGATGCTAGAATATCATAGATGGTTGCAACACTGGGAAGAGCACCTTTTTAACTTGATATTTACTGTGAGAGATCACCCTAATAATTGACTACTATGCAATCAAAGGGTGCAAGCAACAAAGGGATAAACATCTCAGGCAATTCATAAAAGCATGATATCGTATAGCCCTGGGAGCCGGGAATCCACCATGATCATCTTGAATCTTCTGTTGAAGCATCGTGACAGCCAATATTTCATTGCCGTGGCAACCATTTCAAAAACGTTGCGTGGCAATAATTTCAGAAAATGTTGTCGTGGCGACCGTTTCAGAAAATGTTGCCGTGGCACCAACTTCAGAAATTCCGTCGTGGCACGAAATTATAGCTCCTCGTCCGACGCCTGGTACACCTTCTCCTCGCCGGGGTCCTTTGTATGCATTTTGCCATCGTCACCTGTAACCTGTAGGCTATCTCTATGATATTTACATTAACTCAGCAATATTGTGGCTCCAGCCATCATGTTGTGACGCGTGATAACCCACAAGTATAGGGGATCGCAATAGTTTTCGAGGGTAGAGTATTCAACCCAAATTTATTGATTCCACACAAGGGGAGCCAAAGAATATTTGTAAGTATTAGCAGTTGAGTTATCAATTAAACCACACCTGGAGATTAAATATCTGCAGCAAGGTGATCAGTAGCACAGTAATATGATAGTTTGATAGTGATAGCAATAGTAACGGTAACAGTAACAGTAGTAGCAATAGTTTTGTAATAAGTGTAACAGTAGCAACAACAGTAGTAACTTAGCAAAGATCAATATGTGAAAAACTCGTAGGCATTGGGTCGGTGATAATGTTGGATAATATTTATCATGTAACAGTCATAACGTAGGGCGACACAGAACTAGCTCCAGTTCATAAATATAATGTAGGCATGTATTCCGTAAATAGTCATACGTGCTTATAGAAAAGAACTTGCATGACATCTTTTGTCCTACCCAACCATGGCAGCGGGGTCCATAAGGAAACTAAGGGATATTAAGGTGTCCTTTTAATAGAGAACCGGAACAAAGCATTAACACATAGTGAATACATGAACTCCTCAAACTACGGTCATCACCGGGAAGTATCCCAATTATTGTCACCTTGGGGTTTACGGATCATAACACGTAATAGGTGCATACAACTTGCCAGATCGGATCACGAACATAGATATAATGGTGAAAACATGAGCGGTTCAGATCTGAAATCATGGCACTCAGGGCCTAGTGACAAGCATTAAGCATAGCAATGTCATAGCAACATCAATCTCAGAACATAGTGAATACTAGGGATCAAGCCCTACCAAAACTAACTCGATTACATGATGAATCTCATCCAACCCACCACCGTCTAGCAAGCCTACGAAGGAATTACTCGCTCCCAGTGGTGAGCATCATCAAATTGGTGATGGAGGATGGTTGGTGATGACGATGGCGGCGAATCCCCCTCTCCGGAGCCCAGAACGGACTCCAGATCTGCCCTCCCGATGAAGAACAGGAGGTGGCGGCGGCTCCGTATCGTGAAACGCGATGAAACTTCCTCTCTCATTTTTTTCTCCAAAAATAGGATTTTATAGAGTTGGAATTAGGGTCAGCGGAGCCTCGTGGGCCCCACTACCCACTAGGGCGCGCCAGAGGGGGGTGGCGCGCCCTGGTGCCTAGTGGGCAGCTGGGGTCTTGGTTCCAGAAATTATTATATATTCCAAAATAATTCTCCAAAAAGTTTCGTCCAATTCCGAGAACTTTTATTTCTGCACAAAAACAACACCATGGTAGTTCTGCTGAAAACAATATCAGTCCGGGTTAGTTTCATTCAAATCATGCAAATTAGAGTCCAAAACAAGAGCAAAAGTGTTAGGAAAAATAGATACGATGGAGATGTATCAACGCGTAGGCCACTTAACATTACAACATATAACCATCTCATACATAAACTCATTATCATGATGAAGGCTATACCACATCATATGCGTACCCTAAAAAACCAAGTTAGACGTCCTCTAATTGGTTTTTGCAAAATTTTAGTTACATGTTAACCAAGTTTTAACAATTAATACTAGCTACCTACGTACACAACATAGGTGATCATTCTTGATGCTAAATTAAGTTTCAAGGTGTGTGAAACAAGAGACTTACTTAAAATTCTCTATCCACACACTAAAATTTGTCAAATACGTGTGACCCCCTAGAAGATCCTCCATCTTCAGCACCCTCTTGTGTATGCGACGGTTCACTATTCTCGACTATGATGAAGCCCAAGGAACTACTAGCACATCGTACAGAGTCGATCGATTGTCAGAACCTTGTAACAAAGCTACATCATATTGTCGATGAACTAAACCAAACAAACACTTGAGGCAAGCATAGCAAGAACATCAACCCTCACATCCACATGTGATCTAGATCGCAACCTGCACCTACTCATATAACTGCTCATGATGGCACTGTTGGGAAATGTAGTAGAAAACAAAAAAAATGCGCCTATGCACACCCAAGATCAACATGAAGATGCATAATGGGTTGGGATCACGATCGTTACCGTCATCGAGTTGAAGAGGAAGAACATGTCGGTGTAGATCATACTTGGAGTCCCTTGAACCGTCGATGAACGATCCCGTAAACCACCCATGAACAGTCCCTCGAACTAAAGACCGAAAGCACGACCTCTCTACTTGGTTGGAAGTGTGCAACCTTCACGATCTAGCAGCACTTCGCCGTCTAGAGCTAATTGTCACTGGAGAATTAGAGGGAGGAGAATAGAACCACACGATGCTTCTAATTATGAGGATTAGAGGATTAGTCTAGATCTAATTAGTCAACTAGGACCAACTAGAACTAGAACTAGAAGAACTAGAGGAGGCTCCAAACCTTGTGAGTTGAAACAGTGCAAAACCTCTAGTATATATAGGTTGGAGGGGAGGGAGAGGACAGCCACCAAGGAGGGAAAGTCCCTCCTTGGGGCGCCGGCCAAGGGAGGGGAGGAGGAGTCCTCCCCCTCTCCAATTCGGCCTCCTTCCATAGCAAAGGGGGCGCCTCCCCCACTTGGGCCTTGGTGGCCCAAGTTGCCTTCCACCACTTGGCCTTTTTAGACCCGTTGATATTAAATTAAATATAAAAGTGGTCTAAATATTTTCAAACATTTTATATAGAATTTAACATCCCCGGAAACATTTTCCACCTATATATATTTATGGGTAATACCCTTCTGGTGACCCTGAAACGCTTCCGGATCCTCTCGGAACTATTCTGAATATTAATGAAACAATTCCACAAATATATTCTCATCACCCCTGTCCTACTAACACTTAGAAGATCATGATTGCCTTAAGCTTGTGACCCCGTAGGTTCGGTAACTCATATACATGAACGAAACCCCTTCGTTCAATGACCGATAGCGGAACCGTGGACGCACATATTGATCCCTATGAGCACACGAATGATATTTGAGTGGGACTTTGGTTATCATGTGATGTTCCCTTTCCTTCACAATACTTTATAAAACCCGGGATGCATCGGTATCCTCTTGAGTCATCACATGTTCACTATACCAAAATCCTCATTACCGGTTTTGTTCCTTTTTCTCGTTGTCGTGTTCCGGCATCCTCGTGACGTAGTCACCTATGTCTGGCCAGACGATGATGGATGCCTTCACACCGAGAGGGCCCGAAGAATATCTCTCCATCATCAGAGGAGAAAATCCCACTCTTATCTAGTCCCTTGTCAAACTTTCCGATGAACCCGTAAGTTGTCGTTATGATCACCGCGTTACAGGTGACATTTGAGCAACCCCAAAGCCCATCGTACGGTAAGAAGTGACTATGATACTCTCATGCTCTAAGGAGCAAAATCACATGCTAACACTCGTGTTATTACAATTGATTATAGACAATATTAACTCAATTCATAATAGACAAGTTTGGGTCGATTCAATATGATCATTCTTCCAACGTCATAATCTCAATGTTCTTTTAGGATCATCGTTTTAACACTTAACGATAGCTTAAGCTCAGGAAAACGTGATCACCAACAACACTTGAGCTAGTCCTAGAGGCAAGACCAGGAACCATTTATTTAACGGTTTATCATTCCACACGTGCATATGAGTTTTCCACTGAATTGCGTATTCCAGGATCATAGCAGTTATAGCATAGAATATAAACTCTTTAATTATGAATACAAAAATATAATAATACAAATATTATTGCCTCTAGGGCAAATTTCCAACATAGGGAGGGGCGCCACAAGGAGGGAAAGGAGTCCCCTCCTTGGCCGTCCAAGAGGAGGGGGAGTACCCTCCAATTCGGCCTCCCCTCCCTTCCCAAGTGGGAAAGGGGGGCGCCACCTCTACTTGGGCCCAAGTGGCCCAAGTAGCTTTCCACCAATTGGCCTTTTAAGGCTCGTTGATATTAAATTAAATATAAAAGCCTCCTACTATTTTTAGAGCCTTTTATCATTAATTTAATATATTTGGAAACATTTTCCACCTATATATTATTTATCAGTAATACCCGGTATTGCCCGATAAACTCGGAAACCCTTCTCATGACCCCGAAATGCTTCCGTTTCCTCTCAAAACTATTTCGAATATTAATGAAACTATTTAAAAAATATTTCCTCATTAATCCCTTCCTACTAATACTCAGCTGATCATGATTACCTTAAGCTTGTGACCCTGTAGGTTTAGTAAAACATAGACATGAACAAAACCCCTTTGTTCAATGACCGATAGCAGAACTGAGGACATCCATATCGATCCCTATGAGCACATGAATGACATTCGATTGAACCTTCGGTTATCACATGATGTTCCCTTTGCTTCATGATACTTTACAAAACCCGAGGTGAGATGTATCGGTATCCTCTAGAGTCATACACATGCTCACTATACCGGTCTCCTCATTACCGATTTTGTTCTTCTTTCTCATTGACATGTTTCGGCATCCCCATGACATAGCCACCTATGTCTGGCCAGATAATGATGGATGTCGTCACACCGATAGGGACCTAAGAATATCTCTCCATTGTCAGAGGAGCAAATTCCACTCTCGAGCTATCTAGTCCCTTGTCAAACTTTCTGATGAATGTGTAAGTTGTCGTTATGATCACCTAGTTACAGATGATGTTAGAGCAACCCCAAAGTCCATCATTGTCGGGGCTCTAGGACTGGGGGTACCCAGGCCCGTCTGCGTGCGGCCCATCGTGTGGCATCGTCAAGGGCCCAACGTGGCCCATCATCAAGACTTCATGAGCAAAGCCCTCGTGAGGGCCCCCGCCTCGCGAGGCAAGCATCGGCATGCATTGTCTGGAGCTCCTGAGGGCTTCCCGTGGGGCGGCCTCCCCAGGCTACCTCCCGAGGACCCTTGCGGGGCGGGCATCTCTAGGCTCGCCACCCCACCTCATGATGCACGTGGGTGATGCAAGCCACGGCAGGCGGAGCCAGAAGGGCGCCAGCGGGTGCAGACGGGGACGCTTTCCTCTTTGGTGCTAAGGAAAAAAGATATCTCGCCGGTTCCCAAATCAATCCCCAAGGGTTGCCGTTCCGGTGCTACAAGACCAAGACATGGGCTCATCAGGACGGAGGTCATCGCCGATCCACCTGCGCGTCATGGACAGAAGCTTTGCAGGCGAAGACCACCTTTAGTCAGGATAAGATGTACTACTGTCCCCCTTCAAATTTGGCCGTTGTGGTATCCCTTCCCGCCTAGATCTTTGGGGGGAAGAGGGCCAAGGCTAATATAAGTATAGGCTAGTCTCCACCATAGGGTTGGTTTTTTGGAGAGGGGTTGGTTTTTGGAGAGGTTGGACCCTGGTCGATCCATCGAGTCCTGAGCCCTCCCGAGGCAGTTCATCACTTGTACTAGTTCATACTCATCCTCCCTCATGAGGCAATCCACCACAAAGTAGGAGTAGGGTATTACACCACAAGGTGGCCCGAACCTGGGTAAATTATCATGTTCCTTCCTTCTTCCCTCTCGCTCGAGCACGTCGGAGCATGGCCGTGAGGCAGTGTGCAGCAAGGCTAGCGCAGCGGAGTTCTTCGCGCACACCCCAGGGTTCGAACCTTTCTTTGTGTCTGCGGAGCCCCGATTCTGACACTTGGCGCGCCAGGTAGGGGTGTGCCGGCGTTCTTCCGCTTCATTCTGTCCCAGCTCCATCGTTCCCATGGCCGATCCTCGTCGTGTTCGTGCCAAGCGCCGCGCGGCTCTCGTCGCCCAGACGGAGCCTGCTGGTCGCGGTGGTCGCCGCTATTCTCCATCGGCCGCGGCCAACGTTGCTACAGACCCCGCCGCTCATGAGCAGCAGGACTCCTCCCTGCCGCCCTCCATGCAGCCTGACGGCTGCACCGCCATGCCTTCTCTCACCTCGGCCACGGCTTCGTCCTCCCATGTTCGCCACGGGCCGGCGAACACGCTGGCTGCGCTGCTCATGGTGCATGAGCTGTTGCGCTACCGCCCCGCTAACAAAGGCTACGCCGCTTGGCTGGGCCGCATCACCGAGCTCGTCAACGCCGCGGGCGAGGCCCCGACACCCTCCCACTCGCTCCATCCTCCACCGTCTCGCGCAGACGACGTAGCGCATGACGCTCCTCTGCCTCCTCCTCTGCGTGACGACAACACCGAGCCCCAGCGCGATGCGCAGGCTCGTGACCCACCGCGTGGAGCGCCGGTGCCGGCTTGGGACGAGGCCAGCTGCCAGATTATGCATCAGCCGCTGCATGGCGCGCGTGCGCCCCCCGCTCCGCTGCGCCTGCACCAAGACCGGGCCGCCCAAGAAGCTGCGGCGCATGGGCGCCATGACCGCGCCGCTCCGCGTGGGCTAGGCCCGTGAGCGCCGTTGGTTGCCGCACCTTCACCTGCGAGCTGCGTCAAGTGGTCTGGCCAGTCAAGTTCAAGCCAGAGCTGGCTCCTCACTACGACGGCATCCCCGACCCCGTGGAGTTCCTCCAGCTCTATGCGCTGAGCATCGAAGCAGCGAACGGCGATGACAAGGTCATGGCGAACTGGTTCCCCATGGCCCTCAAGGATGGTGCATGTTCCTGGCTCTTGAACCTTCCTGAGGGGTCGATCTCTTCGTGGGATGAGCTCCGCGAGCAGTTCATTGCCAACTTCCAGGACACTCGCGACCGCGCCCTCACCATCAACGACCTGTGGCGCGTGAAGCAGCACCCTGGCGAGACCCTCTGCAAGTACATTCAGTGCTTTACCCAAGTCCGCCTCAAATTCCCGAAGGCCTCAGACGAAGCCATCATCTCGGCGTTCACCGACGGCGTCATGGACGTCAGGATGAGTGAAAAGCTCGCCATCAACGATGACCTGTGCACGGCACTGGAGCTGTTCAACCTGGCCGACAAGTGCGTGAGGGCGGAAGAAGGCCGCCTCTCTCTCATCAACAACCCCGACGTCGAGCCCGAGGACAAGAAGGGCAAGGCCAAGGAAGTGAAGCACAAGGGCACCACCATGCTGGTAGTGGAGCCCGAGCAGAAGGGCAGCCGTGACCGCGACAAGCCCGCCAAGGATGGTCGCCCGTTTTCCGTCTTCCACAACATGCGCACCCACAACACCGACGACTGTCAGGAGCTGAGGGCGCTCCGTGACGAGCGCTTGGGCTATCGCCCCGAGTGCAATGACCGTGGATTCGTCCACGGAGGAGGCCGTGGTGGAGGACGCTGGGATAACCGCAACCCTCGCCAGGGCTGATGTGACCAGCCTCGCGAGGATGGCTGACGCGATCAGCCTCGTGATGGCGCCTGGCGCGATCAACCTTGTGAGGTCCGCCCTTAGGGCAACGCGGGCTTTCCGCCGCTGCCGTCGCCCCCTAGGAGGAATGACAACAACCAGCCGGACGAGGGGGCTAGGGGCTACCAGGAGCCTCGCGCCATAGCATGCATCCTCAGCGGGGCTCATGCTCCCGTGTCCAACCGTGTCTTCAAGCAGTTCTCTCACGAGGTGAATGCTGCCCTCCCAAGGCTTGAGGTTGTGCGTCCCCTCAAGTGGTCGCAGTACACCCTCACCTTCGATTCCAAGGACCACCTCAAGTGTTCCGCCACGGCCGGCGCGCTCCCCATGCTCTGCACGCACACCATCAGCAACATCTCTGTCACCAAGACCCTCATCAACGGCGGCGCCGGCCTCAACGTGCTCTCTGTCGAGACCTTCGAGATGCTTCAAGTGCCTTATGACCAGCTCATGCCCACCAAGCCATTCTCTGGGGTGACCGATGGCTCCACCACTCCCCTGGGGCAGGTGCGCCTCCCAGTCACTTTCGGCACCCACGACAACTTCCACACCGAGCTCATCGACTTCGACGTGGCACACATTGGCCTCCCGTACAATGCCATCCTAGGGTATCCAGCCCTTGCCAAGTTCATGGCGGTGACCCACCATGGCTACAATGTCCTCAAGATGCCAGGGTGCAGCGGTGTCATCACTGTCACCTGTGATGAGAAGGATGCAGTCTGCTCTCTCGAGCACACTTACCGGGTTGCGGCAGCCGAGAATTCTAACAGCGAGGGTGACGCCGTGCCTCCCGAGGCTACCCCCGCAAGGAAGAGGCAGTCCCTCCCCAAGGGTCGTCCCGAGGCAAAGAAAGCGCCCGCCTGCGGCGCTTCAGGTGCCACGCCTGTCACCGGGGCCTGCCTTCCTCCCGCATAGGAAGGTGCGCCCGGCGCCTCCCTCAGGGAAGGTTTGGGGGCTTCCACCTGGAGAGCGTCTGACCTGACCGGTGCGACGAGGGAGGTGCTCGGGCACCACTTGGAGTCGCGCTTCTACGCACGCCCCAGCGAGCAAGGAACACAGCACGAGGTGCCAGGAGTGCGAGACTTCATCACCAAGGCAATCGGTGAGCTTCAAGAAGTGCGGGCTATACGCGGCGAGCGCCGCCCCATGCGCCCCACCGACTTAGCTGCACCTCCCGACGCGGGTGGTGAGCTGGGTGTCTACGTCAACATCTCAGGCCTCAACAGGGCCGCTTCTCAAGACCTCTTCTGGCCGTCACGAATCGGTTGGAGCAGGGGTTTCCCCTAAACTACATCTGCATGCCCTTTGGCCTGCTGAACGTGGGCGCCACGTACCAGTGGCTCGCGCAGGTTGCGCAGGCATCTCACGAGGCCCGGCGCTTGGCACTGGTGCCTCATGAGGCCTCGGCGCCTGGCGAGCTCCCCAAGACTCAGGAGCCGCCCGGCTTGTGAGAGGTGAACTTTGCGATGCGCTTCATCGACTACATCAACGCTTCTGCCGCAGCATTGCCAGGTGACTTTTTGGTTTGATCAATTGAGGGCGCCCCTCGGGCTGCATTATCCTCACTCTGGTCAGGGTCCGTCCCCGCAGTTGCATTGTCTTTGCTTGTGTATTAGATTCAGCTATGCTTTGATAAAATTTCCTTGATGGTTTAAACTGCATGATCGGTGCTTCTTCACCATGAGTATCGCCATGCCCTCACGAACTTACTCTCGACCGCCTCATGACTAAGGGTTGGCACGACGTCTGTGCTCGGGTCCATCCCTGCAGTGTTGTTAAATCCAAGCGACTGAGCTCTGTCTCGTGGGCCAACTCCCGTGCACGTCACCTCCTGGGGTCCTTGATGCCTTGTCCTCGCATCAGCTCATCGTGAGTAGGTGAGTAAGGGCCCGGCTCGGCCGCACAACCGTGATCGTGGTGCTTCACCACCGCGGGCACCGCGTGCCGGGTGTTCCTCCTTAGATTGTTGCATGAGAAAACGTGGCACGACGTCTATGCTCGGGTTCGACCCTACAGCGTCTATAAACCCAAGTGACCGAGCTCTATCTGACGGGCCAGACCCATACATGTCACCTCCTATGGGTCCTTGGTGTCTAGGCTTCTCATGCAGTGGCCTCTGAACGTTCATTCGACGTGGGTTGCCCTCACAACTCAGGTCACACGAGTGCCCGACCCCGCCAGGAGCTAGGCGCAACCCGCCTGAGGTAGGACCTCCTTAGCCCCGCACTGGCTCACGAGCGTCTAAAACACCTCCCCAAGTTCTGCCGTGCCAGCCACGCATATGAACGAAATAGGGCTGTACACGCCCCAGAGACTCTTGAACAGAGCTCTTTCCCACGCCCAGTGGAAGCCCCATGCTAAGCGCTAGCGGAATGATCCTGCAATGATCATGCCCACGCCCAGTGGAAGCCCCATACTCAGTGCTGGCGGATACGGTCGCAACCCGGCCATGCCCATGCCCAGTGGAAGCCCCATGCTCCGCGCTGGTGGATAAACAACTGAGGTCGCCCCACGGGCGGCATTAACCTCAGGATGGCCCACACCTGTCGCGGTCACCGCACAACCCTTCGGTGACACTGCTCGCCGCTTCCCCCTAAGCCTCACGCGAGCGGGGGCTGGACATAGTGCATGTGCTTGGGTCAATCCCAGCAGTGCCAAAGCCCAAGGGACCGGGCTCTAGCTCGCGGGCCTGCTCTCGTGCACGTCACCCCACCAAGTCCGTTGGTGTCTAGTCTCCTTACGCGACACCCAGGTGCAAGCCGACGAGAACGAGGTATGGGAAACTCTCGGGGGAGCCTGGCCGTCGCCGGCGTCTTCTTTCATGCGGGCCGCTTGCGCGTCAAAGGGGGACTCCTGAGCATCGCGACTCAGGAGCCTGCACTAGTTCCGTAGCCCCTCACCCCTTGGCCTTGTCAGGCATCACGACCTGACATCCCAGCGGCGGCTGAGGCATGCGCGGGGCTGGGCCCTGTCGACGCAGAGCACAAAGGTAAGCAAGAAGGAAACCAAGCACGAAAAGGAAACTACGGAGTTCAAACAGTTATTACAAGCATTAAGTATCTCAGATTAAACCAAAGTCTCACGCCTCCACGAGGCAGAACCAGTCTGATGTAGACTACTAAAGAAAGTTCTCAGGCAGAAGGGTCGTCGCCGCCATCGCTGTCATTTGCTTCGGCCCCAAATGGCCCCCAGTCCTCACTACAGGTGAATTTTCCAAGCAGCGCGACACGTGGCCCTCCACAGCCTCTGCCGCGGTGCCGCGAGATTCTTCACTTGATCGAAGTCGAAGCCATTGTCGCGGAGGAGAAGGTGGCTAAAGACTTGGGTCGCTTCCATGGAGAATAGGTCGCGGCACTCCGCTTCCAAGATGCCGTCCACCTTCTGGGCAGCGCCTTTGAGTTCGTCAGCGAGCTTGGAGGTAATCTCGGCGTAGCCAGCGTCGGGGGCGGCAAGCGGAGCCTCGAACTCCTCCCTACATATGGAGCTCAGCGCTTGTGTCGGGGAAAACAAACAGGGGCATGTATTTTCCCCTGTCTCGTGCACGGACACGCCAAGGCCAAGTCAGAATACAAGAGACCAAGATCATCAAAGAGCCAAACATGCAGATCAAGAGGGACCAAGATCAAGCCAAAGAAGCAAGGCACCATCAGGAGAAGGGCCTCCTTTGCCAGGCAGGTGAGCTCGGCAAGGGGCGAGGCCACCCCCGGAAGACGACGTCCAAGACGTCCCGCCAGGGCCTGCCGGGGCGCACAAAGGCAAAACCACCTCACCAACTACTCCACCACGACCCATGTCGTTGATCAATGCGGTGTCGAACCGCGGAGTGACTAAGTGGCAGCCATTCACCACATGGCAGCCTCTCCCTACAGGAAACACCTGCAGATGACACCCGTCCTGCGACGTGCCAAGCTAGCAGGCGTGGAGCTGGCGAGATAGCCCGGCAAGCCTTGCCGGGCAACCAACGATGTGACGTTGAGCGGTGCATTTAATGCGCCCTGTCAGCCCGCAGAGTTAGGTATGATAGCACTGTTTGTTATCTCATCAATGCATAATGACTGTTTTGCCATTGTGGTGACCCCTTAATCTATAAAAGGAGGCCCATGGCGATCGTAGAGAGGGTTAGAAGGTTGGGTAACTCAGACCCCCATACACGCGTAGCCACTGCCGCCCTGAGGCAACCCTTGCCGGGCAAGTATACTACGCTCCACCACCACCTTTCCATCATCAATCCACCAAAGCAGGAGTAGGGTTTTACGCCTCACGGCGGCCCGAACCTGGGTAAAAATGCCTGTGTGATCTCTGCCGTGCTACCACACGCTCGTCTGCTCTTTGTGCAACGCGACGCCCCCCTGCCGAACCAGCAAGGGGCCTCCTGGTCCCATAGGTGGCCGTGGTTTCCCGCGACATCTTTGGCGCGCCAAGTAGGGGGACCGCTTGCGCGATCCTGAAGGCGTGTGCAGCGCGCTTTGCCCATGGTCGCCTGCTTGAAGCCTCTGGCGTTCGCGGTGCCCACGAAGACACAGAAACAAAAGCGGGGCCATCCCCGCGCCATATTGTTGGTCTCCACACCTCGCCATAGCCGCGACTACGGCAAAGATCGCTGCTGGTGGCAATATGCCCATCTCGACGGCCCGTATGGCCTACCCGGCGTTCGGGCGCCGTTCGGAGAAAGGGCACAAGACGTGCGAGCGCGAGCTCCCCCCTTCCCGTCCCTTCCCTTCGTCAGCAGTCAAACTGCTTCAACCGCGGCATCGTCGATGTCGATGAGTACCGCGCGACGCTAGGTTCAGTATTTCCCCTATTTTGGGCAATCCTGAGCAAATCGCCGGTATGAGTCCGTTGATTGATGCCCCGGCAAGCGTACTTCGGCAAGGCTGCCTACATCGGCATGACCCATGCAACGGCAGCCGCCAGGCTGACTCGAAAGGAAAGGGGAAAAGGGGAGGGGGACCAGAGGAGCCCGGCACTATACCCCGACGCCCGCCAACCGCACGAAGCACGTGTCGATCCCTGCCGGGAATAAAAGAGCCGCCCGATTGGCTTTCGATCCTCCGGGCATCGCGCGCGCGCGCCACGCACGCGCGGCCCGACAGAGGAGAAAAGAAGCTTAAAATGAAAGCTAAGTACACATTATCACTTCTTGTTGACACATTCCGGACCTTTGCAGCTGTTTATCCCTTAAACTTTAGCGAGTGTTCGTATCGTGAGAACCCTCATGTGATGGAACCTTGGTTAGTTTCTTTGATCGCACCATCATCCTGTCCCGAGCCATGCTCACAGGACGAGAGGCTGCGTCAAGAGCTACCTAGGAAAAACCTGTCGGGACGCATCCACGCCAAGATGACTGTTAAAGGCCAGACCCTTACGACAATCGCGGTAATATGATACCGACAGGCATCCAGAGCAGACACAGGGATGGATCATATGAACACAAGCATACAAGGGCTCAAAGGGATAAACACGCATTTAAAGATTTAACAGAGAATATCGGTTTCACGCAAACACTAGAGATAGAGTGACTAAACACAAAATATTCGTCATGTTTTCATTACAGGGCAACGCAGGAGCAACAGCGGCCTGATACTTAGCCTGGTGGCTGGGTGAAGCAGTTCAGACGTGGAGGACCCTATCGGCCCGGGGGGCAGCTTTCTCCCTGGCAGCTGCGACATCGGCGCCTGCTGGCGGTTTCTTGAATCCGTCGTCGAGGTCGAGGTCCAGATGGCGGCTTGCGATATTGCTCAAGACCATGAAGAGGGCGTCGCGGGCAAGCTTCCGAGACTCGGTCGCAAAACGCCCAGCCCTACCCTCGTCATGCGCCTTCAACTTCTCGATCAGCTCATTGAAGAAGAGTCCCAGCTTGACGCTCGGGACCTCGTGCTTGCTGACCGAGAAGACTGGACCATCCATGCCCATCACCGCAGCCTGGGCACCAAGACGCTCAGCGATATCAATCAGGCTCTTGATCCAGAGGTCGACCTGCTCAGACTGATTCTTCAGCTTGTCTTCTGCATCCTGCCGAAGACGCTTGGCGGTGTCCAAATCCTTGGACAGCAGCTGTTGGCGGGACTCAAGAGACTCTGCTGAACTTTCCAACGTGCCGATCCGAGCCTTCATGTCTGTGATATCGCCGTTGGCGGTCTCAAGGCTCTGGGTTTTGGAGGAGAGCTGCGATTGCGTATCGGCCAAGAGGATTTCTGCCTGCCGCGCTTCTTCCTTGAGGGCCATCACCTCCTTGGTGCTCCTGACAAGATCCTCTGCCAGCTTAGCCACCTGCTGGTCAAGGCCAGTCTTGGCAGCGGACACGGTAGCCAGGTCGTCAGTGAGTTTCTTCAGTTGGGCAGCAGGGTCAGCAGCAAGGGCATCCAGGGCAGATCCATGCTTGTCCTCTAGCTCCTTGGTGCGATGGCGCACGAGGGCCTCGAGATCGTCATCCTTGGCACGGAGAGTGGCTTCGAGCTTCTCCTCCCGGAGGGAGATCTCCCGCTCCCTGGCATCCAGGGATGCCTTGCGGTCCGTCAGGCGCGCCTCGCGGGCCAAGACATCCTCCCTTGTCATCAGAAGCGTCTCCTGCTGCCTCATAAGCACCTTGAACTGCTTGTCGTGCTACTCACGCAACTCCAGGCATTTGTCCTTCAGCTTCTGGTCCACCTTGCTGGTGGACTCGCGCCGCTCTTTGAGCGCCTGCCACTTCTGGTTGTGCCAGGCCTGCATCTCCTTCATGCTCGTCGCCATGGATTCCATGAAGGACAAGTCCATTGCGATGGCGGCTGAGTCATCAGCCTCCCTAGCTTCCTGGTACAACGGCGCCAGAAGACGTTGAAGCTCTTCGTCAAGCTCCGCGCCTGTCGACAGAGATAGGCCAGGGGCTCCCATGTCAGGCGGCGACAACACCATAGCTAGTGTACTTGAGGGAGGCGGCGGAATCTCCATAACGATCCCGGAGGAGGGGAGCGGGTCCATGGTCCGAAGTGGGACCTTCATCTCAACCACCACCTCCTCTTCCGGGACGTCTGCTGGGGAATGTTCCACCACCGCCAAGGAATCCTGAACATTCCCGACAGCCAGGACCTGCCCCTCGGCAGCAGCAATCTCGACGGCTTCGTCCGCGGCTGCCCTCCCTATGTCAGCCACCACCTCTAGCAGTTCTGGCTCTTCAGCTCGGGGATCTGCGGATAAGGAAACCAACGAACAACAAAGAAACGGAAATTCAAGCAATTGGGGAATCAAAAGAAATGGTCAGAACAAGAAAAGAAGAAAAGGAATAAGTGGAGCACCTGGGGAAGTCTGCCGGGCAGGAATCTCAGTTTCACCTGCAACGTCTGCTGCCGGGCCGTGAACCTCACCCTCTGCCATGGTAATCGCGGCAGCCTTCCGCGTGACCTCATCCGCGGAAGGTTCCGTGGGGATCCCTTCGGCTCGGATGGTGGGGGAAGTGCGCCCCTCTGGGGGGGCTCGTTCTGCACCATCTCACCTCCTCCTCCATCCGGGGGAACTGGGAGGTCACCTCCGTCGCCTCTGGCGGGTGGTGCCAAATCCCCGCCCCTGGGCCGGGGGCTGGACTGGGGGCTCGACACGAGATCCTCCGCATCGCTCCCCACCAAGGCCGAGCTCACCGCGCCCTGCAACGACCCGAGACGACGGAGTCTCTTCCGTGGGTGGTGGACCAGGGTCTCCGTGTCTTCCTCCACCTCCCTGCTAGCAACATCAAAACAAAAGATTAGTCAGCAAAGGTAATCAAGCAAAAAGAGAGAGAGAGAGAGAGAGCTTTGGAAGGGCAGGAAAGATCTTCCTTACTCTTCTGCGATAAGCATGGAGTTCAAATTAAACTCCATGGGAGGCCGTGAGTCCCTTCCTCTCTTTGGAGGGGGAGGGACAGAACTCCCCGGCAGCTTCGGTGCCTGGTGCGGTGCCGGGGGCTCCGGGGAAGACGAGCTCTGTGAGGAGCCCGAGCCAGATTGGGAGCTGGAATCCGTTTTTGTGCCCGCAGATTGCTTGGCGGAGGGAACCTTGGTCCGAGCAAGGCGGGGAGACTGGCGGCACGCCACCTCAGCCTTGGTGGCCTTGGTGGTGGTCTTCTTCACCTTCTTGGCGGCTGGCGCTGGGTTGGAGACCACCGCCCCTCGGTTGCCGGCGCGCCTACGGGTGCGCTGGTCTGGGACTGGCTTGGGGGCTTGAGGCCCAGCCGCCAGCCACTCCTCCCCAAGCTCCGCCACCTCGCCAACATCCTCCTCCTCCTGGAACCTCGTTGCTGCCGCGGCTAGGGTCTCCAGCCCGTCAAGGTTATCCCCGGCAAGCTCTTCCCCAGCAGCCCCTTCCGTGGCCTGCGCCACACTGCCGCCATGGGAAGAACTTTCATCCTCAGCTTTTCCCTTGCCCTTCCCAGCCTTCGCCATCTACGCGAGGCGGGCCGCCTTGTGCTCCTCGACCCTCCTCGAAATATACGCCACCTCCGCGGAAGAGGTGCGTTTGTACATCCCTGTTTCGACCCTGGTGGCCTTCTCCACCAGGGTGTTCGACCATTGGAGCTCTTCATCCAGGGTAGGTAGCTGCCAGGTACTCGCTACCCCTTCGGCATTACAGTCTGGCATCCATTTCAGTATCTGATCCCGGGTAGAGTTGATGTTCATGGGGATGACGGTTGCCGGGAGTTTGAACAGCTCGAAGCGGCCGAACAGTTGGTCGCACAACCAGTCATGGCCGTAAACTGACAGGTTGTTAAGCAACCCTGGGAGCAGCCTCATCCTGTCGGCAGCATCTCCATACAGCCAGGCGGGTCTATCCCTCTCCTGCAACGGCGAAATGCGGCGGAGGAGAAAATCTGACCCCACGTGCTCAATGGTAAGCCCGGCAGCCTTCAAACGGGTAATCCTATTGATTGCCGGGCGTAGCCTATCCTCAGTAAGGCCCTTAGCGCTTCATTCCTTGCCACGCTCAACACATTCCTTCCGTGCTTCGCAAAACTCGGGGGCTTCCTTATCTTGAATCCAACACCAATCTCCCCTCCATTCGTCCCACCTCTCACGCTGCCTCCCAGGGATGTAATCCCAGAGCTTCCTCGCCACCCGTGGCATCCAGCTAATGTTTCCGGAGCGGTGGCCCTTGTTCTCCACCCGCGGAACGAAATAATGCCGGAACAGATCCACATTGGGCCTAACTCCAACAAAATTCTCGCACAAATGCGCGAAAATGGCCATGGTTGCCATTGCATTTGGCGTGAAGTCGAGGATGTGGAATCCATAGATATTCATGATTGCCTCAAAGAATTCGGAGAAGGGGGGACAGAGGCCGCAGATAAAGTAAGCACAGAAAAAGTGATATGAGTCCGGCGGATCTTCCTTCCCCGCCGCATAAACTACGGGTGCTCCATGCCCTTTTGGGACCGGCCTCTCCCACAGATACCCATACCTCGCTTGAAGAACTGGGCCGCTCAAGGTTGACGAAATGAAGACGACATCTCCCCTCCGCTTCTTGTTCAGCTCCGCCGCCCTCTTGCCCTCCTCGGCGGCGACTTCCTTCACCGCGGCCGTCTGCTTTACCTTCTCTGTGGGTTTCTTCCCCATTTCCGCGGCGGCGATACGGAAGGGGAAGGGATTCAGTGAAAAGGGCGGCGGTGGATGGGAAAGAGAAAGGGGGGAACCGTCAATTGACTTGCGAAAGAAGATGGGGGAGCGAGACAAGCAACAGGTGAACCGTGCCGCTCCGCTTTTCCCTGTTTTTAAAGAGGGAAATGCGGAACAGAGGCGCGACGCTTCAGAAAGTTATCGTTTTTACCTCAACTGCAATGGTCCCACGACCCCACGACGTGCAGTAATTGCGCGAAGTGGATGTTGGATTGACTAGTCACCTTGGCAAAACGGCATGCGCAGCCCGCTCCTGCCACGTGCCCGTGCACTTTTTGGGACCTAACCCAACGTGCCACGCGACACGTATGGCTCAGGCCCGGGGGCTTATGTCGAGGAAAACAAATAGGGGCATGTATTTTCCCCCTGTCTCGTGCACGGACACGCCAAGGCCAAGTCAGAATACAAGAGACCAAGATCATCAAAGAGCCAAACATGCAGATCAAGAGGGACCAAGATCAAGCCAAACAAGCAAGGCACCATCAGGAGAAGGGCCTCCTTTGCCGGGCAGGCGAGCTCGGCAAGGGGCGAGGCCACCCCCGGAAGACGACGTCCAAGACGTCCCGGCAGGGCCTGCCGGGGCGCACGAAGGCAAAACCACCTCACCAACTACTCCACCACGACCCATGTCATTGATCAATGCGGTGTCGAACCGTGGAGTGACTAAGTGGCAGCCATTCACCACATGGCAGCCTCTCCCTACAGGAAACACCTGCAGATGACACCCGTCCTGCGACGTGCCAAGCAAGCAGGCGTGGAGCTGGCGAGATAGCCCGGCAAGCCTTGCCGGGCAACCAACGATGTGACGTTGAGCGGTGCATTTAATGCGCCCTGTCAGTCCGCAGAGTTAGGTATGATAGCACTGTTTGTTATCTCATCAATGCATAATGACTGTTTTGCCATTGTGGTGACCCCTTAATCTATAAAAGGAGGCCCATGGCGACCGTAGAGAGGGTTAGAAGGTTGGGTAACTCAGACCCCCATACGCGCATAGCCACTGCCGCCCTGAGGCAACCCTTGCCGGGCAAGTATACTATGCTCCACCACCACCTTTCCATCATCAATCCTCCAAAGCAGGAGTAGGCTTTTACGCCTCACGGCGGCCCGAACCTGGGTAAAAATGCCTGTGTGATCTCTGTCGTGCTGCCACACGCTCGTCTGCTCTTTGTGCAATGCAACGCCCCCCTGCCGAACCAGCAAGGGGCCTCCTGGTCCCATAGGTGGCCGTGGTTTCCCGCGACAGCTTGGCGGGCCTTGAACTTAAGAGAAGAGAAGGCGGCGTGGTCCGCCGCTGCTCGTGCTTCGGCGTCGGCCAAGATCTTCTTCTCCCTGGCGTCCAGTCAAGCATTTACCTTGGAGGCATGCCTGGCGTGGGCCGCTTAGGCTTCGGTCAACTCCTGTTGTAACTTGTCTAGGCCCCCACGCTCCATGGCATGCTCGGCGCTCACCGTCACCAGCTCAGAGTTGCGATCCGCGAGCTTCGCCTCGCTCACCTTGAGGTCCTCCTCCCGCTGCTGAAGTTGCCAAGTGTGCGCGGCCTACTCTTCCTGGAGTTCCTTCAGGGCGGCCTCCGCCTCGCTGCAGCGCTTGGTGGCCACCTCCGCCTCTGCAAGCGCGCTATCACGAGCCGCTCTCGCCTCAGCAATTGCCTTCCTGCTCTCCGTAGCAGTGGCCTCGGCCCGATCCTGGTTTCCCTTAGTGGCTGCCTCAAGCTGGAACCACCCTGAAGAGAGCCCCAGGCGCTCCCTGGCGAGGCGCTTATCGGCGTCCTCGAGGTCTGCCCCGAGCTGGTCGAGCGCGGCCCGGGCGTCAGCCAGGGCCCCGCGCCTGATCAGGGTACCACAGTTCACGAGCACGAGGGCCTGAAGAGGGAGCGGCACTGACGCGCTTGTTAGTGCTATGGCTGAAGAGGCCTCGGCACGCTCTCCTTGAGGTGCAGGGGGCTCCGGGTCCTCCCCAGCGCTCGAGTTCCGCGGCGCAACTAGGGTGACTGCCACCTCGACCAGCTGAGTCCCGGGAGTGGGCACTGCTTGAGGTTGCGCCATGGCGCGCCCTGTGTCGGGTTCAACAGATGAGGGGTGAGGTGTCGCCCCCTTCTCTATGGCCAGAGCTGCCGCCACCGTGGCGGGTGGCGCCACATGCTGAACCGCTGCGTCCCCGGTGATCGGCCCTCCAGGCAGAGCGGGCGGAGCTCTGAGAGGGGCCAAGGCACCCGTGCGCCCAGGTGCAACAGTGTCCGTGCACCCGAGCATGTCGTCGGGTCAGTGTTGCGCGCCCCCGCGCCCGCCGAGGTTGCGGCCAAGCGTCAAGGCTGCCCTCAGGACGAAGGTCACCTTTGACACGATGGCCACCTTCTTCTTCTTCTCTGCGCCACCACTTCTAGTTCGGCACGCGGGGGAGGCGATATGAGCATATGGACTACAGGCGCTCAATCAAAAGGGCAAGGTAAGGGCACTTACTCGTCCGGCGCGGTCCACTTCCTGTTCTTCTCCTCCACGGAGGCCGACGTGCCGCCATCCTTCCTTGGCGTCGCCCTGGCTTCGCCCCGAGGCCCATCAGGGTGACCCTCGGTGAGCCTCGCGGTGGTGTTGCCCCCCGGAGGGGCACAAGGATTCCCGTGAGGGACCTCGGTTGGCGAAAGCTCGGCCATCCCAATAGGGGCCACCGCAATCGTCGGCTGCACGGCCGGCAGGGCAAGGCGCGTCTCCTTGACCGGCCCGGTGGGGCGCAGGGAGCCTGCAGGAGGAAGCTCGGCTGCCCCCTCACCTGGGGCCTCCCCGCCTGATGCTCGCGCAGCCAGAGGAGCAGATTCCGCCCCCCTAGATGCCCCGGAAAGGGCTAGGGAAGCCGTGGGCGGAGACTCATCGGCGTCATCATCGTCCTCAAGGCCAAGGAGGATCTGGCGATGCGATGGCGGAGACGCCCTCCCAAGGTCATCCTCCACTGTTTCCTCCGAGTCCTCATCGATGTCAACGCCAGAGGACAGCACCACGGGCGAATCGGCGTGGTCTCCCGGCTCAAGCCCTTGTTCGTCGAAGGTAGGCATGGCCGCGACCAGCTCCTCCTTGTCGTCGCGGCTGTACAATGGTGTGGCGGCCTCAGGAATGTCCCCGGGAATGTATCCTAGCAGGGTAAACAAAGCCCCGTCCAGCTCCTCGATCATTAGGCCGGCGGTTGCAACTTCATTGCGCTCCCTGCGCCGTCATACTCCCACAAGGGTTGCGAGTGCGCTTGGAGTGGCGCGAGGCGGTGCGCCAGGAACTCCTTCATGATCGCCGCCCCCGTCAATGCCATCTTCACATGCGAAGCTATCCTCCTCAGGACAGGCTTGGCTCGAGGGTCGGCGAGCTTCGCGGAACCCCATCTAGGGGACTGCTCAGGCGGTGCCACCGGAGTCATCAAGAGCGGGTCAGAACCGCGGGCATCCATGAAGACCTAGCGCTACCGGAAGCCTTCCACCTTCTTCCCGGCCTTCAGGAGAGAGTTTCCGCTGTGCACATTGATGAATGAGACGCACGCGGATCACTGGCCCCGGGCGGTGAATCGCAAGCTGAAGAAGTGGCGGAAGAGCGCCACCGAGGGCCTAACGCCCACAAAGGCCTCGCAATAGAAGGCGAAGACGGACAGGAGGAGAATGGAGTTGGGCTGAAGGTGGAGGGCATGGTTTTGGTAATGCACAAGGATGGCGTAGAAGAACTCAGAGAAGGGTGGGACCAGCCCGGTGAAGATGTTGTGGAGAAAGAAGGGGTAGGTGGACTCCCCTAGGTTGCACCGCGCCGCCGAGCCAGGCCAAATCTGGGTCGCTCCCCATTCGTTATGGTCGTCGGCTATCAGGGGAAGCACCGGATTAAGATCCTTCTCCTCGGTGATGGAGGAGGTCAGGAGCACCGGTGAGAGGGAGGAGGAACTCGCAGACAGGCTGCGGACTTCGCCTTCCCGGGCACCATTCGCGAAGTCACCGACACCGGCGGGAAAGAGGGAAAAGCCGCGCTCGGTTTGGACCTGGAGAAACCTCGCGTGAGAGAAAGGGGATCTCGGCAGGACAAGGAGGACACATGATAAGGGAGCAATGATGGCTCCGCGGCGTGCGCCAGGCTTTATGTCAGCCTAGGCAGTTGCCAGGCGTCGTGGGGAAGTGGGGGCGTCCTATGCCCCGTCGTGCGCCACGCGTCTAGCCTGGCCCGTGATGTTGGCTTGAACTACGTCGGTATTTCCCCAAAGAGGAAGGGATGATGCAGCACAACAATGGTATGTATTTCCCTCAGTGATGAAACCAAGGTTATCGAACCAGTAGGAGAACCAAGCAACACTACGTAATAGCACCTGCACACAAAGAACAAATAATCGCAACCCGACGTGTTAAAGGGGTTGTCAATCCCTTTCGGGTAACGGCGCCAGAAATTGGCAAACGGACGTGAGATAAATTGTAGTAGATTGGATAAATAGATCGCGAATAAAATAAAGTGAAGCAAAATATTTTTGGGTTTTTAGAAATATAGATCTGAAAATAAAAGTGGCAAATAAAAAGCCAAATAGCAAAATGGATCTGAAAATATATGATGAGAAAATAGACCCGGGGGCCGAAGATTTCACTAGTGGCTTCTCTCGAGAAAAATAGCATATGGTGGGTAAACAAATTACTGTTGGGAAATTGATAGAACTTCAAATAATTATGACGATATCCAGGCAATGATCATTATATAGGCATCACGTCCAAGATTAGTAGACCGACTCCTGCCTGCATCTACTACTATTACTCCACACATCGACCGCTATCCAGCATGCATCTAGTGTATTAAGTTCATGGAGAAACAGAGTAATGAAATAAGAACGATGACATGATGTAGACAAGATCTATTTATGTAGAAATAGACCCCATCTTGTTATCCTTAATAGAAATGATACATACGTGTCGGTTCCCCTTCTGTCACTGGGATCAAGCACCGTAAGATCGAACCCATCACAAAGCACCTCTTCCCATGGCAAGAAAAATCGATCTAGTTGGCCTAACTAAACCAAAGATTCGAAGAAGAAATACGAGGCTATAAGTAATCATGCATATAAGAGATCAAAAGACTCAAATAATTTTCATGGATAAAAACATAGATCTGATCATAAACTCAAAGTTCATCGGATCCCAACAAACACACCGCAAAAAAGAGTTACATCAAATAGATCTCCAAGAGACCATTGTATTGAAAATCAAAAGAGAGAGAGGAAGCCATCTAGCTACTGCCTATGGACCCGTAGGTCTACAATGAACTACTCACGCATCATCGGAGAGGCACCAATGAGGATGATGAACCCCTCCGTGATGGTGTTTAGATGGGATCTGTGGTTCCTGGAACTTGCGGTGGCTGGAATTGATTTTCGTCGACTCCCCTAGGGTTTCTGGAATATTGGGGTATTTATAGAGCAAAGAGGCGGTGCGGGAGGCGGCCGAGGTGGGCACAACCCACCTGGGCGCGCCTGGGCACCCAGGCGCGCCCTGGTGGGTTTTGCTCCCCTCGGAGCCCCCCTCAGGTACTTTCTTGGCCCAACTTGTGTCTTCTGGTCCAGAAAAAATCACCAAAAAGTTTTGCTGCATTTGGACTCCGTTTGGTATTGATTTTCTGCGAAGTAAAAAACAAACAAAAAACAGCAACTGGCACTGGGCACTATGTCAATAGGTTAGTCCCAAAAAATGATATAAAGTTGCTATAAAATGATTGTAAAACATCCAAGAATGATAATATAACAGCATGGAACAATAAAAAATTATAGATACGTTGGAGACGTATCAGCATCCCCAAGCTTAATTCCTGCTCGTCCTCGAGTAGGTAAATGATAAAAACATAATTTTTGATGTGGAATGCTGCCTAACATGTTCATCACATATTCTTTTCTTTGTAGCATGGACATTTGGACTTTTATATGATTCAAAGCAATAGTCTAGTTTTGACATGAAGATTTCAATACTCAAGCATATCAACAAGCAACCATGTCTTTCAAAATATCAACACTAAAGCAAGTTATCCCTAGCCCATTATGCTCAATCATTGATCCATTCATGAAACACACTCGCATATTACCTACACTCAATGCTCAAGTGAAATCATAGTGCCCCTTAGTTGGTGCTTTATAAGAGAAGATGGAGACTCAAAATAAAAATTGCATAAAGCAAAAGAAAGGCCCTTCGCAGAGGGAAGTAGGGATTTGTAGAGGTGCCAGAGCTCAAAGCAGAAAAAGTAGAGATAAAACATTTTGGGTGGCATGCTTTTCCTGTCAACGAAAACGATTGAGTAGTTCCCAATACTTTCCATGCTAGATGTATCATAGGCAGTTCCCAAACGGAAAATAAAGTTTATTCCTTTTTCCACCATACTTTCACTTTTCATGGCTAGCCGTATCCACGGGTGCCCTCCATACCAACACTTTCCAAGGAATTTATTATTTGACAACATAAAGTAAATTCATTTTTCATTTCAGGACTGGGCATGCCTAATACCTTTGCCGTACTCTCGTGCAATGACAAGTGAATAAACACTCATCTTGAGAATAACACATCTAGCATGGAAATATATCAGCCACCCCCTACCTTTTCATGAGCGGTACGAGCACACAAAAGAGAAATTTATTTTGAAATTAGAGATGGCACATACAAATTTGCTTAGAACGGCATGAAAATACCGCATATAGGCAGGTATAGTGGACTCATATGCCAAAACTGGTTTAAGGATTTTGGATGCACAAGTAGTGATCATACTTAGTGCAAATGAAGGCTAGCAAAAGATTGAGAAGCATCCAACCAAGAAATGAAAATTCTCATAAGCGAGCATTAAGCATAACTAACACCGAATAATGCACCACAAGTACGATGTAATTTCATTGCATAACTATTGACTTTCGTGCTTGCATAGGGAATCACAAACCTTAACACCAATATTGTTACTAAGCCATAATTACTCATTAACATGACTCACATATTATATCATCATATCGCAAAACTATTACAAAGAATCAAGTTTATTTTGTCCAATGATCTTCATGAAAGTTTTTATTATATCCCTCTTGGATATCTATCACTTTGGGGCTAATTTCATAAGTTGCTTTTGATAGCTCAAACAAATCTAAGTGAAGGACATGAGCATAAAATTTTCTTCTCTCAAAATAATTTAAGTCAAGCAAGAGAGAATTTCTTAAAAAAAATTACTAACTCTCAAATAAATCTAAGTGAAGCATGAGAGAATTTCTTCAAAAATACTAAAGCACACCGTGCTCAAAAAGATATAAGTGAAGCACTAGAGCAATTCCATAGCTCATAAAGATTTAAGTGAAGCATAAAGAGCAATTCTATCAAGTCATAGCATAATTTAGGCTCCCTCAAATAGGTGTGTCCAGCAAGGATTCATGACTTAAAGCAAAACAAGCAAAGACTCATATCATACAAGACGCTCCAAGCAAAACTCATGATATGTGACGAATAAAAATATAGCTCCGAGTAAAATATCGATGGTCGTCAGAAGAAAGAGGGGATGCCACTCGGGCATCCCCAAGCTTAGTTGCTTGCTTCTCTTTGGATAATGGCTTGGGGTGCCATGGGGCATCCCCAAGCTTAGGCTCTTCTTACTCCTTATTCCTTCATCCATCGTAATCTCACCCAAAACTTGCAAACTTCAATCACACAAAACTTAACAAAACCTTCGTGAGATCCGTTAGTATAAGAAAACCAATCTTTACTTTAAGTACTGTAGAAAACCCATTCAAATTTTGTTCCTGCATTATGTCTACTTTATTCTAACTTTACCATGGCTTATAACCTCCAATACAAACCATAGATTCATCAAAATAAGCACACAATGCAAAGAAAACAGAATCTGTCAAAAACAGAACAGTCTGTAAAGATACGAATTGTTATCATACTTATGTAACTCCAAAAATTCTGAAAAAATAGTAAAACATAGGCAATTTGTATTTCAATCTTTTTTTAAAAATTCAGAATTTTTCGTCACCTATGTGATTTTAAACAATTATTTTACTGACGCAAAAGTTTCTGTTTTCCAACAAGATCAAATCAACTATCACCAAAGCTATCCCAAAGGCTTTACTTGGCACAAACACTAATTAAAACACAAAAAACACAATCATAACATAGCATAATTGTGCGAACATTCAAGAACAGAAAGAAAAAGACAAAAATAATTTTATTCATTGGGTTGCCTCCCAACAAGCGCTATCGTTTTACGCCCTTAGCTAGGCATAATGCAAAGATCTAAGTGTTGTCATCTTTAGCTTCCAACTCTTCAATCACACAATCAGATTTCTTTGAGGATTTAGCAACTAAAATAGCAAAATTTCTAGGCATAAAATTGAGGAAATCATTCTTATTAATAGGGTCTCTTATAACTTCGACAAAATTCGGGTGAATACTAATCATTTTAAGATCTTCTTTACTACTAGAAGTAGCACCCTTGTTCTTAGTGGTTTGAGTACTCTTACTAATTTTAACGGGGTTTTTTTCAATAGTTTTAGCAGAAGCAAAAGCCGTGCTTAAATTGCTAAAAATTTCTTCCAACTTATCGATCCGAGAAGGGCTTTCTTCAATTCTTTCGTGAATACGGTTCCCTTTTCTTTTAAAAGCTTAAAAACTTCTCCCGTTTTTGACCCGAATTTAGTAGAAAAATTATGCATCTTTTTATCCAAGTTTTCAATGTGCTCTTCGGTAAGCATTTTCTTTTCAATAGCATCTAGCCTTTCCATAACATGCTCAAGAGTTAAAGTTGTTTCATTAACCATAAGAGGTGGTGATCCCACTAAGTTTGCCATAGCATTAAAAGCATCTAGAGAAGGACACATCAAGAAATTCCCACCGGTAATCGTATCAAGGATGAATCTATACCAAGTAGTGATGCCCACATAAAAACAGCGAAGAAGAACAATGGTAGATTTCTTACGGATAGATCTATTATGAGCATTGCAAATCCTATACCAAGCATCTTTTAAATTCTCCCCTCCCCTTTGTTTAAAGTTAAGAACCTCGTTCTCGGGGGTGCACACGATAGAGGAAGAACTATCCATAATGACAAAAAGTGATCAACAAGATTGCACACAAAACAGATCTGACGAGAAAACGCCGAACGAGAAAGAGGGAGAATAAAACGGCAAATTTTTGTGAAGTGGGGGAGAGGAAAATGAGAGGCAAATGGCAAATAATGTAAATTGCAAGGAGATGAGATTTGTGATTAGGAACCTGGTAGATGTTGATGATGTCTCCCCGGCAACGGCGCCAGAAATTCCTTTTGATGTTGGCTTGAACTACGTCGGTATTTCCCCAAAGAGGAAGGGATGATGCAGCACAGCAACAGTAGGTATTTCCCTCAGTGATGAGACCAAGGTTATCGAACCGGTAGGAGAACCAAGCAACACTACGTAAACAGCAGCTGCACACAAAGAACAAATACTTGAAACCCGACGTGTTAAAGGGGTTGTCAATCCCTTTCGGGTAACGGCGCCAGAAATTGGCAAACGGACATGAGATAAATTGTAGTAGATTGGATAAATAGATCGCGAATAAAATAAAGTGAAGCAAAATATTTTGGGTTTTTTAGAAATATAGATCTGAAAATAAAAGTGGCAAATAAAAAGGCAAATAGCAAAATGGATCTGAAAATATATGATGACAAAATAGACCCGGGGGCCGTAGATTTCACTAGTGGCTTCTCTCGAGAAAATAGCATACGATGGGTAAACAAATTACTGTTGGGCAATTGATAGAAGATCGAATAATTATGACGATATCCAGGCAATGATCATTATATAGGCATCACGTCCAAGATTAGTAGACCGATTCCTGCCTACATCTACTACTATTACTCCACACATCGACCGCTATCCAGCATGCATCTAGTGTATTAAGTTCATCGAGAAATGGAGTAATGCAATAAGAACGATGACATGATGTAGACGAGATCTATTCATGTAGGAATAGCCCCCATCTTGTTATCCTTAATAGCAATGATACATGCATGTCTTGCTGCCCCTTCTGTCACTGGGAAAGAACACCGCAAGATCGAACCCATCACAAAGCACCTCTTCCCATGGCAAGAAAAATCGATCTAGTTGGCCTAACTAAACCAAAGATTCGAAGTAGAAATACAAGACTATAAGTAATCATGCATATAAGAGATCAAAAGACTCAAATAACTTTCATGGATAAAAACATAGATCTGATCATAAACTCAAAGTTCATCGGATCCCAACAAACACACCGCAAAAAAGAGTTACATCAAATGGATCTCCAAGAGACCATTGTATTGAAAATCAAAAGAGAGAGAGGAAGTCATCTAGCTACTGCCTACGGACCCGTAGGTCTACAATGAACTACTCACGCATCATTGGAGAGGCACCAATGAGGATGATGAACCCCTCCGTGATGGTGTTTAGATGGGATCTATGGTTTCTGGAACTTGCGGTGGTTGGAATTGATTTTCGTCGACTCCCCTAGGGTTTCTGGAATATTGGGGTATTTATAGAGCAAAGAGCCGGTGCAGGAGGCTGTCGAGGTGGGCACAACCCACCTGGGCGCGCCTGGGCCCCCGGGCGTGCCCTGGTGGGTTGTGCTCCCCTCGAATCCCCCCTCAGGTACTTTCTTGGCCCAACTTGTGTCTTCTGGTCCAGAAAAAATCACCAAAAAGTTTCGCTGCGTTTGGACTCCGTTTGGTATTGATTTCCTGTGAAGTAAAAAACAAGCAAAAAACAGCAACTGGCACTGGGCACAATGTCAATAGGTTAGTCCCAAAAAATGATATAAGGTTGCTATAAAATGATTGTAAAACATCCAAGAATGATAATATAACAACATGGAACAATAAAAAATTATAGATACGTTGGAGATGTATCAGCCCGCAGGCGGTTAGGGCCCGCGTCGCTTCGCCCCTCTCTTCGTCTTCGCCACGAGCGGGATCGTGCGCACCATGGGCTACTATCGGGGCTCTGGGACTGGGGGTACACAGGCCTGTCTGCCTGCGGCCCATCGCGTGGCATCGTCAATGGCCCGGCGTGGCCCTGCATCAAGACTTCACAAGCAAAGCCCTCGCGAGGGCCCCCGCCTCGCGAGGCAAGCATCGGCAGGCGTCGTCTGGAGCTCCTGAGGGCTTCCCGCGGGGCGGCCTTCCCAGGCTGCCTCCCGACGCCCTCGCGGGGCGGACATCTCTAGGCCCGCCACCCCACCTCGCGATGCACATGGGTGACTGATACGTCTCCAACATATCTATAATTTTTGACTGTTCCATGCTGTTATATTATCATTCTTGGATGTTTTACAACCATTTTATAGCAACTTTATATCATTTTTTGGGACTAACCTATTGACATAGTGCCCAGTGCCAGATGCTGTTTTTTGCTTGTTTTTTACTTCACAGAATATCAGTACCAAATGGAGTCCAAACGCAGCGAAAATCTTTGGAGATTATTTCGGGATCAGAAGACACCCAGTGGGCCAAAGACGTACCAGAGGGGAGGCCCGAGGGGAGCACAACCCACCAGGGCGCGCCAGGAGGCCCAAGCGCACCCAGGGGGGTGTGCCCACCTTGGAGCCCCCCTGCACCGCCTCTTCGCTTTATAAATTCCCAAATATTCCAGAAACCCTAGGGGAGTCGACAAAACGCAATTTTGGCCGCCGCCAGTTCCAGAACCACAAGATCCAATCTAGACACCATCACGGAGGGGTTCATCATCCTCATTGGTGCCTCTCCGATGATGCGTGAGTAGTTCATCATAGACCTACGGGTCCGTAGGCAGTAGCTAGATGGCTTCCTCTCTCTTTTTCATTCTCAATACAATGGTCTCTTGGAGATCTATTTGATGTAACTCTTTTTTGCGGTGTGTTTGTTGGGATCCGATGAAGTTTGAGTTTATGATCAGATCTATATCCATGAAAGTTATTTGAGTTTTCTTTGATCTCTTATATGCATGATTACTTATAGCCTCGTATTTCTTCTTTGAATCTTTAGTTTAGTTAGGCCAACTAGATCGATTTTTCTTGCCATGGGAAGAGGTGCTTTGTGATGGGTTCGATCTTGCGGTGTTCTTTCCCAGTGACAGAAGGGGCAGCAAGACATGCATGTATCATTGCTATTAAGGATAACAAGATGGGGGCTATTCCTACATGAATAGATCTCGTCTACATCATGTCATCGTTCTTATTGCATTACTCCATTTCTCGATGAACTTAATACACTAGATGCATGCTGGATAGCGGTCGATGTGTGGAGTAATAGTAGTAGATGTAGGCAGGAATCGGTCTACTAATCTTGGACGTGATGCCTATATAATGATCATTGCCTGGATATCGTCATAATTATTCGATCTTCTATCAATTGCCCAACAGTAATTTGTTTACCCATCGTATGCTATTTTCTCGAGAGAAGCCACTAGTGAAATCTACGGCCCCCGGGTCTATTCTTTATCACATTTGCTTTGAGATCTATTTTTATTCGCTTTTGTTTTCAGATCTGTTATTCCAAAAACCCAAAAATACCTTGCTGCACTTTTTTATTACTTATTTTATTTCGCGTTTTATCGAGAGCTATTTATCCAATCTATCACAAATTTATCTATCTTTTTACCGTGAAGGGATTGACAACCCCTCTTACGCGTCGGGTTGCAAGTATTTGTTCTTTGTGTGTAGGTACCGTTTACATAGTGTTGCTTGGTTCTCCTACTGGATTGATACCTTGGTTTCACAACTGAGGGAAATACCTACCGTAGTTGTACTGCATCATCCCTTCCTCTTTGGGGAAATACCGATGCAGTTTCAAGCGACATCAGTGACGCGAGCCACGGCAGGCGGAGCCAGAAGGGCGCCAGCAGGTGCAGACAGGGACGCTTTCCTCTTTGGTGCTAAGGAAACAAGATATCTCACTGGTTCCCAAAGCAATCCCCAAGGGTTGCCGTTCCGGTGCTACAAGACCAAGACATGGGCTTGTCAGGATGGAGGTCATCACCGAGCCCACCTGCGCGTCATGGACAGAAGCTTTGCAGGCGAAGACCACCTTTAGTTAGGATAAGATGTACTACTGTCCCCCTTCAAATTTGGCCGTTGTGATATCCCTTCCCGCCTAGAGCTTTGGGGGGGAAGAGAGCCAAGGCTAATATAAGTATAGGCTAGTCTCCACCGTAGGGTTGGTTTTTTGGAGAGGGGTTGGTTTTGGAGAGGTTGGACCCTGGTCGATCCATCGAGTCCTGAGCCCTCCCGAGGCAGTTCATCTCTTGTACTAGTTCATACTCATCCTCCCTCACGAGGCAATCCACCACAAAGCAGGAGTAGGGTATTACACCGCAAGGTGGCCGGAACCTGGGTAAATCATCGTGTTCCTTCCTTCTTCCCTCCCGCTCGAGCACGTCGGAGCATCGCCATGAGGCAGTCTACATCAAGGCTAGCGCAGCGGAGTTCTTCGCACACACCCCAGGGTTCGAACCTTTCTTTGGGTCTGCGGAGCCCCGATTCCAATAATCATATGATAATAAGTGACTTCAATACTCTCATGGTCGACGGAACTAAATCACACATTAACACTCTATGTTATAACAATTGACTTTTGACGATTGCATCTTAAGGTATAACAAACAAGTTTGGGTCGATTCAATATGATCATTTTTCGAACGTCATATTCTCAATGTTGTTCTAGGACTACAGTTACACTTAACGATATCCTAAGATCCAGAAAACATGATCACCAACTACACTTGAGCTAGTCTTAGAGGTGAGACTAGGAATCATATTTTACCGTTTATCATTCCACGCATGCATATGAGTTTTCCACTGAATCGCATATTCCAGGATCATAGCAGTTATAGCATAGAATATAAACTCTTAAAACATGGAAAAATAATTATACAATAGTATTGCCTCTAGGGCATATTTCCAACAGACTCCCACTTGCACTAGAGTCAACAATCTAGTTAGCACATTTTCTTTTACACCAATGGCAATATGGTGTTTGTTCATGCTTTGCTTGTGGTATAGCCTTCATCCTATCAGATCTTGACAACTTCTGATCTGCGGGTATCATTTGCATTTCTATGCATCTATAATAATGCTTTCACCAGAATTCATAATTTGTGTGAAATGGGCCTTGTATATATTGAATCACTGGTAGGACCTTTGATTCTTTAGACATAGCTATGAAACCACTACGGAGAATAGTGTTACATTGACACAATCATATAGAAACCATACCAAGATCATAAATGTAATTTTGATTCACCACCATTTATTCGTTGCTTCTAAAGCGACAATATACTCATCCTTTCTGTTATAAGAATTCACCACAATAACTTTCTTGGATCAATTCCAATTTACTGTGCCACGATAAATCTTTTAATTGAAATCAAAAATCGCTTGGAGCACCGATGAAGATCTTTGTTGATATTCTACTTACAATGAGCATGCATTGATGGAACTCCTTATAATAATCTCTTCATTTTCTCTGCATGCGAGAAACATGTCGTTAGTACTTAATGGCATTGCACTACTGTCCTACGATAAACATTTTGACCATTCTGGTAACTTTACTCACAACTTACTTGGAGTACTGGACATATCTGGTTGTTTACATACCATGGAATACAATTAATACAAGTATGATTGAAATCATATATTTCGCTCAACAATATTTTAGGATACTGATTCTTGCTTAAAACTCCTTCCATGTGACTTTAACAAGAAACTCTTCTTGGTGTTTTTCATACTAAACTGCTTTAGTATTATGTCAATATGTATTTTGTCAATATGTCAATATGTATTTTTCATACAAAACTCCATCCTCCACCTCGCCTCCTTCATCACGGTCTACGAGGCCTTCCTCCGCGTCGAGCCGCACTTTGGCCTATGGCTGAAGATCTTCGGCGTCACGCTGAAGTCCAGCGGCTCTGATCTGGGGGAGTGCAGAGGGGCCATGATCAGCAAGAACCCGAAGGCTGACTGGTTCTAGGGCACCTTTATCGAGACTGTCAAGGAATGGCAGCGTGAGTGGTTTTACATCACTGAGCCACTTGCCACCAGCCAGGCCAAAGTCCCAGCCTTTTTGGCCGGGCCCCTGAAGAAGCTCAAGTCTTGGAAGAAGAAGGGCATCGTCTAGGGGAACCCAGGGGAGTTGGAGGCATCAAGAAGATCAGATGGTGGTCTACCGAGAAGAACCTCCAGCTAGACAACGTAGTGAACATCGTGCTCCACCGCCGCATCCTCCCTCTCCAACTCCGGGCCACCCCGATGTGGAAGCACAAGTCCAAGGATGCAGGGCCTGTCCTCAACTTCTTCTGCTCCACCTTGGCCAGCATGTGGAAGCGGTTGTTCAAGCCGCCCAAGGACGGATTTCCTTTGGAAGGGCGCGACCTCGGCTTCAAAACCGGATACGACGCCCCCGAGGTAATTTTTCATACACAGGTTCACACTTTGCGTTTCTTCGAGTTTTACAGATCTCGACTAACCAACTGGTCTTATATTTCTAGACGTGGATCTCTAAGGCACAACAGATGCAGTGCCCGACTCCGTTGCTAGAGGGGGAGAGGACCCCCTAGCTCACGGCCCTCTTAGTCGAGGAGCCACACATGGTGATCCCTAAAGGGTCGAAGCCCCAGAAGGGCAGGGTTGGCCACCGGATCCAGAGACCTTGGTCACCCGGTCCAAGGATACCCATGGATCCTCCACCCACGACGACGACACGAAGGAGAAAGAGGTGGATGCGAAACCTTCCCTCAAGGGGAAGAGAGCGGCGTCCAAGGACGCTGAGGCTGAGGTGCGTCCAGAGGGCCTAAAGAGGCCACGCAAGGCTTCCGCCGAGCCTGCCGGCAAGCCTGCCCCGTCGGAGAAGATCACCTTCCCCGACGAGTCAGACGAAGAACCTCCTCGAGATGGGGAGGGAGAAGCCCGCGCCCAGGAGGTATGTTGTCATCACTATGTCCATTACTTTAATAGGTTTTTCTGTCATGATAAGATTTATATGAATATTCTCTTCAGATCGCCGCGGACGCATCTCAGCGGCGACTCCTTGAACGGGCTGCCGCCCGCCAGCGGCATGCCTGACCCCGCCACTCCTGCTCCCACTCAAGAGGGGCTTGGGGAGGCGACATCTACTCCGCCCCCTTGGTCAATACGATGGGGGCTGAAGTGTTGGTCGCCATGGCCGAGGTCGAGGCCTCGGTCCAACCAGGCCAAGGGGACGGGGTCCCCGAGCTCGTCGAAGAAGGGCTGGGCCAGACATCGGCCCAGACGAAGTCGTCTCCGGTGCCAATACAGCCAGACACGCTCGTTCCCACCACATTGGTGTTGGGTTCTGAGGTTTCCCCATCCCCGCCTCCTGCCCCAGGGCAGGCTACTATGGGGTGGACAGAAGAGATGGAGGTAACCCTAATGGGCTCGTCCCTTAAAGAAGAGCAACGCGCGCTAATCGGCGCGGTGCTGCAGGGCTTCCGGTCTGCTGAGGCCGGAATGCGCGAGGTCTTCGAGGGCCTCGTCATGAGCTTTGAGGTATTCTTCTATACTCATATTGAGAATTACCTCCATGCTTAGGTTTATGTTTAGCTGTCCAAGGACATTTTTGCGTATATTGCATCATAGTACTTTAGATAGTGTAGCCAGTGAGTAGCCCCCGACCCCAAGGCTAGTTTTGAAAAACTGGCCTTGGGATCGAAGCAAGCTTGCCAGTGAGTAGCCCCTAAGGCTATGGCCTACATATTCAAAATTTTGATGCCTGGTACATGGGTTAATTTTAAAGTGCTTGTTCGCAGGTTTCTACCTCGGATCTAAGCTCCGCTTCCAAGGAGATTGCGGAGATGAACCAGAAGCTTGAGAGGTCTGAGAAGGACCACAATCTGATGAACAAACGGATCGAGCAATCTCAAGGTAAAACTCAGAACATCGTCGATTGTACTCTATGCGAGAATAGTTAAGTGTAAGAGAGGCTGATGCCAAGTTGTTTTAATGACTACGGCTTTGTCCGAGCTTGAGGGCCTCAAGGCCGAGCTTGTAAAAGCTCGGTAGGAAGCGGAGCAGCAGAAGGCTGCGGCCGCCAAGGCAGAGAAGGACCTAGCCACCGAAAAGGTGGCTAGGGCAAGGACCAGGAACGGGTCCTGGAGGTTGAGGAGACCCTGAAGGGCGTGTTCAAGGCACGCGATACCCTTCGAGAAGAGAATAAGAAGGCTAAGGAAGAGCTCGAGAAGCTCCGTCTTGCGCACTCCGAGCTCCAGTCCCAAGTGAGGGCCGACCGTGAGGTTCTCCAACAAGTGGAGCAGATTATCATGGGTAACCAATATTTACTTCAATGTGTGTTTGGCAGCAAGGGGTTCATCGAGCTGACCCAGCTATGGCGCTCCACAGAGGTTTTCACGGATTTGCCGAGGAGTGCGCTGGACGCTGCCCACCACTTCGGCGAGCAAGAGGGCCACGAGGAAGAGAAGGCGTTCTGGTAGCAATTCCTGGCATCGCCTCATTCGGAGCTGCTGAACCATCAAATGAAGCTACTGGTGGAACTTCTCCGTATGGCTAGGCCAGCGCTCTAGGATCTTTGTGTCAATTTGTGGCCCGTGGAGGTGTTGCCCACCAGCTTCTTCGGGCTAATAGCTCAGCTGGAAGGAGCCGTGCCGCAAGTGGCCTGCTGGAAGCGGTCCGCATGCCTGGAAGGGGCTCGACGGGCATACGCTTGTGTGAAGACGCATTTTCGTCTTGTTGATGTAGAGGCCTTGGCCGTGGGACCCCCCGAAGGGAAGAATCGGACCGCGGAGCAGTTCGTGGCCGTGATGGAGGAAGGGGCTCGGATTACCGAAGCCAAGTGTCCCAAGGACACTTTGTATTTTTAGATAGTACTTCAGAATGCCGAAGTGTGTGATGTAGAAAACTATATTTTTGTTTTAATGAATGTAGTTTTAAATTCCATCACATAGTTTGTGTTTGTTTTATTTTCTATTTAATATGCCTCCTTTTTTACCATGTTGATTTGAAAGTGGACAGTCGTCGGCTTCAACCCCTATGTATAGTATACAGAGGGTGTTCCTTTTAGGCAGTCGGGACCTCTAGCTGACATCACGGTACCTGAAGGCGGTCCGTGCACGTAGGAACTAGGCAATTGGACTATTGTGGCTTTATAACTTTCACTTAGTCGTAGAAGTTTGACTGCGAGGGCTGATGACAAGCCCCCGAGTATGTGAAGTGGTCAGCTTGAGTAGCCGAGGTCGATGCCACTAACCACTTTGGCCAATGCGAGGAAAAGGCCCTTCGTTTAACACCAGTGATCGCTAACGACACGTTGCTTTAATGCGGTCTTTGGATGGCCGACTAGTTTATGCTTACCAAGACAATCAGTTTTTGGCTTTCTCCACTGAGGCGCTCCACCATGCGAGCTGGCGGCACTATCACAGTGGTTCTCCCGTTACGCCCTTAGCCGAATTGATCAGAAACATAAGGGGTATACATAGGAGCCGGGCAACCCAACTATTGACCAAAATCTAGGCTCGAAACTGATTCATATAATGCAAACATCCGAGACGCCAAGTACCTCAGACTTGTAGTCTGGGGCCTGTGAATAAAAGCGATTCCCTTTGTATCATGAAGTATTCTTTCGGCTCAAAGGCAGTAATTATAAGGAAATGCTGAAAAAACATCGAGGAGCGCAGTCTCTTTATTTCATATGGTCAAGCCGTACATGCCGAGCTTGGACAAAAATAACTTCAAAAAGATACAGTGTAAATGACGTATTGAGATAATAAGGAGTAAATCAAAAGCGCGCGGAATTTGTTGTCGGGTTTATTGGTCCGAGCCACTACCTGCCGCACGTCTGCGTCTCTGTGTTGTTGACCAACGCATCTTTGTTGACAGCGAATTTAGTATAGGCTGCCTGCGACCTTGGCCGTGCTTTATGCTTTAGATGGTCAAGTCTTTTGAAAAAGGTCCGTGACCGCCTCTTGGGTGGTTAAAGCCACCTGGGCGTGCTCATTAATTGCTAGGTCTTTGATAGAACTCTGCCTTTGTGCAAGCCCGAAGTATGTGGCTGCTCAGTCTAGCCGATCCCAATGTTTTTGTTGTTTTGGCTCCCCGGCGACCCAGGGAATTTTTAACACAAAGTTATGCACCCTGGGGATGTAATGCCCCTTCCAAGGCAGGTGTATGAGGATCCCGCACCACTATTTAGGGTGGGGGAGTGCTGGTCCGAGGTCAGCTGGTGCGGCCCGTGTGCGCTTTGATGAGCTTGGAGCACGTTTGCCTGTTCGGGAGGCCTCCTACGATGCCTGCACCTCGGCTGCAAAAGCCACGGTCTGCTCTTCTGTCCGGAGAGATCGTTCGGTGTTTCCGTTTACTGTAATAACACCGTTTGGTCCTGTCATTTTGAGCTTGAGGTAAGCGTAATGCAGGACTGCGTTGAAGCGAGCAAATGCGGTGTGCCCTAGAAGCGCGTGGTATCCACTACGGAAGGGTACAATGTCAAAGATTAAATCCTCGCTCTTGAAGTTCTCAGGTGACCCGAAGAATACCTCCAGCATCACAGTGCCCGTGTAGCGACCTTCGACGCCTGGTATCACACCTTTAAAGGTGGTGGTGTTGGGCTGGATCCTAGATGAGTCGATGCCCATCTTTGTGATCATGTCTGCATAGATTAGGTTGAGGTTGTTGCCTCCGTCCATGAGGACGCATGTTAGATGAAAGCCATCGATGATTGGGTCCAGGACCAGCGCGGCCGATCCACCATGCCTGATGCTGGTTGGATGGTTGTGTTTGTCAAATGTGATCGGATAAGCCAACCACGGATTGAACTTCGGGGTGACGGGCTCCAACGCATAGACATCCCGAATTGCACGTTTCCTCTCCTGCTTGGAGATGTGGGTGACGTAGATCATATTTACGTCTTTCACCTCATGAGGAAACTGCTTCTGGCCACTGTTATTTGGCCGCCGAGGTTCATCCTCATCTTTGCTGCGGGGTTGGGCTTTACTGTTCCCCTCCGCTGCCACTTTGCTAGCCTGTTTGAAGACCCAGCAATTCCTGTTAGTGTGGTTTGCTGGCTTGTCCAAGGTGCCGTGAATTTGGCACGACATGTCAAGGATCTTGTCTAGCTGACTAGGTCCATCCTTGTTCCCTTTAAAGGGCTTTCTTTTCTGTCTGAGTCTAGATCCACAGAACCCTGCATTGACTGTGACGTCCTCTGTGTCGCTCCCGCCGTTTCTATGCTTGCGCTTGTTTTTATTGTGCTTGGGCTTACCGTTGGCGTCGCGAGTCTCCGAGGTGCCCGCCTCACCATTGTGAGTACTACGGGCCATCCAGCTATCCTCTCCCGCGCAAAAGTGGGTCATAAGCGAAGTGAGGGCTGCCATAGTCCTCGGCTTGTCCTGCCCGAGTTGTCGAGCGAGCCATTCATCTCTGATATTATTTTTGAACACCGCAATGGCCTTGTCGTCAGAGCAGTCTATGATCTGATTCTTTTTAGTGAGGAACCTATTCCAGAACTTCTGAGCTGATTCGCCGGATTGCTGGATGACGCGGCTAAGGTCGTCGGTGTCCGGAGGTCGGACGTAGGTTCCTTGGAAATTTGCCCTAAAAGCATCCTCGAGGGCTTCCCAGCTTCCGATGGAGTGAGGAGGTAGGCTGTTGAGCCAATGCTTTGTAAACCCCTTTAGCTTGAGTGGCAGATACTTGATGGCGTGGGGGTCATCTCCGTTGGCCATGTGTATGTGCAGGAGGAAATCCTCGATCCACATGGCTAGATCAGTTGTGCCATCGTATGATTCTATGTTGATGGGTTTAAACCCGTCCGGGAATTGATGTCCTATTACCCTTTCTATAAAATAGATCGGGTGAGCGGGACCTCGGGTCCAAGTAGTGTCTCGTCAGATATCGGGGGAGATCCGTGCGTAGGCCTGGTCCCGAGCTCAGCAGTTCCTGTCCAACCAGGCATCGTAGCCGTCGCATCTGATAACCCACAAGTATAGGGGATCAATTGTAGCCTTTCTCGATAAGTAAGAGTGTCGAACCCCACGAGGAGCTAAAGGTAGAATTTATATTCCCTTCAAGTTCTATCGACCACCGATACAGCTCTACGCGCACTTAACGTTCGCTTTACCTAGAACAAGTATGAAACTAGAAGTACTTTGTAGGTGTGATAGGATAAGTTTGCAAGATGATAAAGAATGTGAAAATAAAAGTTAGGTGTTGTTTAGATAAAGAAACAATTAAGTTAGTTTAACGAGTGTGGAAAAGTGGTGGAAGGATTTGCGAAATTGTCCCTAAGCAATTGACTACGTTACTAGACCGATAGCAAGTTTTTATGTGGGAGAGGCCACTGCTAGCATGTCATCCCTTACTTGGAATTCTATGCACTTATGATTGGAACTATTAGCAAGCATCCGCAACTACTAATGTTCATTAAGGTAAAAACCAACCATAGGATTAAGATATATTGATCCCCCTTCAATCCCGTATGCATCAATTTCTATGCTAGGCTGAAGCTGCTGTCACCCTTGCCCTCCAATACATAGTCCTATCAACATACAACTAACCCTATGGTGTGATCCACACGCGCGCTCATATGATGGGCACCAAAGGACAGCAACATAACCACAAGCAAATTAAACCAATCATAGCAATTCACCAATTACCCGATAGGACAACAAAAATCTACTCAGACATCATAGGATAGCAACACATCATTGGATAATAATATGAAGCATAAAACACCATGTTCAAGTAGAGGGTAGAACGGGTTGCGGGAGAGTGGACCGCTGTAGATAGATGGGGGAAGGTGATGGAGGTGTTGGTGAAGATGATGAAGTTGTTGGAGTAGATCGCCGTCACATGATGATTGCCCCGGCGGCGTTCCGGCGCCACCGGGAGAGAGGGGGAGAGAGCCCCCTCCTTCTTCTTCTTCCTTGACCTCCCCCTAGATGGGAGGATGGTTTCCCCTCTGGTCCTTGGCCTCCATGGCGGTGGAGGGGCGGGAGCCCCTCCGAGATTGAATCTCTCTTTCTGTTTCTGCGCTTCCAGATTCTGGCCTTTCACCGTTTCATAAATATCCGGAGATCCGTAACTCCGATTGGGCTGAAATTTTAACACGATTTTTATCCAGATATAAGCTTCCTTGCGGCCGAAGGACACCTCCAACCAATCTATGGGGTGGCCACAAGCCTGACAGGCGCGCCGTGGGTAGGGGGTCGCACCCCTAGGGCTTGTGGGCCCCTCGGGCATCGTCTCGCGTTGATTCTTTTTCCCAAAAATCACATATAGTCCAAAAAAATCTCCGTAAGTTTTTATCACGTTTGGACTTCGTTTGGTATGGATATTCTGCAAAACAAAAAACATGTAACAAACAGGAACTGGCACTGGATCAATATGTTAGTCCCAAAAATAATATAAAAAGTTGCCAAAAGTATATGAAAGTTGTAGAATATTGGCATGAAACAATCAAAAATTATAGATGCGATGGAGACGTATCAGCGTCCCATGGGTTCGCGACTTCTGGATTGTAAATGGATCAAGGTGGCGCCCGATTTGCCTCTATCCAACGTCGAACGTCATGAGGGCCTAGGTAATCCACAGGGTCCTTGCCGTGAAGGTGTGGAGCCGGTTGGGTGTTGAAATTTTCTCGCACTGGCCTGCCACGCCCTCTAGGGGGTCGGTCAGGCGCATCGGCGGCCAATTCGTCATCTAAATCCGGCAGAAAACGCTTGCGAGCATAAGATTTGGGCGCGCTATGAAGTCGATCTTCCAGATCTTGTTCGGCCGACCCACTTTTCGTTCAGCGCATCTGTATTGGCTTGCAGCAGCTGCTGCTTGTGTTTCATACTTCAGGCAGTGGCGACGAGGCGTCGCTGGAAGCGCTCTTGCTCAAAAGGGTCTTCGGGAACGATATAGTCCTTGATGCCGAGGCTCTCGTCTTGCTCGGACTCGGGCATGTAGTTGTCTTCAGCCCCTTCAAAGAGGTCATCGAGGTCTAGGTCCTCGGGGATTCCTTCGGGGGTGGCGTGACGCTCTGAGGAAGCTTGAAGATCTTCCCCTGGGTCATCGGCCTCATCTCCTGCCGTGCTGCCGTTATCGGCGCCGACGTTGTTCCCACTGGGTTCCCCGTTGGTGCCCCGCCCGTGTATGCGTCAACGCCTGGGGGGTTTCTAGGAGTGTCGACCATGTATACATCGTAAGTAGATGTTGCGGCCCACTTGCCGGTATTTACTAACGATGAAGTGTTTTCGGTGGGGCCATCGGCATCTTCATCCATGTCCGTGGCCTCGTCATAGTCTAGCACGTCGGTTAAGTCATCGACCGTGGCGACTAGATGGGTGCTGGGTGGGATGTAAACTTCCCGATCATCGGCTTTAAGTCTAATCTTGTTGTAAATCGAAGTCTTGCGGTCCGAGATTGACATGCTCTAGATTCGGTCAAGCATCTCGTTCAAGTGAGATAGCTCTTCGGAGTTCATGGCCTGGTTGTAGGCGGGGCTAAACCAAAGTACGCCTGGTATATAACTCGGTGTGTTTTCGGTGACATGAGGATCCGAGGGCAATTCCAGATCCTGCGCCAGGTTCGGTTCTAAATCAGACGTGGCTTCTGAGGTGATGATCGGACTAGTGTCCGGTCCAGGATTCGAGGTGAGATCGCCTGGGGCCACCGGGCTAAGCGCCTCTGGTGGCGCCAGGGAGCCTGATCCGATGTCCTCAAGGGAGATCAGTTCTGGAGTCGAGCCTCCGATGTTGGATAAACCCTCAACCCTACCTGGCGTCCAGCCTGATAGGACAAGCTCACCGCGGGAGTCTGCGGTGTACTCCAGGCCTCCGAAGGTCACGATCTGACCTGGGGCATAGTTCTCGACGGAGGCCAGATGGCCTGTCGGGTTGGCACAGAAGATCATGCTTCCGAACACAAAAAGTTGGCCGAGGACGTAAACATCTCCGTGGCCGGTTCCGCAGTTGATCTGCAGACGAGCCATCGATCTTTCCGGTGATCACACAGCGAAACACTCAATGAAAGCACCAGTATCAGTGTGAAATCTGGAAGACCTCGAGGTAGGGGGTCCCAAGCTGTGGATCTCAGATCGATGGTAACAGGAATAAGGAGACGATGTTTACCCAGGTTCGGGCTGCCTTGATGGAGGTAAAACCCTACGTCCTGCTCTTGTTTATATTGATGGAGATGTATCGAGTACAGAGTTGATCTACCTCGAGATCATAAGTTGTGTTCTACCTCTAGGGCTAGGCTAATGTAATTGTGATTCAGTTCCTTCTACGGGCTAAATGCCTTGGCTTATATACACGCCAGGTAGGGTATCTAGGGTTACATGGTCAGTATCCAAAGGATTGCATGGATGCGGCAAGAGATATCTTGGAGTATACGTCAAGTCTTCAGTAGATACGGTCTTGATCTCGTCTAGATGTACAACTTCCGGAGTCTTCCTTAGTGAGAATGCAGGCCCACTAGCCCAGCCCAAAGACCACGGGCCTACTAGGTTAGTACCCCCTAGTCCAGGACACCGTCACCGGGTATTACCAATTAATTATATATCGGTGGAAAATGTTTCCGGGGATGTTAAATTATATATATATATATATAATGCTCTAAAAATGTTTAGAACAAATATATATTTAATTTAATATCAATGGGCCTAATAAGGCCAAGAGGTGGAGAAGGAATTGGTCCACAAGGGCCCAATAGGGGAGGCGCCCCCCTTTCACCTATGGGGAGGCCGGATCCTAGTGGGGGAAGGACTCCCCCTTGGCTGGCGCAAGGGGAGGGGAGTCCTTCCCCCCATTTTGGTGCCCCTCCTCTCCCCTAAACCTATATATACTAGAGGATTTCCACCCTATGGAACATAAGTTTTGAAGCCTCCTCTAGGTGATCTAGTTCTAGTTCTAGTTCTAGTTTGTCCTAGTTGACTAATTATAGCTAGCCCTAGCCACCTCTAATCCTCATAATTAGAAGCCCTGTGTGGTTCTAATCTCCTCCCTCTAATTCTCCAGCGACGATTAGCAATGGACGGCGAAGCGCTACCAGATCATGAAGATCGTATGCTTGCAATCAAGTAGACAGGCCGTGCTTTTGGTCTTCCATCGAGGGATCGTTCGAGGGACTCGAAGTACGATCTACACCGACTCATCTACTTCTGCTGCACTCCAGAGTCGGCAATGATCGTTGATCCAAACCTGATATGCATCTTCATATTGTTCCTGGGTGTTCGTAGGGTGATTTTTTGTTTTCTACTACATTTCCCAACAGTGGCATCATGAGCGGTTCTATGAGTAGATGCAGGTTTTGATCTAGATCACATATGATTGTGAGGGTGATGTTCTTGCTATGCTTCCCTCGAGTGTTACTTTGGTTCAGTTCATTGACGGCATGGTGTCGCTTTTCACATGGTTCAGACAATCGCTCGGCTCTGGCTGTCGACGATCTACTAACAGTTCCTTGGGCTTCACCATAGTCAAGAATAGTGAACCGTCACGTACGTAAGAGGGTGATGAAGATGGATGATCTTCTAGGGGGTCGCGCGTATTAGACGAAGTTTAGTGGAGGGGAACGAGAATTTTAATGAAGTCTCTTCTTTCACACACCCCGAAAGTTAATCTAGCAACAAGGATTATCACATTATGGTGTGCACGTAGGTAGCTAGGATTATCCGGATACCCTAGAAGCCACGTAATTAAAATTTTCCAAACCGATTAGAGGACGTCTAACTTGGTTTTGTAGGGTTTGCATATGATGTAGTATAGCCTTCGTCATGATAATGAGTTTATGTATGAGATGGTTATATGTTGTAATGTTAAGTGGCCTGCGCGTCACGGCATGATGGCTAGAGCCACAAGATTGCCAACTTAATGTAAATATCATAGAGATAGGTTACAGTTGACGGTGGCACAATGTACACGGAGGACCCTGACGAGGAGAACGTGTACCAGGCGCAGGACAAGGAGCTATAATTTCGTGACATGGCGGAATTTCAGAATTTGGTGCCACGGCAATGTTTTCTGAAACGACAACCACGGCAATGTTCTCTGAGATTGCCACCACGGCAATGTTTTTGAAACGGTTGCCACGGCAACGAAATATTGGTCGTCACATTGCTTCAACTAGAGATTGAAGACGATCATGGAGAACTCCCGGCGCCCAGGGCTATACCATATCATGCTATTATGAATTGCCTGAGATGTTTATCCGTTTGTTGTTTGCACCCTTTGATTGCGCAGTAGTCAATTACTAGGGTGATCTCTCACAGTAAATATCAAGTTAAAAGGTGCTCTTCCCAGTGTTGCAACCGTCTATAACACGTAGCGTTTCAGAGTGCGTCATGTCCACATGAGTAAAAACGGGACCTGAGGTGTAAGACGGGGATGGTCAGACCATGTATCCAGATAGCACTCGGTTGTCTTGAAGTTCTAGAAGAATTGTTCTGAGCTCGGAGCACGAAGCATCGAAAGATGAACAAGAGTCATATGGAGATATGATCGGCAAAAGTTTGCCCACCAGTCAAAATTCTCGTCATCAGTGATGTCCACATCAATGGCTGAGAACTAGACTTGGATCTTGAATCACTCACTATTAATTATGAGAGATATTAATTTGAGTGGGAGTGCACTTTACATTAAAACTTATTTAAACACTAGTGCCATATTAATTATGAATTGTGTCTAAAGTGAATATTGTGTTTATTGTTGTAGATCAATGGCCTGCAATAGTTTCAATGTAGCACCACTGTTTGAGAAAGAAAAGTTGGCTGAGAATGGTGGAAACTATGAGGATGGGATCCACACTCTGAGATGTGTTCTTAGGAATGCAAAGAAAGAATATGTGATGGATCAACCACTTGGTGACTACCCGGTGCCTGGAGCATCGCAAGATGTCATCAACGTGTTTTTATCTCGCAAGAACGATTTCAGTGTTGTCAAGAGCATTACGTTAACTTGCATGGACACTGACAGAAACATTTTGAACAATCCAGTACTATCAAGATTGTCGAGACACTGGAAGTTCTGTACCACAAAGAATCAGCTGAAGTTCATGAGATGACTGAAGCAATGGAAGAGTGCAAGATAACTGAAGGTGTTAAGCAAGGTGTCAGGCTTGCAAACTATTATGATAGTATAACTGCAATGGCAGTAGATTTTCCCAAGACCCCAGAAAATGACTTACTCCTCACTTCACTTTATGAAGCAATGCTCAAAATAAATGAGATTGGGTTGCAGAACCAACAAAAGTTATTGGTGAACAAAACAAAAAGGTTCAAGAAGAAACGCAACACCAAAACGAACAAGGGTGGATCATATCATGAGACTACATGTTTCTACTGCAAAGAGAAAGGACGCTGGAAAAGAAATTTCTTGCAGTATCTGGCGGATAAGAAGAACTCATCTTCTGTTAAAGGTATAAAAGTTATACAAGTTAATGTCATTGATATTCTACTTGCTGAAAACTCCAAGTCTGTGACACCCTGATTTTGGCAACTTTTTCTTTTCAAACTTTTTCTGGTTTTATTTGGAATTTGAATGGATTTTGGATCTTTTACTTGGTCTTGGCATTAGTGAATCTTCTTCCGAGTGATCCAAAGCCTCAACTACTTGCCAAAACCCTGCCAAGCATCTCTAAAACACAAATTCCATTTAAATCATTTCTCAATAACCCTTTTCTTTTACTTGGGAATTTAGAGCATTATTATGGGTTGTGAAGCAGCCTATAGCTATAGTGCTCAAAAAATTCTCAAATAATTCCCTAAAATCCCTTGAATCATATCTTGACCCAATCTCCAAAGACATTCCTTTGGTCATGTTAAATATTTTGCAAAATAATTCATTTTCTCTCCTGGTCAGAATGCACCAATGTGAAGGAAGTGCATGTTTGGGTTGCCCAATTGCTACCAAATTTTTACAGCATGTGGACAACTCCAAACAACCACTCTCCACCAATTTTCAGCCTCTGAAAATCAACCATGTGAACAGTACTCCAAATTGCAGATTCAGACCAGATTTGTGGTTTCTACATGAACCACCTTCATTTCTCATCCAAACTAGCTCAAACTTGACCAGTTGGTAGTTCTTCCAACGTGGATCATACCAGACATTTCTCTTGGCTTCATCTCCACCTCACCCATGCTCCAGAACCTCCCCAATTTCACTGTCAGGAACTGTTGGAGACTAAACCTCTCATGTCTGTGCAAACCTAGCCAAAGCAAGCGCTCAGGTGAAGTGAGGGGACGAAGGACGACACGCCAGACAAGATTTTCCAGGCCAACTTGGCTCGAGGACATGAGGCACCGTGGTGAGCACGGTACTGGCATGGCTGTCGCCACGCTCTACGCCGCGCCCGTGCCTGTGCCGTCCCGTCCCACGACCCCTGACCTCTGTCGCTCGTCCGCTCGTGCCAACTACGTTCCCTGGTGACGCGTAGCCCCTCCAGACCCTTCGCTTGCGCCGGAGACGCCCTTGCCGGCCGCCGTGTCATCACCGCCCTGTTCTGCCCGTGGCTGCACTGTGGCGAGCGGCGCGTCGTCTTCCTCCTGCCCAGTCCCCTCAAGCATTCAATGCTCCTGCCCTCACCCATCTCCTTGCTCGCGTCGAGCCAGCCAGCGCAGCGTACGAGCGCCGGTGCCATGGCCCGCATCGACGAGCTTCGGGAGAACTCGGCAATCGGCTTCGCTCGGCTATAAATAGCCCTGCCTAGCCTCTCCTCGCTTCCCCACCACTCCACCACTTCCCTCGTCCACCTCCAGAGCGCCCAAGGAGGGCCGGGAGCCCGTCTCCCTCAACTCCGGCAGGAACTCTGCCGCCGATCCCCTTTCATCGCCAGACCCCTCCCAGCCACCCTAGCTTCATCCGAGCCCACCGTCGGGATCGTGGAGGTTCACTGGTGCTTCCAGACCCCTCCCCGAGTAGAACCATCGCCGGAATCGTTGTCTCCGTTGATCCCCGTTGCTGCTATCCACCAGAGAAGAAGGGCACCACGCCGTCCGACCATCTCCGGGGGTGCCACGGGTACAGGGGGCATCGTCTTCGAGTGACCGAACCATTCCCGTCCTCTCCGAGCCCATCCGCCGTCGCTAGCTCCGGCAATCACCGCCGGTGAGCCGCCTCCCACTCTGCTCTCTCTCCCTTCTCTGTTTTAAAATGAAGCGGCCCCACCCATCAGCCGCGGTGGGTGCGCGCGCGAAGGGGTAAGTGGAGGCGTATTCTCCGTTTATGCTTTCGACGTGGCCGTTTTGCTGTTTTCTGTTTTTTTTCTGATTTTTATTATTAAAACAGAATTGACCAAGAACTTTGACTGTGAATAACTTTTTATAGGAAAGTCCAAATGAGTTGATTCTTTTTGCATTGGGTTCATAATTGAATTCTTTATTTTTCCACCAATTTTGAGATTTTTCTCACACTCACAGAATTGTTGGTGCTATAAACAGTGTTATTTGACATTTTCTTTTGCTGTTTTTAATTATTTCCAGAAGGAGAAAACTGGGGAATTGAAGATCAAGAGTTTCTGAACCACCCAACTGATCAAGGCAAGCCAGGGCATCCATGTTTTGTGGCATTTCATAGCATTGCATTGTTCATATGCAACTCTTGCATTTATTTAATATGAATAATTCCAAGAAAATTATTAAAATGGCTAATGTGACCAACTAAGTTAATTTGCTGAAATAACCGTGATGCCTAAGCTGAACTTAGTTGGTTGATCATGAGTCACCTGTCCGGGCTTATCCGTGCAGCCACATTCGCCGGTATGGGACGGCCTTGACTTGGTCTGGCTGCGTGCTCTCTCACCGGTACCTCCAAAGAGGGAGGGTTATGCGTGCGTGCTGCCCTGATCAGGTAGACGGCGATAACCCTGTGAGCCCAGTTGAGTTGTTTTGCCGGCGTCCCTATTTGGGACAGTAGTTTGGCCACGACGGTGGAAGGTGTCGAGAGGACACAGGGCCACCCAGGGCTTGACTCCAAGAGGGAGTGTGATTGCCGGTGGTACGATGAAAGAGTCACGAGTCAGACAGGTTTCGTTGGAGCAACGCTGGTCCACCCGAATGGGATCACGAGGTCAGTGCTCCATAGTGTGGGTAAAGTGCGCAACCTCTGCAGAGTGTAAAATCTATTCGAATAGCCGTGTCCACGGTATTGGACAACCCGACCAGACCTCTCTAGGTGATCAACCGTAACAACCTTAGTAGTGGTTGAAGAACTGGTCTTATGAGCGGTGGTGCTCGTTGAGATAGAGTACTCTGGGGGTTGTAGGATAACCCAGAGATGAGTAAGTTGATGACAGTAAGTGATTCACTTGAGATTTATCATAATCCATGCCATGCTATTATTTGCTGCATATTTGGTTGTCATGTGCTTGCGAGTACATTCAAAGTACTCACCTGGCGTATCATGCCAGATGCAGGAGAAGACTGAGACGGAGGTCTCAATGTCCGTGTTGCGATGCCTAGGATGTGTCCACAGCAGTGTCCCTGTGGTTGGAGTCACTATCATGTTTCGCTACGCACTAGTATTCCGCTGTAGTCTTCTGTTGTAGTAATATGTAGTAATGCCGAGGCCCCGATATGTCGGATAAATAATGTAGATATGGTTGCAGCACTAGATGTGCTTTTGGCCTCGAAGATCATGTAATATATGAGCTTGTACCCGACTATTATCAATAAAAGTTTAGTTATGTTCTGTTCCAAGTTGTTGAGTGTTTCCAGAAGACATGATCTCTGGGTTGGAAACACTGGTAAACCGGTTCTCTGAGCCGGGGTGCCACAAAGTCATGGGTATTTGATACCATATCTATAGCTCACATTTGCAACACGATGCAGGGACTACGGAAGATTCGCAAGCTGAGTAGAAATGAGGTTGTGATGCGAATCGGGAATGTGATGGGATTGCCGCTCAAGCCGTCGGTGTCATGTCTTTGAGCTTACCTTCAGGATTTGTTTTAGAACTGAATAATTGTTATTTTGTTCCGAAGTTATGTCAGAACATTATCTCCGGATCATGTTTAATAAGTATGAATATTATTATAAATTAGAAGACAATGGTTGTTCGATATATTATAAGGATATGTTTTATGGATTTGCACCCATCTTTGGTGGTTTATTCATAACGGATCATGAACGTGAAAAAGATGTCTTTAACATTAATGCTAAATGTCTTAAGAAGATAGATAATACCACTTACATGTGGCACTGTTGCCTTGGTCATATCGGAAAGAAACGCATGCAGAAACTTCATAAAGATGGAGTATTAACATCATTTGATTTTGAATCATTCAATACATGTGAAACTTGTCTGATGGGTAAAATGACCAAAACGCCGTTCACATGTCATCCTGAACGTGCGCGAGAATTATTGGACATAATACATAGTGATGTATGTGGTCCGATGAGTATTCCGACGTGCGGTGGATACTTATACTTCGTAACCTTCACTGATGATTTGAGTTAGATACGGTTATATGTACTTGATGAAACACAAGTCTGAGACATTTGAAAAGTTCAAAGAATTTCAAAACGAAGTTGAGAATCATCGTGGCAAAAACATAAAATTTCTATGATCAGATCATGGAGGAGAATATCTAAGTCATGAGTTTAGCAAACATCTAAGTGATTGTGGAATTGTTTCACAACTTACTCCTCCCGAAAATCCACAGAGAAATGGAGTATCAGAAAGACATAACCAAACTTTGTTAGACATGGTGAGATCAATGATGTCTCTTATCGATATGCCTTTATCATTCTGGGGATATGCACTTGAAACAACAACATATACACTAAATAGAGCATTGTCTAAGTTTGTTGAGATGACACCATATGAGTTATGGAATGGGAAGAAACCCAACTTCTCACATCTCAAGATTTGGGGCTACGAGACTTCTCTAAAACATTTACAGCCAAATAAGCTCGATCCCAAAGGACACAAATGTTACTTTGTAGGTTATCCCAAGGAAACAATCGGGTATTCCTTCTACCAAAAGTCTGAAGACAAAGTGTTTGTCGCAAAGAATGGACACTTTCTTGAGAAGGAGTTTCTTGCTAAACAAGTAGGTGGGAGGACAGTACAGCTTGATGAGATTACTGAATCTCCAGAAGTTGAGAGGACTAACAAAACAGAATCTGTTCCAAAAGTTATCCACACAACTGAACCATAAGTTATACACCGGTTGTAGAAACACCGGTTAAAACTATAACTGAACCGCGTAGGTCACGCAGAGTTGTTGAACCTCCTGAATGGTTTCACAATTTAATATTCCTCTCGAAATAAGATGAACCTGTGCACTACAGAGAAGCGATGGCGCCGCCCAGCTCAAAAGAATGGCATAAAGCCATGCAATCCGAAATGGAGTCCATGTACGTGAATCAAGTTTGGAACTTGGTTGATCCTCCAGAGGGTGTGAAACCCATACAATGCAAATGGACCTTCAAAAGAAAAACAGATGCGGATGGTAATCCTACTATCTATAAAGCAAGGCTAGTAGCAAAAGGGTTTTTGCAAGTTGAGGGAGTTGATTATGACAAAAATTTCTCTCCAGTAGAAATGCTAAAGTCTGTACGGATTATGATGGCAATCGTTGCATATTTTGATTATGAGATATGGCAGATGGATGTCAAAACCGCTTTCCTAAATGGATTTCTCAAAGAGGATGTATACATGATACAACCAGAAGGTTTTGTCGATGCAAAGGATGCCGGAAAGGTGTTCAAGCTTCAAAAATCAATCTATAGTTTGAAGAAAGCATCAAGGAGCTGGAATCAACATTTTGATGAAGTGGTAAAGAGTTTGTCTTCATTGAAAATGATGAAGAAGCTTGTGTATACAAGAAGTTTAGTGGGAGCTCTGTAGCATTTTTAATATTATATGTGGATGACATATTATTGATTGGAAATGGTACAAAGTTTCTTAGCACAATTAAAGACTATTTGAAGAGTGTGTTTTCAATGAAGGATTTAGGCGAAGTTGGATATATACTAGGCATAAAGATCTATAGAGATAGATCGAGACGTCTAATTGTGTTAAGCCAAAGCACGTACATTGACAAGATTTCAAAGAGGTTTAAAATGGAGAATGCAAAGAAAGGTTTTCTCCCAATGTCACATGGCACAACACTTAGCAAGAATCAATGTCCGAAGACAGTTAATGAGCGAGTGCACATGAGTGGAGTCCCATATGCCTTGGCAATTGGATCCATCATGTATGCTATGATATGTACTAGACCAGATGTTTCTTATGCACTAAGTGTTAGTAGTAGGTACCAAAGTGATCCTGGATTGGCTCACTGGGCAGCTATTAAAAATATTCTTAAGTACCTCAGGAGGACAAAGGACATGCTCCTAGTCTATGGAGGAGATGAAGAACTCATTGTAAATGGTTACACCATTGCAATCTTCATGACTGATATAGATGCCTAAATCTCAATTGGGTTATGTTTTCACCCTTTAATGGTGGTGTACTTGTTTGGAAGAGTTTCAAGAAAAACACTGTTGCGGATTCTACGACAGAAGCAGGATACATTGCGGCTTCAGAAGCTTCAAAGGAGGTAGTCTAGATCGAGAAGTTTCTTGAAGAAGTTGGTGTGGTCCCAAGTGCGATGAACCCATGGCACTCTATTGTGATAATAGTGGTGTCGTTGCTCAAGCAAAGGAACCAAGATCCCACATGAAGACCAGACATATCGAGTGCAAGTATCACATTATCCGACAGTATGCCAAGAAGGGTTTTGTGAAGGTCCTCAAGGTTCACACGGATTTGAATGTATCAGACCAGATGACGAAGGCTCTACCACGAGCTAAGCATGAGCAACAACTGATAGCCATAGGTGTTAAAGAGACTATGTAAACTAGATTATTGACTCTAGTGCAAGTGGGAGACTATTGGAAATATTCCCGAGAGGCAATAATTTTGTATTATTATATTTCCATTATTCATAATTAAGAGTTTATATTTCATGCTATAACTGATATGATCCTGGAATATGTGATTCAATGGAAAACTCATATGCACGTGTGAAATGATAAATGGTAAACAATAGGTTTCTAGTCTCGCCTCTAAGACTGGCTCAAGTGTTATTGGTGATCACGTTTTCTGGATCTTAGGATATCGTTAAGTGTAACGATAGTCCTAAAACAACATTGAGGGTATGACGTTAGAAGAACGATCATATTGAATCGACCCAAACTTGTCTGTTATACTTTGTGATTATATAATCTGAAATCATTTGTTATAACACGGAGTGTTAGCATGTGTTTTAGTTCCTCAGACCATGAGAGTGTCTCGGTCACTTCCTACCAGACGGTGGACTTTGGGGTTGCTCAAACATCATCAGTAACAAGGTGATCATAACGACAACTTTCAGGCTCACCGAAAAGTTTGACAAGTGACCGGATAGCTCGAGAGTGGGATTTGCTCCTCCAATGATGGAGAGATATTCTTAGGGCCCTCTCGGTGTGACGGCATCCATCATCGTCTGGCCATACACAGGTGACTACATCATGGGGATGCTGGAACATGTTAACGAGAAAGAAGGATAGAACCGGTAACGGGTGCAACGGTATAGTGAGCATGGTGATGACTCAAGAGGATATCGATGCACACCGGGTTTTGTAAAGTATCGCGAAGCAAAGGGAACATCACATGATAACCAAAGGTTCACTCGAATATCATTCGTGTAATCGTAGGGACCTGTGTGGTTCTAGTCCCCTCCTCTAATTCTCCCGCGACGATTAGCTCTGTACGTCGAAGCGCTCCTGGATCGTGAAGACCGTACGCTTGCAACCAAGTAGAGAGGTCGTGCTTTCGGTCTTTCGTTCGAGGGATCGTTCAACGGTGGTTCGCAGGATCATCATCAACGTTCGAGGGACTCCAAGTACGATCTACACCGACTCGTCTACTTTCGCTGCACTTCGGAGTCGGTAACGATCATTGATCGAAACCCGATATGCATCTTCATATTGTTCCTGGGTGTTCGTAGGGCGATTTTTTTTTGTTTTCTACTTCGTTTCCCAACAGATGAGTCCTCGAAAAAGTGGGGATGAGGATCATGATATTGTTCTAAAAAAAGAGAGCAAAAAGAGAAAAAAAAATAAAAAGAGAGATGGGGCAATGTTACTCTCCTTTACCACACTTGTGCTTCAAAGTAGCACCATGTGCTTCATATAGAGAGTCTCCAGGATTTGTCATTTTCATATACTAGTGGGAATTTTTACGTATAGAACTTGACTTGCATATTCGGATGACAAACTTCCTCAAATGCTCGAGGTATTCCTGAGCAAGCAAGTTGGATGCATACCCACTTAGTTTTAGTAGAGAGCTTTTATACACTTATAGCTCTACTGCATATGTTGCATGGCAATCCCTACTCCTCGCATCGATATCAATTGAAAGGCCTCTCCATTGCCTAACGATCCACCGAGTTGATGTGAGAATTTCTCAATTTTTGTCTTCTCTTGTAAACCCCTGCCATCATTCTCTTTGCCATCCAAAGTGCTAAGTCCATGGCTCACGCTCAGGTATTGAGTGGAGTTGAAAATGCTGAAGCGAGAAAAAGTATGATAAAATTGCTTGGTTTGGCACCGGGGTGTTCATGATTTATACTTTACGCTAGGAAGACCGAGCTATGCCATGCTTACATGATTAAATGAGTAGGAATAGCGTTCTTCAGCATTGTTTATTTTTGAAGAGTAATGATTATTTTCTAGCATTCTTTTATATTATCATTTTGATTTCTATTAAGTCATCACTTCTCAACATTTATACCTAAAATGATTACATGATTAAGACATGTTAGGTAGCATTTCACATCAAAAAATCTATTTTTATCATTTACCTACTCGAGGATGAGCAGGAATTAAGCTTGGGGATGTAGATACATCTCCAACGTATCTATAATTTTTATTGTTTCATGTTATTATATTATCAACCTTGTATGATTTATAGGCCATTTTATGCCATTTTTGGGAACTAACCTATTAACTCAGTGCCTAGTGCCAATTCCTATTTTGCCTATTTCTTCGTTTCGCAAAAAAACCCATACCAAACGAAGTCCAAACACGATGAAATTTTACAATGATTTTTTATGGACCAGAAGAGACCCTAGAAGCTTTGGGGGAGGGCCAGAAGACCTGCAGGGGGGCACAAGCTCAAGTGGTATGCCCCCAGGGGGGCGTGCCATGTGAGCTTGTGGGCCCATAGACCTCCGTTTTCCCTAATCCCAGCGCTATTAATTCAGAAATATTCGGAAACCCCCAGGGTGAGACCCGAAACAATTTATCATCGCCGCAAGCCTCTATTCTTCCATGATTTCAACTGGAGGCCTCCGCCGGTACTCTGACAGAGGGGGAATCGATCATGGAGGCCATCTTCATCAACCTTGCTTCCTCCATGATGATGTGTGAGTAGTTCCCACAGGACCTATAGGTCCATAGCATTAGCTAGATGGCTCTCTCTCACGCACACACTCTCTCTCTTTTCGATCTTCAATACAATGATCTCTTCGGACACCTATTCGATGTAATTATTGTGGTGTGTTTATTGGGATCCGATGAATTGGGTTTATGATCAGATTATTTGTTGAAATTAATTGAGTCTTTTCTGGGACTTATTATTTGTGATTTTATAGTATTGTATTTCTCTCTGATCTATCTATCTCTTTTGGCCAATTACATTGATTTATCTTTAGTGGGAGAGGTGCTTGGTAATCGGTTCAGTCTTGCGGTGTCCTTTCTCTGTGACAGGAGGAGTTGCAAGGCACGTATTCGTATTGTTGCTACTAAAGGTAAAACGATGTGGTTCAATCATATTTATTGATTTTACTTTGTCTACATTATATCATCATGCTTCAAGCATTACTCTATTTGTTATGAACTTAATGCCCAAAGATGCATGCTGGATAGCGGTCCAGGGGTGGAGTAATAGTAGTATATGCAGATGGATGTCGGTCTACTTGTCTTGAATGTAATGCCTATATATTGATCATGCCATGAAGAATCATCATAACTATGCGCTATTCTATCAATTGCCCAACAGTAATTTGTCAACCCACCGTACTATGCTCATGAGAGAGATGCCTCTAGTGAATGCTATGGCCCCCAGGTCCATTCACTTTATATTTACTAAACCCTAAAAAGTATTTGTTGTGTGTGTGTGCACGTACTGCTTACATTTGTTTGCGTGTGTCTCCTATTGTTTCAATAAACCTTGGTTCTTAACTGAGGAAAATACTATCTGCTACTATACTACATCACCCTTCCTCTTTGGGGAAATCCCAACGCCTATCAAAAATAGCAGTATTACGTCGACCATGAGGGTTGATGAGTCTAAATTATGTGACAGTTACACCTTTTATTACGCTCCGTAGTGTAGGATTCTTCGAATTTTATCGCGTTTGCGCATCTCTTTCCGTATGTTTTCACTAGGATGTCATGCACTTGCATTATTTGTAGCTGAAAATAAGGCCAATTTATGGTGATATATCATGCTAATTAATATGATAAAATACAACCATAAAAAGGTGAAACAAATTGAAACGACTCTCGCAGGGGACTCCACAACGCAAGACAATGTCTAATACCAGCGCACACGCTCGCACCAGCCACGCTCCAGCCCTGGACGGCCTCACCGCCGCCAGTGCTAGGCGAGCATTGCTTGCGACCCCCTCCAGCAGCAGAGGGGGGAGAGGGAGGTGGGAAAGGCTCCCGACGACTGAACTTGGACGCTCTGGTGTGGCTCGTAGGAGCGGCATGGGAGCAAGAGAGCTTTATTGTGTCTTCCCACCTGGCACATCTTGCACTTTAACAATATTTCTTGAAGCCCGTGCTACACCTGATGCTTTTCTTATCTCTCATCCAACTCAGCAAAAATATAATACTTTAATTCTTACAACCATTTTTTAAATCCTTACAACTTGCTTACATCACCTTTTATATTTGCTCTATGTTGGAGTATAGATTATAGTAGGCTAGGATTCGGTAAGATTGATTGTATTATTTTCTATACAATTCCTACCTTATCTCCATCTGTAGTTCACCTGTGCATTTTAAGAGTAATCATATAAATAAACATTGAAATTATTTCCAGAGACATGAGCATAATGATTCGAGGAAGTACGCATGTACTCCTTCTGTCGAAAGTTTGACTGAAATCCATTCGAGGAAATTTCAGTACCAATATGTGAGTGATAACCATTTCCTCGACGGGAATTGCTCTGCATATTCAAGTTAGCAGTGAGAGATAGATTTTCAATGATGCACTTTTTCACCCAGATTTGCTTCTTGGGTGAACCTGACCTACAGTTAGTTCCAACATACCAAGCGAAAACCTTACCATTCTGTTGTTTGAAGAATTTGTAGTTTGAGTCATCAGACTCATCTGAGACAACAGAAATGGGTGAATTATATACAGACATAATTGCAGGTTCGAGAGTTTTACTATTAGCAAGAACCCAACTCGTTCGAGGATATTACTCGGGAGTCCAGTAAGTTCCATCAATGTTGAGTTTTCTTCCGAAACCCAAACCTTCCTTTCGAGGGTTTTTGTGCAGTATGGACTTCTTGAGCAAATCACACAGAGTTTTATGCCCTTTGAGGCTCTTTAGCATTCCTGTCTCAAGCAAGCTCTTTAATCTGCAATTTTCATCAGATACAGCAGCAAGTTCCTCGGAAGAGGGGTTAGAAATATCATACGTAGAAGTTACAAAATTCCTAATGACAGCAGTAGATGTTTCAGCATTTGAATCAGTATTGCTATGTTGTAGGCATTTTAAATAAGGGGGCACAAAATCATCAGGAATCTGTTCAGATTGCTCGGCGAAGAGAGAAGCTTTTTCTTTCGCAAGCACATTATGAGACTCTTTTAGTGACTCGAGTTCTTGATTCCTGTTAAGGAGTTCATTTGATAAATTCTCATGGTCGACTGTAAGGGAATCATATCGGTTGGAAAGATCATCAATAGTTGAAGAGAAAGCATCATGCTCTTCGATCAACTTTTGATTCCTCTCCATCTCTTCGACCAGTAATCCTTTGGTTTTCCTGAGATTGTTCTCAAGTTTCTCAAGCTCATCTTGTTGAGATTTTGCAATCTTGACCAGCTTAGCATAGGCAATATATTCAGGAGAATATTCATTCATAGATTTTTGGTGTTTTGCTGATACCTGGTCCTTTGAGGATTTTGCCATGAGACAGAATGTGATAGGTTCATCATCACTTGAAGCATAGTCATCAGTGTCTAATTTGAGTGATTTCTGAGATGATTCACAAGCCATGCAAGCATTGCTTCTCCCTATCCTTCTGTCAAGCTCTTCATCTTCTGATTCTGATTCGGATGTCTCCTCTTCAGAATCCAGGTTCATATCAGTGCATGCTTTGTTCAGCTGAGATATTCTCTTCATATTGGACTCGATGGTTGCTCTGGCTTTCACGACAGTGACTGGTCTCATCGAAGAAGATGAGGAAGATTCATTTTTCTTTGAGAGCTTAGTGTGACGATCCACTCGAGTGAATCCATTACCGTGAAGATACATCCATCTGTTGCTTGGTTTTCTATGCCAGCAGGGACAGTCTGCGATGAGGTGACCGAATTGTTTGCATTTGAAGCACTTCATTTCTTTCAGTGGTAACACTCTTGAAGATTCAGGCAAGTCAAATTCGTCATCATTTGTGAGACACAAATTTTGTCTTTTGAGATCACTTAGCCTTTCTGTGAGCATTTCCAGTCCCTTGTGACGGTGTGTTGATTTTCAACATCTTCTTCTTGTGAGCTACCATACTGTGAGAGAATTTCCCCTTCACTTTCTGAAGAAGATTCTTGATCTGCATTTTCAAGTTCCATCTTTTCTTTGTGAATGGACAACAGTGTCATGACCTCAATGTAGTGAAGTTCTTCATAGTCTGGTCTTTGTTTGATTTCAGCTACGATTGGATCGAAGGTTGCATCAAGAGCACTCAGTAGCTTGTTAACCACATCTCTATTAGTGATATCAGTTACTCCTCGTTGATGAAGCCTTTCAACAATATTGGTCAACCAATCAATGAGCTCCATAGCACTTTCCTTACAAAAACTTCTGAAACCAGCAAACATGGCACGAAGCATTTTAGTGCGAGAATCTGTTATGAATTCTTCATGAGCATTGTTGATGGCATCCCAGAGTTGCTTTGCAGTGTCAAGCTTTCGGAATCGAATGAAAATGTCTTTCGAGACACTTTCACAGATAATATCTTTTGCTTGTGCATTCAACCGCAGTATAGCTTTGTCATCAGTGTTTGGGGCATCTGGGTGCTGAATGATATATCCATTTTCCACAATTTGCCACCGATCAATGTTGATTGCTTGAAGTCTGATTCTCATTCTTTCTTTCCAGTAGACATAGTCATTTCCATCGAAGATAGGAAACCTTTCAGAGTGCGAGGATCTACCTGCATACGCCATGCTCAAAACTCCAAGGTGGTTAAACCTTTAATAAGCAGAGACAGGGAGTGCCTGCTCTGATACCAATTGTTGGGACCGAGAGTATATCGACCAGAGGGGGGTGAATGGGAGATTCAAAAATTCTTTCGAATGTTGTGAATTGATCCCAAACACAGCAGCGGAAATAAGGTTCGGTAGATACAAACTTAAACAAGCACTTTATCTAGGAACATATCTATCGATGAAAGAGGCAATGATGGTACGAGCATATGATATCACGGGTTTGACAATGACGATGGTAATGCAATATGCTAACAGATGCAGCAGCATGAGAGAGATACCAGGTGAAGAGCTACGATAGATAACCACGAGAAAGAACTATGACAGGGTGAATGAAAACAATACAGGGGGACATACAATATAGAATAAGTATGAGCAGCAGAGTAAGTGAATGAAATGACTACACTGAATGAGGAGAAAGTAACAGAGCGAGCAACTAATGATAATAGATGATAAAGACGAAAGAAATGCCACATACAACGACTGATCAGATAAACTATCGACATAGAGCACGAATGTAAACTGCTGAAGGTAATGCAGTAAAGTAGATTGAACCAGTGGTGCTCGATGGCGACAGATGAATTTGGTAGACCAGTTCGCCCTTCTGCCAAAGGACTACGTCTGGTTGGAGGGGTTGTGATTTAACACAGAAGATAAACTCTCTTGACCCTATTCTCCTTCAACTCGAAGCTGATCAGACTCCAGTTGATTTCACTCGTGGTAGATACTTGTAGGCGATCTCCAAACCTTCGGTCGACCTTCGTGAACCACAATCACTCTTGGTTGCTGAGGATCTAGCTCGGTGAAGACAACAACTCTTCAACACTCGAGCCGACACCTATCCGTCTAGAGAGTGTGCAGCTCTCAAGAGTAATAGATACAAGAACTCTAGACTCAAAACTACCGTGATGCTAAACCACTATCTAAGTTTTGGGCTCTTGATTTTTCTCTCGGTGGATCTTAAACTCAAATCACTCGGAGAGGGGATGCTCAGTCAATCTTCTCAGAAATCTTAAGCGGAGCAGCCAACGGACAACGTTGGAGCGGGGTGGCTATTTATAGCCGCAGGCTTCCCTGAAGGGAAATGACCAAATTGGACATGTGGAGCAGCCAATGGCCGAACGACATGAGTCCAACGGTTGGAAATTTGAGCACAACGGTAACATTACTTGCGGAGCAAGTAATGCTAACTTCTCAGTTCGAAAGATATCTCCTTCAGCACGAAGAACAACGTCTACTGCTGACAGGTAATCATTCGAAGCATAAAGAGATTTCTCTCAGTCTCGCATAGGTTTGGGCTAAGCATCACAGCGGATCTAAGCTTTGAGAACCTATACCCCTCTTAATAGTACGGAGGTCCTATGACTCAAATAAATGAAAGAAGAACAACGAAATGAATACTACGTCTTCACTTTGTCTTCGACTTCCACTAGCTGCAGTCAATATCTTCGGACAATAGCACCGAACCAATTGCTTCGCTTCAGCAATAAACTTTCGAGGGGTTAACTCCTTCACATCAATCTTCTCGTCTACATGTTCACAACAAATGTAGCTCATTCTTCTCTGCAACGCAGGTATTCTTTGGTGAAGTTCCTCGAACTTGACACCTTAGAAAGCATTCGCTTCGGTTCTGCATGGACTATTTCTCTCTATGTGCACTAGCAAACAAATCAGTCCATGTCTGTTTCTGTCAACAATCTCAAAAACACAGGAGGGAAAATATTGCACCAACACCTTCATTACCTCCCGCCACCATCGCGTACGTACGGCCACCTCCGCATGGTGCTGTGTTCGCCGCTCAGGCCTAGCCGCTCAAGCGTCGGTGCTATGTTCACCGCTCGGGCTTCGCTGCTCGGGTGCCAGCTTTGCGTTGGTCGCTCGAGTGCTGGTGCTGACGTGCTCATCTGCACGTCATCCCACGCCGGTCGTTGTTGCCCGCTTCAGCTCGGACTATGCTACCACCCCCCGTGCCTGACCTCGCGCACGATCGGATTGATCACCTGTCTGCCCATGATCCGCCCCTTCTGCGCCATGCCACCGACCTGGGCCGTCAATTGTGCACACCTTCGAGATCACGTGAGGATCGTCCTCGAGTACAACACATTGATAACCCACAGGTATATGTTGGAAATATGCCCTAGAGGCAATAATATTGTATTATTATATTTCTATTATTCATAATTAAGAGTTTATATTTCATGCTATAACTGCTATGATCCTGGAATATGCGATTCAGTGGAAAACTCATATGCACGTGTGAAATGATAAATGCTAAACAATAGGTTCCTGGTCTCACCTCTAAGACCGACTCAAGTGTTGTTGGTGATCATGTTTTCCAGATCTTAGGATATCGTTAAGTGTAACGATAGTCCTAAAACAACATTGAGGGTATGATGTTAGAAGAACGATCATATTGAATCGACCCAAATACTTGTCTGTTATACTATGTGATCATATCGTCTGAAATCATCTGATATAACACGGAGTGTTAGCATGTGTTTTAGTTCCTCAGACCATGAGAGTGTCTCGGTCACTTCCTACCGGACGGTGGGATTTGGGGTTGCTCAAACATCATCTGTAACAAGGTGATCATAACGACAACTTTCAGGCTCACCGGAAAGTTTGACAAGTGATCGGACAACTCGAGAGTGGGATTTGCTCCTCAAATAATGGAGAGATATTCTTAGGGCCCTCTCGGTGTGAAGGCATCCATTATCGTCTGGCCAGACACAAGTGACTACGTCACGGGGATGCCAGAACGCGTCAACGAGAAAGAAGAACAAAACCAGTAACGGGAGCAACGGTAAAGTGAGCATGGTGATGACTCAAGAGGATACCGATGCACACCGGGTTTTGTAAAGTATCATGAAGCAAAGGGAACATCACATGATAACCAAAGGTTCACTCGAATATCATTCGTGTAATCATAGGGACCAATATGGATGTCCACGGTTCCGCTATCAGTCATTGAACGAAGGGGTTTTGTTCATGTCTATGGTTACCGAACCTATGGGGTCACAAGCTTAAAATAATCATGATCTGTTGTGTTAGTAGGACGACAGTGATGAGAATATATTTGTGGAATTGTTTCATTAATATTCGGAATAGTTTCGAGAGGTTCCGGAAGCGTTTCGGGGTCACCGGAAGGATTTCGATGAATATCGGGTAATACCGGGTATTATCGATTAATATATATATAGGTGGAAAATGTTTCCAGGGATGTTAAATTATATATATTATGCTCTAAAAATGTTTAGAACAAAAAATATATTTAATTTAATATCAACGGGCCTAATAAGGCCAAGTGGTGGAAGACCACTTGGGCCATAAAGGCCAAATAGGGGTGGCGCCCCCTTCTCCCCATGGAAAGGGGAGAGGGAGGCCGAATTGGAGGGGGATTCCCCTCCCCTTGGCCTGCCACAAAAGGGGGACTTTCCCCCTTTGTGTGGCGCCCCCTCCTCCCCTCCCAACCTATATATACTAGAGGATTTCCACCCTTTTTGAACACAAGTTTTGGAGCCTCCTCTAGTTGATCTAGTGCACGTTCTAGTTGGTCCTAGTTGACAAATTAGAGCGAGCCCTAGTCACCTCTAATCCTCTTAATTAGAAGCCCCGTGTGGTTCTAATCTTCTCCCTCTAATTCTCCGGTGATGATTAGCTCTGGACGGCGAAGCGCTGCCGAATCGTGAAGACTGTACGATGCACTCCCTGAGTCGGTAACGATCATTGATCATAACCCATTATGCATCTTCATATTGTTCTTGGGTGTTCGTAGGGCGATTTTTTTTGTTTTCTACTACGTTTCCCAACAGTGGCATCATGAGCAGGTTTATGAGTAGATGCAGGTTGCGATCTAGATCACATCTGATATGTGAGGGTTGATGTTCTTTCTATGCTTCCCACGAGTGTTGCTTCGGCTCAGTTCATCGGCAGAATGATGTAGTTTTGCTACAAGGTTCTTACAATCGATTGGCTCTGGCTGTCGATGATCCGCTAACAGTTCCTTGGGCTACATCATAGTCGAGAATAGTGAACCGTCTCGTACACAACAGGGTGCCGAAGATGAATGATCTTCTAGGGGGTCACGCGTATTGACGAAGTTTAGTGTGGGGGGTGAGACTTTTAATTAAGTCTCCCTTTCACACACCCCGACACTTAATCTAGCATCAAGAATATCGCTTTGTTGTGCTTGTGTAGGTAGCTAGTCCTAATTGATAAAGCTGGTTAACCACATAAATAAAATTTTGTTGAAACCGATTAGAGGACGTCTAACTTGGTTTTGCAGGGTTTGCATATGATGTGGTATAGCCTTTGCCATGATAATGAGATTATGTATGAGATGGTTATATGATGTAATGTTAAGTGATCTGCGCGTCACGGCATGATGGCTGGAGCCACGAGATTGCCACCTTAATGTAAATATTTTAGAGATAGGTTACAAGTGATGATGGCAAGACGTACATGGAGAACCCCGTCGAGGAGAAGGTGTACCAAGGCGCGAGACGAGGAGCTATAATTTCATGCCACAACAGAATTTTAGATTTTGGTGCCACGACAATGTTTTTGAAATGGTCGCCATGGCAACGTTTTCTGAGATTGCCACCATGGCAATATTTTTGGAACGGTTGCCATGGCAATGAAATATTGGCCATCACGTTGCTTCAACTGAAGATTGAAGACAATCATGAAGATCTCCCGGCGCCCAGGGCTATACAATGTCATGCTATTATGAATTGCCTGAGATGTTTATCCTTTGTTGTTTGCACCCTTTGATTGCGAAGTAGTCAATTATTAGGGTGATCTCTCATAGTAAATATCAAGTTAAAAGGTGCTCTTACTAGTGTTGCAACCGTCTATAACACGTAGCATTCCGGAGTGCGTCATGTCCACATGAGTACAAACGGGATGGGAGAACCCCGTTGAGGAGAAGGTGTGCCAAGGCGCGAGACGAGGAGCTATAATTTCGTGCCACGACAGAATTTCAGATTTTGGTGCCACGACAATGTTTTTGAAATGGTCGCCATGGCAACGTTTTCTGAGATTGCCACCATGGCAATATTTTTGGAACGGTTGCCACGGCAATGAAATATTGGCCATCACGTTGCTTCAACTGAAGATTGAAGACAATCATGAAGATCTCCCGGCGCCCAGGGCTATACAATATCATGCTATTATGAATTGCCTGAGATGTTTATCCCTTTGTTGTTTGCACCCTTTGATTGCGCAGTAGTCAATTATTAGGGTGATCTCTCATAGTAAATATCAAGTTAAAAGGTGCTCTTACTAGTGTTGCAACCGTCTATAACACGTAGCATTCCGGAGTGCGTCATGTCCACATGAGTACAAACGGGATGTGAGGTGAGATGTTTATCCCTTTGTTGTTTGCACCCTTTGATTGCGCAGTAGTCAATTATTAGGGTGATCTCTCATAGTAAATATCAAGTTAAAAGGTGCTCTTACTAGTGTTGCAACCGTCTATAACATGTAGCATTCCGGAGTGCGTCATGTCCACATGAGTACAAACGGGATGTGAGGTGTAAGAAGGGGATGGCCAGACCATGTATGCAGATAGCACTCGGTTGTCTTGATGTTCTAGCAGAATCATTCTGAGCTCGAAGCACAAAGCATCAAAATATGAACAAGTCATATGGAGATATGATCGACAAAAGTTTGCCCACCGGTCAAAATTCTCGTCATCAGTGATGCCCACATCAATGGCTGTGAGCTAGACTTGGATCTTGAATCACTCACTATTAATTATGAGAGATATTAATTTGAGTGGGAGTGCACTTTATATTAAATTTTTCTTTAATAAACTAGTGCAATATTAATTATGAATTGTGTCTAAAAGTAAATCTTGTGATTGTTGTTGTAGATCAATGGCTTGCAATAGTTTCAATTTAGCACCACTGTTTAAGGAAAAGTTAGCTGAGAATGGTGGAAACTATGAGGATTGGATCCACACTCTGAGATGCGTACTCATAAGTGCTACGAAAGAATATGTGCTGGATCAACCACTTGGTGACTACCCGATGCGTGGAGCATCACAAGATGTCATCAACGTGTTTTATCTCGCAAGAATGATTTCAGTGTTGTCAAGAGTATTATGTTAGCTTGCATGGACACTGTGTTACAGAAACGTTTTGAACATTCCAGTACTATCGAAATTGTCGAGGCACTGGAAGTTCTGTATCACAAAGAACCAGCTGAAGTTCATGAGATGACTGAAGCAATGGTAGAATGCAAGATAACTGAAGGTGTAAAGCAAGGTGCCAGGCTAGTAGACTATTATGATAGTACAACTACAATGGGGATTGATTTTCCCAGGACACCAGAAAATGACTTACTCCTCACTTCGCTTTATGAAGCGATGCTCAAAACCAATGAGATTGGGTTGCAGAACCAACAAAAGTTATTGGTAAACAAAATAGAAAGTTTCAAGAGGAAACACAATAGCAAAAGTAACAGGGGTGGAGCATCTCATGATACTTCATGTTTCTACTGTATAGAGATAGGACACTGGAAAAGAAATTGCTTGAAGTATCTAGTAGATAAGAAGAACTCGTCTTCTGGTAAAGGTATAAAAATTATACAAGTTAATGTTATTGATATTCTACTTGCTGAAAACTCCAAGTCATGGGTATTTGATACCGGATCTATTGCTCACATTTGCAACACGATGCAGGGACTACGGAAGATTCGCAAGCTGAGTAGAAATGAAGTCGTGATGCGAGTCGGGAATGGTGATGGGATTGCCGCTCTAGCTATCAGTGTCATGTATTTCATTTTACCTTCAGGATTTGTTTTAGAACTAAATAATTGTTATTTTGTTCCGAAGTCATGTAAGAACATTATCTCTGGATCATGTTTGATAAGTGACGGGTATTCTTATAAATCATAAAACAATGGTTGTTCGATATATTATAAGGATATGTTTTATGGATTTGCACCTATTGTAGGTGGCTTATTCATATTGGATCTTGAACGTGAAAAGGAGGTCTTTAACATTAATGATAAACGTCTTAAGAAGACTGATAATACCACTTACATGTGGCACTGCCGTCTTGGTCATATTGGAAAGAAACGCATGCAAAAACTTTATAAAGATGGAGTATTAACCTCATTTGATTTTGAGTCATTTGATACAAGCGAAGCTTGTCTGATGGGTAAAATGACTAAAATGCCGTTCACAGGTCATCCTGAACGGGCGCAAGAATTATTGGACATAATACATAGTGATGTATGTGGTCCGATGAGCATTCCGGCGCGTGGTGGATACTTATACTTCGTAACCTTCACTGATGATTTGAGTAGATACGGTAATATCTACTTGATTAAACAAAAATCTAAAACATTTGAAAAGTTCAAAGAATTTCAGAACGAAGTTGAGAATCATCGTGGCAAAAAGATAAAATTTCTACGATCAGATCGTGGAGGAGAATATCTAAGTCATGAGTTTAGCAAACATCTAAGTGCTTGTGGAATTGTTTCACAACTTACTCCTCCCGGAACTCCACAGAGAAATGGAGTATCGGAAAGGCGTAACTGAACTTTGTTGGACATGGTGAGGTCAATGATGTCTCTTACCAATCTGCCTTTATCATTCTGGGGATATGCACTTGAAACAGCAACATATACGCTAAACAGAGCACCGTCTAAGTCTGTTGAGACAACACCATATGAGTTATGGAATGGGAAGAAACCCAACTTGTCACATCTCAAGATTTGGGGATGTGAGACTTATGTAAGACGTTTACAACCAAATAAGCTCGATCCCAAAGCAGACAAATGTTACTTTGTAGGTTATCCCAAAGAAACAATTGGGTATTCCTTCTACCAAAAGTCTGAAGACAAAGTGTTTGTCGCAAAGAATGGACACTTTCTTGAGAAGGAGTTTCTTGCTAAAGAAGTAAGTGGGAGGACAGTACAGCTTGACGAGATTACTGAATCTCTGGAAGTTGAGAGGACTAACGAAACAGAATATGTTCCAGAAGTTGTCCACACAACAGAACCAGAGGTTACTACACCAGTTGTAGAAACACTGCTTAAAGCTGTAACTGAACCGCGTAGGTCAGGAAGAGTTGTTGAACCTCCTAAATGGTTTCACAATGAAATATTCACCTTGGAAGAAGATGAACCTGCACACTACAAGGAAGCGATGGCGGCACCCAGCTAAAAAAAATGGCATAAAGCCATGCAATCCGAAATGGATTCCATGTACGAAAATCAAGTTTGGAACTTGGTTGATCCTCCAGAGGGTGTGAAACCCATATAGTGCAAATGGATCTTCAAAAGAAAAACAGATGCAGATGGTAATCCTACCATCTATAAAGCAAGGCTAGTAGCGAAAGGGTTTTCGCAAATTGAGGGAGTTGATTATGACGAAACTTTCTCACCAGTAGCAATGCTAAAGTCTGTACGGATTACGATGGCAATTGATGCATATTTCAATTATGAGATATGGCAGATGGATCTCAAAACTGCTTTCCTAAATGGGTTTTTGAAAGAGAATGTATACATGATACAACCAGAAGGTTTTGTCGATCCAAAGGATGCCGAAAAGGTGTGCAAGCTTCAAAAATCTATCTATGGTTTGAAGCAAGCATCAAGGAGCTGGAATCAATGTTTTGATGAAGTGGTAAAAGAGTTTGGCTTCATAAAAAATGATGAAGAAGCTTGTGTATACAAGAATTTTAGTGGGAGCTCTATAGCACTTTTAGTCTTATATGTAGATGACATATTATTGATTGGAAATGATACTGAGTTTCTTAGCACAATAAAAGATTATTTGAAGAGTGTGTTTTCAATGAAAGATTTAGGCAAAACTGCATATATAGTAGGCATAAATATCTATATAGATAGATCAAGATGTCTAATTGCACTAAGCCAAAGCACATACATTGACAAGGTTTTAAAGAGATTTAAAATGGAGAATGCAAAGAAAGGTTTTCTCCCAATGTCACATGGCACAACACTCAGCAAGAATCAATGTCCGAAGACAGTTGATGAGCGAGTGCAGATGAGTGGAGTCCCATATGCCTCGGGAATTGGATCCATCATGTATGCTATGATATGTACTAGACCAGATGTTTCTTATGCACTAAGTGTTAGTAGCACGTACCAAAGTGATCCTGGATTGGCTCACTGGGCAGCTGTTAAAAATATTCTTAAGTACCTCAGAAGGACAAAGGACATGGTACTAGTCTATGGAGGAGATGAAGAACTTGTTGTAAATGGTTACACCGATGCAAGCTTCATGACTGATATAGATGACTATAAATCTCAATCAGGTTATGTTTTCACTCTTAATGGTGGTGCAGTTGTTTGGAAAAGTTTCAAACAAAACACTATTGCAGATTCTACAACAGAAGTAGAATACATTGCGGCTTCAGAAGCTTCGAAGGAGGCAGTCTAGATCAAGAAGTTTCTTGAAGAAGTTGGTGTGGTCCCAAGTGCAATGAACCCAATGGCACTCTATTGTGATAATAGTGTTGTTGTTGCTCAAGCAAAGGAACCAAGATCCCACATGAACACCAGACATATCGAGCGCAAATATCACATTACCCGACAGCATGTCGAGAAGGGTTTTGTGAAGGTTCTCAAGGTTCACACGGATTTGAATGTGTCGGATCCAATGACAAAGGCTATACCACGAGCGAAGCATGAGCAACACCGGATAGCCATAGGTGTTAAAGAGACTATGTAAACTAGATTATTGACTCTAGTGCAAGTGGGAGACTGTTGGAAATATGCCCTAGAGGCAATAATATTGTATTATTATATTTCTGTTATTCATAATTAAGAGTTTATATTTCATGCTATAACTGCTATGATCCTGGAATATGCGATTCAGTGGAAAACTCATATGCATGTGTGAAATGATAAATGGTAGACAATAGGTTCCTGGTCTCGCCTCTAAGACCGGCTCAAGTGTTGTTGGTGATCATGTTTTCTGGATCGTAGGATATCGTTAAGTGTAACGATGTCCTAAAAAACATTGAGGGTATGACGTTAGAAGAACGATCATATTGAATCGACCCAAATACTTGTCTGTTATACTATGTGATCATATCGTCTGAAATCATCTGATATAACACGGAGTGTTAGCATGTGTTTTAGTTCCTCAGACCATGAGAGTGTCTCGGTCACTTCCTACTGAACGGTGGGCTTTGGGGTTGCTCAAACGTCATCTATAACAAGGTGATCATAATGACATCTTTCAGGCTCACCGGAAAGTTTGACAAGTGACCAGACAGCTCGAGAGTGGGATTTGCTCCTTCGATGATGGAGAAATATTCTTTGGGCCCTCTAGGTGTGAACACATCCACCATCGTCTGGCCAGACACAGGTGACTACGTCATGGGGATGCCGGAACGCGTCAACGAGAAAGAAGAACAAAACCAGTAATGCGAGCAACTTTATAGTGAGCATGGTGATGACTCAAGAGGATATCGATGCACACCAGGTTTTGTAAAGTATCGCGAAGCAAAGGGAACATTACATGATAACCAAAGGTTCACTCGAATATCATTCGTGTAATCATAGGGACCAATATGGATGCCCACGGTTCCGCTATCGGTCATTGAACGAAGGGGTTTCGTTCATGTCTATGGTTACCGAACCTACGGGGTCACAAGCTTAAAGTAATCACGATCTGTTGAGTGTTAGTAGGACGGGAGTGATGAGAATATATTTGTTGAATTGTTTCATTAATATTCAGAATAGTTCTGAGAGGTTCCGAAAGCGTTTCGGGGTCACCGGAAGGGTTTCGGTGAATATCGGGCACTGTTCAAGATATCTTCCGGTATTCTGATAAATCGGCCGATTTATCGCTTATCGTTGTCTAACCGATAAGATAAATCGGCCGATAAATCAGCTGATATGGCAATAAATCGGCCGATATACCGATAAACTAGCCGATTTACCCCTTATCATGGGTCGACCGATAAGTTCCCGATAAGCGATATCCCCAACATTGATATCGGGTAATACCGGGTATTACCGATTAATATACTCCCTCTATCAAGAAATACTTGTTGAAGAAATGGATGTATCTAGATGTATTTTAGTTCAAGATACATCCATTTTTCTTCGTTTCTCCGACAATATTTTCGGACGGAGGGAATATATAGGTGGAAAATGTTTCCGGAGATGTTAAATTATATATATTATGCTCTAAAAATGTTTAGAACAAAAATATATTTAATTTAATATCAATGGGCCTAATAAGGCCAAGTGGTGGAAGACCACTTGGGCCATAAAGGCCCAATAGGGGTGGCGCCCCCTTCTCCCCATGGAAAGGGGAGAGGGAGGCCGAATTGGAGGGGGATTCCCCCTCCCCTTGGCCGGCCACAAAAAGGGGACTTTCCTCCTTTGTGTGGCGCCCCCTCCTCCCCTCCCAACCTATATATACTAGAGGATTTCCACCCTTTTTGAACACAAGTTTCAGAGCCTCCTCTAGTTGATCTAGTGCACGTTCTAGTTGGTCCTAGTTTACTAATTAGAGCGAGCCCTAGCCACCTTCAATCCTCATAATTAGATGCCCCGTGTGGTTCTAATCTTCTCCCTCTAATTCTCCGGCGATGATTAGCTATGGATGGCGAAGCGCTGCTGGATCGTGAAGACTGTACGCTTGCAACCAAGTAGAGAAGTCGTGCTTTCGGTCTTCCGTTCGAGGGATCGTTCGTGGGCGGTTTGTGGGATTGTCATCAATGTTCGAGGGACTTCAAGTACGATCTACACTGACTCGTCTACTTCCGCTGCACTCCTGGGGTCGGCAACGATCATTGATCATAACCCATTATGCATCTTCATATTGTTCTTGGGTGTTCGTAGGGCGATTTTTTTTGTTTTCTACTATGTTTCCCAACAATATAGGGGATCGCAACAGTTTTCGAGGGTAGAGTATTCAACCCAAATTTATTGATTCGATACAAGGGGAGCCAAAGAATATTTGTAAGTATTAGCAGTTGAGTTGTCAATTCAACCACACCTGGAGATTAAATATCTGCAGCAAAGTGATCAGTAGCACAGTAATATGATAGTTTGATAGTGATAGCAATAGTAACGGTAAAAGGAACACTAGTAGCAATAGTTTTGTAGCAAGTGTAACAGTAGCAACAACAGTAGTAACTTAGCAAAGATCAATATGTGAAAAGCTCGTAGGCATTGGATCGGTATTTCGTTGGATGATATTCATCATGTTACAGTCATAACCTAGGGGGACACAGAACTAGCTCCAGTTCATCAATGTAATGTAGGCATGTATTCCGTAAATAGTCATACGTGCTTATGGAAAAGAACTTGCATGGCATCTTTTGTCCTACCCTCCCGTGGCAGCGGGGTCCATAAGGAAATTAAGGGATATTAAGGCCTCCTTTTAATAGAGAACCGGAACAAAGCATTAACACATAATGAATACATGAACTGCTCAAACTACGGTCATCACCGGAAAGTATCCCAATTACTGTCACCTTGTGGTTTACGGATCATAACACGTAACAGGTGCATATAACTTGCAAGATCGGATCAAGAACATAGATATAATGTTGAAACATAAACGGTTCAAAGCTGAAATCATGGCACTCGGGCCCTAGTGACAAGCATTAAGCATAGCAAAGTCATAACAACATCAATGTCAGAACATAGTGGATACTAGGGATCAAGCCCTAACAAAACTAACTCGATTACATGATGAATCTCATCCAACCCATCACCGTCTAGCAAGCCTACGAAGAGATTACTCACTCACGGCGGTGATCATCATGAAATTGGTGATGGAGGATGGTTGGTGATGACGATGGCGGCGAATCCCCCTCTCCCGAGCCCAGAACGGACTCCAGATCTGCCCTCCCGATGGAGAACAGGAGGTGGCGGCGGCTCCGTTTCGTGAAACGTGATGAATCTTCCTCTCCTATTTTTTTCTCCAAAAATAGGATTTTATAGAGTTGGAATTAGGGTCAGCGGAGCCTCGTGAGCCCCACTACCCACCAGGATGAGCCAGAGGGGGGTGGCGCGCCCTGGTGCCTAGTGGGCAGCTGGGACCCCCTCCAGTGGGTCTTGGTTCCAGTATTTTTTATTTATTCCAAAATAATTCTTCAAAAAGTTTCATCCAATTTCGAGAACTTTTATTTCTGCACAAAAACAACACCATGGTAGTTCTACTGAAAAAAGCGTCAGTCCGGGTTAATTTCATTCAAATCATGCAAATTAGAGTCCAAGACAAGAGCAAAAGCGTTAGGAAAAGTAGATACGATGGAGACGTATCACACGTCCGTCCACCAATCGACCAACGGGGTGCCGTTGTGTCGCCCCATCGAGCCGCAGCGCCGCCGCCCCGTGGTTCTCCCCGCGGCTGCACCGCCCCGTGCGTCGCGGCACGCGGTCCACGCCGCCGCCCCTGTAGGCCATAGCGTCACGGCCCACAGTACACGCTGCCGCCCAGAGGCAGTCCCCACGACTGCACCGATCCGCGCGCTATCATTGCGTCACCCCTTCGGGTCGTAGCGTCGCGGCACACGGTCGGCATCGTCTCACGGCTGCACCGATCCTTGCGCTACCGCTGAGTCGCCCCTTTAGACCGTAGCGCGCGGCACGCGGTCCCTGCCACCGCCCCAAGGTCTTCCTGTCGTTGCCCTGACCCGCGTGCTGCCACTGCGCCACCCCTTCAGGCCGTAGTGCGCGGCACGCGGTCCACTCTGTCGTCCCGGCGCATCGACATCTGCGTGGTATGCGCCGCGTCGCCTCCCTGGGCGCGGGAATGCCACCGTCCTCGCCGGTCTTCATCACGATGTCGGGTTCCTCCTCGCCTACTTCGAGCACCGCCGCTACACTCCTAAGCTAGCCGCCGCCACTGCCTCCTCAGGCCACCGATGTTGCTCTTATTCCTCGTGCCACTGCCACTCGCCCACCCGAGCCACGCCGCCACTCCACCTCTTCGTCTTTGTCCAACACCAGCTCATCGCTAGTGTCGCCGTCATCTACCCCGGTCACTTCATCTACTCTGACAACCACGGGTGACATCGACCCCACGTCGATTGGAGTCGCAACCTTCGCATTCTCTGCTAGCCCCCTTGACATGGCATACAACTCGTGCAGGTCCCCATCTACGCATGCCCAGTGCTGGCAACACCGACGCGTGCCTTCATCCACGACGTGTCCCCGGGCTTGGCAAGCCTGGTGCGGCGCCTTGTCAACATCGATTTCGTTCGTCCACGCATGCCCAGTGCTGACAACACCTACGCGTGCCTTCGTCCATGACGTGTCCCCGGGCTTGGCAAATCCGACATAATGCCTTGTCAATACTATCTTCTACCTGGCGCACCACTACCTCAACACCACTACGCCCATGACTAACACGGCGCCTCCTTGCGCCCGCAGCTCCACGGTGACTACCTCGACACCGGCCACCCTGACTCGACGTCCACCACAGCATCCCTCGCACGGCTACCTCGACCACAACTACACCATCCTATGCTCTTGACTAGCTCAACATCGGCACAAAGCGCTATCACCTCGCTTGAGAAACTCGTCGGCTTTCTCTACGGTCATCGCGTTCACGACGCGACATCGTCCACGTCGCTTCCGCTACGATTGCGGGGGGAGGGGGAGGGGGCTGCGAACCCATCGGCTTCTACCTTCGGTTTCTCTCTAGTCTGATCGTCCACGACGCTACCGCTACAACTGCAGGGGTGTTGGAGTATAGATTATAGTAGGCTAGGATTTGTTAAGATTGGTTGTATTCTTTCCTATACGATCCTACCTTATCTCTAGGAGAGACATCTTGCCCTCCAAGTCTAGTAATCTATATATACTTGCCCTCAAGGCTCAATAACAACAATCCTCCGCATTGCGCGACAAACTGCCCTCATGGAGGGGCGCGACACTGCCGAAAAGTAGCAGACCTCTGGTCGTGAGATCGGTCCTATGCGCAATTCCCATTCACGCCATGTTAGCACAAAACCTCCCCTCGAAGACGATCAAGGCCATCATTAAGACCTGCAGCTACAGAGGATTCCCGTGGTGCGGCAAAGACGAGGCTAACGACGGGCAATGCGCGGTAGCTTGGGCAAAGGTGTGTACGCCTAGATGGGCTGGTGGACTCGGCATCTCGAACTTGCACTGGCTAAATTACGCCCTCCAAGCTCGCTGCTGGTGGTTGCAGCGTACGGACACTTCTAGGCCATGGAAGGGCTTCGAGACCAAAGTACCAGAGGAGGCATGGGTGATCTTCAGAACAGCAGTGATCACACGTGTGGGTGACGGCTGGAGCGCGCTATTCTGGGAGGACCGGTGGATCCTGGGCTATAGGGTTCAGGAGCTGGCACCCAAGCTCTACGCGCGTATCCCACCCAGAATTTGTGTGAGCAGAACGGTTCGGGAAGCACTCCCAGCGGGCTCTTGGGCTTTGGATGTTGGCCCTGACATAGATGATGATGTGCTACATGAGTTCTTGCTACTTTGGGACAGGACCAACACATTCGAGCTAACGGAGGGGAGCAATGACTACATCCGATGGGCATGGGAAGACTATGGGTGCTACTCGGCAAGCTCAGCTTATGCATCCAAGTTTTGGGGTTTGGAAGTAGCTGCATATGCGGACGGCGCCCAGAAATCCAAAGCCCGCTACAGTGCAGATTCTTTGCATGGTTGGCCGCCCGGAACAGATGTTGGACCTCGGATCGCTTAGCATGACGCGGACTACCTCACCAGCATGCATGCCCCTTCTGCGATCAATGCGGTGAGACCATCAATCACATCCTAGTCACGTGTGTGCTGGCCAGATCGGTATGGTGCACGATCTTTACGGCACTAGGCAAGCCACAGTGGACACCGATGGCAGATGCGGAGCTGATACAATGGTATAACTCGTGCATGGCACCGGACATCAAGATCAAGGACGTCTGCACTCTCTTGTTGTTAGGCATGTGGGAGCTCTGGAAGTACAGGAATGTCATCGTCTTCGATGGAGCAATACCCTCAGTCCTGGTGGTGATGTCGAAGATCGAAAGTGAAAGTAGAGCGTGGAAATCAGATGGCCTCCTCAAAGGTGACTTCGGCGCCTTCCTTGGAGGTTTAGCTGCGTGGGCAACGACGAGTAGTTAGCTAGATCGTTATGTCCCACGACGGCCATGTGTACGTGTGGGTGTGGAGTCCTTGCACGTAAGCTATTGTAAGAACATTGTCGATGGGCGCTTTACCCCCTCTCCCCTTTAATGCATGATACACACACTCGTGCATATTCTAAAAAAAATCCACAACTACGCCAATTTCCCTCTTTATTCCCTTCTACGGTCTAATCGTTGAGCTTCTCCTGTATATAAGAAAAACACCGGGAGGAGCGTTCATCTCCTCTCGATTTCTTTAAGACGACTAGACGAGACGAGCTGCTGCAGCCGTCTGTGAGTGCATGAATCATGACTAGCTCGTGGCGTGTGAGCCGCCTTGTTCGCGAAGAAGTCCGGCACACATGGTCCACTCTCTACCTATCTAGGAGATCGAAAGAAATGGAAAAGGCACGCGAGATATACCCCTAGGACGAGGACCAAACCCAAACAAATGGAGCACTACGTGTCAAGCGAGGACAGAGCCCGTGTTAGAATAGCCAATTCTGGAGCAATCATCCATGACCATGCCGTCGCCTCAGACTGATTGGTTTATCTATCTCCGTTTCGAAAGACAAAAATGGTTTGTCTATCCCATGCGGCTATGCTTCAGTCTCTGCTCCCCACAGCAGCCGATGCTCTGAATAAAAACTACTCTATTCTACTTCAGGTTCTTTCCTCCTAGCCGAAGACTTGTCGCATCGCGACGGCCATACTAGGATCGGGACTCAGCACCGGGATATATACTATACTACTAGTACTAACCAGGTCCGCAGAAGCCACAGAACTCATCTGCTTAAACAATGCGGCGGCGACCTTGCCGTGCGCACGCGACCGCTTCACCAGTTGCTCGGCGGCCGCCATGGGCAGCAACTGCACGCAATGCCTACGACATCCTTGCTTACTTCATTACGTGGCTTTGACAGTGGAAATCATTGTGCGCTCGTTAACTCAGAAGAGCCCGGGAAAGCGCGTCTTTCCAGATGGGTCATTCCGGCAGGATCGGTGCAGCGCTGCTGCTGAGAGAATACAGTTTTGGGAATGACTTAGCGGCGGAGGAATCAGGAACTGACCTACCCTGAGCCGATGCGATGCATGCACCGGCGCCGCTTTAAATTATTGGCGGGCTTTATGCATGCCGGTGCCCGCTTTTGAGGTGCCTCCCGAACCAGAGGAGATGCCAACGTGCCATCCCACTGAGACCGGATACTTGCGGTGGATGATCTGAAACACGCACGATCCAGAGCTGCAGGCCGCTGGTGGAGGTTGGCGATGAAATGCTGCAACACGAACGGGCAACAAGTTCAGGGAAACACAAAAGGCGTTCAGTTCATTCAGTCACCTTAAACAAGATAGTAACTTTTCAGATCAAAGTCCATCGTCAGGTTAAAAATCTGGAGCCAAATTATTGGCACATTGGGCTAGACTACACGCGATTTCTCAGACCCGTAGAGCGGGGGACTACCAGAGCACAGAAAACTCAATCAAGAATTCGGCCATGCATCATATGCGCAGTGATGCTTCACGCAACGCCAATCCGTCCACGCCTACGAAACTCGATACAACTCAGCAGAATGGACTCGACTCGAACGAAAAGCTCGGTGGGCGGAACAAATTAAAGCTACTCCGACATGTCAAGTTGTCAACGCCTACCTGCTCGTCTCCGCGATTAGGCGGGCCCACGGTTTAGCAAGTTGGCTCGTTGATCGCTCTGTAAAATAATAAACCGTGATTCTTCGTCGCCATCGAGGAAGAGAGATTACGAGCGGCTCCAAGGAGACGACGCGGACGTATATCCGCTGCGGGACTAATCTATGCGGTGTATTCGGAGCTTATTTTTCCCTGTGACCTGACAGCGATCGCTCACGATATCTTGCACCGAGTAAATATCTAGTCTAGGAGCTGATACGTTTCTTCACACATGAATCTTGCGATATCGATGGCAGCGCAATGAACAAAGCGTGAGCCCATTATCCTCCTCAGCGGCAGAGATCAGTGTGCACACAGACACAGCACCAGGCTACCAGTCGGGAGCAGGCGGTAGCAACTGGTAGCAAGATAGCTGGGACGTTACGGGAGTAACCACCGTGCACCGGTAGCATCGGCTTGCCGAATCGGTGACGGCAGAGCACAGCCCGGTTTAGGTGGAGAACGGCAAATGAACGGACCGCTCGATCGAGAAATCCGGGCGGGCATGGGTGGTTCCATCATCGCCGGTTGAAGCAGAGACAGGTCCGTTCGGCCACTAGAGAAATTAAAGGCGAGGCCATGCTTTGCTTCCAGAACGCGGGCGAGCATCCAAGAGATATGGTAGTATATATGGCGGTACACGCGTGCACGGGTGAGTGAGGATGCATCCGATCCCTGTTGATCCACTTGCCTGGGATGAATTGCGCGGGGCTGGCCAATGGGCGACGCATTAGGTGCGGCAATGGCGTCGTTAGTGGTAACTTTTCTGCCATTTTTCTTTCTTCACTTTTTAGAGCCGAGGAAACGTGGGCTTTCGCTGTTTTGCACCGCCTATTTGGGAGCTGAGAAAGATGAGTGTTGGGCAGATGCGATGGAATCTCCCAGAGAAGCATCGACGCGGAGCCGAAAATACAGCTAAATGCAGCAAGTGGATGGATGGAGTGTAGTGCCAGTGTGGCACTCACTAGTGCAGTGGCAATGGACGGAGTTCTACGTCCTGAAAAAAGCAGCTGTGTGCCTTTGCTTAGCACTCGCAAAAGAAGTGTGCCCTCGCAGTTTAAAGAGGATTGATCACAATTTCCCGCCGGATCACGCGAGGCAACCCGAACCGGAACCGTGACGGCGATAGGTTCAGAACGAAAATGAACCTCTTTGCTGGGATTTCAGAGCTTGTTTGTACTTGTATCTTTTTAATAGGGGTGTACTTATATCATCTGCAATTCGACCGGTGGGTCGTACAGTACGTGTGTTTGCCGGGTCGCGGCTCGCGACGCGGTCCGGGCCCGCGACGAGTCGATAAGAACTGGCCCGAGAGCTCACTGTCAAGTACCCGCCGAGTCTTCCTCCTCCCATTCTTTTCACTTTCCACAAGCCAGAAGTGCTGCGCTACTTTTCCTCCACCTCGGCCTACAAAGCCTTCGCGCTCCTGGGCCGGCGAGCCGCTTTCTTGCAAAGCATTTCTTCCCTCCCCTGCTCTCCTGCATCCACATTCTTCCTTCTCGTTTCGCCGGCGCAAGATGGCAATAGACCACGCGTCCCCCCTCGCGCTCAAGAGCGGCGGCGACACGGTAATTGATCTTCTTGATGTTTGCCTGCTGCTGTGTTTCTTGGTTCTCGACTGGCCCTAATGGCGGCGCCGGACTGAAACTGCAATGTTGGGCGTGCAGGGAGGAGCGGGGTGCGAGGAGGAGGCGGAGAACCAGCGGTGGCCGCCGTGGCTGAAGCCGCTGCTGGCGACGAGCTTCTTCGTGCAATGCCGGGTGCACGCCGACGCGCACAAGAGCGAGTGCAACATGTACTGCCTCGACTGCATCAACGGCGCGCTCTGCTCGCTCTGCCTCGCCCACCACCGCGACCACCACGCCATCCAGGTCAGTCAGTAGACCATTCTCCAATGCCGGCGTCCTGTGTCCTCCTTCCTCCCCTGCTCGATTGATTCATGTTGGTTTTCGTGGTGACTGATGCGTATGTGCACGGGGCGCGGGAGCAGATTAGGAGGTCGTCGTACCACGACGTGATCCGGGTGTCGGAGATACAGAGGGTGCTGGACATCACCGGCGTGCAGACGTACATCATCAACAGCGCGCGCGTGGTGTTCCTCAACGAGCGCCCGCAGCCGAGGCCGGGCAAGGGAGTTACCAACACCTGCGAGGTCTGCGAGCGCAGCCTCCTCGACTCGTTCCGCTTCTGCTCCCTTGGATGCAAAGTAACATTCCATGCCACACCAATCCTTCAATTCCATTAACTACAATCTAAGGTTTGGCCTGGCCTGCCGCATTGCAAGTCTGTAACCAGCACGGCGTCTTCTTCCCCGCAGATTGTAGGCACGTCCGGCGGCCACCGGCCGAGGAAGAAGCACGGCGGCGTCGGCGGCGGCAAGAAGAAGAAGAGACCGGCGGTCAAGGACGCGCGGTCGGACTCGGAGCACTCGTGCACGAGCACCAGCGCCGGGAGCAGCGACAAGAGCAGCGTGGTGCAGAGCTTCTCGCCGTCGACCCCGCCGGCCACCTCCAGCAGCTACCGCGCCGGCAACAAGCGCCGCAAGGGCATCCCGCACCGGTCGCCGTTCGGCAGCCTCATCGTGGAGTACTAGGACAGCACACACACCTGCCCTGCCCTGATCAACACTCTAGCGTACTGTACACGTGACATAGCCAAGAAGGTAATGGCTGCGCGCCCTGAACGGCGAGCCCCGTGCCGCCGTCGAGGGGCACGAGCAGCAAGCACATACTATAGCGTGTGACTTTCAGTTTGTTGCAGACTCTTCAGTTATACTAGCTAGTTACCACCGGTAAAACAGTAGCGTTAGACTGTAAGTAACTTGCAACTCCATGACGCCGACTAAGTTTTGCAATATACTACTCCATGCCCATATGGTTATGAGGCTTATGGCACTAAGTAGATCGTAAATGTGCATAGATGATAGATAAATGTATCACGTAGTATATGGAGCAGGAGGCCAGTGTGGTGTTCATGTGTGTGCACGGGCCATGTACAGTAATAAAAATAAGAATGCTGCTCAGCTCGGCCATGTTTTGGTGTTCCCAATGCCGCAGAGCCAGGCATTGATCTGGCTGAGTGGCTCGTCATTGATTCACTCGAGCCAGTCCTCTGACACTCAGCACAGAGCCAGCCCCCCCATTAATGCGGCTGCCGGCCGCAGGAGATGCTCGACATGGCCGGCGATACGGTTACCCGGTGACGTCTCGGCCTCCGTCTGAGGTTAGTGGCCCGGGTGAGACGGCGCTGTGCGTTTAACTGACGGGGGGAGGTCGGCACGTGTTTGGACCGTTCGCGCGCGTGGAAAAGCCCGTGCCCGCGGCGCGGTATCTTCTGGAAGGGATGAGTCATGGGACGCATGGCCGGCTCGGCCTCCTCCACCCGGCGTGGACGGACGGTGACGCCGAGCCGTGCCGTGCCGTGCCGTGCGACGCCGCCTAACTTGATGGACCCGCCATTTGTCCGGGAAAGCGGCCGTTCCTGACGGCGACGCCTGCCTGCCTGCCATCGCCCGTCCACCGCCTTTACTTTCCACCGGTCGCCGCCCGTTCGGAACGAACAAGCCGGGGCTCCGATCAACGTCGAGCATTTATCGGCCCACCGGACCGGGTCCTGCTGGTGAGTGGGAGTGGGACGCCCGGTGCCCGGGCATGGATCAGGTTCAAGCGCATCCAGGCTATGTACAGTCCAGTGCACCTGCACCTCGCACCAGGTCCGCGTCTTCATCTTGGGTGACACCTCCGTTTTATTCGCATAGGGAATCGCCTCCTCGACAGCATTTCGTGCGCACACACGTCGAGCCACGTCGATCGGAGGCGGGACCGGAGAGCGCCTCCGACCTCCGTCGCTCTCCGGCCTCCGTCTGCCATGACGCACTGACGTTGCCACCCACCCGCTCCATACGGCGGCCTCATGGCGCCCATTGGTCAGTCCCAGTTTTCTTCACTGGACACGCCGTGATCTGTCACTTGCTCTCCTCTGCTTTTTTTTAGCAGACTTGCTCTCGCTTGCTAGTCTGACGATCAGTCGCCACCGTGACATGGGCCTACCAAAACGACCGCGCCGTCCCGTGTCCCGGGGAGTGTCTTCCCATGTCCTGCAAAAAAAAAAAAGCGGAACAACCCGCTCCGCATCGGACGGTTAGTATTCGCCGGCTTCGCACTGCGTTGCGCCTCTTTGTTTTCTTTCTTTCTTTGAGAAACCTTGTGCCTTTGTCAGTGAGACGTGACTATGCATGGCATTTCTGCCGCCCATCCTTTGTTAACACCCAGATAGTATATCACACGATCTATTACACTTGCTCATGAATTCGAGTATCAGGTGCCGATTACAAGCAGTGGTACACGAATGGGAAAGGGGATCGGGAAGGAAGAGGAACAGAGAGCCGCCGCCGCCGGGTGCCGTGATCCACTGGATGCCTTGCGCTCCTGTACGCGTGACCTTAAGTACCTGGCGCTCCAGGTTAGGTCACACCCACTCTGGTCCTTGGTTCCGCGGGTTGGGCTTCCTTTGCCTCGCGGGCCGGGCCCCAAGCGAGGCCGTGGACTCGACGAGGGAAGGGCCTGGAGCTGTAGTGGGCCTGACATCCTTGGCATGGTATTCCTCGCGGTGTGGACGATGATAGGGACGTGGATCCATTGTACTTGCACGTCCCACTGTGAGCCGGTGTCGTGATCACACTGGTGGGGATGCGGTTTAGTTTTTCTCTGGCTTTTATTAATTTTTTATAGTGCAGCATTAATAAGATCCAAACTATTAGTATAATGCTGAGGAGATACCTATGGGTCTGTTCTGAAGTCCTTCAGCTCCAGGCTTCAAAAACTTCACTGATAATTTTGACCCGAACGCTTGGGCTCGAAGAAGCTGGATTCTCAAAGCTGAGCCCGACCGTAGTGCAAAAATCTGAAGTGAGCTCGGCCCAGCTCCACAGATTGAAAATGTTGGAGTTCACCTAATTTATAGGAGCTTGCTACCGCTAAAGATACCGGTTCACTTCTCCCCCCGGGAAAAATGGAACGTCTCACTACTGTAGCGAACCCCCCCCCCCCCCCCCCCCCCCCTCGCCGACCCACTTCCGCCTTGAATCTGTGCATTTGCTAGCCTTATTGGGCTGCCACCAGCCGGCCCAATCTATCCCGAACAGGCCACACTCTCCCAGCTGGGCTGTACCACTGGAGAAGCTGCCGATGCAGCATAACGGATCTTGGATCGCTATATGGAGTAGAAGACACGATGAGAAGCTTGTTTCGTGAAGCCAGAGGAGATCCGATCATGCCCAGAGTATGAATAAACTTTTAGTAACAGTTGGATGAAGTCGATCCGACAATAGAGAGGTGCCAAATCCAAGTGTTGTTGACCATTAATATGCTCTTAACCACTGGCGGAGCTTCAACAAGGCTACATGAGCCATGGCCCGCCCAACTTTGCTGCAACTGCTCCTATTAGAGCCAGCCCATGGGCTGAGAAAATCCTAATTTCTTGCAGTTTGGCCTGCCCGGCCCGTCCAGTAATTTGTTGCAAGCTCCGCCACTGCTCTTAACTACACCAAATCCTGCAACGTGTACTCTCTGGGACATTCTATTGTTGGGCTTAAGCCCTATGAACATTTTGTCCAAAACTAGTAAGCGTGCACGTGTAACTCATGTATCATCATGTGAAAGCAATCAACATTCATCCTAGGAATAGAATATATCAATAAATAAACAAAATATAATGGTGTACCAACAAAATATAATGATCATCAGAATAATGAAATAATGCGAGGAATATTGAGAAATGTAAGACATTAGCACTCTATCTTTTTTGTATTGTTCCATGGACAGGGATGCTGTCAGGCTTTATTGTTATCTTGAAAGAAAATCTAGCTTGTAAGACTCCTTTGGTCGGAGAAAGCGCCAGAGCTCCCTGAACATACACATTGCACCATTTGTGTTAGTCAAGTTAAAAAAATAGCTAGGCATCGGTAATCATGAATGTACCTTGTAATCAAGTTATTTGTTTCGTTGATGTATGTAGTGAAGTATAGCCGAAACTGCTCATTCATACGCAAGATAGCATGTGAAATTGAGTGTAAGAAAGCCTTAAAAGTATTAGCAAACAACCTAAAACATAATAGCAGGAAGCCAAAAGAAAAATAGTGAAGTGCATACAATCAGAGGCATGTTACCTCCTGAAATCCCTATCAACTAACACTTGTTTTTTCTCCACATTACATATGCCAAAAGATACTAAGCATAACATTAACCCATTTATTTGTCTACTAGATGACCAGATTAAATCGTAAGCGTAAACGTTACCTGGTTCTTATTTCAGTGAAAAGGAAGTCCTTTGAATAATGATTGCGAATCCATGTCAGCATGTATGATTCAGAAACCACACCAAGAATAATTTAGGGAGTAGATACATCTGTTTTATTTGGAATAAGTTTAACATGTCTTCAAAAAATGTTCAAAACATATAATTGTACATCATGTATTTGAAGAAAATGTTCAATGTGTACCAAAAATAGTTACGTGTGTATACAAAAATGTATAACATGTATTAGAAAAGTCCGCATGTATTTGAAAAAAAAGGAAGAACGAAAACCCCGAAGAAAAACGAAGAATGAAACGAAGAAAACCAAAAAAAAACAAAACAATAAGAAAACAATGAGAACTGATAAGAGAAAACACAGAGAAAAAAACTTACGCCAAAGTACCAACATGGGCGGGCCCACCTGCCTCCTACCAAAGGTGAAGCTATTTCCATCTCGCCGTAGGTGAGAAATAGCCCTGGCAATTTTTTATGCGAGATATGAAAATGGAGGTCATAAATGGGCCATACCATGGCCTGCCCTCTAGAGGCACTTGTGTTTCCTGGACAACGCGTCGCAGTGTGGAAAAGTCTATAACCCGAGAGCAAAGGGTACCCCTTCGGGGGGGGGGGGGGGGGGGGGGGGGGGGATCCAGGCGGACGCTCCAGAGGCGGGCGGGAGCAGATCAAACAGTCACGTGGGTTGTCCAGCCACCGCCATGTGTCACGCATTGTACGCACTTGCGGGAACACTTTTTTTCACGCGTTTTTGTTTTGTTTTGAGTTTTTGCTTGGTTTTTCCTATGTTTTCGTAAAAAAAAACCTTTTTCCTCTCGCGTGTAAGCTGAAGAGTAACGTGTGAAAAGCACAATTATGCTTCACGCTGAGGCACAGTTGTGGTTCCCGAAAGCGAAAAGCACAGTTTGTGTTTCACGTGAAACACAACTGTGCAACCCACATCTGTGCTTCCCGAAGAGTGAAAAACATAGTTGTTCTTCATAGAAAGTGAAAAAATAATGTTGTGCTTCATGGTAAATCACAATTGTGCTTCTTGAAAACTGAAAGAAACACGGTTGTACTTGACAAAATGTTGAAAATCACAGTTGTGCTTTCTGAAAACTGAAAAAAGCACAACTGTTCTTGCCAAAAGAAAAATAATTTTTTGTCAAACGTGTAAACATGGGATCTACTTTTGAAGATGTCAACGCGAGAAGCACAACAACGGAAATAGTGATTTGGACGGATGGTTCAAGAGATAAAACTTTTCTTTAAGAATCTATGAAAAAATACAAAACTTCCTCCTGCGACAACTGTCATACACGCAGTGTGCCAATGGCCACTATGAGAAAAGGCGATGGAGAGATCTTTATAAGGGGTACCCAATTATTAGTGACTTTGCTATAACTCGCCAATTGCGAGTCATTGGTCGCGCTTGCCTCCGGTGCCTCCAACTTAGTCGTGCTCGCCTCCGGTGAGCAACTTTAAAAAAAAAATCGGTGACCAACTTTCATTAAGAAAGTTCTACGTGACAATTTTAGACCGTAATTCGAATTTTAACATGTTATATATGAAAATTGATTAGAAAAATGTGTACAATATTGATATGACATTATTTTTACTGGTTAATTAACCATTTTTAAATGCTGTTTAGGTACAGGTTCAAATGCTTTAGAAAATATTCCTATCTTTTAAACTCTAACTTTAATTTTAACATGTTATATATGAAAATTGATTAGAAAAATATGTACAATCTGAATATGATGTTGTTTCACATGTGGTGTTTTTTTCCGTTGCAACGCACGGGCTCTTTTGCTAGTTTATGTAAAGATGCGTGAACATGATTTTACCTTTTTTTTTTCTTTCTATTCGTGTTACTTTGTTCATCGTGTACAAAAATATTCATAGCATTTAAAAAAAAAGGTTCATCTTCTATTTAAAAAGGATCATAAGGTGTATTGAAGAGTTCAAAGATTATTTTCAAAAATCATCTTGTATATAAAGGTTCACCATGTTTAGTTTCATAAGGTTTATCTTGTATTACAAAATATACTCAACATGTATTAAAAACATTTCCAACACATATAAAAAATGTGCATCGTGTATTTTTTTTTTCACTCTGTATATAGAAACTGTTCATCCTTTTTAGATTTTCGCCATGCACCTGGCAATTTTTCATCATGTATCTACAAGCTGTTCATTTTGCATTTAAAAAATGATCGTCTTTATTTTCAAGAGTGTACACATATAACTGAATTTTTTCATTATGTGTTAAAAATTGTTTGTCATGTATTTTAAAAAAATGTTCACCTACTTTTTCAAAATTGTTCACTAGTTACTACAAAAATTTCATCGTGTATATATAGAGAAATTTTTCATCTATTTAAAAAATGCTATATTTTTAGAAAATTGCTCACCATGTATTCAAAATTGTTCACTGTGTATTTGAAAACTTTTCGTTCGTTAATAAAAAGATCAATGTGTATTTTGAAAATATGTGATTTCTTAAGAAAAATTGCATGAATATTTTTATATACACGAGGATATCTTTGTTTCGCTTTAGTTTTACACACACACGTCAAACCACCACTATGAAAGAAAACTGGCGAGAAAACAATACAAACTATAGAACTAACGCTACAGAGAAACCAAAACGGGGTGGATTGGCCAACCAAATAAACGCCGCAGGAGATTATAAAAAAAACGCCGCAGGTGAATGTGCAGTCTAGAGCATCTACAGCCGGACTTGGCAAATCCGACCTCTTAAGTCCTGATGCTCGCAATATTCCTGAATTTATTTCAGGATTTTCGGTGATGCGCTTTCAGTGGGAGGAGACATTCCCGTCGAGGACGAGGCGTCGACGGTGACTTCGTAAATCTCAAGATGATATGCCGGCTTAGTCGTTCGAAGGTGCTCATAGGAGTAGGGTGTGTGTGGCGTCGACGATGACTTCGTAAATCTCAAGATGATATGCCGGCTCAGTCGTTCGAAGGTGCTCATAGGGATAGGGTGTGTGTGTGCGTTCATAGGGATGAGTGTACGCGCGTATGTATGAGCGCTTGCGTCTATACTATGTTAAAAAAACACCCGCGGACGCGCCCGCGTGTGTCTGCGGACACTCACCGGTCAAGCCTTAAATTTCCAATCTCACAACCGGACACCTCAGTCAGCATATCTTAAATCCATACAAATCCGTGCAACTATGTAAACGATGCTACATCGTCCGACTACTACAACATGCCATCGGACTACCAAAATTTGATATGTTTGGCTATGGTGGAGAAGATCATCCACGGCTGCCCTTGCCGTCCTTCTCGCGGAAGTACCGGTAGAAGATGCAGTAGGGATCGAGCCGGATCTGCTCGTCGTCGGAGTTGTCCTCCCTCTCCTCCTTTGGTGGCAGTCTGGCCATAGCACAGACCGCCTGATTCTGCTCTCGGGCGAGGGCATGCATGTTCCTCCGTTGTCGTTTCTTCATAATGCAGGCGCGGATGGCTTCCTCCTCTACGGTCGCCCGAGCCGCCGCATCAGCCGCCGTCGCCGCTGTCATGTCGGCAGCGAGACGGGTCTTGACGACCCTTATCCTCTCCTTCCCACGGTGGGAAGACCGGTCCCGGTGGGGCTCATAGTCCGCTTGGCCGCCGATGGGGAAGGATCCGAGCCCCCGTTGAGCCGACGCTATGGAGTCGCGCCGGATAGATCCTGCCGTTGGCCGGGCGCTGTCCTCCTGGGAGCGGGAAGTGCAATGCGGACGACCATTGCCTCCTCCAACTCGAATGACACCCCGTCGACGGATCCGAACTGGTCGGAGTCAGATCCGCTGTCCGCCATGCCGTAGACGGCCGAAAGTCGCCGCAGATGAGCTTGGGTGGTGGAGTGGAGTGGAGTGAAGTGGCTAGGGTTTGGTCCGGGGAGCGGGTGGGGAGGAATATATGTGGGGTCAGGTGGGCCGGGTCCGACGTGGCGGACGCGCCCGAGCGTGCCGGGGCGCCCCCGTGTCCGCCCCAAATTTGGGCTGGATATGAAGGGTGACGGTCAGACCGGCCGTTTGAGGCCCGTCTGAGGCGCTCGTGTGGGTCAAAAATTTCGTGACCGGTCAGTGACCGGCGGGCCCGCCCCGGGCGTATGAGACGGCCTGGGGGGGCCCGGCTGAAGACGCTCTTAGAAGAAAACATGAAATCATTAGTTAAGGGGGTACCCCTTGCAAAGTCACCTCACCTTCACAAGCGCCAACAAGGGGCGCATTGCCGCTTGTCCCAACCTAGGCGCTTTCCTTTTTTTTCATAAATTTGTTTATTCAAAATGTTTTACCTCTTGAATTGTGGGTTCAAATCTTGAACATTTTCGTCATTGGATTTCTCGTGTCATGATCTTTGAAACTAGATCTCATGTTAATAAGCTTCAACAAACTTTAAGAAAAACCTGAAACAAAAAACGAAAGAACAAAACCCGATAAAAAGTTAAAACTGAAAAAAACATCAACCAAAAAACCGAACAACTAAAAAATGGAAGAAAAAATTAGATGCTGGAAGCAAGGTTACAGTTTTTCATCTTTTTCCTTTTTCGAGAAGCAAGAAAATTAGTGCCCATCTGTAGGAAATCCGCGCTTCTTGTGGAAGCATAGATTTTTTTCGAGTGAAAGCGAATCAGTGCTTCCGTAAGAAGCACATATTTTTTTCCTTTCTGCGTAGCGTAGCTGTGCTTCGTAATTTTTTTTGCTCCAAAGCATAGTGAAAACCCGGCAGAAACAAAAAGAGAGTCATCTAAAACCCAAAAACACGTAAAAAAAGTAAAAACAAAAAAACAAAAGCCAAAGGGAGCGTCAAGCACGCGACACATGGCGGCGGTTGGACGCACCACTTGACACAAAGGGTAACCCTTGGATAGCTGTTCCCAAGAAAATGTGAAAAAGGAAATCCTGCTATCCGATCCAACTTGGGCCAGACGGAGGATTGGTCCGATGAGTAGACGGCCTCCTGGCTACTCTATTTTTTTCAAATATATGTTATTTTTTTAGTTGTTTAAATATATGTTTTCATGCACATTGTACATTTTTTGTATACAACTAAAATATTTATTAAATAGGTTTATCAATTTTCATATACAGGAGTAATGTTTTTTTTCAAATATATGTTTTAATGTGTACTTTTTGTCTACGCATGGTACGTTTTTCTTATACATGTGAAACAATTTTTATACATGTTTATTTCTTTTCAACCACACGAAGATTTTTGTACATTGTATTGATATTTAAAAAAATCTGTGTGCATGTGCTTGAAACGTGCGAACGATTTTTAAATGTCACCAACAATTTTTTGAAAGCTATCAACAATTTCTTAAGTTAGGTCAGAAAATATTACACTGCATTAACATTTTCAAATTCGAGATTTGAATTTTTATAAAAGTAAATTAAATTTTCAATTTTATTTATTGAAAATATATTCGAAAATACAAAAAAGTAAAACAAAAAAATGATTGAAGAAGAAACGTTAAAAAAGAACTAGCCTGAAAGTTAGGCTGGCCCATTACTTGCAGCTGGGAATACTGGGCCGGACCATCGGCGCATCCTTGACGCGAGCATATGCTATGCTAGGTCTCGCTCGCTATAGGCGGGACATAGTCGCTCCCCCGAAAGTGAGAGAGGCCACCAAATCCTATGTCCGTTCAGAGTTCTCTCTTTGCATGATTTGCGCAGCTAGGTCACATTTCTATGATGATCCTTCAAGATTTACTACCTGCAGAGATACTTAAAACGTCTTACTACTGGACAGATGCTGTTCTGAGACTGCAAGACGGCGAAGGCGATTTAACCTGATTGCTCAGAACGCTACACTTCACAGTTCCTGCTTGGCAAACGCTCTCTGCATCTAGAGATGAAATCCGACACTATTGCCGCTCGGAAAAGTGGGAAGAAAAAGGCCGTAACGTTATCAGTCTGTTAGCAAACATGAACCCAAAAGCTAAATAGATGATGGCAACGTCCGGAGGTAGAATATGCTTAGCTTTTTCAGGGGCATAACTTTCACGTCGACTGATTATGCATTTATGTTCAATAGGCGGACTGATTTTTCAGCTATTGTTCCCAGCAACTTTAAGCTTAGGGGTAGTCAGCGTGATAGCAATTAATCATCTTTGCTGGGGCCGTACCGTCGACGTGGTTCAATAATGCCTGGTAGCTGAAGCATAGGTTCCTTTGCTATCAGCTCATAGAGAATGTGTGCCATGCTTGTGGTTGGACGTATTCGATTTCACTTCCTGCCGCTTATCGCGATTAGTGCGGCCATGTTAAATTCCAAACCAAGAACATTGTTGCTGGCAAACGATCCTGCCAGCCAAAGGCTGCATGCGACTCCTAGGAAAAAGCCCAGCTCGCCCCCCCCCCCCCCCCCCCCACACACACACACACTAAACGTAGTCCGTCGTAGGGGCCGGCCGCCCGTGTGCGTCCCGCCCCGTACGCCCGCGTCGTACACATACCGATCATGGTGTGCGGTAGTTCGATCGGTAAGGAAAAAAAAAACCACACCTCACCCCCGACACCCCATCCCTGCCTAGGAAACCCTAGCGGCATCAACACCGCCGTGACTCCGGCGGCCGGAGGGATCTAGTTGCGTGGTGGTCGCCACCCGAACACGTGGTCCACCGCCGTCACGACATCGACCCTGACCTACCTGTGCCCATCTAGTCGCGAGGACGACGTGCCCGTCTAGTCACGAGCACGGGCGGCGTCCGTAGTCACCCACGCGCCGTGTCCCCGGTGAAACGCCCAACGCTCCGGCGTCGACGTTCTGTCCTGTTACGCGCCCTCGACTACGTGGGTGGCAGCAGCGCATCGGCGTCGACCCCAGGCGAGGACCCCTCGACGGCGGAGAGTAGGTTCTCTGTCTCTCTTTTTTTTTCTTTTATATTTGTCCATTGCAATTTGTATGCAAAATGATTCCCTACTTGGCTAAATAAGAGAGGAGAGTAGTGACCTCTTAATGATTGTTCGTGTATATATTTTTTGTACATTCAAATTTGTATGCATGACACATAGTCATGTCACTGTTGATGAATTTACTGTATTCGCGATGATGTTGTGGAATGTTGGCATTGATCTCACACCTTATTTGTATGTGTATAGATGGAGCAAGAAATCGGATACGCCAGTGATGATTCCGGTAGCGATAATGGATCCTCGTCATTGAATGCGAACCAACCTCCCGGAGACAAATATATGAGTCAGGATGAATCGTATAGTGGTAATGTAAGTGCCTTGAATGTTGACCAAAACATATTGAATACAAACTAGTTCTTTGACACTTACATGTCTTTTTAAATTTGTACAGCTACATGGCAATGATGACGATGAGGAATATGATATAGATGAACAATTTTATGCAGATAGTGCGAGCCAGGTACGTTGAAAAAATTGTAGGGCAATGATTGACATTAAAAATGTATTACCACTTATTTTACTTTAAATGTGAACAGATAAATGCCAATGGTGACAATAAGCGTAATAGTTTAGATGATGACAATGCCGAGAGCGAGGTCGATGCATCTCGTAGTGGGAGCGCTAGCCAAGTAAGTTTTTTACATTATTTATGGTAAGTAACAATACAAGAACAAATTGACATGCAAGGTTATATGTCATATTTTGCAGGGAGGTGTTGATGGTCCTAGCGGGAACGATGAGCACAGCGATGATGATCAGTTTGACCTTGACATGGGCTATGATGAATATCAGCAAGAGTCACTTGATAGGCATTGGGAAGTGATGGCAAAGACATTCAGGTCATTAGATGAGGTGTACACGTTCTACAACAAGCACGCGAGAGAACGTGGTTTCAGCATCAGGAAGGACTTGCTGAAACGTTCAAAGGGTCGCGCAAGGAGTGTGCGCTTGAGGAGGTATCTCTGTTCCGCCGCAGGAAAACGACAGGCCAAGTTCTGTACCATGGAAGGCCGGACCCGCAGGCTTAGACCGGAGAGTCGATGCTTCTGCGAAGCCCATTTGACAGTTAAGCTTGATAAAAAGCTTAATCTTTGGTATGTCTGCAGTTTCTCCGATGATCACAGCCACATTCTTGCACGACCGGACGAAGTCCCTTTCCTCCGATCTCATAATCAGATCAAAGCATTTGAGAGAGCAGAGATCTTAGCTATGGCAGGAGCTGGGATAAGAAAACATCTTATTTTTGACAACTTCGTTAGCAGGTATGGGTCGTATGCAAAGTCACCGTTTCAGAGGACAAAGCTGTATAACATGTGCTACAGGGAGAAGATGAAATTGCTTGCACAGGGTGATGCTGATACTGCCATAGGAATCATGTTGACCAGAAAGGACAGAGATCCAGATTTCTTCTTTGAGCACACAGTTGACGCTGAAGGCAGGCTCCAAAACCTGTTCTGATGTGATTCGCAGTCACGACGGGATTATCTTGACTACGGTGATGTTATCGTCTTCGACAACACATACAAGATGAACAGGTATGGAATGCCGTTCATCCCTTTTGTGGGTCTGAACAACCACCGTTGCACTACGGTATTCGCCTGCGCCATTGTTTCAGACGAGACTGAGGCTACGTATGTTTGGTTGCTTAACACGTTCTTGAAAGCTCACTGTCAGAAGAGGCCCAAATTTGTAATTACCGATGGAGATGTAGCGATGATAAGGGCTATCAGGAAGGTGCTTTCTGACATGTGGCATCGTCTATGTTCATGGCGTATTGAAAAGAATATGTAGAAACACCTCAACCACAAGTCATTGAAGGAGTTCAGGGCATTATTGTACTATGCCACTACACATAAAGTTTTTGAGGAGAGATGGGCCGCGTTTGTGCGCAAATGGCAGATGGAGAGAACGAAAACATGGCTTCATAGGATGTACAGGAAGAGGACGCTTTGGGCTGCATCATATTTGTCTGGTGGGTTTTTTCTTGGTATGCGCAGTAATCAGAGGAGTGAGAGTCTGAACTCTAGCCTGCACCTCCATCTTGACTATGGTATGACGATCGTTGACATGATTGTACACTACGAGAATTGTATCATTCGCCTCCGTGAGAATGAAGCTTACGATGACTACACGGCCTCACAGACTGTCCCAGTAACAGTGACTGAGTGTAAGACCATTGAGTCGTATGCTGCCAAAGCATTCACGCAGGCAAACTTTTATATGTTGCAACAAGATATGAAGAAGGTACAGGAGCTTGAGGTAATTGATAGACTGACAGGGACCGATAGTTAGAGATTTGTGGTTGCGTGGAAGAATAACAGGGATCACAGATTTAATGTGGACTATACGCCAGGTAACTCGGTAGAAACTATAAAGTGCAGTTGCCGAAGTATGACTCGCAAAGGGCTTCCTTGCAAGCATATTCTTCATGTTTTGAATGCACTGAACTTACCTGTGATACCCAAGTGTTGTGTCCTGCGAAGGTTCTCAAAAACAGCAAGAGCTGGACTGCCCGTGAAGCGCACCAGCGATCTGTTTGCGTGGGGTTGGTCGAGTGCTGAGGACAGAGCTAGATATAGTGAGTTGACCATCAAATCTGCAGAAGCATCTCATCTCACATGCAGTAATCCATTCTTATTCGACAAGTTGATGGCAGCTCTGGATGATATTATAGTGAATAAGGACGTTCAGGGGAATGAAGATGATAGTCAGTGAAGCTTCGTGAATGATAATCCATTTGAGCCTAACCGAGATCATATTCTGGTTCGTGATCCAGTAAAGGTTTCCACCAAGGGCGCACCTAAGCAGAACAGTAGAGGTCGCGGTAAGGGTGGCCCAGATGTGACAAAAAATGAGTGACCTAAAGCATTTGATGAGAAATCTGGACGAAAATGTAGCATATGCAGCCTCCCAGGTCATAACAAGAGCACATGCAGCAAAAATGAAGAGTATGTCTATTGTTTGTTTATGTTAGTTTTGTTGTTTCATTTACTGTACATTGATTCTCATAGTTTGTAATTTATTCTATGCAGCAACTGGGCTTGAAGACAGAAGTGAGTGACGAAGACATGTACCTAGGGTAGGGTAATAGGCCTGACCTAGACACCCTTCCCCGAGGACACTGCTCTAAGGCCAAGGACATTCAAAGGATAGCATCATCTACCGACTGAAATCACCACAAGGTGCAACCCACTCGACCAACAGTTCACTCGGATAACCCAATTCCATTCGACCGGGGTGTACTCACTCGACCACATCAGAAACCACTCGGGAGGCAGAAGATCTAAGGTCACTCAGGATGGCAATGGTCAGGCGTTCACTCCGTAGTCTTAATGATCATTTATTTGCCTTTATTGCTGGCGTTATCAGTAATGTCCTGTCTTTATGGACATTGAACCCCTTGTAACGTGGGACGGCTGGGGTCCTGGCGCACTCTATATAAGCCACCCCCCTCCACTGGCACAAGGGTTGGCACCCCCTGTAACTTCACGCATAATTCAATCGACCGAGCCTCCGGGCACCGAGACGTAGGGCTGTTACTTCCTCCGAGAAGGGCCCGAACTCGTAAATCTTGCGTGCACAACCTCATCGTAGCTAGGATCTTGCCTCCTCATACCTACCCCCTATTCTACTATCAGACTTAGAACCACGACAGTTGGCGCCCACTGTGGGGCTGGTGTCTTAGCGACTTTCCGGTGAGGTTGCGATTTTTTCCGATTCCCATCATCATGGTTTCGGGTGGAGGTTTGGCTGAGGGCCACGAGATCCGTCTCGGCGCGCTCGTCTTCATCGCCGACGACTCCGCCTGGCTCCAGGAGGCCCCCCTCGACGTTGAGACGTTCCCCGTCCGCGGGGCGAAGCACTTTCGCGCGTGTGTCCGCGGCGTCCTTCTGCGGCAGCCGTCGACCCAATATCGGTCGTTTCCTACGGCGTCTTCGTTCCCCACTGTTCGCCGTCGCAAGCGATCCGGTCGATCGCGGCTTCAGCGGTGGGTAGGCATGCGGTGGCACGTTAGTCGGCCACCCCTCAAGTCGCGGCAATCGAGCCCGATGAATCTCTCTACGGCCTGTTCGATCTGTCGACTGGCTTCGTCGAGACTCTGTCCGAGTGCGACAGCAGCGATCCTGCGGCGGAGGTCCTGATGGTCGACACGCCGCGTAGCCCACCTGGCATGCGTTGCAACGGAGGCGGCGACGGCGGTGGCGATCCGTCGCGTGTTCACGAGGAATACCACCTCGAAACCCTCTCTTCACAGCGGAGGGAGGAACTTCACCGCCGTAACGAGGAAGCACTCCACACGCCCATCGTCGGAGAGACCTCTGAGGCTCGGGCCTTGGAGGCAGCGCGCTTGGCCACTTTGGCTGAACGCACTCGACTGGAAAATCTTCAGCATGCACTCGACGAACATGCTCGGCAGCGGATTCCTGAGTCCAGTCGACGGCGGCAATTGTTCCCTCCTGAACCTCAGGTATACCGCACTCCGATTCAGAATCTTGCAGCTGCAGCTCGTATAGCAGAATCCATTCAGCCATCCCAGTCAGAGGCTGGACGAGGTTTGATGCAGATCCGGGCTCTGCTCCAGGCGGCAGGAGACCAACACACTGCAGTATCACAGTCGCGTAATAGAATCCATAGCAGATCTGTGGTGGCTGACACAGTTCAATCGGCTCACAGCCCAAGATCGCCTCCGCGGCGTGAGGGGCGGGTGCATCACCAAGATCAGCACTTGGGTCGGATCCACGAGCAGTACGATCATCGACTCGGCCGTGATGACCGCCGTCGAGCGCCTACACCCCCTCCGAGAAGCGGATCATATGTGCCCCGGCACTATGATGACAGGCGCCCGTACAGCGGAGGGCGGAGGACGCCGGTCGACCCAAGAGAGCCAGGGTTTGATGCGAGGTCAATTTTAGTGCAAGGTTTGGTCGACAGGAACCGAGCACACAGAGAGGGGCAAGACAGGGATCGCTCGAGTGGAAGCAGAATTCATGTTTCGGGTCCCGAGTGTTTTGGCAGAGCTATCAGAGCCGCTGAGATCCCCCCCAACTTCAGGTTGGCGACCGGGGTTAGTAAGTTCACCGGTGAGTCGAAGCCTGACACTTGGCTGGAAGATTACCGGGTGGCTGTTCAGATCGGTGGTGGAAATGATGAGGTAGCTATGAAACATCTTCCTCTCATGCTGGAAGGGTCGGCCAGAGCATGGCTGAATCAGTTGGCTCCAGGCAGTATATTCAGCTGGGAGGAGTTAACCCGAGTGTTTGTCAGGACATTCGAGGGCACATGCAAACGACCTGCGGGGTTGACGGAATTGCAACATTGTGTACAGAAGCCAAATGAAACTCTGAGGGATTACATCCAAAGATGGACCACTTTACACCACACAGTAGAAAATGTATCCCAACACCAAGCAGTTTGTGCCTTCAAGGAGGGCGTTCGGTATCGAGAGCTTAACTTGAAATTCGGTCGAACAGGAGATATGTCTCTGACCTGAATGATGGAAATAGCCACCCGGTACGCTAATGGTGAAGAAGAGGACCGACTCTGCAGTGGAAAGGGCAAACCAGTCGCCCAAGACACCGGAGTAGATCGGAAGCAGAAACGCAAAGCCGAGCCAGCAGGTCCAGGTGAAGGTGCAGTTGTAACTCAAGGAAAATTCAAGGGGAAGCCCAAGGGACCCTGGATCCCCAAGAAGGTGAAAGATCAGGCGGGGAACGATGTGTTGGACTTGCCATGTCACATTCACACCAAGAAGGATGAAGAGGGAAATCTGATTTATCCCAAACATACCACTCGACAATGTCGGCTCCTGATCCAGCAGTTCTGAGAGAAACAACCCAATGAAAAGGAAAAAGAGTCTGACAAGGATGGTGACAAGGAAGAAGATGATGACGGTTTCCCTAACGTCAATTCCACTTTGATGATTTTCGCTGACATTGAAAGTAAAAGTCGACTGAAAGTCATCAACAGAGAGGTAAACATGGTTGCTCCGGCAACGACGACATATTTGAAATGGTCAAAGACTCCCATCACATTCGACCAATCTGACCACCCACCGCACGTCACCACCCCCGGGAGGCAAGCGTTGGTGGTCGACCCGGTCGTTGGGGGCACCCGACTAACCAAAGTCTTGATGGATGGTGGCAGCGGCTTGAACATCTTGTATGCTGAAACTCTTCGTGGGATGGGCATTCCGATGTCCAAGCTCAGTGAGAGCAACATGCGGTTCCACGGTGTCATTCCAGGGAAGAAAGCTGATTCACTCGGACAGATCACTCTTGACGTGGTTTTTGGTGACTCAAAGAATTACCGTAAGGAGAAGTTGACATTTGAAGTTGTGGATTTTCACAGTGCCTATCATGCTATTCTGGGCAGAACCGCATATGCCCGTTTCATGGCTCGACCGTGTTACGTGTACCTCAAGCTGAAGATGCCTGGCCCCAGGGGCGTGATCACGGTCACTGGTAATCGGCAACGAGCAGAAGAGTGCCTCCAGAAGGGCTCTAAGATAGCCGATGAACAGATGGCAGCGATAGAAATGGAAGAATATAAGAAGACTGCAGATCCGAGTGATTTGTTGCACGCTAAGAAGCCTGCTTCCGAGTCTGCATTTCAGTCGTCCGGTGAAACAAAGCCTGTTCACATTCACCCGACCGATCCCAGTGCTGCTCCGACTCATATCTCAACAACACTCGACAGCAAATAGGAAGAAGCACTCATCCAGTTCCTCCGTGAGAACTGGGACATCTTCGCATGGAAGCCGTCTGACATGCCGGGTGTACCCAGAGGGCTGGCTGAGCACCGTTTGCGAGTCGATCCAAAGGAAAAACCCGTGAAAGAGCACCTCCGTCAGTACGCTGCGGAGAAGAGAAAGGCAATCGGCGAAGAGGTGGCTCGACTTTTGGCAGCTGAGTTCATCCGCGAAATTTACCACTCCGAGTGGCTCGCCAATGTTGTCATGGTTCCCAAGAAGGACGATTCACTCCGTATGTGCATTGATTTCAAGCATATCAATCGGGCCTGCCCGAAAGATCATTTTCCTCTCCCCCGCATCGATCAGATAGTCGACTCAACTGCGGGATGTGAGCGATTGTCCTTCCTGGATGCATATTCTGGGTACCATCAGATCCGACTGTATGGACCTGATGAAATAAAAACAGCTTTTATCACCCCATTCGGGTGCTTTTGTTACATCACCATGCCCTTTGATCTCAAGAATGCTGGTGCCACATTCATGCGCATGATACAAAAGTGTCTGCTAGCTCAAATCAGTCAGAATGTGGAAGCATACATGGATGACATCGTGGTTAAGTCGCGCAAAGGTTCCGACCTGCTGACTGACCTTGCCGAAACCTTTGCCAATTTGAGAAGATATGATATCAAGCTTAATCCGTCGAAGTGTACATTCGGAGTTCCAGGTGGAAAGTTACTCGGTTTTCTCATTTCCGAACGTGGGATCGATGCAAACCCAGAGAAAGTTGGTGCAATCCTCCGAATGAAACGCCCTGTGCGTGTACACGACATTCAGAAGCTTACTGGTTGTTTGGCTGCTTTGAGTCGATTCATTTCTCGTCTCGGCGAAAAGGCATTACCTCTTTACCGACTGATGAAGAAATCTGATATGTTTGAGTGGACTCCGGAAGCTGACGCAGCGTTTGCAGAGCTCAAAGCCCTGCTTTCCACCTAGCCGGTGCTTGCTGCTCCAATCAGCAAAGAACCTTTACTGCTTTATATAGCAGCCACTGGACAGGTTGTCAGTACGGTACTCACAATCGAGCGGGAAGAAGAAGGTAAAACCTACAAGGTTCAACGCCCAGTGTACTATATTTTTGAAGTCTTAACCCCATCCAAGCAGAGATATCCACATTATCAGAAGCTTGTCTATGGAATTTACTTGACCACAAAGAAGGTTGCACATTACTTCTCAGATCATTCGATTACAGTCGTCAGCAACGCTCCGTTGTCAGAAATTATGAACAACAGAGATGCAACTGGTCGAGTGGCAAAGTGGGCGATTGAACTCCTTATGTTGGATATCAAGTTCGAGGCAAAGAAAGCGATCAAATCTCAAGCGATAGCAGATTTCCTCGTCGAGTGGATTGAACAACAGTTACCGACCCAGATACAGTCAGAACATTGGACTATGTTCTTCGACGAGTCCAAGATGTTGAATGGTTCAGGCGCTGGAGTAGTCCTGGTATCTCCACGAGGCGACAATCTCAGATATGTTCTTCAGATTCACTTTGATTCCTCCAACAATGAAGCTGAATATGAGGCACTCTTGTACGGGTTGCGTATGGCCATTTCACTCGGCGTCCGCCGCCTAATGGTTTACGGTGACTCAGATTTAGTGGTTAATCAAGTGATGAAGGAGTGGGACGTCAGGAGCCAAGCTATGACTGGTTATTGCAATGCGGTGAGAAAGTTAGAAAAGAAGTTTGAAGGGCTAGAGCTCCACCATATACCCCGACTGAAGAATCAAGCAGCTAATGACTTGGCAAAAATAGGTTCCAAGCGGGAACCTATTCCCAGCAATGTGTTTTCGGAGCATATTCACGCACCATCAGTTCAAGAAGATCCCTTCACTGAAGAGCCCCCACAGCCTAAAAGTTCCACTGATCCGACTGAAGTTGAAATCCCAGCTGTGGTCGACTTGATCATGGAAGTTTTGATCGTTATTCCTGATTGGACAGTGCCGTATATCGCATATATTCTCAGGAAAGAGCTTCCAGAGGATGAAGAAGAGGCTCGCCAGATTGTCCGTCGATCCAAAGCCTTCACAGTAATGGGGGGGCAACTCTATAGAGAAAGTGTCACTGGGGTCGTTCAGAAATGCATCACTCCGGAAGAAGGCCGAATGATCCTCGATGATATTCACTCGGGAACCTATGGTCACCATGCGTCTTCTCGGGCCATCGTGGCCAAAGCGTATCGAGCAGGGTTTTATTGGCCGCGGGCAAATGAGATGGCAAAGGAAATAATTGACAAATGTGAGGGCTATCAGTTCTACTCCAACATGTCCCACAAACCTGCTTCAGCCCTGAAGACCATTCCACTCGTCTGGCCATTCGCTGTTTGGGGTTTAGATATGGTAGGACCTCTGAAGACTGGCAGGAGTGGTTTCACCCATGTGCTTGTAGCAGTCGACAAGTTCACCAAATGGATCGAAGCTAAACCTGTCAAAAACCTGGATGCAAGTACTGCAGTCAGCTTCATCAGAGGGTTAACATTTAGGTACGGAGTCCCACACAGCATCATCACAGATAATGGGTCGAACTTTGATTCTGATGAGTTCCGAGCTTTCTGTGCGTCCCAAGGTGCTCGGGTCGACTATGCCTCAGTCGCCCACCCTCAGTCGAATGGACAAGCAGAAACAGCGAACGGTTTGATTCTCAAAGGGCTGAAACCTCGATTGATGCGCGACCTCAAGCATGCGGCCGACGCTTGGGTAGATGAGCTACCGTCAGTCCTTTGGGGATTAAGAACAACACCAAATCAGTCAATTGGTCGAACCCCCTTCTTCATGGTCTATGGGGCTGAGGCTGTGCTGCCGAGTGACTTGCTTCACAATGCGCCCCGAGTAGAACTTTTTTCAGAAGCCGAAGCAGAACAAGCTCGAGAAGATGTTGTTGATCTTCTGGAAGAAGAAAGAGAGATGGCCTTGATCCGATCGACCATTTATCAGCAAGACCTTCATCGATTATATGCCAGAAATGTGAAGGGTCGAGTATTTCAGGAAGGGGACCTTGTGCTCCGAGTGGACCAGCAACGGCCTCACAAACTTGCCCCCGCTTGGGAAGGTCCCTTCATCGTCACCAAGGTGCTCCACAACGGAGCATATCACCTCTACAATGTGGAGCATAATAAAGACGAGCCACGCGCTTGGAATGCGGAGCTACTCCGCCGTTTTTATACTTAAGTGTTCAGACTGATGAGATGTAATAAAGAGTACCTTTCAGTTCGTTTATCAAAGACATGGTTTTACAGTCTCCTAAATGCTTGTTGTTACTAATACATGTGTCCAAAATCCCCTAGTGGGTGGCTTAGCCGCGAATCCGATTCGCCTAAGTTCAAAAAAATCCTACCGAATGATGAGCAATCCTCTCACTCGGGGGCTTAGCCGCGAATCCGATTCGCCTAAGTTCAAAAAATCCTACCGAGTGATGAGCAACCCTCTCACTCGGAGGCTTAGCTGCAGTCCTGTACTCGCCTAAGTTCGTAAAATCCTACCGAGTGATGAGCAACCCTCTCACTCGGGGGCTTAGCTACAGTCCTGTACTCGCCTAAGTTTGTAAAATCCTACCGAGTGATGAGCAACCCTCTCACTCGGAGGCTTAGCTGCAGTCCTGTACTCGCCTAAGTTCGTAAAATCCTATCGAGTGATGAGCAACCCTCTCACTCGGAGGATTAGCTGCAGTCCTGTACTCGCCTAAGTTCGTAAAATCCTACCGAGTGATGAGCAACCCTCTCACTCGGGGGCTTAGCTGCAGTCCTGTACTCGCCTAAGTTCGTAAAATCCTACCGAGTGATGAGCAACCCTCTCACACGGAGGCTTAGCTGCAGTCCTGTACTCGCCTAAGTTCGTAAAATCCTACCGAGTGATGAGCAACCCTCTCACTCGGGGGCTTAGCTGCAGTCCTGTACTCGCCTAAGTTTGTAAAATCCTACCGAGTGATGAGCAACCCTCCCACTCGGAGGCTTAGCTGCGGTCCTGTACTCGCCTAAGTTTGTAAAATCCTACCGAGTGATGAGCAACCCTCTCACTCGGGGGCTTAGCTGGTTAGTCCTGTACTCGCCTAAGTTTGTAAAATCCTACCGAGTGATGAGCAACCCTCTCACTCGGAGGCTTAGCTGTAGTCCTGTACTCGCCTAAGTTCGTAAAATCCTACCGAGTGATGAGCAACCCTCTCACTCGGGGGCTTAGCTGCAGTCCTGTACTCGCCTAAGTTTGTAAAATCCTACCGAGTGATGAGCAACCCTCTCACTCGGGGGCTTAGCTGCGGTCCTATACTCGCCTAAGTGTAAAACACGCTCCATCCTGATCTGCAAGGACGACGAGGTGCAGGTCGTCCGCGATCCTCTCCTCAGAACTGCATCTGTTACGAGTGAAGATACAAGTTCCACTCGGAAATAAAAACAAGCATATTTAAGGGCAAACTAAGTTCGGACGAAGGAGCTTAAAGTACTCGGGCATCAAGCCCGAAGGAGTTTTACGGTTACAGAATCACTCGGCATACCGAGGCAAATTGAATCAGATCATAAAAGTTTCATTCACTCCGCAGAGGGGCTGGCAGGCTCGACAAACTCGTCCAGGTCGATTCCATCTGCGATTCGAGTAGCAGCAGCAATGAAGGTCTCCATGAAAGACTGGAAGTCAAGATTCTTGGTGTTGGCGACCTTGATTGCTGCTAGCTTCTCTTCTTTGGCTTCCTTGCAGTGGACACGAACCAGGGACAAAGCTACGTCAGCACCGCATCGAGCAGCGGACTTCTTCCACTCCTGCACTCGACCAGGAATCTCGTTGAGTCGAGTCATCAGAGACTCGAGATCATTTCGGAGCGTTTCCCTTGGCCAGAGCGCTGTGTCGATCCGCGACACTGCAACCTTGAGTCGAGCAAGATATTCCAAGGCACTGGCAAGGCGAGACTCCAGTCGAAGCACGTTCATGGCAGCTTCATCTTTGACAGGGGAGTTGATGGGGTCCAAGTTCGTCTCGACTCGCCCAGTCTCTTCCTTGAAATCTTGACAGAATTCTGCACTCGCAGAGAAATAATAAGTCGACAGCAGTATGATGGGTCAACGAAAGCAAACCAATTGCACAGAGAAAAGTACCTTCAAGCATGAGGAATAATTTTTTGGCGAGCCCTCCCAGATAGTTCTCCAGCTCATCCCTCCTGCGGGTGATGTCTTCTACTTTGTCGGTCTGGGTCCGTTTGTCCTTCTTCAGATGAGTCACTTCTTTGTTGGCTTCGTCAAGAGCAGCCTTTAGCTTGGTATTCTCTTCCTCTAGCTTTCCGACTGAGGCCATCTTTTGGTCGGCAAGCGCCGATTTGTCTTCGGCGGTTTTCTTCACAGCCGCAAGGTCAAGGTCCTTCTTCTCCAAAGCATGTCTCATTGTTTCTAGAAAGAATAACATTCGAATCAGAAAAAGGAGGAGAAAAGATGGCAAGAGGACCGGTCGACAAGCTTTCCTTACCAGCAGCATCATCCTTAGCCTTCTGCAAGTTGTTTTGAGCCAACTCCAGGTCAAGATTGAGCTGGATTTGCTTCTTCTCCAAGTCGGCGAACCGGGCTCCAAGATCACAAGATTTCTGTGTTCAGAAGATAGTCAGTCGGCAGACACAAAGATTGGTTGCTTCCGAGCAATAAAGTAGCAAGTTCAAATAGTTCTAAGACTACTGCCGAATCAAACATTCGCCAATAGTCTCGGGGACTACACCCAGTGGGTGCACTCAGCGTGCCCCCACTGGTCCGACTTTTTCAATCGACTTGGTCCGTCCAGTCAAAAAAAACTCAGACCATAGCCGACTGCCCGCAGTCGACTACGGTCTCGGGGACTACACCCAGTGGGTGCACTCAGCGTGCCCCCACTGGTAAAGGTTCCACTCGGCATGATCTGCCCAGACCGAGTGGAAAAGCTCTGTTCAAAGACCCCCGCCGAATCAAACATTCGACGGCGGTCTCGGGGACTACACCCAGTGGGTGCACTCAGCGTGCCCCCACTGGTTCAGAGATTCAATCAGCACAACCTAGTCGACTCAAGTGGAAAAACTACTCAACAGAAATTAAAACACCCAGTGGGTGTACAGACTGACAATGGGTGTGCAATTAAGGTTCCAAAACGCTCATCCACGGACGTCTTGCGGATAAAGCAGCAGTTTCTAAATATCATATCCTAACAGAACAAGCGTCAAGATGGAGTTCAGTCGGAAGTAAGCAAACCTGGACATTGGCCTGAAGTGCTGAGCTGGCATCATAGGCAGCTTGACTGGCCTCACGCACCACCTTCATCTGCTCCATCATAATGCCAGCCTGGTGTATAGCCTCCTTGGCAGCACTCACTTGATCTTCTGGGACGTGATGGGCGGTGGGAAGTGGAGTCGGTGTATCAGTTGCAGTAGCTTGAGAGCTTGAGGCATGAAGTTGGACAGACGAAGCAAGGGCCGGCACAGTCGACGATGAAGGACGAACACTCGACAAGGGATTCACAAAAGTAACGGAAGCACGGTTGAAGTCCCCGGATTGCTGGATAGCTGGTTCCGTCGCCGGCGTCGACTGAGGCGTCTTGCTAGCTGGTACCTTCTTGACCGAGGTCCTGCTCCTCTTACCCACGAGCTTCTGTGGCTCATCTTCATCATCGTCTTGAAGTTCAATAACATTTTGCGGAGCTGCAAAAGAATCGACCACAAGAGTTCAGTCGACTGTAGAATCGGCTAGCAAAGAAAAGACGAGATAACAGGGGTCATACCCGCTTTGGATGTGACCGCGTCCTCCATCTCCTCATCACCATCATCTTGGTAAGCAGAAGTCCCGGAGGTAGCAGCGCTGCAAATCTCAAGGTTCACTCGGTCAAGCAAGTGAATGGGTCGACAACTGATATAAGATTCTTGGAACAAAGGGTGAAAACAAAACACTTACGCAGAGGCGACGGGAACGTCAACCTTGATCTTGGGCAAAGCCTTCCGTGGCTTTGACGGCACGGTCTTGAGCTGCTTCGGAGCCTTCTCAGTCGGCACCGGAGAAGATGTCCGAGTGCGCTTCGAAGTCTGTCCAGTCGGTGCTGCCACCTTGCCCCGGATACTTGCTGGGTCGTGCTTATGCTTGGAACGCTTTTCCATGCGAGGTGGAGAATCGACCTCCTCATCACTGCTCGAGTTTTCGTGCTCTTCATCACTCTCGCCATCGGAGTTCCAGTCGCCGCTGTCGCCTCCGCTCTCTTCTCCTTCCTGGATCTGCTCCCCGTTGGGCATCGAGTACATCTCAGTATATATCTACGAAGCAAAGAATCGAACAAGCATCAGACGGTTCCAAAGACAGTTTACAAATTAGAGTAAAAGTCACTCGACATCGAAGGTCAGACCTTGTCTGGTTCGTTATCAGCGCCGAGTGGCGGAATTCTCCTGGACCCCCTGGGGTTGTCTTTGTTTCCAGTAATGCCCTGCAGCCACTGCGCCACCGTCTCCTCGGCAACTTCCTCCGGGTGGATCCGAGCAGAATCATCAGCGCCCGAGTACATCCACATAGGATGATCACGGGCCTGGAGCGGCTGAATGCGGCGAGTGAGAAACACCTCTAGCAAATCCATGCCGGTCACACCATCGCGGACAAGTTGGATTACTCGTTCAACCAACATAGTCACCTCCGCCTTTTCTCCTGGAGTCACTTTCAAGGGAGAGGGCTTCTCAATTCGCCCCATGGTGAAGGGGGGAAGGCCAGTCGACTGACCAGGAGTTGGTTTGTCCTTACAATAAAACCAGGTCGACTGCCACCCTCTGACCGAATCGGGAAGAGTCATAGGTGGAAAAGTGCTTTTTCCTTTCATCTGGATCCCTAGACCTCCGCACATCTAGATCACGTGCGTCCTCTCATCACTCGGATTCGCCTTTTTCACAGACTGTGAGCGGCAAGTAAAGATGTGTTTGAAGAGACCCCAATGCGGTCGACAACCCAGGAAATTCTCACACATGGAGACAAACGCAGCGAGGTATGTGATGGTGTTCGGGGAAAAGTGATGAAGTTGGGCCCCAAAAAAAGTTCAGAAAACCTCGGAAAAAAGGATGAGGGGGCAGAGAAAAACCACGGTCGACGTGGGTCGCGAGGAGTACGCACTCACCCTCCTGCGGCTGCGGCTCGGTCTCATCACCTGGCAGCCTCCAGGATCCATGAGCGATCAAGCCCCCCTCAACCAGATCCTCCAGATCCTCTTGCTGAATCGTGGATCGAATCCAGTCGCCCTGGATCCAGCCGGGCGGCAGGCCGGATCTCGACGACGATCCACCCCGACTCGTCTTCTTGCCCTTCGCTGCCGCCGTCGCTTTCTTCGCACACTCCAGGGCCGCCGTCTTCTCCTTCCCCATCGCGGCAGGCTGCGCTCGGACGGGGCGGCGGCGTCGAAGGTGGTGGCGAATGTGGTGGTGAAACAGGAGAAGAAGAAGGGGATGGGGAGCACAGTGCCAGGCTCATCTGCCCCGACGCCTTATATGGGCATGCTCCCGAGTGGCTGACTTGTGGGCCCAGGCAATCCAGTCAAATCCCGCAACAGTCGCGTGCTGGATACGTGGCGAAAAAGGTGGCGCGAGAATCGAGGCGTCCCTGCCTAACCCGCTCCGTTTACTGCGGTACTCTCCGTCCCGCGCGCTTCTCCAAATTTCGAATCCCGTGAGATCCGGAAGCGGCAGTGTGACCAATCGCGCTGAGGATTTTATACCATACCAACACTCATAGCTTATCAGCAAAAATCACTCGACGACCTCTGAATGGACCCACGCGACTGAAAATGAAGTTGAAGTTTTTACAAAGATCACCGGCCCGGTTAAAATGCCTCTGAAGCATATAAATCGGGTCGGAACCATCTTCAACCCCTTCTCCACTCGGACCCAGATCCATTCGGGGGCTAATGACGAAGACATGTACCTAGGGTAGGGTAATAGGCCTGACCTAGACACCCTTCACCGAGGACACTGCTCTAAGGCCAAGGACATTCAAATGATAGCATCATCTACCGACTGAAATCACCACAAGGTGCAACCCACTCGACCAACAGTTCACTCGGATAACCCAATTCCATTCGACCGGGGTGTACTCACTCGACCACATCAGAAACCACTCGGGAGGCAGAAGATCTAAGGTCACTCAGGATGGCAATGGTCAGGCGTTCACTCCATAGTCTTAATGATCATTTATTTGCCTTTATTGATGGCGTTATCAGTAACGTCCTGTCCTTATGGACATTGAACCCCTTGTAACGTGGGACGGCTGGGGTCCTGGCGCACTCTATATAAGCCACCCCCTCCACTGGCACAAGGGTTGGCACCCCCTGTAACTTCACGCATAATTCAATCGACCGAGCCTCCGGGCACCGAGACGTAGGGCTGTTACTTCCTCCGAGAAGGGCCCGAACTCGTAAATTTTGCGTGCACAACCTCATCGTAGCTAGGATCTTGCCTCCTCATACCTACCCCCTATTCTACTGTCAGACTTAGAACCACGACAGTGAGCACGGTGCATCTGTTTTACTTCATCCATTTATATGTAACTGTATGTCTTTTTGCTTTGTTTATGTTAGTTTTGTTGATTCATTTACCATACATTGATTCTCACAATTTCTAATTTATTCTATGCAGCAACTGGGCTTGAAGACTCAAGTGAAGACGATGCAAGTGTTTTACCCCTTCCATTTATATGAAAGACATTTATTAAATTTATGTTTGTGTTGAGTATTTTATATGTGTGAAATCAAGATTATTGGCTACGGACCGTTATCTTTCTCATGTTATATGAGACTTGATATTTTCTGTCGACTATATTATATGTGTGTAATAAAATTACTCTGGTGACAATTGTTATGTTGAGACATCATTATTGTTGATATAAATGTACACTATTCACTGTTTATACTATGGATTATGCACTGGTATTTACTACAGTCCCCTCGGCAAAAAAACACTCAACCGTGGCTGCGAGTTATTATAGAAAAACGAAAAAAAATAGCCCGCCCGTCCACCAGCGTGTCTTAATAAGCCCGTCGTTATCAAGCCCACCAGGCGACTACGACAAGCGTTTCAGATCACGCCGTGGAAACAGGGCCCAACAGGGCAGCCGAGTCGACAGGGTAGAAGGTCAGAGGAGTTCAAAGAGGGACCGGGAGCTGGGTATATAAGTCGGTCGACGTCTCCTTCGGCCGGCGAGGTGGGACTAAATTTGCGTTCATTTCCCTGGCGCGTCGTCCCGGCGGGGTTAACTGGGCCGGCCCACGGCGCGTCGAGCCTTCGCGAAGTCCGCGCCGTCCATGGCCTTATTGGGCCGGCCCACGTCACGGCTGGCTGTCTCCAAGTCGCCCCGCGGCCGACGCAAGTTTAGTCCCACCTCGCCGGCCGAAGGGGACGACGACCAGCTTATATACCCGGCGCCCCGTCCCACACTGAACTCCTCTGACCTGCTACCTACCCTGCCGACTCGGCTACCCTGTTGGGCCCTGTTTCCACGGCGTGATCTGAAACGCCTGTCGTAGTCGCCTGGCGTGATCTGAAACGGCTTGATAACGACGGGCTTAGTATGACACGCTGGTGGACGGGCGGGCTATTTTTTTTGTTTTTCTATAATAACTCGCAGCCATAGTTGAGTGTTTTTTTTTAATTTTTAATAATGCGCAGCCATAGTTTAGTGTACAGAAAATAAACAACGACACGATTACATATATGTAAATCTAAACATCATTGTCAACAAAAAGAGTAAGTATAAAATCTTTCGGCAACAAAATATCGTGTACACATACAAACCGTAAGTAAGCATATAACTTTTCCGAAACAAGAAATCATGTACAGATAAAAAAAGACTGATTATATAATTTTTCTGAAACAAAATATCATGTAGACATAAAAAACGTAATTAAGTATATAATCTTTTCGAAACAAAATAGTGGCCAAACCAATAAATATGTCTATTACATAAAATTTATAACCAAGTGTGCAAAGCGTTTGGAAAATCTAGTCCTCTAGTAACACCCAATCACGTGCAAAACTCCTCCGTGTCGCATCTATTTCTTCTTCTTTGATATCCGAATAACTTTGTTTTTCACTTCATCAAGTTTGTTTCTTTCCGAAAAAATAAGTTGCGCTATCATTACCTCCCTCGAATCATCAATTGACCTCTGAAAAAATAGTGGTGTTAGCACAGCGTACATTGTACGTCATAGTAAAAACATTACTTGTGTACCTGTGAAAATAAGCCTGTCCATTTGTCACCATCCCAATATTGAAAGCATCGAAGGAGAAATATTCCACATGAATTCCTGGTGCATACAATTTACGAAGAATAAATATCTATTGTACATATAGGACCGACATTCTGTCAAAGTAGGTACTCACCCATCATATTGTTTTGGCATGTCATACGTTTGAATAGGCCATGTGGACACATCCGGATAATTCACAACTCCGGTTGCATTTGCTTCTTGGATATCTTCTCCTAGTTGTTTTCTCTAAAGATATAATTAACATGGTGGAAAGAATGTCATTCAGTATACTAAACAAAACGAATGTTACCAAATACACATTTGAAAGTAAAACCTACCAGGTCCTCAACGAGTTGTCTAGTAACACTGTCAAGTTGTCCGGTCATCAATGAGTCAAGAACCTGAAACTCTCTCTTCCCGCTATGCATGACGACAGTAACCCAGTGAGTGTTTCCCTTGTTTAGAGGAATATAAGTCTGCATGACAACGAGCATAAAACCAATCAAACTTACCTTTGTTTTTTTGAAATACTCGTCCTCACATCTATTCACGGGTCCATTACTATGCGACTCTGCTTCATAGTCGTTACCGGCGGTCTTCTTTCCGGGTCTAATGTGAAGCAGCCAATGTACCCTCCAAATTGTCAACATGAAACGGTCGTCATTAACTTTGTCGACCAAATATGATGAGTATGCATTAATTACCTATAAATAATGTGTCAGATTTGACAATGGTATTTTGCAATCAATTGTAATACAATAGATGAAATTAACTTACGTCGCCACTTAGCCACTCATGGTTAATAATCTGACAAGCTCTCTGCACACTGAGACCCTCTTCCGTGCCATCATTGAAAATTTCTGTTCTGGCATGTTTTTGTGAATACTCATGCGCGCGCACGTACTTGATGGACGCTTTCACCACATCATACTCATCACTAGATTTGTTAACACCACCATGTTGGAACAATTCTGTAACACACAACTCAAATACTTATAAACACAAATATATAAATAATTAGTACGCAAGAACAATTAGAAACACAAAAAACTTACTTCCTTTGGCAGAACGTTTTGCACGCTTGTTCGGTTTAGGGACCACATAAGGAGACTTGACAAGTTTTGATCCTCTGCGCTTGCGCCAGCCAGTAACCTCCTCCACTTCCTCTTCTACTCCTTGAGAACCAACCGATGCATGCGATGCGATCTCGTCCGTCCCTAAAGATGTGGCCGCTTTTTCATCTGATACTTCTGGTACTTCGATAGGATCATCCATATCACCCTTGAAACTATCCCAGTACTCAGGTGTGCAGTAAAAAGGTGTCTTTCCACGAGAAGTTACATCAATGCCGTCATCCTCCTTTTGCAAATTCATTTTGGAAGGTGTGCAGAACTGGTCTGAATCATCTTTCTGATATACAAACTCTTTTTCCGGAAGTCCACCATCGTTTGCAGACTCATTAATGCCTCCGTATAGATTCTCTTCTTCTTCCAGGTTACCGGGTTTGTAGAAGACGCCAGTTTTGTTCAGTTTCTCAATCATCCTCTGCAAGAAAACATTTCATCTTAGTTCTTCAATACAGTTATGGACATTAAAGTGACATGCTCAAGTGTTACCTGTGCGCATAACTCTGGCAAACGACGAATTTCCTTCCGAAGCTCATTCATCTCACTCAAAATCCGGTCCATCGTAGGCTTCTGGCTCGCAGAAGCCTCCGAGGTACTGCCCTCTTTCCTCCTTCCAGTAACGTTAGATTTTTTGCTACTAGCTTTCTTGGTTTTTTCAGCTTCTTCTTCTCCAATTTTTTCCAGCCTGTACTTCTCTGTAATGTTGTCATCGATCTACAAATGCAACAAGAGAATTATACATACAAATTATATGAACACTTAATTTTATTTTATAAATGTAAAATAAAACAAGATTACTCGGATTACCATCCCAACACCACGACCATATTCATAGTCGTATTTGTCTCTTCTCACAGCCATATCTTCCGTCCAGTTCCTCATCAGCGGGCTCAACAATGCCAACAGATCATATTTTGGACCGGTGATTGGTTGCACCTTCTCCCAGTATAGGTACTGCAAAACACATAAACTAATTAAATAACATGTTCTTCGATAACATTATATAACAAAAATGTTAAAATCAATAAATAGAACGTACTTGCAAAAGGGCCAGGTTCCCTTGTGGCCACTGCCTAACATGGCCGTCCTGCAGAAGCTTGCCAATCTCCGACAAACAGAACCGCGAAGTGAATGCATTCCAGTTGAACTTCCTTATCAACTTAATATTTTGCACTAAGGCATAGTACTTCTTTGGAACGTATTCATGAGACACTGGTGCAATTATAGTTCCTAAGAGAACTAGAAACGTCATCCGAATGAAGTCATCGTCCGTGGTGTTATTCCTCAAAATATTTTCGATCAGATCTTCAATCATGATCTTACCATTTTTTTTGTTAACAAAAGTAACTGGTATTTTTTTGGTTGCTTTTTCTCCTTCTGTACTAAGAAAACCAAAAATATCCACTCCATTGTTTTTCCAACCAAATATGGAGTACACATCATCAGGCCTTAGTGAAATAAGGCCTTTACTTCCAGAACTCTCTTGGACCATGAATTTTTTGCTACTTGGATTGTAACCTTGGACCATTGCCACTTGAATTTTTTGCTACGTGCGTTCATTGTCGGATTTCGTTCATTTTTGGCGTGGGGTACCTAGGTGGGGCCCCACACACCCTGCCAAAAGTTGGGTACATTCCGTGAAAGCGCTCGGCTACTTCATGTGGAAGGGGGTGGTTTCGGTACGGTTGGAATGGACCCTCGGGTGTATGTCTCTCCTTCGTATCCGCCAAATGGGCTCATTTTTTTTCACGGGCTACAATGACCGTGGCAAGCACGCACGCCAAATTTTTGCGCGTTTTGACACTGTATGGATTTTCTACGATTTTCCGGGCCGAAAACCCCTAAAACAGTGCCCGGACGTGACGCAACGTGCGTTCGTTGTCGTATTTCGTTCATTTTTGGCGTGGGGTACCCGGGTGTGGCCCCACACGCCCTGCCAAAAGTTGGATAGATTCCGTGAAAGCGCTCACCTACTTCATGCGGAAGGCGGTAGTTTCGGTAAGGGGGGAATGGACCCTCGGGTGTATGTCTCTCCTTCGCGTCCGCCAAATGGGCTCATTTTTTTTCACCACCTACAATGACCAGGGCAAGCACGCATGCCAAATGTTTTCGCATTTCGACACTGTATGAATTTTCTACGATTTTTCGGGCCGAAAACCCTTAAAATAGTGCCCGGACATGACGCAACGTGCGTTCGTTGTCGGATTTCGTTCATTTTTGGCGTGGGGTTCCCGGGTGGGGCCCCACACACCCTGCCAAAAGTTGGGTAGATTCCGTGAAAGCGCTCACCTACTTCATGCGGAAGGCGGTGGTTTCGGTAAGGGGGGAATGGACCCTCGGGTGTATGTCTTTCCTTCGCATCCGCCAAATGGGCTCATTTTTTTTCACCGCCTACAATGACCATGGCAAGCACGCACGCCAAAAATTTTCGCGTTTCGACACTGTATGGATTTTGTATGATTTTCCGGGCCGAAAACCCCTAAAATAGTGCCCGGACATGACGCAACGTGTGTTTGTTGTCGTATTTCATTCATTTTTGGCATGGGGTACTCGGGTGGGGCCCCACACGCCCCTGCCAAAAGTTGGGTAGATTCCATGAAATCGCTCACGTACTTCATGTGGAAGGCGGTGGTTTCGGTAAGGGGGGAATGGACCCTCGGGTGTATGTCTCTCCTTCGCATCTGCCAAACGGGCTCATTTTTTTTCACCGCCTACAATGACCATGGCAAGCACGCACGCCAAATTTTTTCGCGTTTTGACATTGTATGGATTTTCTACGAGTTTCCAGGCCGAAAACCCCTAAAACAGTGCCCGGACGTGACGCAACATGCGTTCGTTGTCGTATTTCGTTCATTTTTGGCTTGGGGTACCCGGGTGGGGCCCCACACGCCCTGCCAAAAGTTGGGTAGATTCCGTGAAAGGGCTCACCTACTTCATGCGGAAGGCGGTGGTTTCGGTAAGGGGGGAATGGACCCTCGGCTATATGTCTCTCCTTCGCGTCCGCCAAACAGGCTCATTTTTTTTTCACCGCCTACAATGACCACGGCAAGCACGCACGCCAAAAATTTTCGCGTTTCGACACTGTATGGATTTTCTACGATTTTTCGGACCAAAAACCCTTAAAATAGTGCCCGGACGTGACGCAGCGTGCGTTCGTTGTCGGATTTCGTTCATTTTTGGCGTGGGGTACCCGGGTGGGGCCCCATATGCCCTGCCAAAAGTTGGGTAGATTCCGTGAAAGCGCTCACCTACTTCATGTGGAAGGCGGTGGTTTTGGTAAGGGGGGAATGGACCCTCGGGTGTATGTCTCTCCTTCGCATCCGCCAAACGGGCTCATTTTTTTTCACTGCCTACAATGACCATGGCAAGCACGCACACCAAATTTTTTCGCGTTTCGACACTGTATGAATTTTCTACGATTTTCCGGGCTGAAAACCCCTAAAACAGTGCCCGGACGTGACGCAACGTGCGTTCGTTGTCGGATTTCGTTCATTTTCGGCGTGGGGTACCCGGGTGGGGCCCCACATGCCCTGCCAAAAGTTGGGTAGATTCCGTGAAAGCACTCACCTACTTCATGCGGAAGGCGGTGGTTTCGGTAAGGGGGGAATGGACCACCTCGTGGCAAAATTTGGTGTTGATCTAAAGATGTCCAAAATTTGACCTACAATCCTAAAACATTGCCGTTGCTTAAAATTATTTCCAAGTTAATTTTGCTTGAATAGTGGGTTCAAAAAAAGGATCAACAAATGATAATTGGGTGAAATTTTTGATTTTTTAAAGTAATACTACTTATGCCTTTTTTCTTTATTTTTACATTTTTCCTCTCTTCTAATTTCGTTTTATTTTCTTTCCTTTCGTTATCTCATCTTTTATATCGTTTTTATTTTTCCTTTCAATTTTTTCGGTTAACTTTTCAGTTTTTATTTCTTTTGGCTAACTTCTCTTTAAAAATTGTTTTGAAATTCGAAAATCTAATCAAAATATTTCATAACAATTTTCATCTAAATTGCATTCAAACATAGCGATATTTCATAAAAGCTTACGACGAACGACAAACGATTCATCTTACATTCGTACATAATGAAATTTAATTAAACATAAACCTAATCTACTCGTCGTCGGAGTCGGCGAGGTCTACGACCTCGCCCGCGCCGCCGTCACCGCCGTCGTCGTCGCTGCTCTTGACGGCGGCGTCCCAGTCGATGCCATCATCCTCCACCGCAGGCGCGGCCGCAGGCGCCTGCACCGCCGCCATAGCCGCCGCCACATCGAGTGCCGCCTGAATCTCAGTTGCCTCTGCCTGCGCCTCCATAGCCGCCGCCGCGTCCAGTGCCGCTTGCAGTTCAACGGCCTCTCTCGCTGCCGCCGCCGCCGCCTCTGCCTCCGACGCCCGTAAGACGAGGAGGTACCCGGGGCAGTCGTCAGAGTCGCCGTCCTCGCGCAGCACGATCTGCTCCGGCGGGATCTCGACGGCGGGAGGGGCGGACGGTCCGGCGACCGCGGTAGACGGACGGCGGGACGAACTGGGGGAGCTCCTCCGGCGGCGCGGGGCAGACGATGAGCCGGAGCGGCGCGGGGCAAACGACGAGCCGCCCGTCTGCCGCCGGAGCTCGCCGACGACCGTCCAGTAGTCCTTCCCGTCCCAAAACGCGTGACGGCCGTCGATGTTCCAACGGCCGCCGCGGTGGCGGCGGAGCTCGTCCGGCGTCGCGTCGGGCCCCCTCGTCGGGTAGCCGTCCGCGGTGATGTGGAAAACGTGCGGCAGACGGCAGCCGGGCGGCACCATTAGGCCCAGACGGAGGAGCTCCTCCGTCTCTGGTATGCCGAGGCTCGACGGCCACGAGCCACCCCTTGGAGGGCTGCCACGCCCGCCACGGCCACCGCTGCCGCCGGACGCCATGGGTCGCCGCCGAGAGAGGAGAGGTCGTCGGGGTGGAGGTGGGCGCCGGGGGATCGCGTCGGGGGAGTGGGAGTGGGGTGGGGTGAGGTGGAGGCCGACGGGGGAGATTTCTAAGTAGAGCCGGGGCGGTGGGTAGGTGGGCGCCGACGCGCCGGAGTAACGCCGGTCGTAATGGCGTCTCGGGAACCGCCGCATTGACCGACGCGACGCGGGGCGGACGACGCGTCTCCACCACGCCATGCGGGCCACGTCGCGGTCTTTTCGCCTTGACCGACGCTACGGACGACGCGTCTCCACCACGCCAGTCGCCACGTCGCTTTTTTTTTACCACCGCTTTGCCCCGTCTGCCGTATACGCGTGGACGTCGTACGTACAGTCCCCGGCGCGTGTACGGCCTCGTCGCGCGCGGACGGCGGCTTTTTAGTGAAAGGACGATCCTACCCTTTTTAATGAAGGGGTACGGGACGATCTCAGCCGTTCTTGTAATTATGGGTTGTACCGAAGAAGAAGTGTCGCTGTCACTAACTGTAATTATTTTGCCTTTGCTTGAAGCACACTGCCATGGTTGCTTTCTGCTGCCGTTCTCCATGCTCTTCCTAGAGAGACACCATCTGTGCTCCCCCTCGGTTTTCAGCTGTCATTGCACCCTTAATTTGCATTATCCATCCGATGCCATTTTGCTTTCGGACAGTTAGGGCTCAGAAGATACCGGTAGTTTCTGAACGGACGTAGCCATGTGAAAGTGACACATAGCTCCACATTTTCTCTTTTTCATAGTGCATGGATGCCTTTTGTTTATTTTATTGTGCAAAGTGAGGTCCAGCGAGTGGATCCCCCACTTTTACACCTCATCACCAAGCCAAGGAAAGTTCAAACCCAGTTGCCCTTTGTCCATGCTTTTCCAGAAAGGTGGTGATTTAGTTATGCCACTCGCCATGGATCCGATCACTGTGTTCTCATCCTTACGGTACCGTGATGCTATTAGTTTATCCTTCATTAGAAAATTGCCCTATGTAAAACAATACTTTGTAGCAAGTCCCTGACGAGTTTCTTCACCTTCCCCCTTGTTTGTTTTTCATATCTGGATGAAGTCTTGTTGTTTCTTTTCGAGAAACTTTCAATCTATTCATCTTCAATCATGACAGTACAAAGAGCAGCAAAGGTAATAAAAATTACAACCATGTCCGTGGACCACCTAACAACGACTACAAGCACTGGAGCGAGCCGAAGGTGCGCCGCCGTCATCGCCCCTTCCTAATTGAAGCCAGGCAAATCTTATTGTAGTAGACAGTCGGGAAATCATTGTGCTAAGGCTCTATAGAACCAGCGCATCAGAGTAGCAGCTATTGCCGATGAAAAAAATCGCAGATCAGAAGAATCAAACATGTAAACACCTAAATGAAGACGAACAAAAACCGGATCCAAATAGATCCACCGAAAATCAGCACCGACCGAATCCCGCAAGATCAGACGGAGATAAACCTCCACATGCCCTCCGACGATGCTAGACGCACCATCGGGACGGGGATAGAACGTGGAAGACATTATTTCTACCAAGGGACATCGCTGGCCCCAACCAAAACGTTGAATCAAACAAGAACGAGAACGGGGTCCCTCCCGCCGGCGGCGGGGGGGGGGGGGGGGGGGGGGGAGGGGCGAGATCCTCCGCACCTTCATGGCCTAGAGGCCATCGGAGATGGGACGGACCGACGGGAGGAAAGAGCTTTTCTTGTGGAGGTACATGCGTAGTTCTACCTCGTTCTTGTGGATGAAGTCTTGTATTACATCGCCATGTTCCACTTTTATCAGTTTCATTTAGAGGCGTTGCTGCGGAAAGGTCGACTTGGTGCTAGATGCTTATTTCAATATCTTGTAATGGCTCAATGGAGGCTGTCTTTGTTTTATATTTTTTTTAACAATTAATAAAAATGGTTGTGTGCATCATGATGATGCAGAGGCCGGGGTATAATTATAACCTCGCTTTTGAAAAAAATCTCGAGGCAGAGTGGCACCACAGCTCGCTAATCCAAAGATATTACTACTGCAGTGATGTGTAAACGTTTTCAGAAAGTGTAGGTGGATAAGATCATACTATAAATGTACAACGGCCTTGCCCATAGTAAGTTATATATATATATATAAGTTACTATACTAAAGCGGGAAGGCTTTGGTTTTCCTGGTTTTTTTTAATTTTTCCCAAGCTTCTACTGTTCATTTACATCCATGCAGCGAAGACTGATGGTGAACAGTGCTATGCATGAACAGTACCCCGTGCGTGAACAGTAACATCAGTGAACAGTGTTCTCGAATAATCTTATTTCCCCTTATTTTTTTACTTTCACGGGCGAAAAAATACGCACGTTGTTAACAAAAACTGATATTCTTTTACACATCATTTCTCTCCTCCTCCTCCACCATCGCGTTCATATATATAGGGTTAAAATTTAGGATTTTTTCTACACATCATTTCCCTCTACGGGCATACCGACGCAGAGCCGTCTCAATCGTCTCCTGATCCTTTCTGGTGATGGTGTTGCCGAGACAAAAACTGTAGGTCGGAGCAGTATATTTGCATAAACAGTAATTCGTGGGAAAAATAAGTTCTTGACCGATTACTGCCCATTTTTACACCACGACATCAGCGAACAGTTTATTAACAATTACCCGAACAAAAACCGAAACAGTATCCAAATAAACCCAGAACTGCTAACCGAAACAATAACCAAAATAAACCAAAACACCAACCCCGAATAACCTGAAAGAGAAAAACCAGTGAAACGGAACAACACCTGAATAAACCGAAAACATTAACCCACCCAAACAATAAACCGAAACAGTAACCGAATTGTAACCCAGAACAATACACCCGAATAAACCGGAACAACAACTGCTAACCTAAACAATACCCCAAATAAACAGAAACAACAAACCCCAATAACACGGAACCGTATAACCAGTGAAAACTGAACAACAGTTGAATAAACCAAAAAAATAAACCCACCCGAATCATAAACCGAAACAATAACCGAATTGTAATTTAGAATAGTACACCCAAATAAACCGGAACAACATACGAAAAAATATTAATAGGCCAGCCGGTTTTCTTAATTTGTTAAATAATTTAATGTTGGTTACATGCCTACACTGATCATGGGGTAAAGATAGAATTCGTGTTCTCCCCTTCATTTTATTTTATCGCTTAATACATGTTGTTTTCTTACTTATTTTGGTAAAATATAGATAGAAACGATCACGGGCGCGGCGCTTCTTCGGCGCTAGTATATATATTATACTAAAGCGGGGAGGCTTTGTTTTTTCTGGATTTTTTGAATTTTTTTCAAGCTTCTACTGTTCATTTACATCAATGCCAGTGAACAGTGATGTCAAAACAGTACCTCCACTTGTAAACAGTGCCATAAGTGGGCAGTACCTCCCCGTGCATAAACAGTACCATCAGTGAACAGTGTCCTCAAATAATCTTATTTTCCCTTATTTTTTTACTTTCATCGGAGAAAAAAATACGCACGTTGTTAACAAAAACTGGTATTCTTTTACACATCATTTCTCTCCACGGGCATACCGACGCAGAGCCGTCTCAATCGTCTCCTGATCCTTTCCGGTGATGGTGTTGCCGAGACACAAAACTGTAGGTCAGAACAGTATATTTGCATAAACAGTAATTCATGGGGAAAATAAGTTCTTGACCGATTACTGACCATTTTTACACCACGACATCAGCGAACAGTTTATTAACAATTACCCGAACAAAGATCGAAACAATATCCAAATAAACCCAGAACTGCTAACCGAAACAATAACCAAAATAAACCAAAACACCAACCCCAAATAACCTGAAACAGAAAAACCAGTGAAACGGAACAACACCTGAATAAACCGAAAACATTAACCCACCCAAACAATAAACCGAAACAGTAACCAAATTGTAACCCAGAACAATACACCCGAATAAACCGGAACAACAACTGCTAACCGAAACAATACCCCAAATAAACAGAAACAACAAACCCCAATAACATGGAACCGTATAACCAGTGAAAAAGGAACAACAGTTGAATAAACCAAAAAATTTAACCCACCCGAATCATAAACCGAAACAATAACCGAATTGTAATTTAGAATAGTACACCCGAATAAACCGGAACAACATACGAAAAAATATTAATAGGCCAGCCGTTTTCTTAATTTGTTAAATAATTTAATGTTGGTTACATGCCTACACTGATCATGGGGTAAAGATAGAATTCGTGTTCTCCTCTTCATTTTATTTTATCGCTTAATACATATTGTTTTCTTGCTTATTTCGGTAAAATACAGACAGAAACGATCACGGGCGCGGCGTGCGCCGCGCTTCTTTGGCGCCAGTTAGAATCATTTGCGCATGCATGTATTCAAGCTCACTGTAACCACCATGTTATTTTGTAGTGCGGGCCATTAGCAAAAACAGGACCATTTGTAGCTTGTACAGAGAGTAAAGAGGGCGTCTACTCGGTGGATGAGGCTGTTGCAAATGTGCAATCTGTGCCCATGAGGTCACTATATTTTGCTGTTGTTCTGTTTTTTCCTCAGTAACTGCAGATATGATCATACGTTAGCATCAAAATGGTAAAGTACTCCATGTTAGTGGGACAAATGTTTTAGGGAAAAAAGAAGACGAGATGATCTTGTGAGTTGTGACTCATCTTCTTGTTGTCCCCCGGCTCAATCTCACACCTTTCCTCCCCCAACAAATCCTCCATTAACTCCTTTCCTTCCACGTGTCCACATCAAAAGATATGGAAAAATGATACAAGATGATGGGGGATTTGGCATGCGGATGAGACAATTTGTATACCAGAGATTAACGGACGAGCTAAGAGCATCTACAGTCGGACTTGGCAAATCCAGGCCCTCAAACGCGCCCGGACACGTCCGCGGACAGTAACCGTGCACTTCTCAAATCGCGTCGTCCATATCCGTGTCTCTCATAGCCAAATCCCTATATCCATACTATAGCATGAAATGTCGATCAAACTACGTAGATCAGCTCCGGACATAGAAATTGTACAATAGTTTTCCAAAAGATCCACCAAAGTTCACACAAACGACGGACAACTATATGCTACATCTAAAACTTGAAATTAAAATCAACTTCACCACTTTCGGGCCGGCCCTTTCCCCTTCTGGTCGCTGGCGTAGTTGTACCCGTCGTCGGCTGGTGGAGGATCGTCCGATTCGTCGGAGGAGGAGTCGATGATGACGAGGCCCTTCAGGCGCTGGACAGCGCGGTCCTGCTGGCGCCTGAGCTTGGCTAGCCGAGCCGCCTCCTTCGCCTTCTCCAACGCCTCCCGCTCGGACTGCTCGATTGCAAGCCGAAGAGTCTTGGCGTTCTTCCGGCGGAGCCGCCGAGCGTCCGTCTTCGCCGTCGTAAGCGATCGACGGTAGACCCACGCGAGGAGCCGCTGATCCTCGTCGGGCTCCGCCGGTAACTCACGCCAGCGGCGGACAGAGCTCTCCACAGCCTATGTCTCCCTTGCCCGCTGCCTCTCGTGGCGGGCGACGCGCGCCTCCGACTCCGGCGTGCTCGTCCAGGCCGGCGGGACGGGCACAAGCACCCACCGCTGCCCACGAGGGGGAGCAGCAGCCGGCGGGGTGAGGGGACGGCGTGGGGAAGCAGCAGCCGGTGGGGCGATGGGACGGCGTGCGGGAGGCGCCGATTGCGCTGGCCGCCTGTCGGAGCTGCCCATGGGCCGGGAGGGGCCAGCGCCGGCGTCCGAGATGCGCTGGCGGCTGCGGCGAGGCTGCAGATCCGGAGCTACCCCCAGTGTCCACCTTGGACCGCTCCAAGGCGATCCGGAGGGCAAGCTCATACTCCGGATCCACCTCGTCGTCGGAGCGGCTGCCGGATTCGATCGGAATCGGTAAGGGGAGAGGAGAGGACGGAGCGAGAGAGAAGAGTAAGTGAGCTAGGGTTTCGGACCGACGATGCCGATGGGGGTTTTTGTGGGACATCCATGGGGTCGGTGGTGGGCCGGGCTTATCAGGCAGACGCGTTCGGGCATGCCCGGGCCACCCCATATCCGCCTCATATTTGAGCTGGATATGGGGGGTGCCGGTCAGTCCGATCGTTTAAGGCCCGTTTGAGGCGTCCGTCTGGGTCGAAAAAACCTGACCGGACAGTGACCGGGCAGCCCGCTGCGTATGAGGCGGCTTTGAGATGTCCGGGTGTAGATGCTCTAACTCTGCAATTTGGCATGCAGCCTTTTCACACAATTTGTTCTCAGCTCATTTCCTTTGGGAACTGCTCGTCATGAGATCCTATTCATATTCATCGTGGTCTTGTAGCACTGCCCTATGGTTGTGACACTTTGTTGCCTCGCGCAAGTCATCCAGTACGTGAAACCCTCGGGCGTCATTCGATGGTCTTCTGTGTTGTTTACCAACATAGACTCAGTTAGGTGGCCTTCCTCTTTTCAAACGAATGAAACCGCCCAGTTCCCATGGTCCTCGTGTCCCCCGAATTATTTTCGTCGTCAACTTCGTTGCTGCCACACGTTGCCGACGCTCAAATGTCGACTGACAACGACACGCTGAGGCTAAAAAAAATATATGAAAAGGAGCATGCGTACCCATTGAATCAGGTCGGCCTTCGCTATCTGGTCCATCGGATCAAATGATAGTTTCGTCACCAGCCAGCCAACCTGATACACTCGTCGCTCCTTGTCATGTCTTCATGTGTAAAATCCCACAGTAAAAAAGGCTCTTTTCTCGGAGTTTTTTTTTTGACAGCACACTCGGAGTCTCTGTTTGCATTGGAGAAGGTTGGTGGGTCAACCTGAATCCTGAGAAGTAGGGGCCGGTTAGGTGGCCCCGGTCTCGTGTAGTTGTACCAACGCAAACTGATTGATGACTTGCTTTGACACAGGACAAGAGCAACTCTAGCAGGCCCCTCAAAACGCGGACCTGTAAACTCAGTTTATAGTCCGCTCGCTACCTCGGATACGGGCCGAAAACCTCCGCGAAAGTTTAGAAACCGTAAACAAAACTGTAAAATTTGAATTTAAGACTTCACGGGAGAAATAGAACTTGTTCATAGTGATCAGCATACATAGTTCATACATACACTACAAATTAAACTAAATAGATGAGGATAGGCGATGGCCACCGTAACCCTAAAGCCAAAATTAGGCTGACCGGAGCCATCCGGGTTTGTTGGCAACACTGAGACGGCGGACATCTTTAGTCGTCGTCGTCGGAGACGAGGTCAACGTAGATGTCGTCCTGCGCCTGCTTCTCGCGGCGCCTCGCGTCCTCGTTGTCGAGGAACTCCTTCTCCTTCGCGAGCCCCTCCTCCTCCCGCGCACTGCGCGACATGATTGCCCGCTCGAAGATGTCCGCCTCGGCCGGAGGGAGGAAATCCTCCGGCCCGATGACTCTGCCGCCCCGCAGCACCAGCAACGCCTCGAGCTCCCGCTTCACCACGCACAGGACGGGGAGATCCTCCGGCTCCCTTTTCACCGGAGTGAGGAGCGGCGTGCGGGGACTCGCCCCCCCCCCCCCCCCCCCCCCCCCGGCGGCGGCGGAGGAGCCCGCGGCAGAGGAGGAGGTCCGCCCGTGTCGGCGGTCGTACTCCTCCGTCTCGCGGCGGAGGAGCGAATCCGGTGACTGGAGGCCGTTGTTGGTGTACCTCCTGGCCGCACGCTTCCTCGCGCCGTCAGAACGGACACACCTCCGGTGCTCGGGGTCGTCGCTCCCGCCGAAGCTCCACATTTGGCCCCACATGGTGGCGTTCGGCGGCGGGATTGGGCTCGCCGGCGGCGACAAAATGGGAGGTGGGATTGGGGAATCGCGGGGAAACGCGGCGGCGGGGGGATAGGGTTTCGACCCGTATCTGCCCCGCAAACCCGTACATATACCGCTTCGGGGGGGAGGGGGGGGGGCGGTTTGCGGGCCACTGTAAAATGTTTTACGGGCCGAGCGGGTATACGAGCTCTGCTCTGGCCAGAAAATTGGGCCGATCACGTATACTCGCTGGAATTTTGCGGGTTCACGCAATTTGAGGGGTCTGCTAGAGTTGCTCTAAGTGGCGCAAGAGGGAGAATTAAGGTCATCTCCAAGGGAGACCTATAAAACGCCGGCATATGTTCGGTCGGACACATTTATTCACTTTTGCAATTCAATGAGGATCTGTATCAGTCCGCGAAACTGTTCAGACGTTCAAATTCCGGTATTTCGGAGACAAGGGTGGGGGAGATTTGCCAGAGCCCGGACATGCAATTGACCAATCACATGCATGATATCTCTCTTCTCTCTCTCTCCTCCCATCCGCACATGCATGGTTTGCCCTCTTCTCTCTCTCCTCCCAACCCACAAATATTCCACCACATGCATGGTCCCCATCTATTTTTGCTCCTCACAGCCGGATACTTTGTAATTAGCGTTGGATTGCTCTCTCCCGTATCATGTCCGCGGACCATGTCCGGACATAAAAACGGACGTATACCGGAGAAATTTACAGGTCGGCGTTGGAGATGCCCTAAGCATGAAGAAAGCGGTCAGGGAGATAGAGTGGACGACGTTGTGTCTTAACTTGCTTGATAATGGCGATAGAGACTTAACTTCAGTCGGTACTTCCGGATCAGGATTAGACATGCCGCTCTCAACACTTGCCGTTCAATAGATAGTGGACACGTCTATCTTTCCCTCTCGCGCAGTGACTAGAGTAAAACCTTCATTCCTTCAATCTTCGTCAGTAAGTTTATGGGTTCGTCTCCCTTCTGTCTGTCGCTCCGACGAACGGTGGCTGGAGGTGTGACGCCCCCGGCTCAATCGTGCACTAATCATACACGCAAATGCACACGATCAAGCCTAAGGACTCACGGGAAGATATTACAACACAACTCTAAAACATAAATAAAGTCATACAAGCTTTATATTACAAGCCAGGGGCCTCGAGGGCTCGAATACATAAGCTTGCGTTCAAGCGTCAGCGGAAGCATCAGATATCTGAGTACAGATATGAAACAGAAACAGAAAGGCCTTTAGAAAGGCGGAAACACTACGATCGAAAGGCGTAGGCCTCCTGCCTGGGACCCTCCGATCCTACTCCTAGTCGTCAGTCAACTCGTAGTAGCATCCATCCTCGGGGTAGTAGTAGTAGTCGATCGTCGGCGGGGGTAGCTGTCTCAGGGGGCTCCGTCCTCTGGTCACGACAAACTGATACGGGGAGAAAAGGAAAACAAAGCAACCGTGAGTACTCAGAAGTACTCAGCTAGCAAGGATCTACACTACATATGCAACATTTTCAAAGAGAGGCTGTATATGTGGACTGGGCTGCAGAAATGCCAGAATAGAGAGAAAGCCTAGTCCTATCAAAGACTAGCATCTTCAGAGGTTTTGCAGCATTAGAAGAGAGTAGAACAGTACAAAATCATGTAGCAGTATCATTAATTCTCAACCTCACCCAGAGATCCTTTCTCGTCTCCCTGCGAGAAAGCAATCCCAGAGCCATACAGTCATCAACCTCGTCCTGAGATCCCTTCTCGACTCCCTGCGAGAAGCAATCCCAGAGCCTTAGTATCCAAGTATCCAGTTCTAGATTGTATCAATCAGGATACAACTCTGAGTGTCCTTTACCGTAGGACCGGCTATCGATAGAAGTTTTCTTCCCTGCAGGGGTGCACCAACTTACCCAACACGCTCGATTAACTCCAGCCGGACACACTTTCCTGGGTCATGCCCGGCCTCGGCCAAACGATACACCGCAGCCCTACCTAAAGCTCAGCAGAGAGGTCCCCGCCGGTCTACATCCTAAGCACTCAGGGGTCTTGGGCCATCGCCCTGTGCACTCCGGGTCCTTGCGAGCAGGGTGGATACCAGCGCCAACGGCACGATCCGACCCGGCCACAATGCTGAACTGGACGTCTGACAGAACTGTCGGCTGATGCTACGATGCAGAACGCCCATACTATGCCCACGTGATGGTTAGTGCTATCAGACCAGAGGCCTGCTCGGATCAAATATCCAAATCGTTAGTGGACTAGGGCTTGCGGTAACGAGCAGAGACTCACGAAAGATGTGACCCCGTCGCCCCGTCTCGAGGACTTGCGACAAGGGCCAAGAATGCCCGGCCACGCCTCGTATCCATCACTCGGGCACCACACAGGCACCCGTCTTCACAACACTCGCCTCTCAGGCGCACGCGGGTACCCCTCAGGGTCGACCCGCCTATCCAAGTAACAGTGTAAAGTCCAAGTATCCGTGTGTCCATAACATCAGGGGAATCCGAGGTATCACCCTCGTTGGATTCCTACTCGATGTATCCGTCAAGGTGAACTCGGAGGAATCACCCTCGCTGGGTTCACACTTGAGGTGTTGTATGACAGCGTCGTTATCGGAAGCGGTGAAGGAGGAATCACCCTCGATGACCACGACCAAATAGCTACTCTACAGAGTTAACATCAGAAGTGCTACAAGAGGTTTCACCCTCGGCACTCGATAGTAACGCTGCAGTGTTGTTACAACTAAGGGGGGGTGATGTGCGGTGTCGGGGCCTGGTCTTCAATCCCGTTGATCGGGTCTTCGGATAATCCAGCGGGGCAGTCGGGATAAGTGGGGTCACTGATAGGTCTCTACCCAGCCTATACTAAGCAGTTTAGGATATGCAGGTAATTATCAACAGCAGGTTACAATAAACAGGCTATGCATCAGAATAGGTAAAGCAGCAACATCAGCAAATCTAATGCAAGCATGAGAAAATAGAATGGGCGATATCGGTATGCTCAAAGGGGGAGCTTGCCTGGTTGCTTCGCGGTAAGGGCAAGGTCGTCAACGGTGTCTTCGGTCTCCGGAGCTGCGTCGGTCTCGGGGAACTGCGTCGGTGTCGGGGGCTACCGAGAGAGAAGAGGGAGAGGAAACAGTAAATACTAAGCAAGCAAGTGCTACACAATGTATGACATGACAATACGCAGTGCCGGGTGTGTCCTAACGTATGGTTGCACGTCATCGAGGAAGGGGGAAATCCATCCGGGAAAGTTTTCCCGGTTCCGGACATCCGTCAGACAGATGACCGGAGAGGGGAATGTTCCATGTTCAGGTATTTAGAGGCAACCGACGGGTAAGCGGGTAGCGTATCCGGGTTCGTCTCATCGTTCTGAGCAACTTTCATGTTCAAAGTTTTTCGATCCGGGTTACGGTTTATTTTATATGATTTTCTAAAGTTTTTATTAATTTCTGGAATTTAATTAATTTATTAAATCAACATTATCCGAAACAGTGTATGCTGACGTCAGCATGACATCAGCAGTTGGTTAAGATTAATTAGGGTCTAATTAAGTTAATCACAGATTAATTAGGCTAAGTTAATTAACATGATTAATTTGGTTAATTAATTACTTAATTAACTAATTAATTAATTTTATTATTATTATTATTTTAAATCTCTTTTTTTTAACAAATTTGTTTTGGGGCGGGCCCCCATTGTCATAGGCACAGGGGGCCTTAACGGGCGCGCGATTACGGGGCGGAGCCAGGCGCGGGCGCCAACCCGCCCGATAGGGAGCTCGCCCAGGCCAGCCGCGGTGCGGGCTGGCGGGGCACCGGCGGCCAAGGGCGGGGGCCGGACCGGCGAGTGGGAGGCGCAAGGCAGCAAGGGGCTTCGGCGGTGGCCGTGGCCGATGACGGCGAGCGCGGGGCGCTGCCAGGAGGTGGAGGAGGGCGCCGGGCGCGGGCCGGGCAGCGAAGGAGCTGCAGAGCGCGGCCGGCTCGGGGAGAAGGCGGTGCAGGGGCGCGAGGCGAGCGTGGTGGCGCGGCGGTGGGCGTGAGGAGCGGGAGCGGGCGCGCGAGGGAGGCCGCACCGCGGAAGCGGCGAGCGCGCAGGGTGGCGAGGACGCCGCGGGGAGGAGTCGGAGACGGGCGTCGTGGCACAGTGGTAGGCGAGCCGTAGCGGCAGGAATGGCGGAGCTGGCCAGCCCACGACGAGGCAACCAGCGAGTGCGTGCAGCGACGCGGCGACCGAAGCGAGAACTGAGCGGCGACGGAAGGAAAAAGGAGGGGTTTCGTCACCCACATGCAGGGGATCGGGGCGGCGAGGGTCGGTGAAGGCCGGTGGGGAGGAGATGATGACGGGGTGGTCCGGCGGGGAAGCGGCGCCGGCGAGGTAGAGGCGGGGCGGCGGTGGCTGCGGCGTCTGCGGCCTTCGGGCGCGATCTCGAGCGATGGGGAAGGGCGAGGGAGAGCCGATGGATCGGCGCCGACGGGGTCCGACGAGCGCCTGGCAACGGCGGGACGGCAGGGTAGGCACCGCGGCGCCGGGCGCCGAGGTCCGATCCAGAGGGGATTGGGGAGTGGGGAAGCGAGGAGAGTGGGGGGGGGGGCTTAGGTTTCCGTCGGGGGGGGACTGAGGGGTGGCCGGCTGGGCCGGCCTGGTCGACGGAGCCGACTGGGCCAAGAGGCCCAGTGGGGTAAGGGGGGGTTTTGCTGTTTTTATTTTCTTTTACTTCTTTTCTTTTATTTATTCACATTTTCTGTTTAGTAAATTGTTAGTCCTCAAATTGAATTTTGTAAAACATAGGAATTGTTCCAATAATTACTAGGCATCCTCTACTACTACCAAAAATTAGTTTGGAGTCAATTTGATTTCACACAATTTTTATAATAAACAAAATGCATTAATCCTTACTGTTTTGGTAAAGCTAGAGCCACCTACCAAATTTATAAATTGTTGGTTACAATTTTAGATTAGCCTCTGCAATATTTGTTATTTATTGAACATTTCAGTTTCTATGTTGAACAACTTTTATTTACCACTTTCATTTAAATTTGAATTTGACTTAGGAGTTGAAATGCAATATGATGCTAATGATGATTATGCACTGTTGATCATGATGACATGGCATAATCAAAAGGGGATTACTGTAGTTAACCACTGGGGGTGTTACAAATCTCCTCTACTAACAAGAATTCTCGTCTTGAGAATTAAGAGGTAGAAGGAAAAAGTTCGGGGTATTCCGCACGAAGATTATCCTCGCGTTCCCAAGTGGCTTCATCTTCAGTATGATTTGACCACTGCACTTTAAGGAACTTGGTAACCTTCTGACGGGTCCGACGTTCAGCTTCATCGAGAATGCGGATCGGATGCTCCTTATAAGTTAGAACATCTTGCAATTTGAGCATCTCATGGTCCACTGCTCGGTGCGGAGAATCCTTGAAGCAACGGCGAAGTTGCGACATGTGGAAGACGTCGTGGATATGAGAGAATTGCGGCGGCAACTCCAATTTATATGGGATCGAAGGCATAAGAGTATCTCTCGAGTTGAAGAAATGAAAAACATCGAGAGCAAAGTAGGAAGGGACAATAAGAAGTTTCAAACAGATAGATAATCGTTCGATGTCTGAACAAGGTGTGAAAGGGGTCCAGAGTAACGAGAATAAGTATTGTGTCTGGTACCAGAATAGATCACTAGGATGGTGGCCCGTGAATTACATACGAGGCCACGTGCAAAGGACACATTAGAATCAGGGTTGAACAGGAGAGTCAGGTTTCGATCCAGTGGACCTGTGGGTTATGGGCCCACCATGTGGTTCGAAAGTAGGAAGGACGTTGACGTATTGCACGGTCATGGTAGCAAGGTATGTCAGAGGATAGCCTGTCATCTATGTCGGCGACAACATCGGTACCAAGGGCGAGGGACGAAGAGAACTATTTTCCTGCTCGTTGAACGAGGCGGACCAATAGGCAAAGTTCTCGTCCATCGGTGGTTACCGAAATGTCATAAACAGTAGAAACAGGGTCTCACTGACAGAGTTGTACACCGAGGTGTTTACATAAGCAGTGAATTGTTACTGCTTAGATCGTATAGATCACAAGAAAGGTTAAACAAAACAATGAAAAGGAAAATGTGATCATCAGATTAAACAGAACAATGGAAAGGAAAATGTGTTTAAACACATATTTCAGGGGTATATCCTTCGCAAGGACAAGCAGAGCATGATATCCATGACAGGATAAAAGGTAGAAACCCCTTTAGGTGAGGGGAGAAAAATTTCATGGCATTATCCATACAACGGTGTTTGGATAATTGTAAAAGAAATTTTTGGCATTATGATTCAAATGTTCTCATTGAAGATCGGCGTACCACAGTCATGCTTCGAGATAACATTGACATGGTCTTCCAGTAAAGGTCAGACTTTGGATACACAAAGGATCCATCAAGAGACAATAGGGTTGCTAGAAGTTTCGAATTCACACATCATAGTTCATTTGTCGGCATTACGGTCATAAACAACACGAGGACCAAGAAGGAATGGTGATGGTGAGAAGTGACACTTGTATCAAGAATTCTCAAGAGGTGGTGAAATTCCCACGACATCCTTGACATAAAAGGTGGTAATTTTCCAAGGTAAAGAAGAACAAATGCTGGATAGCAAGGAACTCAAGGTACAACACAAAACACGAACAAGTTTGTGTTGGGGAGGGGGAAGGGCAATAAAGTGGCCGATGATTATCACAAATCATCGAGGGCAAGGACAGTATTTCACCTCAAGAATTCGATTGATATCTTAGAGCAAGTTAGTATATTGATGGTGATCACGACTAATTTGTCGAGAGGCTCTTTGAAGATCCATCGAGCAGCAAAGACATCAGGAAAAAGGAATGACGAAGCGAAAGATTATTGGAACCACGGTTACGACACAAACTCAAAGTCAAGTTTGTTGTTCGAGGTGAAATGATAAGATGAGGAAGATCGACGTAAGCTTAGCTCATCGTCCGAAGTTGTGCTCCGGGAATAAGGACCAGGTAGCACTGTTAGTATTAGCACAATAATGATGTAGCTGTTCAGGCTAGGAATGACTTGAAGAATTATTAAACTCGTAAGCAACAAAAATTACTTAGAGTTATTGAATCGGAGTGCGGAAGCGATTCACTTATCGGTGTTCTCGAGTGACTAACAACTCAGAACCCGGGAGAATTGGAATTGGTGAGAAGCAATACTAGAAGAAGACTCATAGGAAGCAATACAGTGCTTTGATATTCTCGAGATACCAGAGGGTAAAACTCGAAGGTAGAGCAGAATAGAGGTTGGACAGGTGAAATGATCTGCAGAGGACAATTATTTTAACCTGTCCGAGGAATGGGATCAAAGAAGAACAATCATGGTTGGAACCACGATTGCAAGGGGTCAATTCACAGATACAAGATGAATTTATAACAAGGGAATAATTATTATTACAAGAAGCTTCCACGATAGGATCTACATCATTTCCCTGGGCATGAACACAAAGGTTCAAGGTCGACTCCCACTTCTTCAATGCATAACCTTCCATTCACTCCTCGCTTTCGAAGAAATTGTAGGGTTAAAAATTTATCTGACGAAACACCAGTAGAGTATAACCCGCATAACTTTTGGGTTCACATGTTCTGGGGGAAAAGCATAGGTTCAACCCATTGGGGCATCTTAGGAACGTATACCACGAACTTCAGGAGTAAATAACTCAAGCTCGAGAGCGGAGCAAGGTTGGCAAAGCAGAGAATACAATTTACCAAAGGCAATATGTATCAGGGGAAAACTCACAAGACTTTGGATGTTAAGGACAATATCGGATGATAACTCATCAAAGGATCTGACGGTCCATAACGGAGCTGACGTGAGCATAGGCACACAACCAGAAGAAGAATCAATGAAAAGGCATTAATTCAAAGCTCAAATGCAAAGGAGTTATGATTTCCAAAGCAAGGGATCAGAAGCAATCGCTCTGATTAAGGATGGTTAATTGAATAGACTTAGGGGTACAAGCGACGACAAATAGATTGGTCGAGAATCCAGCTCATGTTCGGGACGATGTTTGAGCCGGAAAGAAAATTTCTAAGGATTAAGTGATGATTGCGATTATTCACACACACATTGAATCCATAGGAACAGAATGACAGTCACAAAGGATTTTAGTAAATATTGCTAGACATGTGGAATTAACCATAGTGCAAGCAGGCAAGGAAAATCAAGAGCAATAGGCTGCACAGGATTTTCGGGAGATCAGATAGCAATTCAATGTGTTCTGGAAAGCACTTGAATAACTGGGGATGAACGGATCCCCGGTAATGTGAGGAATTATTCGTAAGTGTATTCAGGCGGAAAGGAACCGCAAGGCAGTAGGTTCAGAGAATTCTCGAAATGTCGAATAGTATTTCGATATGTCGGATAGAACCCGAGAGTAATTTGAACGATTATATGAACGACAGGGGGAAGTAGTTTTCCATTGGAGTTTATCGGTGGTCAGGAACTGCAAAGCAGTGGGCACAGGGTTTCGAGAAACATCGAGGAGTATTCGTAGAATCTTCTGGCGAAGCAAGCGATCATCGGTAATGTCGGGGCTCTCCAGGAGGAAGTATTTACGAGAACCTAGAGTTTAGAGTTAGTAAAATCATTTAACCCGAATAGAAGAGAGATCAGAATCCCAGATTAAAGACGAGGAATAAAAGATCCTAATACCACCCAATTGGCGACGTGGGCCCGTAAGCCACACAGCCAAGTTAGTAAAACAGTTTTGGTTTTCTAGACTCAACTTCGGCCAAGGAGTTGGAAAGGGGGGTTCCTACAGTCAGTCGGCTCTGATACCAACTTGTGACGCCCCCGGCTCAATCGTGCACTAATCATACACGCAAATGCACACGATCAAGCCTAAGGACTCACGGGAAGATATCACAACACAACTCTAAAACATAAATAAAGTCATACAAGCTTTATATTACAAGCCAGGGGCCTCGAGGGCTCGAATACATAAGCTTGCGTACAAGCGTCAGCGGAAGCATCAGATATCTGAGTACAGATATGAAACAGAAACAGAAAGGCCTTTAGAAAGGCGGGGCAAAATAAAACACTACGATCGAAAGGCGTAGGCCTCCTGCCTGGGACCCTCCGATCCTACTCCTGGTCATCAGTCAACTCGTAGTAGCATCCATCCTCGGGGTAGTAGTAGTAGTCGATCGTCGGCGGGGGTAGCTGTCTTAGGGGGCTCCGTCCTCTGGTCACGACAAACTGATATGGGGAGAAAAGGAAAACAAAGCAACCGTGAGTACTCAGAAGTACTCAGCAAGCTAGGATCTACACTACATATGCAACATTTTCAAAGAGAGGTTGTATATGTGGACTGGGCTGCAGAAATGCCAGAATAGAGAGAAAGCCTAGTCCTATCGAAGACTAGCATCTTCAGAGGTCTTGCAACATTAGAAGAGAGTAGAACAGTACAAAATCATGTAGCAGTATCATTAATTCTCAACCTCACCCAGAGATCCTTTCTCGTCTCCCTGCGAGAAAGCAATCCCAGAGCCATACAGTCATCAACCTCGTCCTGAGATCCCTTCTCGACTCCCTGCGAGAAGCAATCCCAGAGCCTTAGTATCCAAGTATCCAGTTCTAGATTGTATCAATCAGGATACAACTCCGAGTGTCCTTTACCGTAGGACCAGCTATCGATAGAAGTTTTCTTCCCTGCAGGGGTGCACCAACTTACCCAACACGCTCGATTAACTCCGGCCGGACACACTTTCCTGGGTCATGCCCGGCCTCGGCCAAACGATACACCGCAGCCCTACCTAAAGCTCAGCAGAGAGGTCCCCGCCGGTCTACATCCTAAGCACTCAGGGGTCTTGGGCCATCGCCCTGTGCACTCCGGGTCATTGCGAGCAGGGTGGATACCAGCGCCAACGGCACGATCCGACCCGGCCACAATGCTGAACTGGACGTCTGACAGAACTGTCGGCTGATGCTACGATGCAGAACGCCCATACTATGCCCACGTGATGGTTAGTGCTATCAGACCAGAGGCCTGCTCGGATCAAATATCCAAATCGTTAGTGGACTAGGGCTTGCGGTAACGAGCAGAGACTCACGAAAGATGTGACCCCGTCGCCCCGTCTCGAGGACTTGCGGCAAGGGCCAAGAATGCCCGGCCACGCCTCGTATCCATCACTCGGGCACCACACATGCACCCGTCTTCACAACACTCGCCTCTCAGGCGCACGCGGGTACCCCTCAGGGCCGACCCGCCTATCCAAGTAACAGTGTAAAGTCCAAGTATCCGTGTGTCCATAACATCAGGGGAATCCGAGGTATCACCCTCGTTGGATTCCTACTCGATGTATCCGTCAAGGTGAACTCGGAGGAATCACCCTCGCTGGGTTCACACTTGAGGTGTTGTACGACAGCGTCGTTATCGGAAGCAGTGAAGGAGGAATCACCCTCGATGACCACGACCAAATAGCTACTCTACAGAGTTAACATCAGAAGTGCTACAAGAGGTTTCACCCTCGGCACTCGATAGTAACGCTGCAGTGTCGTTACAACTAAGGGGGGGTGATGTGCGGTGTTGGGGCCTGGTCTTCAATCCCGTTGATCGGGTCTTCGGATAATCCAGCGGGGCAGTCGGGATAAGTGGGGTCACTGATAGGTCTCTACCTAGCCTATACTAAGCAGTTTAGGATATGCAGGTAATTATCGACAGCAGGTTACAATAAACAGGCTATGCATCAGAATAGGTAAAGCAGCAGCAGCAGCAAATCTAATGCAAGCATGAGAAAATAGAATGGGCGATATCGGTATGCTCAAAGGGGGGGCTTGCCTGGTTGCTCGGCGGCAAGGGCAAGGTCGTCAACGGTGTCTTCGGTCTCCAGAGCTGCGTCGGTCTCGGGGAACTGCGTCGGTGTCGGGGGCTACCGAGAGAGAAGAGGGGGAGGAAACAGTAAATACTAAGCAAGCAAGTGCTACACAATGTATGACATGACAATACGCAGTGCCGGGTGTGTCCTAACGTATGGTTGCACGTCACCGAGGAAGGGGGAAATCCATCCGGGAAAGTTTTCCCGGTTCCGGACATCCGTCAGACAAATGACCGGAGAGGGGAATGTTCCACGTTCAGGTATTTAGAGGCAACCGGCGGGTAAGCGGGTAGCGTATCCGGGTTCGTCTCGTCGTTCTGAGCAACTTTCATGTTCAAAGTTTTTCGATCCGGGTTACGGTTTATTTTATATGATTTTCTAAAGTTTTTATTAATTTCTGGAATTTAATTAATTTATTAAATCAACATTATCCGAAACAGTGTATGCTGACGTCGTCATGACGTCAGCATGACATCAGCAGTCGGTTAAGATTAATTAGGGTCTAATTAAGTTAATCACAGATTAATTAGGCTAAGTTAATTAATAGGATTAATTTGGTTAATTAATTACTTAATTAACTAATTAATTAATTTAATTATTATTATTATTTTAAATCTCTTTTTTTTAACAAATTTGTTTTGGGGCGGGCCCCCATTGTCATAGGCACAGGGGGCCTTAACGGGCGCGCGGTTACGGGGCGGAGCCAGGCGCGGGCTCTGGGCGACGGGCGCCAGCCCGCCCGATAGGGAGCTCGCCCAGGCCAGCCGCGGTGCGGGCTGGCGGGGCGCCGGCGGCCAAGGGCGGGGGCCGGACCGGTGAGCGGGAGGCGCAAGGCAGCAGGGGGCTTCGGCGGTGGCCATGGCCGATGACGGCGAGCGCGGGGCGCTGCCAGGAGGTGGAGGAGGGCACCGGGCGCGGGCCGGGCAGCGGAGGAGCTGCAGAGCGTGGCCGGCTCTGGGAGAAGGCGGTGCAGGGGCACGAGGCGAGCGTGGTGGCGCGGCGGTGGGCGTGAGGAGCGGGAGCGGGCGCGCGAGGGAGGCTGCACCGCGGACGCGGCGAGCACGCAGGGTGGCGCGGACGCCACGGGGAGGAGTCAGAGATGGGCGTCGCGGCACAGTGGTAGGCGAGCAGTAGCGGCAGGAACGGCGGAGCTGGCCAGCCCACGACGAGGCAACCAGCGAGTGCGTGCAGCGACGCGGCGACCGGAGCGGGAACTGAGCGGCGACGGAAGGAAAAAGGAGGGGTTTCCTCACCCACGTGCAGGGGATAGGGGCGGCGAGGGTCGGTGAAGGCCGATGGGGAGGAGATGATGACGGGGCGGTCCGGCGGGGAAGCGGCGCCGGCGAGGTAGAGGCGGGACGGCGGTGGCCGCGGCGTCTGTGGCCTTCGAGCGCGATCTCGAGTGATGGGAAGGGCGAGGGAGAGACGATGGATCGTCGCCGACGGGGTCCGACGAGCGCCTGGCAACGGCGGGACGGCAGGGTAGGCAGCGCGGCGCCGGGCGCCGAGGTCCGATCCAGAGGGGATCGGGGAGTGGGGAAGCGAGGAGAGTGGGGGGGGGCTTAGGGTTTCCGTCGGGGTGGGGATAAGGGGAGTGAGGGGTGGCCGGCTGGGCCGGCCTGGTCGACGGAGCCGACTGGGCCAATAGGCCCAGTGGGGTAAGGGGGGGTTTTGCTGTTTTTATTTTCTTTTACTTCTTTTCTTTTATTTATTCACATTTTCTGTTTAGTAAATTGTTAGGCCTCAAATTGAATTTTGTAAAACATAGTAATTGTTCCAATAATTACTAGGCATCCTCTACTACTACCAAAAATTAGTTTGGAGTCAATTTGAGTTCACACAATTTTTATAATAAACAAAATGCATTAATCCTTACTGTTTTGGTAAAGCTAGAGCCACCTACCAAATTTATAAATTGTTGGTTACAATTTTAGATTGGCCTCTGCAATATTTGTTATTTATTGAACATTTCAGTTTCTATGTTGAACAACTTTTATTTTCCACTTTCATTTAAATTTGAATTTGACTTAGGAGTTGAAATGCAATATGATGTTAATGATGATTATGCACTGTTGATCATGATGACATGGCATAATCAAAAGGGGATTACTGTAGTTAACCACTGGGGGTGTTACAGGAGGGGAGAATACTGGTGCCTTTTCTTCGGTTTGTAGATAAGTTAGGATTCAATTTTTCGGGTTTCATTCCGTCTCAAGTTCATCCATCACGAGGGATTAGACGAAAATCTGGCATAGATTCATGTCAGCTCCTTGGAGAGGCAAGGTTAGGATTTCTCATCGTGCGTATGCGATGACGAGATTTGGTGTCAGGTTCTTCGAATCGATTCAAGGGTTCAGTGACGACGACTGCGGCTTTGAGTGTTAGTCCTTAGGGGTGCATGCATGAAGACATTGTAGTTGTCAACAACAGGTCAGGTCAACTCCGATTTGGGAGCGACAACAACGGTGCGTCGGCATCTTGTTCTAGCGGCGGCAGTGATCGTTCGGTGATCCAGGAAACCTCGATGTATTTATTATTATTATTGGAATGCTTTGTATTTACGTTGAACTTTTATAATAGTATTTAGTCCTTTTTCCGTATAGAAAAACTAGACACGCCATGGGCTTTGAAACCTTTGCTTCAATGAAAATTAAAATAATGTTGTGAACCATTTGTAAAAGAAAATCATGTGAATTAGCTGTCTTATGTCATACAGCACTTTGTGATGACTATATCATATGCTATCTTAAATCAATAATGTTTTCTTGCAAAGTTGACTCTTTTTTTAAAGGAGGAGTACCCCCGGCCTCTGCATCTGAGTGATGCATACACAATATTATTAAGCAAAAGGTCCAAAAAGTATGCGATTCGGTACAAGCTCACAAAAGGAGCGAAAGTAAAGTGAAGTAAAAATGTGCCACAACTGGCGAAAACAGGTCAAGATGATAAACACCTAGCCTATTATTGGACCTCCATCCAAACCGGTTGTACGTATCACGTGCGACCATCTCCCACCGGTTGCACCCAATAGTCATAAGCTCCTTGGCTACCGCAGGACTGAGTAAAGCAGTAGCTCTGTAGATTATCTGCAAAAAAATATTAAGATGTTGTTTGTTAAATGTCATTTCTGCAGTTCCATATAGCCCAAAGTAATGCACATACTCCTATGCGAATATGTCCTATAGTACTTGACTCAACTCAGTTTAGCCATGTCTCAAATAACGTGTTAATACTATCCGGATGGGTGACATTAAAGGCTACATAAATCGTACGCCATAGAAGCTTCGGAAGTGGACATTTGAGAAAGCGGTGGTGTATCCTTTCATCCTGATCACAGAAGGCACATCATTTACTACCTTCCCACCTGACAACCAGTCTCCAGTTTCACCCTCCCTGGGCCCCTATCGCGAGCTAAAATCAGAACATCCCGACACATGAATAGCTCGATGTTGGCCACATGGGCGAAGCTCCTTTCCAATAAAGGCGTGAATTTGAAGGGAAAAAACGACATCGAAGAGAAGCATGAGAGATACAAACTCTACTTGGATGTCCAAAGGGATACGATGAAATCCGGCAAGGATAAGGCGAGAGGAAGGTGGGTGATTGAGGAGAAGTTGAAAATGGAGAAGATGAAAACATGGACCATATGGAGCTTGAGAAGACGAATGTGATGGACAACATTGAGATTGAGAGCGCGAAGATGAGGCTCACGAGATTCACCAAGAAGTCGAGAATCATGTTGGTCGACACAAGCCTAATGGATGACGATGCCAAGGAGTGGATCACCACCGTGTGCAAAGACATCAATGCGCGCAAAAAGAAAACTTGATTCATTTGTTTTATCGACTATGTACTCCCTTCGTCTGAAAAAGTTTGTCCCTCAAATGGATGTATCTAGCACCTGTCGGTGTTCTGGGTTTGGGGGTACCCAGACTTGCCTGCCTACGGCCTAGCGCGTGGCCCCGTCGATGGCCCGGTACGGTCTAGCTGCAAGACCCTGCGTGCAAGACCCTCGCGAGGGGAGCGACGCCTAGACCTCCCGAGGAGCAGCTTCCCGAACCTATCTCCCGAGGAGCGGAGATCTCTATGCAGGTATGATACGTCTCCAATGTATCTATAATTTTTGCTTATTCCATGCTGTTATATTATCGTTCTTGGATGTTTTACAATCATTTTATAGCAACTTTATATCATTTTTTGGGACTAACCAATTGACATAGTGCCCAGTGCCAGTTGCTGTTTTTTGCTTGTTTTTTACTTTGCAGAAAATCAATACCAAATGGAGTCCAAACGCAGCGAAACTTTTTGGAGAATTTTTCTGGACCAGAAGACACCTGTTGCGCCAAAGAAGTACCAGAGGGGGGCTCCGAGGGGAGCACAACCCACTTGGGCGCGCCTGGGGGCCCAAGCGCGCCCTGGTGGGTTCTGCCCACCTCGACCACCTCCCGCACCGCCTCTTTGCTCTATAAATACCCCGAAAATCCAAAAACCCTAGGGGAGTCGACGAAACACAATTCCAGCCGCCGCAAGTTCCAGAACCACCAGATCCAATCTAGACACCATCACGGAGGGGTTCATCATCCTCATTGGTGCCTCTCCGATGATGCGTGAGTAGTTCATTGTAGACCTACGGGTCTGTAGTTAGTAGCTAGATGGCTTCCTCTCTCTCTCTTTTGATTCTCAATACAATGGTCTCTTGGAGATCTATTTGATGTAACTCTTTTTGCGGTGTGTTTGTTGGGATCCGATGAACTTTGAGTTGATGATCAGATCTTTTTATCCATGAAAGTTATTTGAGTTTCTTTGATCTCTTATATGCATGATTACTTATAGCCTCGTATTTCTCCTTTGAATCTTTTGTTTAGTTAGGGCAACTAGATCGATTTTTCTTGCCATGGGAAGAGGTGCTTTGTGATGGGTTCGGTCATGCGGTGTTCTTTCCCAGTGACAAAAAGGGCAGCAAGACACGTATTGATCGTTGCTATTAAGGATAACAAGATGGGGTCTATTCCTACATGAATAGATCTTGTCTACATCATGTCATCGTTCTTATTGCATTACTCCGTTTCTCCATGAACTTAATACACTAGATGCATGCTGGATAGCGGTCGATGTGTGGAGTAATAGTAGTAGATGCAGGCAGGAGACGGTCTACTAATCTTGGACATGATGCCTATATAATGATCATTGCTTGGATATTGTCATAATTACTTGAAGTTCTATCAATTGCCCAACAGTAGTTTGTTTACCCGCCGTATGCTATTTTCCTCGAGAGAAGCCACTAGTGAAATCTACGGCCCCCTGGTCTATTCTTTATCATATTTGCTTTGAGATCTATTTTTATTTGCTTTTGTTTTCAGATCTATTATTCTAAAAACCCAAAAATACCTTGCTGCACTTTTTCTTTATTTATTTTATTTTGTTTTAGCGAGAGATCTATTTATCCATAATCATACAAACCAATCTATCTTTTACCCGTGAGGGATTGACAACCCCTCTTACGCGTCGGGTTGCAAGTATTTGTTCTTTGTGTGCAGGTACCGTTTACATAGTGATGCTTGGTTCTTCTACTTGTTCGATAACCTTGGTTTCATAACTGAGGTAAATACCTACCAAAGCTATACTGCATCATCCCTTCCTCTTCGGGGAAATACTGACGCGGATACGAGCCATCAAGAAAGGATTTCTGGCGCCGTTGCCGGGGAGACATCATCAACATCTATCAGGTTCCTAATCAAAAATCTCATCTCCTTACAATTTACATTATTTTCCATTTGCCTCTCATTTTCATCTCCCCCACTTCACAAAAATTTGCCGTTTTATTCGCCCTCCTTTTCCGCTCGCCGTTTTCTAGTCGGATCTCTTATTTGCTTGAATGTGTCACCATGAGTGACTTTGGCATGGCAGAAACAGATGATGGCCTAACTCCTAAAATTGGACGATCTGGCAATCTGGATGCTAATACTTTTGTTTTGGGGCAAGGGAACGTTATGGGAAAAGAACATATCCAGGAATTTTTCAATTGTGTCGGAAATTTGACTCTTGATGATGCTCCAATACTTAAAAGAACTAAATCTTATGCGGAAGCTATTTCAGCACTAGTTCTGAAACTTGAGAATAGATTTATTCGTACTCACCCTACCTTACAAAGATTGTTTTATGAGCTACCATCTATAAAAGATCCTAAAGCTAAAAAGATAGCTACCCAAGTTCTTATAAATGAATTTGATCACATAATACGGGAAGCTAGGGAATTTTTTTATTTTTATGGTATGAGCCGTGAAAACCCGGTAATAGATGAGATCCTTTATAATAGTGATTATATGTTGAGACATTTGCTTGGAAATAATCAATTTTTTGATGAGAATCTTAAAAAGGAAATCCCCGTTTTAGATATAATCCAACAAGTTTTCAATGATGTGAATCAACAATATTCTTGGATTGTTGCCGGAAATCAAAGGGGATATGTAGATGGGCAACTTGATAATGCTAAAATTTCTATGGGTAATGTGTTTCAAGTTATTTTTGCAAAACCTCCTAATAAGAACACATCTACGGGAAATAAGAAGAAAGATGACAATACTTGAATCTATGCTTTATGCCTAGTTAGGGGCGTAAAACGATAGCGCTTGTTGGGAGGCAACCCAATGAATAAATATTTTTTTTGCCTTTTTCTTTTTGTTCTTGAGTGTTTGCACAATTATGCCTCTGTTACGATTATGCTTTTTATGTTTTAATTTGTGTTTGTGCCAAGTAAAGCCTCTGGGATAGCTTTGGTGATAGTTGATTTGATCTTGTTGAAAAACAGAAACTTTTGTGTCTAGTAAAATAATTGTCTAAATTCACAGAAGCGAGGAAAATTCTGAATTGTTTACACAAGATTTATGTACAAATTTCCTCTGTTGTCCTAATTTTTCAGAATTTTTGGAGTTACAGAAGTATGAGTAAAATTCGAGTCTTTAGAGACTGTTCTGTTTTTGACAGATTCTGTTTTCCTTGCATTGTGTGCTTATTTTGATGATTTTATGGATTGTATCGATGGGTATAAGCTATGGCAAAGTTAGAATACAGTAGATATAATGCAATAAAAAAATTTGAATGGGTTTTCTTCATTACTTAAAGTAAAGATTGGTTTTCTTATACTAACGGATCTCATGAAGGTTTGTTGAGTTTTGTGTGATTGAAGTTTTCAAGTTTTGGATGAGATCACGATGGATGAAGGAATAAGGAGTAAGAAGATACTAAGCTTGGGGATGCCCATGGCACCCGAAGGCAATATTCAAGGAGAAACAAGCATCTAAGCTTGTGGATGCCCCTAGTGGCATCCCCTCTTTCTTCTAACGACCATCGGTATTTTACTTGGAGCTATATTTTTATTCGTCACATATCATGAGTTTTGCTTGGAGCGTCTTGTATTATATGAGTCTTTTCTTGTTTTGCTTTTTAGTTTGTATCAAGTATCCTTGCTGAACACACCTATTTGAGAGAGCCAAAATTATGCTATGATTTGTTAGAATTGCTCTATGTGCGTCACTTAAATTTTTTGAGCTATGGAATTGCTCTAGTGCTTCACTTATATCTTTTTGAGCACGGTGTGCTTTAACATTTTTTTGAAGAAATACTCTCATGCTTCACTTAGATTTATTTGAGAGTTAGTAAATTCTTGAAGAAATTCTCTCATGCTTCACTTATATTATTTTGAGAGATGAAAAAATTTATGCTCATGTTCTTCAGTTAGATTTGTTTGAGCTATCAAAAGCAACATATGAAACTAGTCCCAAAGTGATAGATATTCAAGAGGGATATAATAAAAACTTTCATGAAGATCATTGGACAAAATAAACTTGATTCTTTGTAATAGTTTTGTGATATGATGATAGTGATATGTGAGTCATGTTGGTGAGTAATTATGCTTTAGTAAGAATATTGGTGTTAAGGTTTGTGATTCCCTATGCAAGCACGAAAGTCAATAGTTATGCAATGAAATTACATCCTACTTGTGGTGCATTATTTGGTGCTAGTTATGCTTAATGCTCGCTTATGTGATTTTTCGTTTCTTGGTTGGATGCTTCTCAATCTTTTTGCTAGCCTTCACTTGTACTAAGTAGGAATACTACTTGTGCATCCAAAACCCTTAAACCCAGTTTTGCCATATGAGTCCACCATATCTACCTATATGCGGTATTTCCGTGTCATTCTAAGCAAATTTGTATGTGCCATCTCTAATTTTCAAAATAAATTTCCTTTTTGTGTGCTCGTACCGCTCATGAAACGGTAGGGGGTGGCTGATATTTTTTCATGCTAGATGTGTTATTCTCAAGATGAGTGTTTAATCACTTGTCATTGCAGGAGAGTGCGGCAAAGGTATTAGGGATGCCCGGTCCCGAAATGAAAAATGAATTTACTTTATGTTGTCAAATAATAAATTCCTTGGAAAGTGTTGGTATGGACGGCACCCGTGGATACGGCTAGCCGTGGAATGTGAAAGTATGGTGGAAAAAGGAATAAACTTTATTTTCTGTTTGGGAACCGCCTATGATATATCTAGCATGGAAAGTATTGGGAACTACTCGATCATTTTCGTTGACAGGAAAAGCATGCCACCCAAAATGTTTTATCTCTATCTTTTTCTCTTTGAGCTCTGGCACCTCTACAAATCCCTACTTCCCTCTGCGAAGGGCATTCCTATTTACTTTATGCAATTTTTATTTTTTATTTGAGTCTCCGTCTTCTCTCATAAATCTCCAACTAGGGGGCACTATGATCGTACTTGAGCATTGGGTGTAGCTAATATATGAGTGTGTTTCATGAATGGATCAATGATTGGGCATGATGGGCTAGGGATAAATTGCTTTAGTGTTGATATTTTGAAAGACATGGTTGCTTTTTGATATGCTTGAGTATTGAAATCTTCATGTCAAAACTAGACTATTGCTTTGAACCATATAAAAGTCCAAATGTCCATGCTACAAAAGAAAAGAATATGTGATAAACATGTTAGGCAGCATTCCACATCAAAAATTCTGTTTTTATCATTTACCTACTCGAGGACGAGTAGGAATTAAGATTGGGGATGCTGATACGTTTCGAACGTATCTATAATTTTTTGCTTGTTCCATGCTATTATATTATCATTCTTGGATGTTTTACAATCATTTTATAGCAACTTTATATCATTTTTTGGGACTAACCTATTGACATAGTGCCCAGTGCCAGTTGCCGTTTTTTGCTTGTTTTTTAATTCGCAGAAAATCAATACCAAACGGAGTCCAAATGCAGCGAAACTTTTTGGAGAATTTTTCTGGACCAGAAGACACTTGTTGGGCCAAAGAAGTACCAGAGGGGGGCTCCGAGGGGAGCACAACCCACCAGGGCAGGCTTCGAGGGGAGCACAACCCACCTGGGCACTCCTGGGGGCTCAGGCGTGCCCTGGTGGCTTGTGCCCACCTTGGCCGCCTCCCGCACCGCTTCTTTGCTCTATAAATACCCCGAAATTCCAAAAACTCTAGGGGAGTCGACGAAACACAATTCCAGCCGCCACAAGTTCCAGAACAACCAGATCCAATCTAGACACCATCACGGAGGGGTTCATCATCCTCATTGGTGCTTCTCCGATGATGTGTGAGTAGTTCATTGTAGACCTGCGGGTCCGTAGTTAGTAGCTAGATGGCTTCCTCTCTCTCTTTTGATTCTCAATACAATGGTCTCTTGGAGATCTATTTGATGTAACTCTTTTTGCGGTGTGTTTGTTGGGATCCGATGAACTTTGAGTTTATGATCAGATCTTTTTATCCATGAAAGTTATTTGAGTTTCTTTGATCTCTTATATGCATGATTACTTATAGCCTCATATTTCTTCTTCGAATCTTTGGTTTAGTTAGGCAAACTAGATCGATTTTTCTTGCCATGGGAAGAGGTGCTTTGTGATGGGTTCGGTCGTGCGGTATTCTTTCCCAGTGACAGAAGGGGCAGCAACACACGTATTGATAGTTGCTATTAAGGATAACAAGATGGGGTCTATTCCTACATGAATAGATCTTGTCTACATCATGTCATCATTCTTATTGCATTACTCCGTTTCTCCATGAACTTAATACACTAGATGCATGCTGGATAGCGGTCGATGTGTGGAGTAATAGTAGTAGATGCAGGCAGGAGTCGGTCTACTAATCTTGGACGTGATGCCTATATAATGATCATTGCCTGGATATGATCATAATTATTTGAAGTTATATCAATTGCCCAACAGTAATTTGTTTACCCGCCGTATGCTATTTTCCTCGAGAGAAGCCACTAGTGAAATCTACGGACCCCGGGTCTATTCTTTATCATATTTGCTTTGAGATCTATTTTTATTTGCTTTTGTTTTCAGATCTATTATTCTAAAATCCCAAAAATACCTTGCTGCACTTTTTATTTATTTATTTTATTTTGTTTTAGCGAGAGATCTATTTATCCAAAATCATACAAACCAATCTATCTTTTACCCGTGAGGGATTGACAACCCCTCTTACGCGTCGGGTTGCAAGTATTTGTTTTTTGTGTGCAGGTACCATTTACATAGTGATGCTTGGTTCTCCTACTGGTTCGATAACCTTGGTTTCATAACCGAGTGAAATACCTACCGAAGTTGTGCTGCATCATCCCTTCCTCTTCGGAGAAATACTGACGCGGATACGAGCCATCAAGGTACCCCGCCTCACGAGGCTCGCGATGACGTGAGCCATGACGACCAAGGCCAGGAGGGAGCCAGCAGGTGATACGTCTCCGTCATATCTACTTCTCCTAACACTTTTTCTCTTGTTTTGGACTCTAATTTGCATGATTTGAATGAAACTAACCCGGACTGACGCTGTTTTCAGCAGAACTACCATGGTGTTGTTTTTGTTCAGAAATAAAAGTTCTCGGATTGGAACGAAACTTTTTGGAGAATTTTTATATAATAAAAGAAAAATACTGGAGCCAAGAACAACCGGAGGGGGGCCCCTGGGTGAGCACAACCCACCAGGGCGCCCCCCCCTCAGGCGCGCCCAGGTGGGTTGTGCCCACCTGGTGGCCCCGCAGACCCTGATTCCAACGCTATAAAATCCTATTTTTCCAGGAAAAAACCAGGGAGGAAGAATTATCTTGTTTCACGATACTGAGCTGCCACCACCTCCTGTTCTTCATCGGGAGGCCAAATCTAGAGTATGTTCTGGGCTCCGGAGAGGGGGATCTCCGATCTTCGTCATCACCAACCCTCCTTCATCGCCAATTCCACGATGCTCCCCACCGGGAGTGAGTAATTCCTTCGTAGGCTCGTTGGTTGGTGAGGAGTTGGATGAGATTCATCATGTAATCGAGTTAGTTTTGTTAGGGCTTGATCCCTAGTATCCACTATGTTCTGAGATTGATGTTGATATGACTTTGCCATGCTTAATGCTTGTCACTTTGGGCCCGGGTGCCATGATTTCAGATCTGAACCGTTTATGTTATCACCATTATATCTATGTTCTAGATCCGATCTTGCAAGTTATATTCACCTATTACGTGTTATGATCCGCAAACCCCGGAGTGACAGTATTTGGGATACTTTCCGGTGATGACCGTAGTTTGAGGAGTTCATGTATTCACTATGTGTTAATGTTTTGTTCCGGTTCTCTATTAAAAGGAGGCCTTAATATCCCTTAGTTTCCATAAGGACCCCGCTGCCACGGGAGGGTAGGACAAAAGGTGTCATGCAAGTTCTTTCCATAAGCACGTATGACAATTTACGAAATACATGCCTACATTATATTTATGAACTGGAGCTAGTGCTGTATCGCCCTAGGTTATGACTGTTATATGATGAATATCATCCAGCGAATTCACCGATCCAATGCCTACGAATTTTCTCTTATATTGTTCTTGCTAAGTTACTACTGCTACTGTTACTGTTGCACTTGCTACAAAATCATTGCTATCACTGTTACCGTTACTATTACTGTTGCTACTACTATCCAAACTATCATACTACTTTGCTACTGATCACTTTGCGGCAGATAATTAATCTCCAGGTGTGGTTGAATTGACAACTCAGCTGCTAATACTTGCAAATATTCTTTGGCTCGAATCAATAAATTTGGGTTGAATACTCTACCCTCGAAAACTATTGCGATCCGCTATACTTGTGAGTTATCAAGACCTTTTTCTGGCGCCGTTGCCGGGGAGCATAACTATATTTGTTGAATCAATTGGGATTATTATCAATTTATCACTATGAAGAATCTAAAGGATACAAAAACCAAGATCGTTCCCTCTAGGACGAGGGGAGGTAAGGAACTGCCATCACACTCTACACTTGATTCACCTTCTGTTTTGAGTAGACTTGCAACACCAGCACATGCTATTAATCCTGATATGTCACAAGTTATTGATGATGCTACTTCTATGAATGCTACTCATGATGATGCTAGTACCTTGCTTGATGATGGTGTGACACTAGGTGATTTTCTTGATGAACAAATTGCTAGAGCTAAAGATATTGAGAATGCTGAAATTGATGAAATTGTTGAAACTGATGAAATGCCTGAAACAGTAAATCTTGAAACACCTATTAGACCTAGCTCTCCTAGATACGAATTGCCTAAGGTACCTGAAGGTTATGTTATGGATGAGGAGACAGCTAGAGATTTTCTTGCTTGCAATGATAGAGATGATCTTAAGAAATTATTATGCAAACTGAAAGAGAAATCTTTGAATGCTAGAATGAAATGTGATCCTAAGTTTGCTACTTCACCTATCTTTGTTGATGATAAGGATTATGAATTCTCTGTTGACCCAGAGTTAATTACTTTGGTTGAATCTGATCCTTTCCATGGTTATGAAACTGAAACTGTTGTGGCACACCTTACTAAATTGAATGATATAGCCACCCTTTTTGTTCATGATGAAAAGATTCGCTATTATTATATTCTCAAATTGTTTCCGTTCTCATTAAAGGGTGATGCTAAGATATGGTACAATACTCTTGCTCCTGGTTGAGTGCGTAGTCCCCAGGATATGATTTATTACTTCTCTGAAAAATATTTTCCTGCTCATAAGAAACAACTGCCTTACAGGAAATATTTAACTTTGTGCAAATTGAAGAAGAGAGTCTCCCACAAGCTTGGGGGAGGCTTATCCAATTGCTGAATGCTTTGCCTGATCATCCTCTTAAGAAAAATGAAATACTTGATATCTTTTATAATGGACTAACCGATGCTTCTAGGGACTTCCTAGATAGTTGTGCTGGTTGTGTTTTCAAGGAACGAACTGTTGAACAAGCTGAGGAATTATTGAATAATAAATTGAAAAATTATGATGATTGGACTCTTCCTGAACCACCGCATAAACCCACTCCGAAGAAGAGGGGGTATCTTATATCTCTGTCCGGAAGATATGCAAGAGGCAAAGAAATCTATGAAGGAAAAAGGTATTAAAGCAGAGGATGTTAAAAATTTACCTCCTATTGAAGAAATACATGGGCTTGATACACCACCACCCAAGGTGGTAGAGGTAAATTCTTTAATGAAATTTAATGATAATGACAATCCTTATAATATGCATCCTAGTCAATGCCTTCATGAGTTTGATAACTATATTAGAAAACAAGATCACTTCAATGCAAATGTTATGAAACAATTGAAATACAATTCTGATATGATTGCTCGCTTGAGTGACTTGTTATTTAGAATATCCAATGATGTTAGAGGTGTAGGAAAACATGACTCTATGGTTCAAACTCGACTAGAACAAGTTGCTAAATCTCAAAGAGAATTTCTTGATGAAATGAATAATAATATCAATGATCATGCTGTCAGAGTAATGACTAGAGGAGGTAGAATGACTCAGGTACCACTTTATCCTGAGGGACATCCTAAAAGAATTGAACAAGGCTCTCAAAGAATTAACACTGATGCACCTAGTCCTTCTAAAAAGAAGAAGAAAAAAATGATAGGACCTTGCATGCCTCTAGTGAACCTGAAATAGAAAAACCTCTTGATAGTGATAATGATGTTTCTATCTCTGATGCTGAAACTCAATCTGGTAATGAACATTCACCTAGTGATAATGAAAAAGATAATGATGATGTTCATGAAGATACTCAACCAGACAATGATAAACAACCAGATAATGATGTTGAGATAGAACCAGCTGTTGATCTTGATAACCCACAACCTAAAAATAAAAGATATGATAAAAGAGACTTCGTTGCTAGAAAACATGGAAAAGAAAGAGAACCATGGGTTCAAAAACCCATGCCCTTTCCACCTAAATCAACTAAGAAGAAAGATGATGAAGAATTTGAACGCTTTGCTGAAATGATTAGGCCAGTCTTTTGCGCACTCGCTTGACTGATATTTTAAAGATGGCTCCATATGCAAAGTATATGAAAGACATCATCACTAATAAGAGAAAAATACCGGAAGCCGAAATCTCCACCATGCTTGCTAATTATTCTTTTAAGGATGGAGTACCTAAAAAACTGGGAGATCCGGGAATACCAACTATACCTTGCTCCATTAAAAGAAACTATGTGAAAACTGCTTTATGTGATTTAGGAGTTGGTGTTAGTGTTATGCCTTTCTCTTCATACAAAAGACTTGACTTGAATAAACTCACACCTACTGAAATATCTTTGCAAATGGCTGATAAATCAACTGCCATACCTATCGGTATTTGTGAGAATGTGCCTGTTGTTGTTGCAAATGTTACTATCTTGACTGACTTTGTTATACTTGAGATGCCCGAGGACGACAACATGTCGATTATCCTTGGTAGACCCTTCTTGAATACTGCAGGGGCTGTTATTGATTGCAATAAAAGCAAGGTCACTTTTCATATCAATGGTAATGAGCATATGGTGCACTTTCTGAAGAAACAATTCCAGGTGAATGGTATTAATGTTATTGAAAAATCTCTGACACTCACTATTGGAAGTTTTCAACTACCTCTACCTACTACCAAAAAAAAATATGATATACTTATTGTTGGGGACATGCATATCCCCGTAGAGGTAACTTAGTGTTCTACGAAAGTTCTTCGGTTTCATGCTAATCGAAGGTGGTTGTTAATAAGACTTGATCAGCTTTATTAATGGATCATTTTTGAGGGGTATGAAGTTGATGAATTTAGTAAGCACAACTTTCTGTTTCCAACTTTTGTTTTCTGTTTTTCTTAGTTAAATACAATATAATGCCATGTTTTTTCTGTTTTCTGAATTTCCCGTACAATAAAAAATGACCCAAAAATAAAAGTTCTCAGAATGCCCTGAAAATTTAATACATTTTTTTTATATTTAAGAATTTTTTATGCAAATAACATCAGAGGGGGGTGCACCAGGTGGGCACAACCCACCTGGGCGCGCCAGCACCCCCAGGCGCGCCCTGGTGGGTTGTGGTCCCCACGTGGGCCCCCTCACTTATCTCTTTAGCCCATGTCACCACCTACCTCCAGAAAAAAATTCACCATTGCTCTCTCTCTCGTGTTCTTGCTTTCAAACCTGTGGATTTCGGTCTCTTTGCTCGAAGCTCCGTTTCCGAAACTGTTTTGGGGGATTGCTACTTGGTATGTGACTCCTCCATTTGTCCAATTAGTTTTTGCTTTAGTGGTTTATATTTTCAATAATTAGCTACTCTTGGTGCTGCTATAGATGAGCTTGCATGTTGAATTCTTAGAGTTCTAAGTAGTTTGAATGCTCAATATTGCCTCTATGCATGTCTATGAGTAGTTGCTATCAATCTTGTGATGTTTTGTTGACAAAATTTTTGTGGACTAAAAATTTCAGAATTTTATTCATAGGAATAAGATGAGTTTCTTCAGGAGTTCTTCGAGGAGGAGGTCTTCGGAGGCATCATCCAGTAGTGATTCGGTGCGTCGGTCTTATGTTGAACCAAGCGCAAGTTCGATACGAGAAGCAACTACCAAATCCTGCCTATGGCCATGCAACAATTTTATGGTGAGAGCAGGTATTAAAGAAGAATTTGAGCAATATGTTCACAACACAGAGCTCGGTCCCTACCTGGAAGATAAGTGCAACCAACATCTCAGCCTCACAGAATCATTTACTAAAGAATTTAGATTTCATCCTCGTGAGTCTAGTGTGTCGTTTAAACTGTATGACAATCCATTTACCATATCTCTAGAGAGATTTGCTTACCACTGCAAAATCCCATTTTGGGGCTCGCTAGACGAACCACCTAGATCTGAGTACGAAACATTCTTGACTAGCCTCTGCTATGGTGAAACCAGAGGAGTGACACAGGGTAGAATAAAGAGCATTCATTTCCCATCAATTCAATACTTTTCACTCTTCAATGGCAAATGCATTGTAGGCAAGCAGGATTGCAGCATACTTTGTGCCCCTGACTTGAGTCTCTTACACACTGCTCTCACCAGTAATAAGTGTTATAACCTCGGAGCGATTGTTGCACGCAGATTGCAACACAACGCTGGTAGTGGATATTTTTACGGTGGGATTTATGCCTCACGTCTAGCAAGGGGGCTGGGCGTATCACCTTGGCCTAATGACCCTATCCTGCCCACCCAGTACTTAGACTTTGAGGCCATGAAGCGCCATAAAATCCTCAAAGGCGATACCACTAATTATATTTATAATTTATTGCTTAATAATCATTATGTGGTGCTCACCTTTTTGCCTGCTCCTGCTCTCTTTGATTATCACAACAAGGGAAGATATTATGTTCTTGAGAGCGAGGCCCGCGCGCACAACGCTGAGGTTGTAGCTGCTCGGCGAGCTGAGGAGGCTGCACCTAGAGCCTCCGCGAGCTATCACTCCGACTACTACGCAGGCTACTGACGATGATTACCATGTTAGGCCAAAAGCCTAAGCTTGGGGGAGTACGTATATCCACCGACATTACATTCATGTTCACACATTTCATTCCAGTTGTCGGTGTCCACTCTTTTTCATTGTATTATCCATACTAGATTTATTTTCTCGCCTTCTTCTTGTGTGTTTCAAAAACTTTAAGAAAACCCAAAAATATTTCCTGCTTCTTTTCATTTTTTTCTTTCTAGTTTAATTAATTGTAGTATTAAAAGAAAAAACCAAAAAGATTTCTCGATTCTTCTTCTTGCTTGTTGGGAGCTTTCCCGTGTAAATAGTTTTTCTCGTTTTTGTTTTTCCTTCTTTAATATGCTTTCTTCTAGAAAAACTAAAAACTCCAAAAGTATTTCAGTGTGTTTCTCTGAATTTCTTTTCCGTTTATTGAGTCATACCAAGGAGAAGACGACGATGAAAATGTTGAGTGGCTCTCATATGCATTATTGTTGATCTAACGAAGAGCCCAAATTACCTTGTCTTCTCCTTTGAATAAAATGTTTGCAGATTCCATCTTAGTCCATGGCACTCTTGCACTATTATTATTTTCAAATCGTTCTGTCGTGCAAGTGAAAGGCAATAATGACGATATTTGGTGAACTGGCTGTGGCAGAGAGAAACGGGTATGAACTCAACTTGTTCTGTTTTTGAAAATATGTTTAACCTAGTATCCATGATTCAGCATATTATGATCAAACATGTTTGCAATGATAATTAGAGATTATAGTTTCTCATGCCATGCTTAAGTAACTAGGAGTGGATAATTGTCGGCGTACGACACCAATGGGATCACGTGGATCCCTTTTACGGTTCGGCAGGGAGAGAGGTATGCACAAAGAGCAGATCCAACGATCAACGCGAGGGGATTTTTACCCAGGTTCGGGCCGCTGAGAAGCATAATACCCTACTCCTGCTTTGGTTTATTGTGGGTGTTTAAGCCCAAGCTCCAGGAGCGCTTGCGGTGAACAGTATGTTCGAGCAGCAGCTACGCATGCAGAATGGGCCAGAGAGTCCTCCTTCCTGTAGCTACGCCTTGGACCTCCTTTTATACGTCCAAGGGGTCACCAACAGTGGCGTACAGTACATACAAGAGGTGTAAAGTTGCTACAGTGTTTACATGTTTATCACTGATGACTTAGGACAAACGCATTAAATGCTCCGTTTAGGTGTCCCTTACTTTCTTGGGGACGGAAAAAGGGCTCGTCCCATCAGCACCGCTTAAGCCCGTCCCATCAACACCGCTTAAGCCCGTCCACCACCAGTGCCATGACACGCATCCAGGAGGACAAAACCCAAATAACAGGCTGGCCGATGCGCTGGAGCAGTGGCAGGGTGGCGGAGTCTTGCTGGGTGTGAGTCTTGCCGGGTCTTCGCAAGCCATCCCGGCAAGTATCTTGCCGGGGATCCGGCCTTTGGGCTTCTGTCTTCTGGTCACTGGTTTGAATGCCTTCTTGATAGTCTTGCACTTGCTTCCAGCTGTCCCCCGACAGGCCTTGTCGCGGGTATGGCTACAACCATCCGTGCACAAGTATGGGGTACTAAAGGACCCAAAATTTAGTACACCGACAGGAGCCCCCGGGCCTAGGCCATACGCGGGTGCGAGGCGTTGTTGGGCTAGGCCCAAACAGTGCACGGGCACGCGTGGCAGGAGTTAGCTGTTGTAATTATCTCGTTTACCGCACTTTCCCACGACGCGTATTGAATGCGCGATGTGGGATACGTGCGCGGAACGACCGCAGTGCAGCGCGCTTGCAAAGGCGCATTCACATTGATTAGAAAGGAGGCAGCCCCGCGCCTTCCCCATAAAAAGGAATCCACAGAGGCGCCGCTCATTTACCTCCCATCCTTTCCAATCTGGAGACCGCCATCGCCTTCTTCCTCATGCTCGAAACAGAGTCTCTCCCGGCCATCTGCCACCTCCACACCCTCATCGCCCTCGGCTCCTACTTCCAGAGTTGCCATGCCGCCCAAGACGAGCAAGGGCAAAGAGGTGAAAGCCATCGACTCGGATGCCAAGGCGGAAGAGTCCGAGCTGGTGAAGATGCGGAAGGAACACGTCGTCTTCGCCCCGACGCTCGACGCGAGCGCCCTGAGGGATCGGTATTTATGCATGTGGGGGAGGGAGACAAAGGCTCACCCTGCTACTCGTGTGAATCCTGCTTCCTCCAAGGGTGGCCCAGATAAATTCCCTTTCTTTGCCGCCTACTTTTATTGCGGGCTCTGCCCTCCGTTTTCTGATTTCTTCATCGACATCTTGTACACATACGGCTTCCGTCTCTTGGATTTCACGCCAAATGCCATGACTTCATGCCAGTCTTCGCCCATCTCTGTGAAAATTTCGCCGGAGTAGTCCCCAGCACAGCCCTCTTTCGCCACTATTTCATTCCCCGTATCGAAAAAGGAGACGCCCTTTCCGGTTCTATCACCTGGATTCCAAGGGCATGGAATAAAGAGATATATCCAGAGGGGCTCTTCCGTAGCAAGTGGGAAGAATGGCGGGGCGAATGGTGCTGGATTAAGGAGAAGGATCCTCAGCCTTTCTGTTTGCCCCGACAAATGAAAGTGGTCCGCGGCAATGACTGGAGCGCTCTTGATCCCCAAGATGAGAAGCTCACAATCGCAATTACCAGGATCCACCGTCTCAGGGTTGCCGGGCTCACAATAGAAATGGTTGGCGCTGATTTCCTTCGCCGCCGCATCGCTCCTCTGCATAACAAAGGGAGACCAGCCTGGGAGTTTCGGAATGCAGCAGATATCATGAGGCTGTGTCCTGGTCTGAATAACAACTTGACAGTCATGCAGCACATAGCTCTCTGCCACAAACTGTTCAGGCCCGACGGGAAATATAAGTTGCCGGCGAGCGTAATTCCTCTGTGCAACAACTCCGCTCTGACCTCAATCATCACCATGATGCCGGTGTGCAATGCTCACGGCCTTGACGAAACTTGGGTCGAGCCATCCGCAGAGCGCACACAGGAGTTCTTTGACAATCTGTCGGAGAGAACCATCCGGGAAGAGACAAACCTCATCCGCCCCACTACTGATGAAGAAGTGGCATATATCGCCAGCAGGGCGGAAGAGGTGAATCTTGCCGCGGAGGCCGGTAGCGTTGCTTTCACGGAAGGGGAAAGTAGTGAAGAAGAAGTGATGTCAGAGGAAGACCCTACCGGGCATGGTGAAACTGCCGGGGAGCAGAGTAGCACAGCTGCCGGGGGACCTTCCGTCGAAGACACAGCCGAGGAGCAACCGCGCGAGGAGCCCCCAGCTCCAGAGAAGAAGAAGCGTGTTCTTCGGAAAGATGCCTCTGGCGTTCCAGCAAATCAACCTTCCTCGGGCGGTGAGATTTCCGACAAGGGGGCGACCGGCAAGGCTGCGCGGTGGCAAGAAGCTCAACAGCAACACATGTGGCGCACGAGACGCACGACCGCGGCAACAATTGGAGCGGCGGGGGCGTCTCATACGACTGCACCAACGACCGGAGCAACAGGATCACATCAACCTACCACTTCTGCCGTAGCCAAGCGACTCAGGACCCTTCCTTTGCCCCCTCGCACGGACACTGTAGTGGAGGTCGACTTCGACATCTCCGCTTTTAGCCCTGAAAGAGAAGAGTAAGGGCCATGCCGGATCTTTTAACTTCTGAGTTCCTGATTTTCTTAACTCATTTGTCTTGCTTTAGCCTGTTTCCACAGAGATACGAAAACATTGGCGCAAAGGATGGTGAAGAAGGCTAAAACTTCAACGGGCGATGAGCCTTCGGCAAGCACCATAGGCACACTAGAGCCCATCGTCATCAGCCCGGAGCTCATCCCTCAACGCAGTCCCCAACTCAGCCCCCAACGTGAGTCCACTACTCATTTTCCGCTGGCGAGCATTGAGATGTTTATCCTTGCTACTGACATCACCGGGCTTGCAGGAGAAGAACGGCAACAAAGAGAGCCACTGGAGGCCGTTCCCGACATGCCGCCCCCGTCAACCGCGCCGCCCAGAGATGAATCTCCGGCAAGGGCTTCCACTGGCGAGCCTATTCATGTTGAAGAGGAGCCGGCAAGCACGGGCACTGGCAGTCCTACATTGGCAACAAATGTTGCCGGGAAAGAAGAAACCACCTCTCAACAGCTCGACACAGGTAAACCGCTTGCCTCCGAGTACTTGTCACTCTGTCTTTATTTTTGTCTTCTTGAACTTCAACCTTGGTCTCATCTTGTTTCCTTCCCCGGTCTTCAGATCTTCCTTCGATGGAACAAATGGATGCTAATATCGTCATCGAGGAGACCGCCAAGGATGCTGCCGCCGAGGCCGACAAAGTCGCTGCTGACGAATCCGCCAAGGTCGCATAGGAAGAAACCGCCAAGGGGTCTGCTGAGAGGGCCGGCAAGGAGACCGGTGACCATACTGATGGCATTCCTGCCACAGGAGCGCCTGGCGCTGCACCGGTCATGGAGCCCCCAGTTGCCGGCGAGGCAGTTGTCGAAGACCAACCGTCAACATCCGAAGCCCCTCCGTCAAGCAGATACCTTAAGGTTGGCGACAACCTGTTCGTCAGCATACCAGGGACGGCAAGCACTAGGGTGCCAACCGAAGGGGAAATTCTCGATGAAGACGTCATCGCCGCTGCTGGACTCAAGATCGTTGACGAGCCACGCGCCAACAGCAGCGAGTCCAAGGAAGAATAGCTCCTCCAAACCATGAGCGACAACCTTCAAAAGCTCCAGGCGCTTCACCGCACCCGAAAGGAGAAATTAGACTCCAGGGCAGCAGTTATTGAAGCAGCGGAGGCAGATTTCCAGAAGTGCGTCGAGGAAATGCAAGTCTAGTACGCTGAGGCTTTCCAGGAGCTAATGGCTGGCCGGGAACAACTGAGTCAAAGTTGGAGCGAGTTCGTCTTAAAGCAGTCCGACGCCAAGAAGGCACAGGAAGAGGCCGCACAGCGGGCCGCTGCAGAGGAAGCTCGCTTAACAGAAGCCACGTCAGGCTCGATGCTCATGAAGAGGACCTTGCCGCTTGTGAGGAGGCGCTTGCCGCCAAGCTCCACAGCAAGGACGAGGCGATCGAAAAGCTCATCGTGCAGCGAACCCAGGAGCTGGAGCAGAAACACAAGGAGACGCTCGAAACTCTGGCCATAGATCACGCCGGCAAGTTGAACGAGGCCATCGATGCCGCCGAAGCTACAGAGGCCGCCAAGAACGAGCTGGGCGATAAAGTAAAGAGGCTGGAGGCGGATCTCGAGGATCATGGCAAGGAGCTCTCGACACTCAAAGCCGACAGAGAGAAGACTCTCTACAGCTTGGCGGAGATGCAAACTACCATATCCGACAAGACCAAAAAGCTCACCTCAGCCAATGAATCCATTGCGGATCTGAATCTGAAGATGACCATGCTGGAGAAGTCCCTAGAGGACGGCAAGGCTCGCGAGAAGGCTTTGATCAAAGACCTCCGGAATGAGAAGGACCTGCTCAAGAGCGCCGCCGCCACTTATAATGATTTTGAGAAAGGTGTGAAGATCTGGACCGAGCGCCTTGTTGACGTCGCGGAAAGACTTGCTGCAGAACTGTCCACCATGGGCCTGCAGAACTTCAACTACTCTTCTGACGACAGGGTGTCTCCGAGCGCCAAGCTGACCATGTTCTTCGAGAGCGTCATTGATGCCCTGAAACTGCTCCATTCTGAACGAGCAACCCATCTAGCCAAAAAATCCCGCAAACTCTGCCGGGCCGTCGTCCTCAAGGTGCTCGTCAAAGTGGTGCACAAGAACCCTGGCATCAATCTTACCAATGTTCTTGATTGCCTGCCGAAAAATATCGACCTCAAGGCACTCGAAGAGCTTGTCACGCCCATCGTCGACAAGGTGGACCAAGTCAAGAGGGTCGAAGGCCAGCGCAGGGACTAGCCGCTTCGCTTCTTTTTGTCGCCACCGTTTCATGCCAAAGACAGTTTCATCTGAAGTTAGAATCGCGGCAACTATCAATATAATATAACTTGCTATGTTTTGGATGAATGCACGCTATTTCTCTTGTCGGATTTCTTTCTGTATGGTGCATGCCCTACGCTTATTGGAAAACTTGCCGGTGCGCGCACCCTTGCCGCGAGCGCTTTGAGGAACGGATCCTTAGCAGCCTGCTGGAGGTGTCGCTACCGGCAAGATACCTTGACGTTTTTAGTGCAGCCACCTAAGCTGTTGAGCGGACTCAAAATAGAGTAAGGGCGCAACCGATCACGACAAGGTTCCTTCACGTGCAGGTTTTCCATACAAAGGCCGAAATCGTTCAAGGAAAATAACCTTTAAGTAAAAAAAATTCACTTAAAGACTTAGCTTTTTGTTGCTGTGCTCCATTCTGCAAGATGTCAACTTTGAACGTCGCCTGTCCGTATCCTCACTCCCCCCGGCAAACTTGCATGCGAGGGAACCTTCTATCTTTTGAGAAAAAAGAAAGAAGAGAAAATAGGGATATGGAACCTTGGCGGTTCGTTAACGCTTACCGGAAGCAAATGTAATACAATATCTCGGATACGCATTCAAATAGATTAACATGAAAATCAACAGGAATTGTAAAACACTTAAGCTTATTCAACTATGCACAGGGTCTGTGCCTGGCTTTGTACAAAGGATCATATGCCTTGCCGGCAAAACTAGTACAAAAGGTGGTTGCCGGGAGACCCGGCAACCGCGCCTTATAGGTAGAACTTACGAAGATGTTCGATATTCCAGGAATTGCTCACTAGAATGCCATCCTCGGTCTCCAGGCGGACTGCGCCAGGCCTGGTGACTCGTACTACCCGATAAGGGCCTTCCCACTTCGGCGTCAACTTGTTAGAATTCTTGGCCGACTGATCGCGCCGAAGAACAAGGTCGCCTTCCTCAAGACTTTGGGCATGAACCTTGCGGCTATGGTAGCGGCGCAAGGCTTGCTGGTAGCATGCAGCTCGCACAGCAGCCTGAAGACGATCTTCCTCAAGGAGCGTAGCGTCATCTTGCCACAACTGCTCTTGCTCAAGCTCATCATAAGCGAGCACTCGAGGTGACCCGTATATGAGTTCTGTGGGGAGAACTGCTTCCGCCCCGTATACTAGGGAGAAGGGTGTCTGGCCAGTGGCTCGATTTGGTGTCGTTCTGATTGACCGAAGAACCGCCAGCAGCTCATCAATCCAGCGCCTTCCGCACTTTTTCAGCTTGTCGAAAGTCCTTGTCTTGAGACCTCGCAACACTTCAGCATTTGCCCTTTCCGCTTGGTCATTGCTCCTCGGATGAGCAACAGAAGCAAAACAGATTTTGCCGCCAAGGTCTTGGACGTACTACATGAAGGTGTGGCTCGTGAACTATGTGCCATTGTCGATGATAATTCTATTTGGCACACCAAAACGGCAAACTAGTCCTTTGAAGAACTTGACGGCTGATTGTGCTGTCACCTTTCTCACTGCTTCCACTTTCGGCCACTTTGTGAACTTGTCGATTGCGACGTGCAAGTACTCAAAGCCCCCGGTAGCACGGGGAAAAGGGCCCAATATGTCGAGCCCCCAGACCGAAAATGGCCAGGAAAGAGGGATTGTCTGAAGAGCTTGAGCTGGCTGATGCAAATTTTTTGAATGGAACTGGCACGCTTCACACTTGGTTACTAGTGCAGTTGCATCCTGGAGGGCAGTGGGCCAAAAGAAACCTTGCCGGAATGCCTGACCGACAAGAGCCCTTGAGCCTATGTGGGAGCCACATATGCCTCCATGTATCTCTGCCAACAGCTCCAATCCATCTTCCCGAGGAATGCACTTCAATTTCACGCCATTCGGTCTCTTTCTGTATAGGACATTGTCCACGAATTGGTACATACTAGACCGACGGGCTACTTTCTCCGCTTCTTCCTGTTCTTCGGGGAGTTCCCCTGTCTGGAGGAACTGGACAATGTGCTGTGCCCATGATGGAGCCTGAGGCTCGACAACAAGGACTAAAGGCATGTCTTCTGTCGCAGGAGCGTTTGTCTCAACGGCAAGGGCTCGAGGCCCTGCCGTAGCCTGTTGCTCCCCGACAAGCTTGGCGTTGTTCCCGGCAACTTCCTTGCCGGCGACTTCTGGGAGTTCTACGGGAAAGTACTGGCCGGATGCGGTGACCCAGCATACCACTGCATGGTGTAGTATGCCTGTCGTTGATATAACGCCCATAAGATACCGTCTCATGAACCTTATATCCCTCAGAGTGTACAACAGAAACATAGCGGGTCCAAACCATCATTATATTACAACCTTTATTCAAACAAAGATCCAACGTTGAAACAATTCAAACTACTGGTACCAAAATGCGGGGTACCACTATTGATCCTGCGATCACTTATTTGGTTTAGATCATGTCACTCACATGATCAAGCTGACTGCTACTACTATTCTACACTACTCTTGTTGTTGCTGATGCTCTGATCCTTCTCGTCCGTTGTCGGCTCCATAGGCGATGATGTAGTCAGACTCCTTCGACTCCACCGGAAAGGTCTGGCTCCTCGTAGAAGTACTCTCCAGCAACATTGGGATCCTCCGGCAGCTCCTCCAAATACTCACAGTCTGGAGGGGAAATAGTACAAGGGATGAGTACAGGAGGTACTCAACAAGTTCATAGATATTCTGGGTGGAGATGCACTATAGCTACTAGTGATTCCAAATAGGTCTCAGCATTGATTTTGGAAAATATCTGTAGCACCAAGTTTTACTTATAGCATTTAGTCATCAGACTTCACGGGATGTTAGAATCTCCAATAGACTCCTTTCCCACCGCGTTCACAGATCTTTCCCAGATCAGGGAGTGACAAGCCACAATTCATTACACTCTGCAGAGGTGCGCTACTTTACCCACGAACGATTAACTTAGCCCTTTTGCCTGGTCCGTAACCTTGCACATCCATGATGCGTGGCCAGGTCTAAGATCCGAGTCTTTCACTATCACATGTTTACCAATGCCCCTGCCCCTGGCTCGAGAGGTCTTCCCTCTTTTGCCCAAAATCTGCTACAAGTAGGGTTTATACGGCCCCGTGACCGATGAGCATTTACGCCGCCCTGGCGATAAAGGATTGACGACCCTCTGCCGATAGGGTATTTACGGCACCCATAGCCGACATGATATATCGACTCCCTGGGCCGGTTATACGGATTTACGCCCCGCGGCAAACCTGTGCGAGGGCACATCGGTATGAGGAAAAGTTATTTACTCGCCCGTCCCATTCCAGGCTCCGTGGTCAACGCTATCGCTACGGCGCTGGAATGTCTGCTGACTTTGGTTATTAATCCCGGTACAATGAAACTCTACCACCGTGTTACCATCCTGAGTTCCATTGCCCACCAATGAATTGATAGTACTGAATATAATTTTATTTAATGCAATGAATAGATTATGCAAGTGGAGAATTTTGTAAAGATGCTTTTACGAAAGCATAAACAAAGGCATGCAAGGTATGAACTTGCCTGATGATCGATAGGTAGTGTAACTCGAGGCTTCGAGACTCACGGTTGCCTCGGGTTCTGAAAATGACATATAGTCCGATAAGGACTAATGTTGCAAGAAAATCTGCAAGATGCTATATGCATAGGATGACATGGCTTTTCTCCCCCTCTAACCCTCCAAGGTTTTATTAGTGCATTTCTTTCAATTTATTTTATTAGATTATTATTGTTAACTCTTATTTCCATAGTTTTTTTCTTCTTATAATTAAATTTATTATTATTATTATTATTAGTGATTTGAGACACTTTGGTAGTGAGTCATACCTGGTATTCGGTTCTATGATTTTATGTGGATTATTAATTCTTTTTTTATTTCTTAATGAAAATAATATTACTTTTAATTAACATAGTTGAAATACTTGATTTTAAGATTGTATTAAATATTTTTAGACGTGAATTTGCACTTTGTTTATATTTATTTATTTTATAATTTAAGTTGATTTATAACCTTAACACACCTGTATTGGTTTGGGTTAGTCTGACACACACGTGATGTGGACTAGTACTAATTAACACATATGTATTCTTTTATTAATTATTTCTATGTTTCATATGTAATATAACTTTGTAATATTTATTCAATTATCAATAAAGCTTTAATTTTTCTTTATTGTTCAAATTCTATATTAAACGCAATTCCAATTCGTAATGATTGGAACTTATGCACTTAAGTCCTTTTATCTTATTTGAATTATAATTTGAACCCAAAACTCTAAATAAGAGTGAAGGTCATGTCCAAATTATTTAAAATGCAAATTTAACTTAGTAATTTGAATGCAAGTTTGATTTGGTTTTGAGATGCAAGTTGATGATAACCCCGACCTATATGCATGAATGCAAATAACATTCGAAAAAAAATTCCCCGCTCTCTCAAACTACGGGTCATTACACCGGAATCCAACCTCCTTCGTTTATCTTGCCCCGCTGATGGTGTTACGGACGGCTGAGTCAATCGGAGCACAAAAGTACCTGGTTCCACAGGTAACTTGAGGGCAGCGCGCTTTGACAGGTCGTCAGCAATGTTGTTCTCTGTTCGAGGAACATGCTCGGTTTGCAGACCGTCAAAGCGCTCCTCCAATTTCCTCACTTCATCTACGTATGCTTCCATCAACGGGCTCCGATAGTCTTTGTTAACTTGCTTGACGACAAGCTGTGAATCACCTCTGACGATGAGCTTCTTAATTCCAAGGTCCGCCGCGATCCTGAGACCGGCAAGCAACCCTTCATATTCTGCAGTGTTGTTTGTTGATCTCTCCCGAGGAAAGTGCATCTGAATTACATATTTGAGGTGCTCTCCAGTGGGTGCGAGAAGCAGCACGCCAGCACCGGCGCCTTGCAGCGAGAAAGCCCCGTCAAAATACATAATCCACTCTCGATTTGTTTCCTTACCGGGGAGAGTTGTCCCTTGACTTTCTTTGTCTGGCGTTGGGGTCCATTCTGCAATGAACTCCGCCAAGGCTCTGCTCTGAATTGTTGAAGTGCTTTCAAACTTGAGACCAAAGCTTGACAGTTCCAACGACCAGTCCACAATCCTGCCGGTCGCATCTGGATTTCGTAAAATCCGTTGCAACGGGAAGCGAGTGACGACGGTGATCTCATGTGCTTGGAAATAATGGCGCAGCTTCCTCGAGGCCATAGGGAGGCCGAAGGGCAACTTCTGCATGCCAGAGTATCTTGACCTAGCCCCCTGCAAAAGGGAGCTGACAAAATAAACTGGGCATTGCACCATCTTCTTCCTCTGTGTTGCTTCATTTGACTTGGCAAATCTTGCCTTGTCGGCACCAGACTCTGCCGGGGAAAATCCCGGCTCGTCGTTTGACGGTCTTGCCGCTGCCGCTATTTCTTCGTCGACTTCTCTCTGTGCTACTAACGCAGCACTAACCACTTGATTTGTCGCCGCTAAATATAGCAGCAACGGCTCTTGTGGTTTAGGTGCGACTAGTGTTGGCGGAGAGGAGAGGTACCTCTTCAAATCTTGCAGTGTTGCCTCCGCTTCCGGAGTCCATTTCATTGGACCTGCCTTCTTCAAGATTTTGAAAAAAGGCAGGGCGCGCTCAGCAGATTTGGAGATGAACCTGCTCAGAGCCGCGATGCAGCTGGCAAGTCGACGCACATCTTTGACGCGTCTCGGTGCTTCGATCTGCTCAATTGCCTTGATCTTGTCGGGATTTGCCTCGATCCCACGCTGAGACACAAAGAACCCGAGAAGCTTGCCGGATGGAATGCCAAACACACACTTCTCGGGATTGAGCTTCAAATTGATCTTGCGCAGATTTGCAAATGTCTCTTCTAAATCTTGTATGAGCGTTGCTTTGTCCTTGGTTTTAACCACTATGTCATCCATATAAGCTTCCATATTTCTATGTAGCTGAGGCTCAAAACCAATCTGGACCGCTCTCGCAAACGTTGAACCAGCACTTTTCAACCCGAAAGGCATACGTAAGAAACAATACGTACCACACGGGGTGATAAATGCGGTTTTCTCGTAGTCTTCCTTTGCCATGAAAATTTGATGGTACCCTGAATAGGCGTCGAGAAACGACAACAAATCGCAGCCGGCAGTGTAGTCCACAATCTGGTCGATGTGCGGCAAGGGGAAAGGATCTTTTGGATAGGCTTTATTGATATCTGTATAATCAATACACATCCTCCATTTTTCATTCGCCTTGCGCACTACAACTAGATTGGCCAACCATGTTGGATGGAGCACTCCTCTGACCAAACCTGCTGCTTCCAGCTTCCTGATTTCTTCGGCAATAAATTCTTGCCGTTCCAAAGCTTGCTTCCTAACTTTCTGCTTGACGGGCCGTGCATGAGGACAGACAGCAAGATGGTGCTCAATTACTTCCCTGGGAACACCGGGGATATCAGATGGTTGCCATGCAAACACATCGATATTCGCCCGCAGGAAAGCAATGAGCGCGCTTTCCTATTTGTCATCGAGGGTGGAACTTATGGTGAAAGTTCCTCCCGTACCATCCTCCTTGACGGGCACCTTCTTAGTTTCTGGTGGAGCTGCCTTGGATTTCTTGCTCTTGACGGTGGAGCTTTCTGGCACATCCTCAACGGGAGCGCAGCACTCCGAGGAGGTGCGCTTACCGGAGTGCATGCTAGAGGTCTTTCCGGTCTTCTTCTTCCCCCCAGGAGCTTCAGCGGCAGGAGAAAGTGCCTTGGCGGCAGATGCTGCAACTGCCTCCCGGTAGAGTTGGTCGGCGCAGATAAGCGCATCCTTCTTATCGGAGTTGACAGTGATGATGCTTATCGGCCCGGGCATCTTCAATGTATTATAAGCGTAGTGCGAGGCCGCCATGAATTTGGCCAGCGCTGGACGGCCCAGAATCCCGTTATATGGTAACGGAATCTTGGAGACGTCGAAAACGATCTTTTCTGTTTTGTAGTTCAGCTCACTGCCAAATGTCACCGGCAGTGTGATCTTGCCCTTCGGCTGGCTCCTTCCTGGATTGATCCCTTGAAACATGCCCATTTCCTCGAGATCTTCATCAGGAATTTGCAACCTCTTGATCACACTAGGCGAGATCAAGTTCAAACCGGCCCCACCGTCAACTAACATTTTTCACCTTGAGGTTGTGAATCGTTGGTGAAACCAACAATGGCAAACACCCGACCGCGGTTGTGCGATCAGGGTGATCATCAGCGTAAAAAATGATAGGCGTGTTGGACCATTTCAGAGGCTTCCGGGCATCGACTGACGGCCCTGTCGCATTAATCTCGCGCACCCACTGTTTAAGTTGGCGGTGAGAAGAATGCAACGAGGCACCTCTGTCAATGCACATAGCTTCTGTAGCCTTTTGGAACTCGTGCTCGCTGGAGTCGTCGTCCTCTTCATTGTCATCGTCACCCCCCTCTTCCTTATCACGGCCTCGAGCGGGCCTCTCCTTCTGTTGCTTGGCCTTGCCGCGGCGACCTTCTCGGCCACCGCATTTCTTGCTAGACCCTTCAGCACCATCCTGGGCCCTCTCCTTATCTCGCCTTTCATACTCAGCCTTCTGCCTCTCGACAAGCTGCTCAACTTGCCGGCAATTCTGGAGATCATGGCCCTTGGTGCGATGGATCTTGCAATATTGCTTGTTGGATCCCTTCGGCTTGTCGGCAGCCGCCAAGGCCTGACAGGAGGCACACCCGGCAACCTCCTTGCCGGGGCCATCAGCCTTGATCTTCTTGGCGGTGCCGGGGTTGCCGGATTCCTCGACGGCAAGAACGGCCTTGCCCTTACGCTTCTTGTTACGTCATCGGCCTTTCTTCGTCGGGGCGGCGGCGTCTTCTCCTTCAGAGTCGATTCCTGCGCCAGCATCCTCCCCGGGGAGTCTCCTTCCCTCTTCGGCCCAAGCACATTTGTCTGCCAGAGCATAGAGCTCGGCAATATCCCTGACTTTGTTCATCGCCAGCTCTTCCCGCATCTTGTAGTTGCGCACGTTCTGATGAAACGCGCTAATAACAGCGGCAGGATGAATGTCTGGGATATTGTGTTGTATACGGCTGAATCTCTGTATGTACTTGCGCAAGGGCTCGCCCTCTTTTTGAGGGATGAGATGTAAATCGATTTCCTGGCCAGGAGCTTGGTGGCCTCCGGTAAAGGCGCCAACAAACTCATGACACAAATCTGCCCAGGAGGAAATGGAATTCTCCGGCAGATGCATCAACCACGACCTGACGTTGGGCTTAAGTACCAACGGGAAGTAGTTGGCGAGTATCTTGTGGTTCCGAGCCCCGGCAGCCTGCACCGCAATGGTGTAGATGCTCAGGAACTCCGACGGGTGAGTCTTGCCATCATATTTCTCCGGGACCTCCGGCTTGAACGTTCGGGAATCGGGCCACTGGACCCGCCGCAGCTCACGGGTAAACGCCGGGCAACCCACCTCATAAGGTAAGTCGCCAGGGTCCCCCGGCGCAGGATTATCCACAGTGGGTCCCGCGCGTCTGTCAAATTGATAGCGCGCTTCCCGTCGCCGCTCGATGGTGGTCCGAGCGTCTTCTCTGCTTCGCTCCCGAAGAACTTGACGTTGATCGTGGCGAGTTCGCGGATCTGACGACGCCGTGGAATCGTCATCACAGCCGTCGATCCACCGAGTTAGCGACCGCTGTTGGTATCATGGAGGAGAGTGCACCGTAGTCGTACCACCTCCAGTCTTTTCGCCATCGGCGCGTGTCGGCTCGATGGACCGCCGCTGCGAAGGCTCCGCCTGCTGCGGCCCATCTCTGTTGACGAAACCGATGAGGCTCTGAATAGTAGCTCTCCATTCTTCAAGCTTCTCCGGAGCGGGAGGGAAAGCCAGGAGCTGCTGCGCTCGCGCCAACGCTTCTGCTGGTGTAGGCGGTGGCGAAAGGTGCGAGGAACGTGAGGTGCTCTGACTCCTAACCGTGTTAGAAGGAGCTCCACCATGGTCCCGCGACCACGCCGCGTTTCCACCGGCATCTTGGTGTGCATGCTGGACCCGCGCATCTCGGGAATGATGCGCAGGGGTCTTTCCTTGGGGACGCCTAGAACAACCGACGTCACGGTGCTGTTCATCGCGCACGACCTGAGAAGGCCGCCGCGCATGCGCCGGCGTGGGTGTCTTGGAAGGCGCCATCCCGTCCTTGTAGTTCGCTGCGCCACCTGTAGGCAGCACGGCTCCGTCCTTAGATCTAGCGTCGTGCGGGTTGTTGTCGCCGCTGCGAACAATGCCACTCGCCTGGCTTTGATTGCCAGAACGTCGTGGAGGCTCAAGACCTCCACCTCCTCCACCTGCGTCCACGCTATCGCCCGTCCGTGAAAGCACGGGCAAACCGGACGCGGATGGACCAACCGCCATGAAACCCTTCTTCTTGGGAGACATGGTGACGAAGATGATGAAGAAACTGACGCGTTGATCGCTTGATCAGGTTCACACAACCTACAACCCCTACCTGGCGCGCCAAAGATGTCGGCGTACGACACCTATGGGATCGCGTGGATCCCTTTTACGGTTCGGCAGGGAGAGAGGTATGCACAAAGAGCAGATCCAATGATCAACGCGAGGGGATTTTTACCCAGGTTCGGGCCGCTGAGAAGCGTAATACCCTACTCCTGCTTTGGTTTATTGTGGGTGTTTAAGCCCAAGCTCCAGGAGCGCTTGCGGTGAACAGTATGTTCGAGCAGCAGCTACGCATGCAGAATGGGCCAGAGAATCCTCCTTCCTGTAGCTACGCCTTGGGCCTCCTTTTATACGTCCAAGGGGTCACGAACAGTGGCGTACAGTACATACAAGAGGTGTAAAGTTGCTACAGTGTTTACATGTTTATCACTGACGACTTAGGACAAACGCATTAAATGCTCCATTTAGGTGTCCCTTACTTTCCTGGGGACGGAAAAAGGGCCCGTCCCATCAGCACCGCTTAAGCCCGTCCCATCAGCACCACTTAAGCCCGTCCACCAGCAGTGCCATGACACGCATCCAGGAGGGCAAAACCCAAATAACAGGCTGGCCGCTGCGCTGGAGCAGTGGCAGGGTGGCGGAGTCTTGCCGGGTGCGAGTCTTGCTGGGTCTTCGCAAGCAATCTCGGCAAGTATCTTGCCGGGGATCCGCAAATCCTTAAAGACTCAATCCAATAAGATAACTTCAAAGGGAAAACTCAATCCATTACAAGAAGGTAGAGGGGGAGAAACATCATAAGATCCAACTATAATAGCAAAGCTCGCGGTACATCAAGATCGTGCCAAATCAAGAACACGAGAGAGAGAGATCAAACACATAGCTACTGGTACATAACCTCAGCCTTGAGGGTGAACTACTCCCTCCTCGTCATGGAGAGCGCCGGGATGATGAAGATGGCCACCGGTGATGATTTCCCCCTCTGGCAGGGTGCCGAAATAGGGTCCCGATTGGTTTTTGGTGGCTACAGAGGCTTGCGGCGGCGGAACTCCCGATCTAGGTTTCTTTTTGGGGGTTTCTATATTTATAGGATTTTTTGGCGACGAGAACAAGTCAGGGGTCCACGAGGAGCCCACAAGACCGGAGGGCGCCCCCAAGGGGTAGGGCGCGCCCTCCACCCTTGTGGAGGCCTCGTGGCTCTTCTGGCCCAACTCTTTTGCTTCGGGGGCTTCTTCTGGTCCATAAAAAATCTCCGTTAATTTTCAGCTCATTTGGACTCCGTTTGATATCCCTTTTCTGCAAAACTCAAAAACAAGGAAAAAAACAGAAACTGGCATTGGGCTCTAGGTTAATAGGTTAGTCCCAAAAATAATATAAAATAGCATATAAATGCATATAAAACATCCAAGATGGATAATATAATAGCATGGAACAATAAAAAATTATAGATACGTTGGAGACGTATCAAGCATCCCCAAGCTTAATTCCTGCTCGTCCTCGAGTAGGTAAATGATAAAAACAGAATTTTTGATGTGGAATGCTACCTAACATATTTATCCATGTAATCTTCTTTATTGTGGCGAGAATATTCAGATCCATAAGATTCAAAACAAAAGTTTAATATTGACATAAAAACAATAATACTTCAAGCATACTAACAAGGCAATTATGTCTTCTCAAAATAACATGGCCAAAGAAAGCTTATCCCTACAAAATCATATAGTCTGGCTATGCTCCATCTTCATCACACAAAATACTCAAATCATGCACAACCCCGATGACAAGCCAAGCAATTGTTTCATACTTTTGACGTTCTCAAACCTTTTCAACTTTCACACAATACATGAGCGTGAGCCATGGACATAGCACTATAGGTGGAATAGAATATGGTGGTTGTGGAGAAGAAAAAAAGAGGGAGATAGTCCCACATCAACTAGGCGTATCAACGGGCTATGGAGATGCCCATAAATAGATATCAATGTGAGTGAGTAGGGATTGCCATGCAATGGATTCACTAGAGCTATAAGTGTATGAAAGCTCAAAAAAGAAACTAAGTGGGTGTGCATCCAACTTGCTTGCTCATGAAGACCTAGGGCATTTGAGGAAGCCCATCGTTGGAATATACAAGCCAAGTTCTATAATGAAAAATTCCCACTAGTATATGAAAGTGACAAAATAGGAGACTCTCTATCATGAAGATCATGGTGCTACTTTGAAGCACAAGTGTGGAAAAAGGATAGGAACATTGCCCCTTCTCTCTTTTCTCTCATTTTTTTTTCTTTTTTCTCCTTTTTTTCTTTTCTCTTTTTTTTCTTCTTTTTTTTGATTGGCCTTTTTTTTGCCTTTTTATTTTTCGTCACATGGGGTAATGCTCTAATAATGAAGATCATCACACTTTTATTTACTTACAACTCAAAAATTACAACTCGATACTAGAACAAAATATGACTCTATATGAATGCCTCCGGCGGTGTACCAGGATGTGCAATGACTCAAGAGTGACATGTATAAAAAAAATGATGAAAGGTGGCTTTGCCACAAATATGATGTCAACTACATGATCATGCAAAGCAATATGACAATGATGATGCGTGTCATAATAAACGGAACGGTGGAAAGTTGCATGGCAATATATCTCGGAATGGCTGTGGAAATGCCATAATAGGTAGGTATGGTGGCTGTTTTGAGGAAGGTATATGGTGGGTTTATGGTACCGGCAAAAATTGCGCGGCACTAGAGAGGCTAGCAATGGTGGAAGGGTGAGAGTGCGTATAATCCATGGACTCAACATTAGTCATAAAGAACTCACATACTTATTGCAAAAATCTATTAGTTATCGAAACAAAGTACTACGCGCATGCTCCTAGGGGGATAGATTGGTAGGAAAAGACCATCGCTCGTCCCCGACCGCCACTCATAAGGAAGACAGTCAATAAACAAATCATGCTCCGACTTCATCACATAACGGTTCACCATACGTGCATGCTACGGGAATCACAAACCTTAACACAAGTATTTCTCAAATCCACAATTACTCACTAGCATGACTCTAATATCACCATCTTTATATCTCAAAACAATCATAAGGAATCATACTTATCATAGTATTCAATGCACTTTATATGAAAGTTTTTATTATATCCCTCTTGGATGCCCATCATATTAGGACTAAATTGATAATCTAAGAAAATTACCATGCTGTTTAGAGAGACTCTCAAAATAATATAAGTGAAGCATGAGAGTTCATTAATTTCTACAAAATAAAACTACCATCGTGCTCTAAAAAGATATAAGTGAAGCACTAGAGCAAATGACAAACTACTCCAAAAGATATAAGTGAAGATCAATGAGTAGTCGAATAATTATGTAACTATGTGAAGACTCTCTAACATTTAAATATTTCAGATCTTGGGATATTATTCAAACAGCAAGCAAAACAAAATAAGATAAAATGACGCTCCAAGCAAAACACATATCATGTGGTGAATAAAAATATAGCTCCAAGTAAGGTTACCGATGAACGAAGACGAAAGAGGGGATGCCATCCGGGGCATCCCCAAGCTTAGGCTCTTGGTTGTCCTTGAATATTACCTTGGGGTGCCTTGGTTATGCCCAAGCTTAGGCACTTGCCACTCTTTATTCCGTAGCCCATCAAAACTTTACCCAAACTTGAAAACTTCACAACACAAAACTTAACAGAAAACTCGTAAGCTCCGTTAGTATAATAAAACAAATCATTCACTTTGGTACTATCAAGACAAGATTCATAATTTTTCTCACATGATGCCTAATGTACCCTATCATTTCTACAATTTATATTAAGCAATATAAGCCATAGAGACTAGAAAACAAGCAAACTATGCATCGAAAACAGAATCTGTCAAAAACAGAATAGTCTGTAAAGATCTGAATTGAAATCATACTTATGTAACTCCAAAAATTCTGAAAAATTAGGAAAACGTAGACAATTTGTATATTAATATTTTGTAAAAAATTCAGATCAAAATAACGTTCCAGTGAATTTTATAAATTCCTGGACTGGGCGCAAAAGTTTCTGCTTTTGCACAGAATCAAGTCAACTATCATCCACACTATCCCAAAGGCTTTACTTGGCACTTTATTGAAACAAAAGCTATAAAACATGATTAATATAGTAGCTTAATCATGTGAACACACAAAAACAGTAGGGGTAAATATTGGGTTGTCTCACAACAAGCGCTTTTCTTTAATGCCTTTTTAGCTAGGCATGATGATATCAATGATGCTCACATAAAAGATAAGAATTGAAACACAAAGAGAGCATCATGAAGAATATGACTAGCACATTTAAGTCTAACCCACTTCCTATGCCTAGGGATTTTGTGAGCAAACAACTTATGGGAACAAGAATCAACTAGCATAGGAAGGTAAAACAAGCAAAACTTCAAAACTTTAAGCACATAGAGAGGAAACTTGATATTATTTCAATATGTAGAAGCATATGTTCCTCTCTCATAATAATTTTCAGTAGCATCATGAATGAATTCAACAATATAGCTATCACATAAAGCATTCTTTTCATGAGCACAAGCATAGAAATTTTATTACTCTCCACATAAGCAAATTTCTTCTCATGAATAGTAGTGGGAGCAAACTCAACAAAATAACTATCATATGAGGCATAATCCAATTGAAAATTAAAATCAAGATGACAAGTTTCATGGTTATCATTATTATTTATAGCATACATGTCATCACAATAATCATCATAGATAGCAACTTTGTTCTCATAGTCAATTGGAACCTCTTCCGAAATAGTGGATTCATCACTAAATAAAGTCATGACCTCTCCAAATCCACTTTTATCAATATTGTGAAAAGTTTCAACACCCTCCAAAATAGTGGGATCAATACTACCTAGAGTTGACACTCTTCCAAACCCACTTTCATCAATATAATCATCATAAATAGGAGGTATGCTTTCATTATAATAAATATTCTCATCAAAACTTGGGGGACTAAAAATATCATCTTCATCAAACGTAGCATCCCCAAGCTGATGGCTTTGCATATCATTAGCATCATGGATATTCAAAGAATTCATACTAACAACATTGTAATCATGCTCATCATTCAGAGATTTAGTGCCAAACATTTTATTGACTTCTTCTTCTAGCACTTGAGCACAATTTTCCTTTCCATCATTTTCACGAAAGACATTAAAAAGATGAAGCATATGAGGCAACCTCAATTCCATTTTTTTATAGTTTTATTTTATAGACTAAACTAGTGATAAAACAAGAAACTAAAAGATTCGATTGCAAGATCTAAAGATATACCTTCAAGCACTCACCTCCCCGGCAACGGCGCCAGAAAAGAGCTTGATGTCTACTACGCAACCTTCTTCTTGTAGACTCGTGTTGGGCCTCGAAGCGCAGAGTTTTGTAGGACAGTAGCAAATTTTTCTCAAGTGGATGACCTAAGGTTTATCAATCCGTGGGAGGCATAGGATGAAGGTGGTCTCTCTCAAACAACCCTGCAACCAAATAACAAAGAGTCTCTTGTGTCCCCAACACACCCAATACAATGGTAAATTGTATAGGTGCACTAGTTCGGCGAAGAGATGGTGATACAAGTGTAATATGGATGGTAGATATAGGTTTTTGTAATCTGAAAATATAAAAACAGCAAGGTAGCAAGTAACAAAAGTGAGCGAAAACGGTATTGCAATGCTTCGAAACAAGGCCTAGGGTTCATACTTTCACTAGTGCAAGTTCTCTCAACAATGATAACATAACTAGATCATATAACAATCCCTCAACGTGCAACAAAGAGTCACTCCAAAGTCACTAATAGCGGAGAACAAACGAAGAGGTTATTGTAGGGTATGAAACCACCTCAAAGTTATTCTTTCTGATCGATCTATTGGGCTATTCCTATAAGTGTCACAAACAGCCCTAGAGTTCGTACTAAAATAACACCTTAAGACACACATCAACCAAAACCCTAATGTCACCTAGATACTCCAATGTCACCACAAGTATCCACGGGTTTGATTATACGATGTGCATCACACAATCTCAGATTCATCTATTCAAACCAACACAAAGAACTTCAAAGAGTGCCCCAAAGTTTCTACTGGAGAGTCAAGACGAAAACGTGTGCCAACCCCTATGCATAAGTTCATAAGGTCACAGAACACGCAAGTTGATCATCAAAACATACATCAAGTGGATCACGTGAATATCCCATTGTCACCACAGATAAGCACATGCAAGACATACATCAAGTGTTCTCAAATCCTTAAAGACGCAATCCGATAAGATAACTTCAAAGGGAAAACTCAATCCATTACAAGAAGGTAGAGGGGGAGAAACATCATAAGATCCAACTATAATAGCAAAGCTCGCGGTACATCAAGATCGTGCCAAATCAAGAACACGAGAGAGAGAGAGATCAAACACATAGCTACTGGTACATACCCTCAGCCCCGAGGGTGAACTACTCCCTCCTCGTCATGGAGAGAGCCGGGATGATGAAGATGGCCACCGGTGATGATTTCCCCCTCTGGCAGGGTGCCAGAACAGGGTCCTGATTGGTTTTTGGTGGCTACAGAGGCTTGCGGTGGTGGAACTCCCGATCTAGGTTTCTTTTCGGGGGTTTCTATATTTATAGGAATTTTTGGCATCAAGAACAAGTCAGGGGGGGTCCACGAGGAGCCCACAAGACCGAAGGGCGCCCTCAGGGGGTAGGGCGCGCCCTCCACCCTTGTGGAGGCCTCGTGGCTCTTCTGGCCCAACTCTTTTGCTTCGGGGGCTTCTTCTGGTCCATAAAAAATCTCTGTTAATTTTCAGCTCATTTGGACTCCGTTTGATATCCCTTTTCTGCGAAACTCAAAAACAAGGAAAAAACAGAAACTGGCACTGGGCTCTAGGTTAATAGGTTAGTCCCAAAAATAATATAAAATATCATATAAATGCATATAAAACATCCAAGATGGATAATATAATAGCATGGAACAATAAAAAATTATAGATACGTTGGAGACGTATCACATTTCTCAAAATTTCATTTACCTCTGTTTTAAAAATTGAGCTCTAGCACCACTGCAAATCCCTGCTTCCCTCTGCGAAGGGACTATCTATTTAATTTTATGTTGAGTCATCACCTTCTCAAATAAGCGCCAGACCCTGAGAGCACTATTATCATCCTCATGCATTGTGTATAGTTAATGTTGGACGCATCATGACTAGATCTTTTCTACCATGAATTACAATGTTTAGTCACTGCTTGGACTTTGGAGGTGCTCTGCATTTATGTTTTGCGGTCTCAGAAAGGGCTAGCGAGATACCATTGTTGTCATATTATATCATGATTGTTTTGACAAGGTGTTGTCTTTTGAGATGTTTTATTATTGCTCGCTAGTTGATTATGTCATTGATATGAGTTAATATAATTTTTAAGAGTTATTGTTGACATGGTTAGTTATAATCTTTGCTGAAAACCTGGGTGCTACTTAAGCTTATTTATGTAAACAAGAGCAAAAGAGTTCGTAAAAGTTTTTCTTTTTCACCTTCAGTTTATCAACTGAATTGTTTGAGGACAAGCAAAGGTTTAAGCTTGGGGCGATTTGATACATCTCCGTCGTATCTACTTTTCCTAACGCTTTTCCTCTTGTTTTGGACTCGAATTTGCATGATTTGAATGAAACTAACCCGGACTGACGCAGTTTTCAGCAGAACTACCATGGTGTTGTTTTTGTGCAGAAATAAAAGTTCTCGGATTGGAACGAAACTTTTTGGAGAATTTTTATATAATAAAAGAAAAATACTGGAGCCAAGAACCACCGGAGGGGGCCCCTGGGTGAGCACAACCCACCAGGGCGTGCCCCCCCTTAGGCGCGCCTAGGTGGGTTGTGCCCACCTGGTGGCCCCACAAACCCTGATTCCAACGCTATAAAATCCTATTTTTCCAGAAAAAAATCAGGGAGGAAGAATTATCTCGTTTCGCAATTCAGAGCCGCCGCCGCCTCCTGTTCTTCATTGGGAGGCCAGATCTGAAGTCCGTTTTGGGCTCCGGAGAGGGGGATCTTCGATCTTCGTCATCACCAACCCTCCTTCATCGCCAATTCCATGATGCTCCCCACCGGGAGTGAGTAATTCCTTTGTAGGCTCGCTGGTCGGTGAGGAGTTGGATGAGATTCATCATGTAATCGAGTTAGTTTTGTTAGGGCTTGATCCCTAGTATCCACTATGTTCTGAGATTGATGTTGATATGACTTTGCCATGCTTAATGCTTGTCACTTTGGGCCCGGGTGCCATAATTTCATATCTGAACCATTTATGTTATCACCATTATATCAATGTTCTAGATCTGATCTTGCAAGTTATATTCACCTATTACGTGTTATGATCCGCAAACCCCGGAGTGACAGTATTTGGGATACTTTCCGGTGATGACCGTAGTTTGAGCAGTTCATGTATTCACTATGTGTTAATGCTTTGTTCCGGTTCTCTATTAAAAGGAGGCCTTAATATCCCTTAGTTTCCATAAGGACCCCGCTGTCACGGGAGGGTAGGACAAAAGGTGTCATGCAAGTTCTTTCCATAAGCACGTATGACAATTTACGGAATACATGCCTACATTATATTTATGAACTGGAGCTAGTGCCGTATCGCCCTAGGTTATGACCGTTATATGATGAATATCATCCAACGGATTCACCGATCCAATGCCTACGAATTTTCTCTTATATTATTCTTGCTAAGTTACTACTACTACTGTTACTGTTGCACTTGCTACAAAATCATTGCTATCACTGTTACCGTTACTATTACTATTGCTACTACTATCAAAACTATCATACTACTTTGCTACTGATCACTTTGCTGCAGATAATTAATCTCCAGGTGTGGTTGAATTGACAACTCAGCTGCTAATACTTGCAAATGTTCTTTGGCTCCCCTTGTGTCGAATCAATAAATTTGGGTTGAATACTCCACCCTCGAAAATTGTTGCGATCCCCTATACTTGTGGGTTATCAGCGGGCGCAGTGGAGGACAGTTTCCTCTTTGGTGCTATTGAGGCAAGGACATACGCGAGTTCCCAAGGAATCCTCCAAAGGTTTCCATTCCGGTGCAATGAGACCAAGACCACGAGCTCGGCAGGACGGATGTCATCGCCGAGCCCACCACTGCGCCATGACCAGAAGCTTTGCAGGCTAAGACCACCTTTCGTCAGGATAAGGTGTACCTCTTGTCCCCTTTCAAATTGGCCACTGTGGTATTCCTTCCCGCCTAAGTTATGAGGGAAGAGAACCAGGCCTAGTATAAGTATAGGCTAGTCTCCACCATAGAGAGGGGTCGATCCATTCTCTCCCTTTGAGCCCTCGCGAGGCAGCTCATCCACTGTACTAGTTCATCCTCATCCTCCTCGCGAGGCAATCCACCACAAAGCAGGAGTAGGGCTTTACATCACAAGGTGGCCCGAACCTGGGTAAACTGCTGCGTCCCCTCTTTTCCCCGCTTGCACGAACTCGACGAGGCCGAGCCATGAGGCGATGAGCTTGAGGCTGTAGCTAGGTTAGATCTTCGCACACGCCCTAGTGTTCGAACCTTGTTTGGGTCTGTGGAGCCCCGATTCCGACATTTGGCGTGCCAGGTAGGGGCATGTCAAAGTTCTCCCTTCCGATTCGCTCCTTCTCGCCTCATCGCTTCCATAGATGACGCTATTCGCCTTGCTGCTCGGACTGCCGTCCCTGGGAACCCCGCGGGTTGCCCGGCCTTCACTCCCGACCTGCGCCGAGTGCGATGGCCAGTCAGGTTCAGGCCGGCGCTGCCCCCGCGCTACGACGGCGCGGCCGACCCCAAGGAATTCCTCCAGCTGTATGCCCAGAGTATTCCAGCGGTGGGAGGCGACGACAATGCCATGGCGAACTGGCTCCATCTGGCCCTGACAGAGGTTCCGCGCTCTTGGCTCCGCGGCCTCCCGGAGGCCTCGGTGTCTTCTTGGGGAGAGCTCCGCAGTCAGTTCATCACGTGCTTCGCAGCTCCGGGGCCCCACGCGGTCGCTTGCATCCTCGGTGGGTCGCAGGTGCCCGCATCTAGTCGCCATGCCAAGCAGATCTTCCGCCAGGCGAGCACCGCTTGGCTTCAGCCTGAGATCCCCATGAAGCCGCGTGCGGCGCGAGCTCGCCATAACCTTTGACTCCAGGGACCGCCCTGAATCTACGGCCGCTACCGGTGAACTCCCCATGCTGTGCACGCCCACCATTAGCAACGTTGCAGTCACCAAGACTCTCATCAACGGTGGCGCCAGCCTCAATGCATTCTCCGTGGAAACTTTCGAGATGCTTCAAGTGCTGTACGACCAGCTCCTACCAACCAAGCCGTTCTCAGGAGTGACAAAGGGCTCCGCCACCCCCTTGGACAGGTGCGCCTCCCTGTCACCTTCGGCAAGCGTGACAACTACCGCATCGAGCTCATCGACTTTGACGTGGCCTGCATCGGCCTCCCGTACAACGCCATCCTGGGATACCCTGCCCTCGCCAAGTTCATGGCGGTGACCCATCCAGGCTTCAATATCGTCAAGATGCCAGGCAGCAGCGGTGTCATCATCGTGGCTGGCGACAGAAAGGATGCGGTATGGGCCCTCAAGCTCGCCTACGGGACGGTAGCAGCCTCATGCCTGTACGCTGTGGGTGCCCCAGAGGCTCCCGATGCCGCGCCCGCAAAGAAGAAACAGCTGTTCTCTCAGGACCGCGCCGAGATGAAGAAGGTGCCTATCGACAGCAGCGGCTCTAGCCCCACCTTCACCATTGGCGCCGGCCTTCCCCCAGAGCAGGAGGAGGCGCTGGTCGGTTTCCTCTGAACAAACAAGGACTAGTTTGCTTGGGAGGCGTCCGATCTAGTAGGCGTCCCGAGGGAGGTTATCGAACACCACCTGGCGGTATGCCCCAATGTGCGCCCGGTGAAGCAGAAAGCGCGGCGTCAAGCACAGGAGAAGCAGGCGTTCATCGTCCAGGAAGTGCGCAAACTGCAAGAAGCTGGAGTCATTAGGGAGGTGCGGCACCCGGAATGGCTGGCCAACCCAGTTGTTGTTCCCAAGAAGGGCAGAAAGGAGCGCATGTGCGTCGACTTCACAAGCGTCAACAAGGCTTGCCCTCAGGACCCCTTCCCGCTTCCATGCATTGACTAGATCGTGGACTCCACCACGGAGTGTGATCTATTGTGCTTCCTGGACGCCTTCTCGGGCTATCACCAGATCAAGATGGCGGCGGAGGACGTCAAGAAGACGACCTTCATTTCCCCATGTGGGGTGTACTGCTACACCTGCATGCCCTTCGGGCTGAGGAGCGCCGGTGCCACCTTCTAGTGGCTAATGCACATCATGCTGGGGCCACAGCTGGGGAGGAATGCAGAGGCATACGTTGACAACATCGTGGTCAAGTCCCGCAAGGCAAAGACCCTGATCGAAGATCTAGAGGAAACGTTCGCCAACCTGCGCAAGGTGAATCCGAGGCTTAACCCGGAGAAATGTGTTTTCGGGGTCCCGTCCGACAAGCTGCTTGGCTTCCTTGTCTTACATCGAGGGATCGAGGCCAACCCCTAAAAGATCAAGGCAATTGAAAAAATGCGCCCGCCTCAGACCCTCAAGGAAATGCAAAAGCTGGCGGGGTGTGTGACCTCCTTAGGGCGCTTCATTTCTAAGCTTGGCGAGCGTGCCCTCCCCTTCTTCAAGCTGATGAAGAGAACGAGCCCCTTCGAGTGGACCCCGAAAGCAGAGGCGGCCTTCGAGGACCTCAAGAGGTACCTCACGAGCCCCCCCTCATGGTGGCGCCCCGTCCCCGTGATCCCTTGGTGCTCTATTTGGCTGCCACCCTGCACCCAAATAGCGCGGTGCTCGTGGCGGTCCGGGAAGAGCACACCAGCACCAGCGCGGGGCCTGGCGGCCTGCGTAAAGCCACATGGTCTCCGTCACCACATGACAGCGTCCTAGGGGCCCCCTCCCCTCCATCGCTTGACAAGGCGCCCGAGTCTCTCGCATCCCGCGCGAGGCAGGATGCCGTCGACGCCCCACGCCTCGTCGAGCATCTGGTGTACTTCATCAGCACCGTACTACAGGATGCGCGCGCGCTATCCTATGCAGCGGAAGCTCGTCCTTGCGCTCCTCGTTGCTTCCAGAAAGCTGCGCCATTATTTCTAGGGCCACCCCATCAAGGTTGTCTCCGCATACCCCCTGGAGAAAGTGCTGCACAGCCCCAACGCTGCCGGTATAGTCACCGAGTGGAACATCAAGCTTGTCGGCATTCTGGGAACCAGGGTACCGAGACTTGCCTGCCTGTGGCCCACGGCTTGGCTCCCTCGATGGCCTGGTACGACCCATTTCCAAGACCACCAAGACAAGACCCTCGTGAGGGGCCATCCCTCGCAAGGAGGGAGACACCAAGACCTCCCGAGGGGGGCGGCCTCCCAAGGAGCGGAGATTTCTATGCAGGTACCCCACCTCATGAGGCTGAGGTGACGTGATCCATGACGACCAAGGCCAGGCGGGTGCCAGCGGGCGCAGAGGAGGCAGTTTCCTCTTTGGTGCTAAGGAGGCAAGGACAGGCGTGGGTTACCGAGGAATCTCACAAAGGTTTCCATTCCAGTGCTACAAGACCAAGACCACAGGCTCGACAAGGCGGAGGTCATCACCGAGCCCACCGCTGCGTCACTACCAGAAGCTTTGCAGGAGAAGACCACCTTTTGTCAAGATATGATGTACTACTTGTCCCCTTTCAAATTGGCCGTTGTGGGATCCCTTCCCGCCTAAGTTTCGAGGGAAGAGGACCAAGGCCACTATAAATATAGGTTAGCCACCACCATAGAAGGGGTCGACTGATTCTCACCCTGAGCCCTCGTGAGGCAGCTCATCCACTGTACTAGTTCATCCTCAACCTCCTCGTGAGGCCAATCCACCACAAAGCAGGAGTAGGGTTTTACCCCGCAAGGTGGCCCGAACCTGGGTAAACTACCGTGTCCATCTTCTTCCTTGCTCACGCGAATCCGGCGAGGCTAGGCTGTGGGGCGACGGGCTCTAAGCTTGAGAGGTTGAGATCTTCGCACACGCCATAGAGTTCGAACGTTCTTGGGTCTGCGGAGCCCTGAATCCGACATTTGGCGCGCCAGGTAGGGGCGTGTCGAAGTCCTTCTTCCATCATTCGCTTCGCCCCCGTTCCGTCGCTCCCATGGCCGACGCTTGCCGCGTCCGTGCCGAGCGCCGGGCCACTCGTGTCGCCCAGACGACACCCGCGGGAAACGGCGCTCCTCGCCGCTCTGCCTCCCATGTGGCTAACGCTGCCACTGACCCTGCTGCTCGTGAGCAGCAGGATTCACCGCTGCCACCTTTCGTGCGGCGTGATGGCCGCACTGCAACCCCATCGCCCACTCCAGCCACGGCGTCATCCTCCCACGCTCGCCGTGGGCCGGCAAACGCGCAGGCTGTGCTGCTCATGGTGCGCGAGCTCCTGCGTTATCGCCCCGCCAACGACCTCTACGATGACTGGCTTGGCCGCATCGCCGAGCTTGTTAGTGCCACCGGCGGGGCCCCTGCACTGTCCCGCTCGCTCCTTCCCCCGCCATCACAGGCGGGTGACGCGGCCCACGGCGCGCCTCCTCCTTCTCTGTGCGGCACCAACCTCGAGCCTAGGCGTGACGCGCCCCAGCGCGACCCACCGTGCGGGGCACCGGCACACGATGAACCAAGCTGCCAGGTGATCTAGCGCCCGCAAGCCAATGCGCACGCGCTCCCAGTGCCATAGCGCCAGCACCAGGACCGCGCGCCGCCGGAGGTTGCGGCGTGCGGGCGTCAAGACCGAGCTCCACCCATGAGGCCCGCACATGTGAGTGTGGCAGGGTGCCGTGCTTTCACCCTGGAGCTGCGCCGCGTCGTCTGACCCGGCAAGTTCAAGCTGGATCTGCCTCCACGTTACGACAGCACCCCTGACCCTGCAGAATTTCTCCAGCTCTACGCGCTGAGCATCGAAGTGGCGAACGGCGACGACAAGGTCATGGCGAACTGGTTCCCCATGGCCCTCAAGGACGGCGCGCACTCTTGGCTCCTGAACCTCCCGGTGGGGTCGATCTCCTCCTAGGACGAGCTTCACGAGCGTTTCATTGCCAACTTTCAGGGTACTCGCAACCGCGCTCCTGCAGTGGGCGACCTGCGGCCCGTGAAGCAGCAGCCGAGCGAGACCTTGCACAAGTACATACAGCGCTTCACAAACGTCCGTCTCAGGATCCCGAAGGCATCCGACGAAGCCATCATCTCGGCGTTCTCTGAAGGAGTCCGGGATGTCAAGATGAAGGAGGAGCTCGCCATCAACGAGGACCTGTGCTCGGCCCTGGTGATGTTCAACCTGGTGAACAAGTGTGTAAGGGCCGAGGAGGGCCGCCTCTCCCTTCTGGAGCTTCCTGAGGCAGACCCCGAGGACAAGAAGGCCAAGGCTAAGGAGGCGAAGCGCAAGGGTCCCACCGTACTTGCGGCTGAACCTGAGATGAAGCATGGTCGTGACCACGACGAACCCCCCAGGGGCAACCGCCCGTTCTGCATCTTCCACAACGTACATAGCCACAACACCAACGACTGCCAAGAGCTCAGGGCCCTCCGCGATGGGCGCCTTGGTCGCCGCCCCGAGCGTGGTGACCGAGGCTACGGCCGTGGAGGAGGCCGCGGTGGAGGCCGCTGGGACAACCGCGACCCCCGTCAGGACTGGCGCGATCAGCCTCGTGAGGACCGCTGGCGCGACGAGCCTCACAACAGGTTCTGGCGTGATCAACCACGTGAGGCCCGTCCTTAGGGCAATGCTGGCCTTCCTCCGCTTCCGCCGCCGCCAAGGAGGAACGACGACAACCGGCAGGACGACGGGGCTGGGGGCTTCCAAGAACCTCGTGCTATCGCCTGCATCCTGGGTGGTGCGCAGGCCCCAGCCTCACAACGCATCTTCAAGCAGTTCGCTGGCGAGGTGAACGCAGCCCTCCCGAGGCTCGAGGCCGTGCATCCCCTCAAGTGGTCACAGTACACCATCACTTTCGACTCCAAGGATCACCTCAAGTGCTCGGCCATCGGAGGCGCGCTTCCCATGCTCTGCACGCCCACCATCAGCAACGTCCTCGTCACCAAGACCTTTATCGACGATGGCGCAGTGCTCAATGTTCTCTCTGTCGAGACGTTCGAGACACTCCAAGTGCCCTATGACCAGCTTCTTCCAACCAAGCCTTTCTCAGGGGTGACCGACGGCTCCACCACCCCTGGGACAGATACGCCTCCCAGTCACCTTCGGCAACCGCAACAACTACCACACTGGGCTCATCAACTTCTACGTCGCTCACATCGGCCTCCCGTACAACGTCATCCTTGGATATCCGGCCCTCGCCAAGTTCATGGTGGCAACTCACCACGGCTACAATGTCCTCAAGATGCCGGGGAATGGCGGCATCATCACGGTCGCCTACGATGAAAAGAATGCGGTGTGCTCCCTCTAGCGAGCCTACGAAGCCGCGGCGGCTGACAACCCAGATGATGAGGGCGCCGTCCTGCCTCCTGAGACCACACCCAAGAAGAAGAAGCAGCTCCTCCTCAAGAGTCGTCAGGGGGCTGGCGCACCTACCGATGGTACTTCAGGCCCCGCACCCGCTGCTGGGGCGCCTCTTCCTCCTGCATAGGAAGGCGTGTCCGGCGCCTCCCTCAGGACGGGCTTGGGGCTCCTATCTGGAGAGCCTCTGACCTGACCAGGGCGACGAGGGAGGTGCTCGGGCACCACTTGGAGGCGTGCTTCGAGGCGCGCCCCCACGAGCAAGGCGCACGGCGCGAGGCGCCAGGTGCGCAAGAGTTCATCGTCAAGGCGATCGAGGAGCTTCAGGAGGCAAGGGCCATGCGTGGCGAGCGTCGCCCCGCACGGCCTCCCAGTGCAGCTGCGGCCCCTGACATGGGCAGCGAGCTGCGCTTCTGCGTCAACATCCCGGACCTCAATAGGGCTGCTTCGCAGGACCTCTTCTGGCCGTCCTGCGTCGTCCGGAGTGGGGGCTACCCCTGCAGCTATGTTCGCATGCCGTTTGGCCTGCTGAACGTGGCCACCTCGTACTAGTGCTTCGCACAGAGTGCCATGGCGGCTCACGAGGCCAGGCGTCAGGTGGTCCTGTCGAAGGAAGTGTCGGACCCTTGCGAGCCCAACGGGCCTTGCGAGCTCCCCGGGCCTCAGGAGCCGCCCAGCTCGTGAGGAGCAGCTTCTGCGACATGTTTCTTCAGCTACCCGACGCTCCCGCAATGATGGTGCCAGGTGACTTTTTGGTTTGTTCAGATTGAGGGCGCCCCCCGGGCTGCACTATCCTCAAGCTGCTGGGGCCCGTCCTCGCAACTGCGTCATTTTGATTCATGTATTCTGAACTAGTTATGCCTGCTTGAGTTACTATGATTGTTAACATTGCGCCTAATGATCTATCATCTCTGGAGTTACCCTTGCGGTCCCCGCATGTTTCTAACCCGCCTCTTGCTCGTCCCGCGAGGGGGGCTACCGGCATGGCGCCTGTGCTTGGGTCCGTCCCTGCAGCGATGATAAACCTAAGAGACTAAGCTCTGGCTCGCGGCCGGCCCCGCGCACGTCACCTCACCAGGTCCTTAGTGCCTTCGTCTTCTCGCGGAAAGATCATGGGCAAAACAGCAAGCGCGACTACCCTTTGTATTTCGTGACTGACTAATGCGCAGGAGCCTCCGGAGATAGGACCTCGAGCGGCTTTGCCAACACCTTACCACTTCAGAAGGATGCTACGCCGCTTACCATTGGGCACCACCCCTCCTAGGCACCCCCGCGAGGTGAGCCAACCCTTTCTCGCGCAAGTTGCTTGCACGTTAAAAGGGGGGTCCTTGAGCACCGCGCCTTAGGGGCTCCTACTGGCTCTCGAGCCCTCACCCCCTGGCCTTGACCACGGCATCGCGACCTGGCATACTAGCGGTGGCTGAGCCCTGCTCAAGGGCCAGGTCCTGAGAACATAGAGCACCATGATGAATGAGATAAGTGGGGTCGCAAAACCTTGCGGAGGAGTACCAAGGGAGGGGCACGACCCGACGCCGGTGGCGCTCTCCTCTCGAAATATAATGGACATCAGTGTTCTCTCACGCCCTTCGCCGGGTTCGCCTTAATTTATTTCAGGACAGGGAGCATGCTCAAAATCAAAAATCCGAAGAAGCTCGCCCTCGCAACGAGAAAACCACCGCAGGCCGAAAGCTCGCTAAGCTAAGTCGCCTCACACGCACAGGCGTGAACCTCGTCGTTGGCATCTTGTTTCCTGCGACCTCGCTCGGGCAAGGGGGCCTCCCTCTTAGTCCTTCGGGAGCTGCTTGCGTGCTAAAGGGGACCTCCCGAGCATCGCGCCTCGGGGGCTCTTACCAGACCTCGGGCCGCTCACCTCCTGGCCTTGACCATGGCATCGCAACCTGGCATACCAGCGATGGCCGAAGCTTGCCTGGGGACTGGGTCCTGTCGGCGCAGAGCACTAAGCTACCGCGAGAGTAAAAGGGGACCCGTGCCCAAGCGGGAGACGCAATCACGACATAAGTTGGGAATGCTAACATTAAGGTGCAAGCGTCACGGTTCTTACACACCCTCGCGGGGCCCTTCATGATTTTTTATGCAGGAATGAAACCAAAGAAAAAGGTCTCCCAAGGACCGCGACCTAGGCAGCGCCGCCTACAACGTCATGACGCCTTGTTGATGCCACTCCACTCATAGGCCCGGGCGCAGCAACGCGGTGGCTCGTAGTAGTCGTCATCGCTTGAGCTCCCCCCGGAGGAAGCGCCATTGCTACTGGAGGAGCTGCAGCCAAGGGCAAGTTCACCTCGGGAGGCCTCGCCGCCGCTGCTGCGGCCCCGGGGGCAGCACTCCAGGCGTGCGCCATCCTCCCCGAAAACCCTGAAGAAGAGCATTGATGCCCCGTCATAGCTGAAATGAAGGGCGTGCCTCACCTCCGAGCCGCAGGCGCGGGCAATCGTCCCCCATCCTCGGGTCATGTAGAGGTCGCCGGAGGAGACGGCCTCGACCTCTGCCTGGGCGGCTTGGCCGCAGCAGCCGTCGTGCTGAAGCCACAGCTCGACGGCCCCCCGCGCCGGTAGCTCCTCGGCTAATGCGTGCAGGAGCCAGATCCAGGTATGTGGTGGCATTATCACCCATACCACGAACTCGTGGGCCGTGCCATTGGCATGGGCCCGTGGGTGAGGTGGACGGGTGACTGTCGTCTGCTTCCCTCCGCGGCTTCGTCCTCCGCAATGCCTGTGGCCTCCCTGGCGATTGGGGCCCGGCGCGCGGACGATCGGGCCGGCATAGGCCCTCGGCGGTGTACACTGGCGACGAGAAGGAGCAGCTGAAGGAAATATGCCCTGGAGGCAATAATAAAGTTGTTATTTTATATTTCCTTATTCATGCTAGAACTGTATTGATCGGAAACTTAAATACATGTGTGAATACATAAACAAATACCATGTCCCTAGTAAGCCTCTACTAGACTAGCCCGTTGATCAAAGATGGTTAAGGTTTCCTAACCATAGACATGTGTTGTCATTTGATAATGGGATCACATCATTAGGAGAATGATGTGATGGAAAAGACCCATCCGTTAGCTTAGCATATTGATCGTTTAGTTTATTGCTATTGCTTTCTTGATGACAAATCACTGGTACGGCGAGGTGCTATACAAACGGTTTTTAACCCCTTTCCGCGACGGCGTTCTGAACCGTCGCCTAGTGAGTGACTGCGATAGGGGGGGTCCTTCCCACATGACCCAGAAACTGTCGAGGATAGGGAGCCATGATGCATACAGTTGTCCATATAAAACTGTTTCTGATATCTCGAATATCCCAAACGCTTCATCCTTGCTACTCGTTTGTGCTCGCATTGCCATCGTAGTCGGAGTTTTGTGGTTTTACCTAAAAACAGGCGCACTCCAGGCACATTCCAGGCACGGGATTTTTCCACGCGCAGTCCAGACACATTCCAGGCACGTACCAAACTGGCTCTACGTTTACGATGCCTGGCACATCACAAATAGTTCATCATTGTAAACCGTGTACGATAGGGCGACAATCACACACGTTTAGTTTTCCCGCACCATTTGTGATATTGTCTGACATCACACACGGTTTGCAAACGACAACTGTGTGCATGGTTACACATGTTTCCTCTCCGTGAACCATGTCGGATTATGATGTATATCGCACACGCTGTGCTTTCTAGACCGTGTGCGCCGTAATGACATGCAGAGCGTAATTTCACCTAATTTAATTGCTGCTATTTAAAATTGTACCTGATTTGAATTTGAAAGTAGGCTATAGCTTTATTCATATCCATCGGGTTCAAACAACCAATGCATTATTCGATTCACATGTACATATGTTCAAGAATTACATAAGCACCAAATAAAGAATGATGAACCACAGTTGTATACTTGTACTATTACAGATGGTAAAGAAAGAGGCGAGAGACATTCTGGTTGCTGAACAAGGTGAAGCGGAATGGCCCTATTGTGCTCTCCTTGATGCAGAAGGCACGCACGACTCTAGTCCAACCCCTTGTGATGGCCGGCCGCCAATCATGTAGTTTGAGAGGTAATCTTGAGTAAACTGCTTCAGGATCCACTGCAAAGGAAAAAGATTCAGACATTGTCATCTAACACAACTCATTACGGGCAGTAAAAAGAAGGCTACAGAGTTCTTACTTACCATCCTGTAGTTCACTGTTGTCTTGCATAAAGTGTAAACAAATAGTTCGATTCACATCTTTTGACCCATTTTAATAACAATCTTTATCAGTTTCCTCACTTGATGCTGGTTCATGAATATCTCATTGCCCCATACGCAGAAAGGGTCGAAGTGTGGATCTTTGGCAATGGCATATGTACCTAAAAGCACCATGTTAATATTAGAAGCTAAACAACAATTGCAAAATGATGTAGTACAACACTCCCTCCATCCCATTATATAAGATCTTATTACATGTATATCTAAACATCATCAGAACATTAAGGTAACACTCTTCCTTGTTGCTATGTAGCCTAGGATTGCATATTTAGTCATTCAGTACAATGCATGTTGCTATGTGGCCTCAGATATATTAGATATGGCCCTAGTAAACCTACCGATAAATGGGTTACAGATATATTCAGTGAAATGTCCGATTCGACGATTAATCCCTTATCAGCCCCCAGGCTATATGGTACCAGCTACCGATATCCTGAACAGTGAGTATATATAAGCAATGCGATGAAACTAACCTCGATGGTAAACAACAGCTGTTCTCAATATTGCCCTGTATGAGTACATATAAAGGCATGTTAAGCACAACAGGCTAAACACCAACCAAATATATCCATGGTAGAAAACAAAATCTACAAATGATAGCTTCAGTGTGCAGGTTTAAGCACGCTAGTTAAGCAAAACAAGAAGTGGAAAGGTGTGTTAACTGCAACAGGCATAACGTTTAAAAACAAGCAAATATAGTCATTCAAACTGGTATTGTGCAGGTCTAAAGTACACTAGGTATTGTTAAAAAAAGAAAAGGCATGTCAACTGCAACATCCTTAACAGCAACCAAATATCGTAATTCATAGTGGTATTGTTGAAACTGTTATTGATGAAATTGAACTACACGGCAAATAGTTGCACATATAGAGCATCACATTGTGAAGAACTGAAATAAACAAGGCATAAGGCCATCTCTAGCCGATCCTTTAAAAGTTAACGAACTAAAACACTTAGTGGATATATATATATATATATATATATATATATATATATACTCCAGCAATTTTTGGCCGTTTCTAGTTGATCCCCTAAACTTAACGTTGTAAACTTCAATTTGATCAAGTTCAAAGCAGGTTCAACCAAAAGTAGCATGCATTCAAACATAAACATAGATAGTTTTGCATAACCGAACATAAAACATAAATTTAAACTAAGCTAAACTACTTTCGGTCGAAGTGGAGGTCGAGTCAATCCTTCCTCGTCAGGTACGGTGTGCCGCGAGCCGGGTCCGGGCCAGTGCCGTCATCGGGGTCATTGGGGAAGACACTCCTCCACTCATCGACGTCGATCTCCTCGTCCTCGCCGCCCACCTCGACGCCCTCCGCGCCGCCGTCCTCGCCGCCTTCGACCTCATCATCGGAGGAGAGCACGATAACCTCGCCACCCTCCGCGCCAGCAAAGATCAACCGCTCCGCCTCCATGAGCTCCGGGTGCTGCCGGCGGAGCTCTTGCATGTAGGCCTCGTCGGCGGCCTCGGCCTCGAGGAGCTCCTATGCCTCGCGGTCCTCCCGCGCCATAGCCGAGCTCACCACCCCTGGCTCCGACGGAATGAGGTCGACCGAACGTGTGCCGAAGGGGAAATTGAGCCTAGCCGCCGCGCCGTGGTAGCGGACCTGCCAGCGGTCGTACTCCATGGCCGCGAGCTCGCCCGTGTGGAAGCTACCGAGCCACCGGCGGGTGTGGGTCTCCCGATCCCTAATCTGGGCGACCCACATCCCACACCGTCGCTGCCGAACCCCGAGGTAGGACCTCGTCGACGGCCGGGCCCGAGGAAGGACGGGGAAGTCCTCGAACCGGTGTAGGGGCGCGGCGGCAGGCGGATCGGGCGACCGGCGACGGTGGATCGATAAAGAGGCTGCGGAGGATGACGGGGACACCTTTGCGGCCACCTCGCCGGCATCGGGCAAAGAGGCTGCGATAAACCTCTTTTGGGCCATTGGCTCCTCGAGCTCCCCGGCACACAGGCAGAGGTTGAGGATGGAGGCGGCGGCGGCGATGGCGGTGAACTACCGGTGGTTTCGGGCGAGGGAGAGGTGGTGTGTGTCTGTGTGAGCAGAAGTTTTGGGGAGTGTGTGGTGTGTGTGGAGGGAGGGCGGGGGGGACTGAAAATTTTACTAGGCGGGAGTAAAATGCCGGGCTACTGAAAATTTGGATCAAGGGAGAGCAGATATTTTTGAGATTGCGAGGGATGCAGAGGCTGGAATAACAAGGCAGGGCTACTAAAAATTTGAATCAAGGGCGAGAAGATATTTTTGAGATTGCGAGGGATGTAGAGGCGGGAGTAACAAGGCGGGGTAACTAAAAATTTGAATCAAAGGCGAGCAGATATTTTTGAGATTGCGAGGGATGCAGAGGCGGGAGTAACAAGGCGGGGCTACTGAAAATTTGAATCAAGGGATTGAAACAGAGCGGGAGTAACAGACATCGCACACGGTCCGCACATACTAATCGTGTGCTATCAAACATAAAAACCTTCCAGGCGGTAGATATTTTCGAGATTACGAGGCAGTAGATATTTTTGAGAGCGGGAGGCAAGCCTCATGGAGCCCAATCTACTGTGCTGATGTGAGTGACTGCAGGGGCACGGGCGTGCCACATGGGTAGTCTGACCGAACCGTGTCTATTGCGAACCCAATCGCAGACGGTTTCTGCATCGAACTCGTGTGCTATTTATAAATTTGGCAAAAAGAATAACGCGGGAAAGGGTCAGAACACGAACACACTGGCATGTGGACCAAATATATGTATGAAAAGGTTGGTTTGATGTTCGAATACCCAATGCACAACTTTGATGTGGCACCTGTCGCACAAAGCGCACAGTATTGCTAGTCAGCCACCCCCTACGAACCCCACTTTGTGTCGGCGGTAAGGGAATCCTAGCTACGAATGCATGGCCCCAGATAGTTAGGTTTGAAATCTCACCCTACCGTAACACAAAACCTATAGGAGTCCATCATATATATGGTCAAACTTCCCCTTTCGCTTCCGGACAATGGTGGACCATGTGACGACCCACAAATGTGTGTTTGTGGCGGGAGATATGTATGAATAGGGTGTGGTGTGATATTTAACTACCATTCACAACTTTGATGTGGTACGTGTGCCTCGCAAAATAGCCGGACTTCCCTGACCGCACGGAGGTTGCGGGTAGTGCGAAGTAGCCCCCCCCCCCCCACACACACACATGTCGGGGGGAGGGCATCTCACCAAGACGTACTGTAACATGGACCAAACAGAGTCCAACTTGATCGTATAACCTCTCTCGCTCGTTGTTGGTCAAAGCGATGGACGTCCACACGGCCCCGCAAAATGGGCTAGCTTGTCGCCGATAAACTCGTGAGGGAGTACTGTCTGAAGACAAAACCCACTCTGTGCATGTGGCCCAATTATGTATATGGAAGTGGTGTGTGTGGTGTTTGAATACGCAATGCGCAAATTTGATGTGGCACCATGCTTTGGAACCGTAAAACCCCCACAGTGATTGAGGCTTCACGATGCGTAGCATGCATGCGCTCAAACTTAATTAGGCCTAGAATGATTGACCTACTATACGGTAACACGAACCAAAGAAGAAGAATCCACCCTGGTAACCTTTCTCGACGTCGGTCAAAATGATGGACGTCCACGCGGGCCCACGAATATATATATATATAGGCTTGCCGCCCATAACCAAGCGAGTGAGAGTGTCCAAAAACAACCATTGCATGCATGTGTCCCAAACATATTTATGGAGGTGTGTGATGCATGCATATGTGTTGAATACCTAATGCACAACATTGATGTGGTGCATGCGTTCAAAATCGCACAGGTCCCCACACAGAGCAAGAGGTTCATGATGTGTCGTGTGCTCGTCCCACCCCCCCTTCAATCCAGCGGGATGGATTCATGTGTACACATGCTCTATTATATATGTAATCTCACATCATGACCTATATCACGAGACAAACAAAAAATTAATCCCCTCCTAAGTCAAAACAACTAACCTCTCTCGTTGTCGGTGAAAGTGATGGACCAAGTGGGCCGACAGATTGAAGCATCGCCGATAACCACATGGTTGAGTGCCACAGGGCAGCCACCATCGCTTGCATGTGTGCCAAAACATATATATAGAGAGGTGTGTGGTTGTGATGTTTTGAACACCTAATGCACAACCTTTGATGTGGCATTTGCCTCAAAAACCGCAAAGTTCCCACACAGAGTGAGGTTCATGTGTGACACCTAGTATATGTTGGTCCCATCCCCACTTCGACACGTACTATATATATACTCCTACCCTAACACAGCCCCAAAAGAATTAATCCTCCTTGTTCGTCAAATGTGCCTCTCTCTCGTTGGGTCAAAGTGATGGAGGACGACCTCACGGGCCCACAGATGGAAGCGCTGCACGCGAGTGAGTTCCTATAGGGAAACCACCGCTGCATGGTATTGCGTGATGTTTGAATATCAATGCACAACTTTGTTGTGGCACCTACCTCGGGAACCGGAAAGTCCCCACATGGAGCGAGGTTATGACACACACACACACACATATATATACAAATATATATATATATATATATATATATAGAGAGAGAGAGAGTATACATGTTGCCCCCTCTTTGACATGTACTACATACTCCTACCGTGCATATACGTAACACAAACAAAAACGAACCATCCTTGTTGGTCAAATTAACCTCTCTCTCATTGTACGTTCAATTGATCGACGAAGACCTCGCGGGCCCACAGAGAGTCACACGTGAGCGAGTGTCATAGGACAACCACCGCGTGCATGTTGTAGTGTGTTGTGTGATGTTTGAATACCCAATGCACAACTTTGACGTGGCACATGCTTCGCAAACCGGAAACGCATGCACTACACAGAGGTTCATGATGCATAGCCCCCTCACTTCGAGCCGGTGGGAGGGACTCATGTGTACGCACTTGCCCGAACTTTGATATGGAATCTCACCATGATCCACATAACACACATGCCAAAGATGAATCCACCTTCGGTCCGATGCCTCTCGTTGTCGGTGGAAACTGAAAACCTTTGCGGGCTAACGAATGTGCACGTCGCTGCTAACCGCATGAGGGAGTGTCCGAGAGGACCACCAATGCATGCATGTGGCCTGAACATGTATGTATGAAAGGGTTGTGTACTGCTTTAAATAACCAATTCAGGACTTTGGTGTGGCATATATACATGACTCACAAAATGATCAATAATCCCAGGAGGCTCGCGACTAGTAGTGTACTGATGGACCCCCCCCACACACAGAGACACACATCCCGCACCACCACCTCCACTCTGAGGACACATGTCAAACTTTTTCTGCAGTGAACGTACGACCAAAGGAGTGTCATGTTAAAGTTTGAAAAAAACAGAGATCATTCAACCCGTTTTATACATTGATTGATTTCCTAGGGATTTAATGTTCAAAAATCAAATTTGAGCTACATGTGCACCAAAATGGATTGCAAAATCATATCTATGTCCCTGGGTGCATGTTTCCCCATGAAAGAAATTTCAAAACATTGAGAATGTTGATTTTTAAAATTCAGTAAATCCAAAACTTAGTTGAAGTTCATGAAACTTATCGTGGTGTCATATATGGACACCAGTAGACTGTGATATTGTATTTTTTTCGTCAAATTTGAGACAAGTTTTGATATAATCTACTTACAAACGGGAGATTGTTAATAACTGGCAACCAATATCTCATACGGAATATTTATTTGGACCGTGTGCTTTAGACCGTGCCATGCTTCGGTTAAGCAGTAAAGCGGCAGAATGAATCATCAAAAAATAGAAAAAAAATACGTGCCGCTACGCGCCTCGTGTGGCATGCGAGCAGGCGTGAGTTGATGGGACGCATGCGAGCAGTCCGCCGGGGAGGCGTGCGTGCAGGTGTGTGAATTGACGGGAGGTGTTTTCGCTATGCAGTGTCACCGGGAGGCGTGCGAGTAGCTGTGTGAAATGATGGTATAGGAATGCCAGAAGTCCGCCGCGCAGGCTCACCGGGAGGTGAGACAACCTTTGATCGCCGCCCACCTCGCTCCCACTAGTTCTTATTAATGGCGCGCTCGAGCCGCCAGCCATAATAGGCGGCCGCACCCCCGGTCCACAGTGGTCACCAACGTCTGGACTTTGGAGTGTATGAGGATGCCGCCGAAGCGCACCATCGGAGGGACGGGCGACGCCGGGGCTGGTGAAGCACCCGCGCAATGCGTGAAGCTGGGCACAGAGGTTGCCGTCGCCGTTGACGAGGTGTCACGCGGGCTGCAGCATGACCTTGACTTCGTCGGCGCCGTCGTGCCCCCCCAGCCAGAGACGGAGGTCAACAGCAACTCCGGCAATGACTGCGACTCCGACGGAAAACCGGTTAGTCATCTATATACCCATTTGTGCGGCAAACATATCATATGTTTTCTCTGGTTACTCCCCCCTCCCTAATTTTTTTGGAATACAAATCGTATGGTTATGTTCTCTCAGTCCATGAAATCAGAGAAATTAAGATTCGTTAGATGCACGTAGTGTATTGATTGTTTGAATGGTATCCGTATAGGGCTAGTGATTAATTGTTTGTTCTCTACAAATGATTTTTGCTAATAATCCGACTAGGGTTAGCGTGCGTGCTAATAATTCGTGGCCAGATCTTGAGAATTGATCTTGAATGTCCTACATATATGTTTGTGCCTTTTTCTTTCTTTCAGATCTTGAGAATTGATTTTGAATGTCCTACATGTATGTTTCTGCCATTTTTTTCTTTCAGATTGGTATGTACACAGATGAGGCTCCGGCCAGCGCCGCCGCCCGATGTAGATCTTGGACCCGGCAGCGTGGCCAGAAGCGGCCACGCCCCCCCCGGACCAGAGGAACCAGTAGAATCTCCGGCGGACCGCATCAGCGATCTCCCGGACGCCATCCTTGGGGAGATCATCTCCCTTGATTTTTGCTAATAATCCGACTAGGGTTAGCGTGCGTGCTAATAATTCGTGGCCAGATCTTGAGAATTGATCTTGAATGTCCTACATATATGTTTGTGCCTTTTTCTTTCTTTTAGATCTTGAGAATTGATTTTGAATGTCCTACATGTATGTTTCTGCCATTTTTTTCTTTCAGATTGGTATGTACACAGATGAGGCTCCGGCCAGCGCCGCCGCCCGATGTAGATCTTGGACCCGGCAGCGTGGCCAGAAGCGGCCACGCCACCCCCCCCGGACCAGAGGAACCAGTAGAATCTCCGGCGGACAGCATCAGCGATCTCCCGGACGCCATCCTTGGGGAGATCATCTCCCTTCTCCCCACCAAGGATGGCTGCCGCACACAAGTCCTCGCATCTCGGTGGCGCACTCAGTGGCGCGCCGCGCCTCTTAATCTCGACTATCGTCAGCAATCTGTCGATGACGATTCTGAACTCCCCGGAGCCATCATCTCCTCCCACCAGGGATCCGTTCAACGCATCTGCATCCCGGCATGCTACCTGTTGGACATACCCTGCACGGTGGCCACTGTGACGCCCCCGGCTTAATCGTGAACTAATCATACACGCAAATGCACACGATCAAACCTAAGGACTCACTTGAAGGAATCACAACACAACTCTAAAACATAAATAAAGTCATACAAGCTTTATATTACAAGCCAGGGGCCTCGAGGGCTCGAATACATAAGCTCGCATACAAGCGTCAGCGGAAGCATTAGATATCTGAGTACAGATATAAAAGATAAAAAAGATAGGCCTTTAAAAGGCGGGGCAAAAGAAAACACTACGATCGAAAAGGCGCAGGCTTCCTGCCTGGGACCCTCCGAACCTACTCCTGGTCGTCAGCCAACTCGAAGTAGTAACCACCCTCGGGGTGGTAGTAGTAGTCGTCGGCGGGGGCAGCTGTCTCAGGGGCTCCGTCATCTGGTTGTATCAAACAAATATGGAGAAAAAAGAGGAAGCAAAGCAACCGTGAGTACTCATCTGAAGTACTCAGCAAGCAAGGATCTACACTACATATGCAACATTATCAAAGAAAGGCTGTATATGTGGACTAGGCTGCAGAAATGCCAGAATAGAGAAGGCCTAGTCCTATCGAAGACTAGCATCTTCAGCGGTCTTGCAGCATTAGAAGAGTGTAGATCAGCACAATATAAAGTAGTAGTAGTATTAAGTATCAACCTCGGCCAGAGATCCTTTCTCGACTCCCTGCGAGAAAGCAATCCCAGAGCCCTAGCATCCAGTTCTAGTTGTATCGATCGGGATACTACTCCGAGCGTCCGTTACCGAGGATCCGGCTATGCATAGATTAGTTCTTCCCTGCAGGGGTGCACCAACTTACCCACCATGCTCGATTAACTCCAACCAGACACACTTTTCTTGGTCATGCCCGGCCTCGGCCAAACGATACGCCGCAACCCGACCAAAAACTTAACAGAGAGGTCAGCACGCTGGACTAAACCTATGCCCCCAGGGGTCTTGGGCCATCGCCCCGGGAACTCCTGCACGTTGTGGGGCCACCAAGGGCAGACCTAGCAACCCACACTATCAAGGCGGTTGTGTTCCAGTCCAACCCAGCGCGCGCCGCTCAGTCGCTGACGTCCATTAAGCTTCGGCTGAAGCATACAACGCAGAGTGCCCATAACTGTTCCCACGTGATGGTTAGTGCTATCGGGCCAGAGGCCCACTCGGATCAAATATCCAAATCGTTAGTGTATTGGGGGTTTGCGGTAACAAGCAGAGACTCATGATCGATGTGACCCCGTTGCCCCATCTCGAGGACTTGCGGCAAGGGCTAAGAATGCCCGGCCACGCCTCGTAATTATCTCTCGGGCACCCTCCAGGTCAACCCGTCTCCAAAACACTCGCGGGTACCCCTCAGGGTCGACCCGCCTTTCCAAGTATCAGTTGTAAAGTCCAAGTAACCGTGTGTCCATAACATCAGGGAATCCGAGGTATCACCCTCATTGGATTCCTACTCGATGTATCTGTCAAGGTGAACTTAGGAGGAATCACCCTCGAGGTTCACACTTGAGGTGTTGCACGACGGCGTCGTTATCGGAAGTGGTGAAGGAGGAATCACCCTCGATGACCACGACCGAATAGCTACTCCACAGGGTTAACATCAGAAGTTCTACACGAGGTATCACCCTCGGCACTCGATAGTAACGCTGCAGTGTCGTACAACTAGGGGGGGTGATGTGCGGTGCCGGGGCCTGGTTGCCGATCATGTTGATCGAGTCTTCCGAAGATCCAACGGGGGCAACTAGGACAAAGTGGGCTCACTGGGGTTCACTAACCAGCCTATTCTAAGCAGTTTAGGATAAGCAGGTAATTATCAAAAGCAGGTTACAAAATCAGGTCATGCATCAAAATAGGTAAAGCAGTAACAGCAGCAATTCTAATGCAAGCACAAGAGAGAAGAGAATAGGCGATATAGGCATGCTCAAAGGGGGGGTGCTTGCCTGGTTGCTCGGCGGCAAAGGCAAGGTCGTCAACGGTGTCGTCGGGCTCCTGAGCTGCGTCGGTCTCAGGAACTGCGTCGGTACTGGGGTCTATCGAGAGATAAGAGGGGGAGGAAACAAATAAATACACAGCAAACATATGCAACACAGAGCATGCTATGCTAACGTGCAGTGCAGGGTTGCCTAAAAGCATGTCTAAATCATTTTAGTTATTTTAGGATTAAAGTTGGATTTATTAACCGGTATGTATGCACTATTCATCTACCGGAAACAGGCTAAAAGTTGTGGGTTCATCTCCATAGAGGGTCTCGACACGGAAACAGATGGCACGGTCGGATTCGTCTTGTCGTTCTTAGCAACTTTCATGTATAAAGTTTTTCGATCGGAGCTACGGTTTATTTTCTATGATTTTCTAAAGTTTTAAACATTTTCTGGAATTTATTTTATTTATTTAAATCAACATTATCCAGAACAGTACAGGGTGATGTCAGCATGATGTAATGGTGATGTCAGAAGTCAAACCTGACCTGTGGGACCCACCTATCATAGACAGAGGGCTAACAGTGGATTAACTTAGCAAAACAGAGTTAATTAAGGGGTGGACCCCACATGTCAGTGACTATTCTAATTATCAGATTAGTTTTAAAATCCTAATTAGTTTAATTAACGAAGGGGCCCACACGTCAGTGTCTCTGTGTGAACAGGGAATAACGTTGACTAAAGTCAATGTGGTCAAACGGTGGACACGGCCCACTGGCAGCCTCATAGGGCGGGCCCCACGCGCTGCCAGGTCAGCGACGCTGCCGGAATGAGCTCTGGCGAGCTCTCCGCAGTGGCCGAACGCCGGAGCAGCTCGGAATTTCACCACAGCGCACCAAATCACGTGGTTCCACTTGCGTTCGAAAGCTGGTGCTGTCGCGCATCGAGTGGTGCCACTGGACTGACCGGAGATGGACGGAGCAGGGAGTTGCAACATCGCCGACGGCGGTGATCTATGGTGACTCAGTGAAAATGAAGAACTAGCGCGTGCGTGAGTGATTTAAAGCGCCAGGCCGCACCACTAGAGTGCCCCGAGCACGATGGCGTGCTCGGAGGGCCACGACATCAAAAGGAACGGTGACGGCGAGCCGCACGGCGGAGCTGAGCTTCGGCTATGGCGGCGAGCTAGCTAGGATGGTGCAGAGCGGCTCGGGAGAAAGGCAGAGGGGAGGGGAGGCTCACCGTGCGGTTACGGAAAACCCTCGACAGCTTAGGAGCAGCAGAGAGTCGCCGGAGTCGGAGACGGTCGGAGATGCGGTCGAAAGGGGAATCGGTGCTGCAGGGCCCGCTGGTTCCACCTAAGGCCACCAGGAGACGTGGCGGACCGTGGCGGAGCTGGCCGACATGGTTGGCGGGCACGGAACCGCCGGTTGCCACGGCAAACGATGGAGGACGGCGGCGACCGCGCTCGGTCAGAGAGGGAGAGGAGAGCAGCGGCGATGGGGAGCGAGAGAGAGAGGGGGAAGTGGATAGGGATGGAGGGAAGGCCGAGGGGGAGGTTCTTATCCCCTCGCCCGTCCTCGAGCGTCGCCGTGTCGTCGTTCGACCGGCGTGCACGCGCGTGACCACGGCGACACGGGAAGGAGGGAGATGACGATGGGACTGTTGGGCTGGGCCTGCACACTGTGCACTAAGGCCCAGCCAACAGTGACCCATTTCTTTTTCTTTACTTCTTTTCTGTTTTCTGTTTTTTATTTCTGTTTTGCAAATTGTTTAGCCACCATTTGAGTTTTGTAAAAATATGTGACTTAGCTCAATAATTATAGTGTAATATTTACCACTGCCAGAAAATGGTTTGGAGCCAAAAATGATTTTATTTGAATTTGAATTTAATTTAAATGGAAAGAAAAGGTGCTGTTGGTCCACTATTTTGGTTGCTAGGGTCAACTTGGGAATTTACTTAATGTTGGCTTTATTTTTATAATCATTCTGGGATTATTTGCAATACTATGAACATTTTAGTTTTGCAATTTGAAGAAAATAAATATTTGACTTTATTTCAAGTATGAATTTGAAGTTGGATTTGGGACAAGTGGCATTTTGACTTAGTGAAATATGATGACATGGCACATTAGTTAGCTTGATGACAGGGTTAACATCTGGGGATGTTACAGCCGCCTGGCTGACATCCCGTCAATTCGATAAACTCCAGCAGCTTGAGTTCTACCATGACTATGTATGTAACATACCACGAACCGATGTATCTGTGCCCTCACCACCGATGTCCATCTCGTGGTTTTCCTCCTCTCTCCACACCGCCACCTTTGCCCGGTGCCATCTAGCAGACAATCTGGTACAAATGCTTCAACTCCCACTACTAAAAAAAATTGCGCTTGTGGTGGTTGATCTGTCGGAGGCGGCACTGCACAGCATCATCCACTCTAGCTGCCCTGCCCTGGAGCGCTTGCTGCTTGTTTTTGGAATAGAAATTCATATCCGTTGTCTCAAAATAAAATCGCCCCACCTTGTAAGCATGGGAATTTGTTTTTTTGGACATGATCTCATCATCAAAGATGCCCCTTCACTTCAAAGGTTGCTCCTTGATTCTCCTATAGTACCTTCACAAATAACTGTAGTCTCTGCGCCTAAACTGAAGACCTTGGGTGAAATTCGTGATCCTTTCAGATGGTTCAAGATGGTGTTTGGCTCCACACCTATTGAGGTACTGTATATTATTCACGTAAACTTTTGTAATCTGCTTTTTTCATTTGTGCGCATAAGTTAAGTATCATCTTGGAGTACACTTTTGGTACTAATATTATGTTCTATGCTCAATGAAGAGCTTCTCCATCCTATCAGTGGTGGTGGATTCTGTCAAGACCTTACATATCAGTATGTGGTGTTTTGATCTGAACACGATTATTGGCTTGCTGCAATGCTTTCCATGTCTGGAGAATTTGTATATAAAGGTGATGATTTCACGCACATTGAAAGCCCATATATAATGTACTATAATTAATCGTTCAGCTATCACTCTTTCAACATAATCTTTTTTAGAAATTAACTGTTTTCAATCTTCATCTCTATTTAGGCACTAACACATGGAGAAAAAGGTATAACCAATCGATGGTTCAAGAAGCACTGGGATTTTCTCAGATCTCATGACATTCGTTTGAAGACAGTAACGCTGGAAGGATATGCATCCAACAATGCAAACACTAGATTTGTCACATTCTTCATATTGAATGCGAGGGCACTATTTTCCGTGAGGATTAAGTTTTTCGACAAGAAATTTCTCACGGCTGCAAGTGTTGAACAACATAAAAAGAAGTTTCAGGTGGACCTAAGGGCTTCTGATCATGCTCAGCTTCTATTTACAACTGCTTGTCCTCATTTACCAGTAAAATTTATGGCCCGGGATCTTGATTTCATGGATCAGACCGATCCATTTGATTGCGACTACCGAAAACTTTGGTTGAGTTAGATGTCATTGTCCTGTTCAATCTGGATTTTGTCTAAACCTGATGAGCAATTAATCCTCGTGCTTTTGTACTGTTTGTAAGTTGGAGTTAGATATTATTGCCATTTTCTACTCGGCTTTGACCCATATTTTCTTTCATACTGGGCCAATGGCTTGCCATTTCTTTAATTAAGACATAAATATTATAAGCATTCAGAACATAGGGAAAGAACATCACTCTCGTGGGATCCTTGAGATCTTTGTTCATTACAGAACCCGCAAGTTCTTAGCGCCCACCAGCACCCACAAATGGGCTGTAATTCTTAATAAGAAAAGTTGCATGGTAGTGACAGATTTGGATTTGTCATTTGGGACCCACAAGGAAAAAGCCTATCCAGGGCGGTGCCGACTCGACAGTAAACATTGAGAAACCTGGTTTTAAAATTACTGTAAATCCAAAACTCACCTCAAAATCATGAAACTTGGCATGGTGTTATGACATGGCACCAACATGCTGTGGTAAAAAATTAGTCCAATTTGGGACAAGTTTTGGTATAAAATTCTTACAAACCGGAGCTTCTCTCAAAAAGGCTCATGGTTCCGAGAGGGAACTTGTCACCTATGTGTGCGAAACGATATACACTGTCTCTTCCCGCCTTGATTTATTTTACAGAGGCAACATGCAACTATAGGAGCGTCGTCCTAAAAATACGAAATTATTCAGGGTTCGTTTCACCTTTTTATACATTATTTGAGTTTTCTAGGCATTTTGGAACATACTTTGGTGTGTGCAAAGGTCATGTGTGTACTAGCCACCTATGTAATCGGATGTTCAATCTGTTTATGGAATCAAGTCCTTATAAGTTATAAGTACATATGCTATTGTTCTGTGTGCAATGACATCGCACACGGACCATACTAGGGAACCCGTCGGTGATGATTTCATCAATTGCTGACAATTGTATACCAGCAAGCGTTTGCCCACAACACACATGGCTTATTAGCAGCAATCATCTGTATTATTATCGGTCTTCACACACATTTCTGATTACAGACCTGTTTGCCGCGTATCACACACATCTTGTTAAATTGAACCGTTTCTGTTCTCTTGGCTCAAAGCAAACAGTTCATCCGAGTGAACCGTATGCCGTCTATCACACACACCTTGACATGGCTGACCATTCCTTTTGTGTTGCCTAATAACAAATAGTTCATCCGAGTGAACTGTATGCCGTATATCGCACACGCCTTCATCTGGCTGCCCGTTTCTGTTGTTCCGCCTCATCGCAAACAGTTCATTGAACTGAACCGTATGCCTAGCATCGCACACGCAACTAAAATCTGAAACGTGTTTGATGTATCCGCCATCGCAAATATTTTGCACCTTTTTTGACTTTTTTTACATCATTGTTTGCGATTAATGCATCGCACACAGTTTCGTCGAAGGGTCTCTGATTGTAGTGTCGCGTTGGCAGCATCCTGCAGTAGTGAATACATATTCCTTCGACAATGAGATTATGCAACTCCCGGATACCGGAGGAATGCCTTGTGTGCTTTCAAACGTCACAACATAACTGGGTGATCATAAAGATGCTCTACAGGTATCTCCGAAGGTGTTTGTTGAGTTGGCATAGATCGAGATTAGGATTTGTCACTCCGAGTATCGGAGAGGTATCTCTGGGCCCTCTCGGTAATACACATCATAAGAAGCCTTGCAAGCAAAGTGACCAAGGAGTTAGTTGCAAGATGATGTATTACGGAACGAGTAAAGAGACTTGCCGGTAACGAGATTGAACTAGGTATGAAGATACCGACGATCGAATCTCGGGCAAGTAACATACCGACGGACAAAGGGAATTACGTATGTTGTCATAAGGTTCGACCGATAAAGATCTTCGTAGAATATGTAGGAGCCAATATGGGCATCTAGGTTCCACTATTGGTTATTGACCGGAGAGGTGTCTCGGTCATGTCTACATAGTTCTCGAACCCGTAGGGTCCGCACGGTTAACGTTCATTGACGATATAGTATTATATGAGTTATGTATGTTGGTGATCGAATGTTGTTTGGAGTCCTGGATGAGATCACGGACATGACGAGGAGCTCCGGAATAGTCCGGAGGTAAAGATTGATATATGGGATAATAGTGTTTGGTCTCCGGAAGGGTTTCAGAATTCACCGGAAGGGGTTTCGGATGTTTCCCGAAATGATCTGGTGCGAGAACACTTTATTTGGGCCAAGGGGTAAAGCCCACGAGGTTTTTGGAAAGTGCAAAAGGAAGTTTTGCGGAGACCAGAGGCCAGACGCCAGGGTCCCAGGCGTCTGGGCCCAGACGCCGGGAACCCTGGCCTCTGGCCCTGGAGTCCGAGAAGGACTCTTTCCTTTCGGGCAAAACTGACTTTGAGGAGGATTTTACTCCAAGTTTCGACCCCAGGGCTCAACATATAAATAGAGGGGCAGGGCTAGCACCCAAGACACATCAAGATTCACCAAGCCGTGTGCCGGCAATCCCGTCCCCTCTAGTTTATCCTCCTTCTAGTTTCTGTAGTGCTTAGCGAAGCCCTACGAAGATTGTTCTTCATCACCAACCGTCACCACGCTGTCGTGCTGCCGGAACTCATCTACTACTTCGCCCGTCTTGCTGGATCAATAAGGCGAGGACATCATCGAGCTGAACGTGTGCTGAACGCGGAGGTGTCGTACGTTCGGTACTTGATCGGGACGGATCGTGAAGCTGTACAACTACATCAACCGCGATAAACGCTTCCGCTTAGCGATCTTCAAGGGTATGAAGATGCTCTTCCCTCTCATAGCTATGCATCTCCATGGATAGATCTTGTGTGTGCATAGAAATTTTTTGTTTTCCATGCAACGTTTCCCAACAGCAGCCAAGGGCACCGCGGCGGCCCGGCGAAGGCGGCCGCGGCCCCTCTTCGGCGGAAGCAGCTCTGGCACCTCTTGAGGAGCCTTCCCTTTCTCGGCAGCAGAAAACCTCCTGATCAGCACCATGGACGTTGCTGCAAGGATGCGGGACAGGAAGGTGAGAATGAGCTAGGGGGCTCTGCCTCCCTCGCCCTCTTATAGGCGGTCGAAGGCTAACCAGCGCCCTTCCACGTTCCGAGCGATGATGGCGCGGCTGCATGCGCCATGCAGTTGTCAAGTTGGGGTAGTTGCCGAGGCGATGTGGGGGAGCGGAGGTGTCCGCGTCCTGTCAAGCGCCACACGTCAACCTGGCCCGTAGGCGATTGGGCCTCGCGGCGCTTCACCCTTGCCCCTTCTCTTCGCCTCGAAGCCAGCCCGAGCGCGCCTTGGGCCCGGGGCCTACTGTCGGCGATCTGGGAACCAGGGTACCCAGACTTGCCTACCTGCGGCCCACGACATGGCTCCCTCGATGGCCTGGTATGGCCCATTTCCAAGACCACCAAGACAAGACCCTCGCGAGGGGCCAGGTCTCGCGAGGAGGGTGACACCAAGACCTCCCGAGGGGGGCGGCCTCCCCAGGCGGCCTCTCGAGGAGCGGAGATTTCTATGCAGGTACCCCACCTTATGAGGCTGAGGTGACGTGAGCCATGACGACCAAGGCCAGGAGGGTGCCAGCAGGCGCAGAGGAGGCAGTTTCCTCTTTGGTGCTAAGGAGGCAAGGACAGGCGTGGGTTCCCGAGGAATCTCCCAAAGGTTTCCACTCCGGTGCTACAAGACCAAGACCACAGGCTCGGCAAGGCGGAGGTCATCACCGAGCCCACCGCTGCGTTACGACTAGAAGCATTGCAGGAGAAGACCACCTTTTGTCAGGATAGGATGTACTACTTGTCCCCTTTCAAATTGGCCGTTGTGGGATCCCTTCCCACCTAAGTTTCGAGGGAAGAGGACTAAGGCCACTATAAATATAGGTTTGCCACCACCATAGAAGGGGTCGACTGATTCTCACCCCGAGCCCTTGTGAGGCAGCTCATCCACTGTACTAGTTCATCCTCAACCTCCTCGTGAGGCCAATCCACCACAAAGCAGGAGTAGGGTTTTACACCGCAAGGTGGCCCGAACCTGGGTACTGCCGTGTCCATCTTCTTCCTTGCTCACGCGAATCTGGCTAGGCTAGGCTGTGGGGCGATGGGCTCTAAGCTTGAGAGGTTGAGATCTTCGCACACACCCCAGAGTTTGAACCTTCTTGGGTCTGTAGAGCCCTGAATCCGACACCAAGCTTTCCAGCTAGAGTTCAGTACGACTCGGGTTATCAAGGGGGCGGCCCTCGCTGACTTCATGGTGGAGTGGATGGATGCTCATGTCCAGGGGCTGAGCGAGGACCAGTCCCTCGTGCCTGGCGATGAGGCGCCCGATGGCTGGGTCATGCACTTCGACGGCGCCTTCGCGTGGCAAGACGCGGGGGCTGGAGTCGTGCTTGTTTCCCCAACCAAGGACAAGCTCTTCTACGCCGTACAGCTCTGCTTCCAGCGTGGCGAGAAGGTCTCCAACAATATCACGGAATACGAGGGCTTGATCGCCGAACTCAAGGCCGTGGCCGCTCTGGGGGTCAGGCGCCTCACCATCAAGGGCGATTCTCAGCTCCTCGTCAACTCCTCCAACAAGGAGTTCAAACCGAAGGACAAGCACATGGAGGCATACCTAGAAGAGGTACGTAAAATCGAAAAGCGCTTCTTGGGCTTGGAGTTGCAGCACGTCCAGCGCGGCGTGAAGAGGGAAGCATATGACATCGCTAAGAAGGCATCTCGCCGCGAGCCTCAGAAGCCTGGCGTCTTCGAGGAGAGGCTCTTCAAGCCGTCGGTTGCGCCTTCGGCTGTAGGCCCGACGCTGCTCCGGGAAGAGCCGCCGCCAGCGCCACCCTCGGGTGCCCAGGACTGCAGCCCAACCTCGGGATCCTGCCTGCTCCTGGCATTGGAACCTCAGACAGAAAACTGGACCGAGGAGTTCAAGGCATATTTCCTCCATGGCGCCTTGCCGGAGAAGGAGGAAGATGCAGAGCGCGTGGCTTGGCAGGCCCCTGCTTATTGCTTGCAAGATGGCGAGCTATACCGCAGGCGCCCCAACGAAGACTCGCTGTAGTGCATATCTGAGGAGCAGGGACGCGAGCTATTGGCCGACATTCATGGTGGAGACCGCGGGCACCATTCCTTGTCATGCACCCTCGTGGTAAAGGTGTTCCGCAACGGGTTCTATTGGCCTACGGCGCTCCACGACGCCACTGAGCTGGTCCGATCCTGCGAGGCCTGCCAGTTCCATGCCAAGCAGATTCACCAGCCGGCGCAAGGGCCCCAGACCATCCCGCTCGCATGGCCTTTCGCGGTCCGGGGGCTGGACATTCTGGGCCCATTCCCTCGGGCGGCCGGCGGTTACCGCTACCTCTACGTCGCCATCGACAAGTTCAGTAAGTGGGCAGAGGTGGAACCTGTGCGCACCATCCCCGCAGGATCGGCCGTCAAGTTCATCAAGGCCTCGTGAGCCGATTCGGTGTCCCCAACCGCATCATCACCGACAACGGCTCCCAGTTCACAAGCAATCTCTTCAGGTCATATTGTGCTAACCTTGGAACGCAGATATGCTATGCTTCGGTGGCGCACCTGCGAAGCAACGGCCAGGCCGAGCGTGCCAACGCGGAGGTCCTGAGGGGCCTCAAGACCAGAAGCTTCAAGAAGAAGCTCGAGGCATGCGGCAGGGGTTGGCTGGACGAGCTGCAGTCCGTGCTGTGGTCCGTCCGCACCACCGTGACTAAGCCCACCGGCGAGACCCCGTTCTTCCTCGTCTACGGGGCCGAGGCGGTCCTCCCGCTCGAGATCAAGCATCGTTCGCCGTGAGTCTTGGCATTTGACGAGGCGCGTCAGGATGTCTCGCGGGGGACTAATCTTGTGCTCGGAGAGGAGGCCCGCCGCCAAGCCTCTCTCCGCGCCGCGAGGTACCAGCAGGCACTGTGGCGCTATCACTGCCGCAACGTCCACCCCCGAATTCTCGAAGTCGGAGACCTCGTCCCGAGGCGGGTCCTCTCCAGGGAGGCCCTCTATAAGCTCTCGCCCATGTGGGAGGGCCCGTTCAGGGTCGCCCGCGTCTCTAGGCCTGGCGCCGCACGCCTGGAGACGGAGGACGGGGTCTCCATCCAGAATGCCTGGAACATCCAGCACCTCCGCAAGTTCTACCCGTGACACTCTCACGTAATAATGAGTGGGGCTGTACACGCCACGGAGTCTCCCGGTGCGCCATTTCGCAGCCTCGCGGGAGCTCCCACCCAGGCCCCAGTGGAAGCCCCATGCTCCGCGCTAGCGGAAAAGGTCGAACAACAACTATGCCCACGCCCAAGTGGAGGCCCCATGCCCCGCGCTGGTGGGAAGACTAGTATAAGCGCCAGACGCGACCGTTTTTCATCCTCTCTTGTAACCGATTTCGCAATTGCTTGGAATAAAGTTTGAAGTTTTGATATCTTTGTTCGAAAAGGGTCGGGGTTTTCTCCTTGCGGTGTTTCCCTTCTTGAATCTCATTTTTAAAGGAAACGGCGGCTGCCTATTGCTCCCTCCCGCGCGTCCCGCGAGCGGGGGCTGGGCACGGTGTTTACGGTCGGGCTAGCCCCAGCGGTGTTGAGGACCCAGGCCACAACAGCCGCGGGTCCGCCCGTACGCACACCTCACCAAAGCTTTGGCGCCTAAGTCCTCGCGCGACGCTCTCGAGCAAGCCAACAGGCACGTGTTGCCTTTGGCCCCTGGCTTTGGGAGCGCTCGCCTCCTGGCCTTGCCGGGCACCGCAACCCAGCATACGAGCGACGACTAACCCTCACTCGGGGGCTCTAGGCGCAGGATGGACGCCAAGGAAAGGTGGCCTGGGAAGACACAATTACAGTTCGGCACATCATTGAGGAATTCTTCATCAAGTACTTTTTACAGCCCCACGAGGCCCGACGCCTTGCGGAGGCATCTCAGGAGGCCCCGAACCCTCATGAGCGCCCATGCCTCTCGAGCCTCCAGAGCCATCCGTCCCGTGAGGACGAAGCCTCCCCGACAAGCTTCTTCGACTACCTCGACACCCCAACAACATCATTGCCAGAACGGGAAGCGCACATAGGATCAAAAGCTCCAGAGAAGCGCGCCCCCGCGACGCAGGAACCCGCCAAGGGCCATGGGCACCAATCTAAGTTATCCTATTCTCCCCAGGCATGAACCTAACCATTAGCGCCTTTCCTGGACTCCCGCGACCTCGTTCGGGCAAGGACCCCCCCCTTCTTTTATCTTTGGGAGCCGCTTGCGCGTCAAGGGGGACCTCATGACCAGCGCCTCACGAGCTCTTACCGGACCTCAGGTCGCTCACCTCCTGGCCTTGCTCACGGCATCGCGACCTGGCATACCAGCGACGGCAGAAGCCTACCCGGGGACTGGGTCCCGCCGACGCAGGGCACTAAGCTATCGTAAGAAAAGAAGGGGACCCGTGCCCAAATGAGAAACGCCGATATGATTAAAAGACATGATCAGGAAACACTAATATAAAGTCGTGAGCGCCGCAGTTCATTACACGCCCCCGCGGGGCTCTTCACGATTTCTGCTGCAGGAAATGAAAACAAAAGAAACGGCCTCCTGAAGGCCGCAGCTCCTAAGGCGATGGCCCCGATGTCACGACGCCTAGTCGGAGTCCTCCTCCTCCTTGATCGGGGCACGGCGATGTGGCGGCTCATCGTAGTCGTCTTCGCTCGAGCTCCCCCCGAAGGAAGTGCCGCTGCTGCTAGAGGTGTCGCGGCCGTCGCCGAGGGCAAGTTCGCCGCCGAGGACGTCGCCGCCGCGACGGTCGTCGTCGTCGGAGAGGCGGTCACCGCCGCTGCTGTCTCCCTCCGGGCAGCACCCCAGATGCCCGCCGTCTTCCCCGAAGGTCTTGACGAAGAGTGTCGTCGCCCCGTCGTACTTGAAGTGGAAAGTGTGCCTCCCCTTCAAGCCGCGGGCGCGGGCGAACGTCTGCCACCCACGGGTCAGGAACACGTAGCCCGTGGGTGTAACCTCGACCTCCTCCGTCGAGGACCGGTTGTAGCAGCCGTCGTGCTGCAGCCACAGCCCGATGGGTCCTCCGGCCGGCAGCTCCTCCGCGAAGGAGCGCGGAAACTGGATCCAGGTGCCGGGCGGTCTCTCCATCCAGACCATGATCTCGCGGGCCATGTCATCCGAGTGCGCCAGCGGGCGAGTGCGCCACCGCATGCCTTCCCCCTTGGCCTCAGCCTCCGCGGCTTCCACGGCCGCTTCCGCGGGAGGGGTTCTTCCCGCAGCCCGCAGTAGGTGCGAACTGCCAATGGAGGGCGCCCGCACCCCCGAGATGACGCTGCGGGCGCAGCCGCAAACTTGCGAGGACGGCCGCGCCCCCTCTTGGGCGGCGGCGACTCCGGTCCCTCCTTGGGGGCCTTGCCTTTCTCCTTGGCGGTGAATCTCCTCACTGGTGCCATGGTTGCTGCGGCGAGACAGTTGCTGCGGCAAGGATTGGAGGCGAGCGGGCGAGAAGGCAGAGATGGGATGGGGCTCCGCACCCCTCGTCGTCTTATAGGCGATCGGGGAAAGCCAACCGACGTCCCTTCGCATTCGGGCAATGATGGCCTCGCAGCATGCACGTTCAGACTTTTGTCAGTCTGGGCAGTTGCCAAGGTGACGTGGGGAAGTGGAGGCGTCCGCGTCCTGTCATGCGCCACGCGTCGAGCCTGGCCCGCAGGCGATTGGGGCCTGCGTCGCTTCGCCCTTCTCTCCTTGCCTTCGCTTAGAAGTCAGGCCGATTGCGCCTTGGGTCCGGGGGCTACTGTCGGCGTTCTGGGATCGGGGGTACCCAGACTTGCCTGCCTACGGCCCAGAGCGTGGCCCCGTCGACGGCCCGGTACGGCCCAGCTGCAAGACCCCGCGTGTAAGGCCCTCGCGAGGGCCCCCTGGCCTCGCGGGGGGAGCGACGCCAAGACCTCCCGAGGAGCAGCTTCCCGAGCCTGCCTCCCGAGGAGCGGAGATCTCTATGCAGGTACCCCGCCTCACGAGGTTCGCGATGACGTGAGCCATGACGACCAAGGTCAGGAGGGCGCCAGCGGGCGCAGTTGAGGACAATTTCCTCTTTGGTGCTAGGGAGGCAAGGACATATGCAGGTTCCCAAGGAATCCTCCAAAGGTTTCCATTCCGGTGCAACGAGACCAAGACCACGAGCTCGGCAGGACGGATGTCATCGCCGTGCCCACCACTGCGTCATGACCAGAAGTTTTACAGGCGAAGACCACCTTTCGTCACGATAAGATGTACATCTTATCCCCTTTCAAATTGGCCACTGTGGTATTCCTTCCCGCCTAAGTTATGAGGGAAGAGAACCGGGCCTATTATAAGTATAGGCTAGTCTCCACCGTAGAGAGGGGTCGATCCATTCTCTCCCTCTGAGCCCTCGCGAGGCAGCTCATCCACTGTACTAGTCCATCTTCATCCTCCTCGTGAGGCAATCCACCACAAAGCAGGAGTAGGGTTTTACACCGTAAGGTGGCCCGAACCTGGGTAAACTGTTGTGTCCCCTCTTTTCCCCGCTCGCACGAACTCGACGAGGCTGAGCCATGAGGCGATGAGCTTGAGGCTGTAGCTAGGTTAGATCTTCGCACACGCCCCAGAGTTCGAACCTTGTTTGCGTCCGCGGAGCCCCGATTCCGGCGGCACCAAGTTAGTGCTAAATATATGAAACAATTCCTTATTTAACACTATCTTAAATTTCGTTTCCTTATTTAACACTGAAAAACTTTTTCTTCCCTATATAACAACGAGTCTAAAGTTTATGCCATTTATGACACTTTGGTCTATTTTAAGCCTAAATGACACCTGAAAAGACTCTTTTGCCTCTCATGTGGTATGTGGGGCAATAGCACACACACAGCATCAGTACGAGGCAGTACCACACACACAACAGCACAGAAACAAACATCAACATATGTGCACGCACACACAGCAGCAGCGCACACACACAGCACACACACACGCGCGCAACACACGCAGCAAACAGAAACACGCAGCAACACACAGCAGCACACACGCATCACACACACACACACACATCAACACACAGCAGCACACACGCATCACACACACACGCAGCACTTACACACGTGACAGCACACACACACAAACACGCAGCACACACACGTGACAGCACACACGCACGTACACACGCAGTAGCACACACAAACACGCACACGCACGTAGCACACACACAGCGGCGGTAGCACACACGTGCGCGCGCGCGCAAACATATAACATGAGGGGCAAAAGGGTATTTTCAGGTGCCATTTAGGCTTAAAATAGACAGAAGTGTCATAAAAGGCATAAAATTTAGACTCGTTACTAGATAGGGCAGAAATTATTTGTCGATGTCAAATAGGGCATAAATTTAAACACCGTGTTAAATAAGGAATTCTCTCTAAATATATCCATTTGAGGAACAAATTTGGGACAAGTTTTTTCGGACGGAGGGAGTATGAATTATTGAATTATTTGTTGTGGATTAAGTTGGCTTGTTTGAATTGTTGAATTGGTGCGTGCTATATTTATTATCAAAAAATGAGTTAGGTGCATGATTGCAAATTTTTGTTGATAGCTTGCCGGTGCATGAGGTTTCATGGAATTAGAAAGAGGGAAACAGGGGGCACCGTCGTAGGGACGAATAAATTAAGCTCAGCCTCCTACTGAGCGCAGACATACGGAGAGTCAAATTTGACCATTGTTCTTGAAGATGTTCTTACGATCTGAAGGTGATCTGCACCCTGCATTGGTGTTGCCGTAAGTGTATCAGTCGTTTTTTTTTTTGAGGAATATCACTCGTTCACTTTATCCGTTCACAGCTTCATTGAACTACTGAAGTAGTTATTCCGGACTCCGGGTTGTTCCTACTTTATTTTCTGATCCAAACACCTCATTTCCCTCCTATACCGAAGGAGACAAACGAAGCAAAGATGAGAGGAGCAGCATCAACCAGCAGATGGAAGGAAAAAAGAAAACGAAATGAGAGCAGCCTGCGTGACCTGTGGGACGGCACCGAAGGCCTCAGTCCCAACCACCACCACCACCACCAGCACCTCCCTCAATCCCCAAAATTCGTTGCTTTCCAGACAAGCACGCACGTCAATTTCTTCCAGAATTTCAGACTTTCACTAGCATCAGATCGAGTACCTCCCCTCACTCTCAGCAGCGGGCAAGGTAGCTTAGCATAGCAGCTGGTGGAAGCATCTCATTTCATCTCATGATCGATCCCCTTCTCCCTCCTCGCCTTTCACATTCCCCAACACCTGTAAAGCAGCAGAGCACCAAGCTGCAAGCAGAGACTGTCAGAGACAGGATAGCCACTCATCTCCTGCCTTCGCTTCTCTCATCTCCCTCGCCACAATTCGTCGGACCGGAAACTCATGCAGATCCTCTCCCTGCTCTGCCGGTTCTAGAACTTGGCAGGCTCAGCATGGCCTGACGGAGCAGAGATTTGCTCGTCTCGTCTCTGTTCCCTGTGATTCTTCTCCATCTTCTTGGTCTTCCATGGCCGCAATGTTCAATCCTCCTCCGGCTCCAACGGCTCTTGGGCCGCAGCCGACGTGGATGCCCTACGAGCCGACGAGGGATTGCTCCCAGGGCCTGTGCAGCATGTACTGCCCGCAGTGGTGCTACTTCATCTTCCCGCCCCCGCCGCCGGTCTTCGACATCGCCGGCCCCAGCGGCGACGGCGACGGCGACGACTCCTCCGGCCCCGCCTTCTCGCCCCTCGTCATCGCCATCATCGGGGTGCTCGCCAGCGCCTTCCTCCTCGTCAGCTACTACACCATCATCTCCAAGTACTGCGGCACCTTCAGCTCCCTGCGGAACAGGCTCTTTGGCTCCGGCGCCGGCCACGGCGGTGGCGGGGGCCGGGGCGATTCCTGGAGCCAGGAGGAGTGGGAGGTCTCGCCGTCGGACGGGATGGACGAGACGCTGATCAGCAAGATCACCGTGTGCAAGTACAAGCGCGGCGACGGGTTCGTCGACTCCACCGACTGCTCCGTCTGCCTGGGCGAGTTCCGGGACGGCGAGAGCCTGCGGCTTCTGCCCAAGTGCAGCCACGCCTTCCACCTGCCGTGTATCGACACCTGGCTCAAGTCGCACTCCAATTGCCCGCTCTGCCGCTGCAACATCGCCTTCGTCGCCGTCGGCATGGTTTCGCCGGAGCCGGAGGGCCGTGCTGCGCCTGCGCCACGGGAGGACCGGAGAGGCAGCCAAGAATTCGCTCTGACGATCGACGACTACTCCTCCGGGCAAGTGCGCGAAGAGCCACAGACCGTGCCGAGCAGCAACAGCGGCGGCAATCAGGAGGCGAAGGATCGTCCGGGGAGATCCGAGGCGGCCAATGGCGTAGTCGTCGAGATCAGAGAGGACGGCGCCGTCCCGCCGGTCCCTGCCAGGGCGCCGCCGTCGATGCCGGACACGCAGCGCGAAGCCCGCATGTCCATTGCCGACGTGCTGCAGGCCAGCCCAGAAGACGAGCTTACGGTGGGCAGGGAGGGCGGCCTCCTGCAGGCAGGCTCCTCGAGGCGGTGCCACGGGGAGCACAGCAAGGAGGGCGGCGGCCGAGCACCGCCGGATGCACCGACGAAGAAGCTGCCGCCGGCTGGCAGGTCGTGCTTCAGCGGCAAGGGTGGTGGCAGAGGGAAGGATTCAGGCCCTCCAGTGTGATTTGAGGCGATGATGTTTCAGACATTCTTCTTCTTCTTCTCTTAACCACTACTAGAACACTTGACCGTGATGATACTTTTCCGTCGTGTGCTTCCGGTGGAGATCACGTCGCCAGCCGAACGAAAATCTGGAGATTTCTTCTTCATCGTTGTGATCTCTACTTGCGAATCGCCAGCACGCTGCACAAATCCTCTCTGTGCAAGTGCAATGGCTGCACCTGCTGACTGGTGAGATATCCTGCACCTGCTTGGTGATTGTGCAACTCTGCTAGATAAATTGTATAGGAAATGTTTTTTCTTCTTCTTCCATGTCGCCTCTCCTCTCCCCTCTCTCTACACGATTGGATTCTGCTCCAGGGCATTCTCTCTGGATTAGTGAGTTAACTATATCTCATTAGGCGAAATGTTTTGTTTGCAATGGGGAGTGTGGCCGTTTCCCTTTACCTTTTGTCATCATCCTCACGTGTGTGCGTTTGCAATTAACATTTCTAGCTGTCAAAGTAGAGCTGATCATTTGGGGATGTGCGTGGAAGTGCAAACTGATCATCTCCAATCAAGCTGAGCTCGAAACTTGTTTGGTCTTGTTAGGTGGCCGGCGCGTTGTTGTAATAATGTTTGCCATTCGGAATGGCGCGTCCCCTTTGATCTGTAATCTGTTGCGTAGGACAATGTGGGTGGGCAACTGGGCGTCCTGCTGTTGAGTGTCGGCCTGCGAATAACATGTGCGTCTCATAGATGTCAAATTGCAGTTGGGTGTTAGGTCGACGTTGTAGCTAGATCAACAGTTATTATTTCCGAGGGAGAACAGTTCTTTATTACTTGTCAAGACATCTGGATTTCTTTGTGTAGTGTATTTCGATCAAACTTTGTAATAGTGTATTCGTGCTTGCGTATTTGGAGAAACAAAATTGGGTTAGATCAGGTGCTTTGTCATCCCTGCATTTGGGCAGATTTTTGGTTCGTTTAGAGTGCAAATCATGCTTTGGCCTGTACGGCTGTACTTTTTTTTGCGGGTGCTGTACGGCTGTACTTACTTTTCAAGAGGGCCGGTGGCGAATGCTTTGTTGCCGAAAGGGGGTTTGGTGCTTGCAGCTTCTTCTGAATATAATCATAAGCTACTTAGTGCGACTTTTGCTGCATTTGATCTGTCCCGTCTGCAATTTCTTTTTTCTTTTTTGTAAATGGAGGTCTTTTTGCTCAGGTTTTATCATTCATAACCTGTAGATATGATGATACTGGCTAGTCACCAACTCAGCACTGAAAGAAATTGTTTAAGCAATCTATATGAAGACTGAATTTCGCATATGGGGAAGCCCGGAAGTGCAGTATTTTTACGCAACGTCAGAGGCTACAAACGATGCATGGCACGAAGGCACGAACCCATCGTTAAGGGTGTGCTTGGTAGCAGTTCCCATCATAGCATTGATCTTCCCCTTTGAGAGATGCTAGCTCTAGGATGCTGAGTACATGCATTTGCTGTTGTTTGGTAGCGGGAGTACATGCATTTGCTGTTGTTTGGTAGCGGTGTATGTGCTGAGACATGTTTAGCTGAGACTTTGTTTGGCAGCCTGCACGTTTTTAGACATGTTGAACAGTTTCGAATTTCGAATAATTTTTTGAATGGTGAACAAAATTTAGAAAACGTGAAGAAAAATTTAAACACATTTAGAATTCTATTTTTCTTGAAAATTTAATCAATTTTTGGAATTCCGTTTTTCTTTGAAAATTTAAACAAATTTGAAATTCTGAACATTTTTCGAAATTTTAATTTTTTTGAAATTCTGAACATTTTTTGTTTTAAAAAAATGAAAGTCTGAAGATTTTTCAAAAATTTAAACAAATTTTGAAATTCTAATTTTTTTGAAAATTTTAAAACATTTTGGAATTCCTTTTTTAGTTGAAACAAAATTTCAAATTCGGAACATTTTCTGAAAATTTAAACAAACTTTGAAAATTTGAACTTTTTTTGAAAACTTAAACAAGTTTGAAATTCTAAACATTTTTTTGAAAATTTAAATAAAATTTAAAATTCTGATTTTTTGAACATTTAAACAAATTTAAAATTCTGAATTTTATGAGAATTTAAATAAAATTTGAAATTTCAAACATTTTTTGAGGGTTGAGGCGAGCATGGCTGCCTCCATTTACCCTATCTGGTCTTGCTCAACTCAGCATGGCTGAGAGGCCTTTCTGTATGAGATGCACATAGTCGAGGTGAGTCCATACACCCTGCCAAACAGTCAAAAGTCAGTTTTTTAGTGAACTTTTAAGCTCATGCACTCTATTAAACACACCCTAAATAGCTTCTAAGGACGTGTCCAACCAAACAGAGCTCCTAAATGCAAAAGAAAAAAAAACATCTTTTACGGTACATAACAACCTTTAATTCAGCATGTCAGGTTGAAGCATAACAACCTTTAATTCTGTAGCACTTAATAGAAAGTCTGCTTCCCCGCCACAACAGCCCTCGGCGAGCCTCGACGTTTCCATGTCAGGTTGTCGTGGAGCGAGGCACCCATTCTCCTGTACGTTTCGTTCGCCACTGTCGCCGTGCATGCTACACGCTCTTGCTCCTTTGGCGGCCGCAGTTGCCCGACGTTACCATTACTTGTCGCCCATCCCGGATGTGCCATGCTTGTGCATGCCCGTTCTTGGCCCCGCCGGGGATCGCCGGCGGTTCCGTAGCAACTTCAGAAGTAGTAGTACTATGTATTTAGTTCGTAGTTCAGATCAAGTGCTCAAGATCAGTGAGACTTGGGCATGAATCTATAATACCTAGATAGTTGATCCCCACTAACTCTAATTCTCTCAACATGCAGCCCGCCTCATCACCAAATATACCACTTCATCATCCAGTACAACTATTTTGTAGCACATGCATACCCCAAATTTAATTATTCCATCTCCAATGGTCCAGCGTGTATGCATACACTTTGTTCGCACACAATTGCTTACTAAATAACAGCTTTTCATTTAGGTCATTTCATTCGTACAAATTTTATCCAAAATTAATCTTTAAAAACCCGCAACAACACCGGAGGACTGCATTAATCAACAAATCCATGTGTCTATATATGTATATGTGTGGAACACAAGGACAAGAGATTTGGATCAAAGGGATGGTGTCGAGTTATCTGCCTCTGCTTCTACCCATGCCGCCTGCTACGATACGCTTCCAACATGCTTGGTCCCGTTTGTGGCATAGTCCGTGCGGCTCTAGCATTGACCATGACACCACAACGCTAGACGGATGGACTATACACTGTTGGAGCAGGAGAAAATTCACCCGCTTCAGATTTTCTCTGTAGATGGGGTTTTGGTCATTGTCTTGTTTGTTCCGATTTTACCCTTGAACGAAAATAAACTACTCACTTTGCCCTGTAGTATTGGTGGATCTAATCCACTGGGTTACCTAGAATGGACGGCTCATATTGATCATTGGGCACCGTAAAGTAACTAAAAAAACGTTTGGTTGCGTACATGAGAGCCTGGTCCAGACATGCACGAACGTTAAAGCGGCCCAGAGGTTGGCTCATTAGAAACATTCAAACCGTCCATTTCCAGCGACTCAGGCTGAGTTGAACGCAAAAGGGGAATGGCGTGCATGGCGGTGCAGGGTGGATTTAACAGGGAGATGGCGGGAGACGAAAATCTATCGGCATGGAATGGCGCGAAATCTAGCCTCGCCCCTTTTACTAGCTCACCCTAGCGATAGGACAAATCCAGCGTTAGTTCTTGGCATTGACGACGGCTGCTTCTTAGATCTACGGTAGCGGCGACGGCTTAGGCGGCGACAACGACTTAAATCTCCGACAGTAGGATCTGCTTGTCCCCTTCATCTTCATCTCCATCTCCATCTCGTTCGCCTCGTCTCCGGCATGAGAGGATTTTCGGCTCCACCGGTGGTAAGCACCATACAACCACCCTCCACTATTAGGTCTTTAGGTAGGGGTAGGGTCAATTTCGCCATTTCTCACCATAACATTGGTTTCACTAGGACTAACGAATGATGCTAGTTGTTCAGGCATCAACACTGATAGTTGTGATTAAGGCCTGGGTCATGTTGGTCCACAAGAGAGTGGTTCGTCCTAATGACAAGCATGTGATCCATTATGGTCCATTGTTAGGCCGAGATATGGATAGGATGACGAATCTGAACTACATCTACAAAAATAACGACAACGTAGAGGTTGTGACAGGCTTTGAATGCGAAGAGCACCTTTTGCCAAGCTAGTGGAGATGTTTAGGCATAGATGGTTGCTACAAGATAGCATCCACGCCCAGTGTGGAAGAGCAAGTAACAATTTGTGCGTGTCATCCAATAGCACAGACGGTGTTCGCTTGCGATCTCCAAAAATCTGATGTCAACACTATAGCATTTAGGTAAATTTTAGCTTGTGCACTCAGAGTGGTACTAGAACATTGACTATATTTCACTTTTTGAACGACTCGATATTGTTGAAATATATTGTTCGCCTCTCTCAGTCAGTTCGGACTTTTGAAGCAAGTGACTTGTGCATGAATTCAATATGATATCAGAACCAAGAGATCTTGAGTTCAAGACCCTGCCAACATAGTATTAAAAAAAGATTCCGAGGCCTACATTGATTCCACGTATAAGCACTAAATAAGCCTACACGTGATGGGGAGTGTTGAAATATATTGCCCGCCTCTCTCCATCAGTTTAGATGTTTGGAGCAACTGGCTGGTGCATGAATTCAATAAATATGTTCTGTTCAATCCAAACTTGAACTTGTTTTTTTGGGGTAAAGAAACATTAACTTGATTAAATGTTATGTTACTAGATTCTAGTAAAAAAAGGGATGAAATCCTGATTAACCAATTGACATTTTGTTAGAGAAAAGTCCTTACATGCCACTGATACAGAGCTCGGTACTCCTATTGTGATGCCCCGACTTAACCATGCACTAATCATACACGCAAATGTGCATGATCAAGATCAGAGACTCACGGGAAGATATCACAATACAACTCTAGACACAAATTAAAGTCATACAAGCCTTATATTACAAGCCAGTGGCCTCGAGGGCTCGAATACATAAGCTTGAATACAAACGAGTCAGTGGAGGCAACCATATCTGAGTATAGACATAAGGTAAACAAGTCTGCGCTAAGAAGGCTAGCACAACAGCGACATAAGGATCAAAAAGGCGCAGGCCTGCTGCCTGGGAGCCACTTATCTACTCCTGGTCGTCGGCGGTCTCCACGTAGTAGTAGGATCCGTCGGGGTAGTAGTAGTCATCGGCGGGATCAACTGGCTCCTGGGATCCGTCATCTGATCGCAACAATCGGGTATAAGGGAAAAGAGGTAGCAAAGCAACTGTGAGTACTCATCCAAAGTACTCGCAAGACTTACATCAGATCTATACTAAGTATGCATCAGTATCAAAGGAATCGGGCTATATCTTTGGACTAGACTACAGAAATACCAAAATAGAAGGGAAGGCCTAGCCTATCGAAGACTAGCATCTTGCAGCATTAGAAGAGTGCAGATTAGCATATTATAAAGTAGCAAGAATATTGTAGTAACGCCCAGAGATCCTTCCTCGACTCCCCGTGAGAAAGCAATCCCGGAGCCATCATATCCATTTCATGTCTCCAGTATCCAGTTCTAGTTGTATAGATTGGGATACAATTCTGAGCGTCCATTACCGTGGACACGGCTATTCGAATAGATTAACTTCTCTGCAGACTGCAGGGGTGCACCAACTTACCCAACACGCTCGATAACTCTGGCCGGAAACACTTTTCCGGGTCATGTCCGGCCTCGGCTGATCAACACGTCGTAGTCCTACCTAGGCTCAACAGAGAGGCCAGCACGCCGGTCTACATCCTAAGCGCGCAGGGGTCTTGGGCACATCACCCTTTGCACTCATGCACATTGCGTACGCAGCCTAGAGCAGACTGATGGGGAACGTTGCATGAAAATAAAAAAAAATTCCTACGAAACACCCAAGATCTAATCTAGGAGATGTATAGCTACGAGAGGGGAGTGTGTCTACATACCCTTGTAGACCGAAAGCATTAGCGTCGTAACGCGGTTGATGTAGTCGTACTCTTCACGATCCAATCGCGATCCTATCCGATCTAGTGCCGAACAGACGGCACCTCCGAGTTTAGCACACGTACGGCTCGGCGGCGTCCTCTCCTTCTTGATCCAGAAAGCGAGGGAGAGGAGGTAGATGAGATCAGGACCAACACGATGGCGTGGTGGTGTTGGTGGCAGCGGAAATCCGGCAGGGCTTCGCCAAGCGCATACCGGTGAAACGTGGGAGGAGTTGGGGGAAGTAACGGGCAAGGGTCGAAGAGTTGCTGCCCCAATGTCTCCCCACCTTTATATAGGGTTGGTGGCTTGCCCTACAAGGCCCTAGGGTTGTTAGCCAAAGGGGGAGGAAGGAAATCCCTCCTTTCCTTCCCCACCGATCGCTATCCCGTTTTTAGTGATCCTGATCTTATCCCTTCGGGATATGATACTATTACTTTTAAGGGAGGATCTTGGTGCCCCTAGACCAGGGGTTTGGGGACTTTACCCACTACCCACATTCATCTGGGTCCCCCCATGCAGGTGGGCCCCACTCCGGAACCTTCTAGAATCTTCCCGGTACAATACCGAAAAAACTCAAACTTTATTCGAAACCCCGATAACAACTTTCCATATATGAATCTTTACCTCCGGACTATTCTAGACCACCTTGTGACGTCCTGGATCCCATCCGGGACTCCAAACAACTTTTGGACTTCACCATATTAATATCTCAATACTACCCAAGCGCTACCGAACGTTAAGCGTGCAACCCTACGGGTTCGAGAATCATGTAGACATGACCGAGACTCCTCTTCGGTCAATAACCAATAATGGGACCTGGCTGCCCATATTGATTCCTACATATTCAACGAAGATATTTATCGGTTGAACCACGATGTCAAGTATTCAGTCAATCCCGTATACAATTCCTTTGTCCGGTGATATGTTACTTGCCCGAGATTCGATCGCCGGTATCTCCATACCTAGTTCAATCTCGTTACCGGCTAGTCTATTTACTCATTCCGTAATACAAGATCCTGTGACTAAACTCATTAGTCACATGAAGCTTCTTATGATGTTGTATTATCGAGAGGGCCCAGAAATATCTCTCCGTCACACGGAGCAACAAATCCCACTCTCGATCCATGCAACCCAACAGACACCTTCCGGGATACCTATAGAGCACCTTTACGATCACCCAGTTACGAAGTGACGTTTGATAGCACACAAGGCATTCCTTTGGTATCTGGGAGTGGCATGATCTCATGGTCTAAGGAACTGATACTTGACATGAAGAAAACTATAGCAAATAACTAAATGATCTGATGCTAAGCTTACGATTGGGTCTGTCCGTTTCATCATTATCCTAATGATGTGATCCCATTATCAAATGACAACTCATGTCTATGGTTAGGAAACCATAATCATATTTGATCAATGAGCTACTCTAGTAGAGGCTTACTAGGGACACAGTGTAGTTTATGTATTCACACATGTATTTAAGTTTCCGATCAATACAATTCTAGCATGAATAATAAACATTTATCATGAACAAGAAATATGATAATAACCATTTTATTATTGTCTCTAGGGCATATTTCCAATAGTCTCCCACTTGCACTAGAGTCAATAATCTAGTTCACATTGCTATGTGATCAATACCCAATGAGTTCTGGGTTTGATCATGTTTTGCTTGTGAGAGAGGTTTTAGTCAACGTGTCTCCAACATTCAGATCCGTATGTACTTTGCAAATCGCTATGTCTACAATACTCTGTATGGAGCTACTCTAGCTAACTGCTCCCACATTCAATATGTATCCGGATTGAGACTCAGAGTCATCCGTATCGGTGTCAAACCACAACTCATATGGTGTCGTCCCAACGGATTTAGACGGTGCCCTATTCAAAGTGAATGCGGTTGTCTCTAATGCATAACCCCAAAACGATAGTGGCAAATCGGTAAAACATCATAGAACGCACTGTATCCAATAGAGTACGATTACGACATTTGGATACACCATTATGTTGTGGTGTTCCAGGTGGCGTGAGCTGTGAAACAATTCCACAATGTCTTAAATGCATACCAAACTCGCAACTCAAATATTCACCTCCATGATCAGATCATAGAAACTTTATTTTCTTGTTACAATGATCCTCCACTTCACTTTGAAATTCGTTGAACTTTTCAAATGTTTCAGACTTGTGTTTCATTAAGTAAATATACCCATATATACTCAAATCATCTGTGATGGTAAGAAAATAACGATATCCACCACGTGTTTCAACACTCGTCGGACCGCATACATCGGTATGTATTATTTTCAATAAGTCACTTCCCTGCTCCATTGTTCCGAAAAACGGGGTTTTAGTCATCTTGCCCACAAGGCATGGTTCACATGTTTCAAATGATTCATAATCAAGTGATTCCAAAAGTCCATTAGCATGGAGTTTATTCATGCGTTTTACACCAATATGACCTAAACGGTGGTGCCACAAATATGTGGAACCATCATCATTAACTTTGCATCTTTTGGCATCAATATTATGAATATGTGTATCGCTACGATCAAGACTCAACAAGAATAAACCATTCACAAAGGGTGCATGATCATAAAAGATATTATCCATATAAATAGAACAACCATTATTCTCTGACTTAAATGAATAACCGTCTTGCAATAAACATGATCCAGATATAATGTTCATGCTCAACGCATGCACCAAATAACTATTATTCAGGTTTAAAAATAATCCCGAAGGTAAACGGAGCATGCCGATGGTGATCTAATCAACCTTGGAGACACTTCCAACGTGCATCATCACCTCATCCTTAGCTAGTCTCCGTTTACTCCGTAGCTTCTGTTTGGAGTTACAAATAACCGAACCAGTATCAAATGCCCAGGCGCTACTATGAGCACTAGTAAGGTACACATCAATAACATGTATATCAAATATACGTTTGTTGACATTGCCAGCCTTCTTATCTGCCAAGTACTTAGGGCAGTTCCGCTTCCAGTGGCCCTTCCCCTTGCAATAGAAGCACTCAGTCTTGGGTTCCAGCCTTGGGTTTCTTCACGAGAGTGGCAACTGTCTTGCCATTCTTCTTGAAGTTCCCTTTCTTTCCCTTACCGTTCTTGAAACTGGTGGTCTTATTGACCATCAACACTTGATGCTCTTTCTTGATTTCTACCTCCGCGGCCTTAAGCATCGCGAAGAGCTCAGGGATCATTTTCTCCATCCCTTGGATATTATAGTTAATCACAAAGCCCTTGTAGCTTGGTGGCAATGACTGAAGAACTCTATCAATCGCTACTTCATCCGGAAGATTAACTCCCAATTGATTCAAGCGGTTGTAGTACCCAGACATTCTGAGTACATGCTCACTAACAGAGTTGTTCTCCTCCATCTTGCAGCTAAAGAACTTGTCGGAGGTGTTATACCTCTCAACCCGGGCATGAGCCTGAAATACCAATTTCAGCTCCTGTAACATCTCATATGCTCTGCGGTGCTCAAAACGTCTTTGGAGCCCCGGTTCTAAGCCATAAAGCATGGCTCACTAAACTATCGAGTAGTCATAAGAACGTGTCTGCCAGACGTTCATAACATCTGCAGGCGAGCCTTGAGGGGGTGCATCACCAAGCGGTGCATTAAGGACATAAGCCTTCCATTCAGCAGTGAGGATAATCCTCAAATTACGGACCCAGTCCGCGTAGTTGCTTCCATCATCTTTCAACTTTTCTTTCTCTAGGAACGCATAAAGTTCAGGGGAGCTACAACGCGGGCCATTGATCTACAACATAATTTTGCAAAGACAGTTTAGACTATGTTCATGATAATGGGTTCAGTTAATCAAATTACTAGTGAACTCCCACTTAAATCAACATTCCTCAAGTTGTCTAAGTGTTCACACGATCCATATCAACCAACCCATGTCCGATTATCACGTGAGATGGGGTGGTCATCAACGGTGAACATCTACATGTTGATCATATCTACTATATGACTCGTGTTCGACCTTTCGGTCCTCTGTGTTCCGAGGACATGTATGTACATGCTAGGCTCGTCAAGTTTAACCCAACTATTCCGCATGTGTAAAACTGGCTTACACCCGTTGTATACGAACGTAGAGTCTATCACACCCGATCATCACGAGGTGCTTCGAAACGACGAACTTTCGCAACGGTGCATACTTAGGGAGAACACATTTATCTTGAAAATAAATGAAGATATATTATTATAATGCTACCGTCGTCCTAAGCAAAATAAGATGCATAAAAGATAAACATCACATGCAATCAAAATATGTGACATGATATGGCCATTATCATCTTGTGCTTTTGATCTCCATCTCCAAAGCACCGGCATGATCTCCATCGTCACCGCCATGACACCATGATCTCCATCATCGTGTTGTCATGTGGTTGTCTTGCCAACTATTGCTTCTACAACTATTGCTAACGCATAGCGATAAAGTAAAGCAATTACATGGCGTTATTTGTTGAAACATAGGTCATACAATAAGTTAAAGACAACCCTATGGCTTCTGCCGATTGCCATACTCATCGACATGCAAGTCGTAAACCTATTACAAAACATAATCATCTCATACATCAACATATATCACATCACGTTTTGGCCATACCACATCATAACATGCCCTGCAAAAACAAGTTAGACGTCCTCTACTTTATTGTTGCAATTTTTACGTGGCCGCTAGGGCAAACTATAAGAACCGTTCTTATCTACGCAAAACCACAACGATGATATACAAGTTGCCTTTTAACCTTCTACAAGGACCGCTTTTGTCAAATCAGATTCAACTAAAGTAGAAGAGACAGACACCAGCAAAGCCACTTTTATGCAATACAAGTTGCATGTCAAACAGTGGAACCGGTCTCATGTGCGAGGACATGTAAGGTTGGTCTGAGCCGCTTCATCCCACAATACCGCCGAATCCAAATAAGACAATGTAGGTAAAAAATCTGAACATCAACGCCCACAACTTCTTTGTGTTCTACTCGTGCATATACATCTACTCATAGACCTAGCTCTGATACCACTGATGGGGAATGTTGCATGAAAATAAATAAAAATTCCTACGAAACACCCAAGATCCAATCTAGGAGATATATAGCTACGAGATGGGAGTGTGTCTACATACCCTTGTAGACCGAAAGCATTAGCGTCGTAACGCGGTTGATGCAGTCGTACTCTTGACGATCCAATTGCGATCCAATCCGATCTAGTGTTGAACAGACGGCACCTTCGAGTTTAGCACACGTACAGCTCGTCAGCACCCTCTCCTTCTTGATCCAGCAAGCGAGGGAGAGGAGGTAGATAAGATCGGGACCAACACGATGCCGTGGTGGTGGTGGTAGCGGAATTCCGGCAGGGCTTCGCCAAGCGCGTACCGGTGAAACGTGGGAGGAGTTGGGAGAGGTAACGGGCAAGGGTCGAAGGGTTGCTGCCCCAATGCCTCCCCACCTTTATATAGGAATGGAGAGGGCTGGTGGCTTTCCCTCCAAGGCCCTAGGGTAGTTGGTCAAAGGGGGAGGAAGGAAATCCCTCCTTTCCTCCCCACCGATCGCTACCCCCCTTTTTAGGGATCCTGATCTTATCCCTTCGTGATTTGATACTGTTCCTTTTAAGGGAGGATCTTGGTGCGCCAAGACCAGGGATGTGGGGACTTTCCCCACTACCCATGTTCATGTGGGTCCCCCCATGCAGGTGGGCCCCACTCCAGAACCTTCTAGAACCTTCCTGGTACAATAAGGGAAAAAACTCGAACTTTTCTCGGAACCCTGATAACAACTTTCTGTATATGAATCTTTACCTCTAGACTATTTCGGACCTCCTCATGACGTCCCGGATCCCATACGGGACTCGGAACAACTTTTGGACTTCACCATATTAATATCTCAATACTACCCGAGTGCTACCGAACCTTAAGCGTGCGACCCTACGGGTTCGAGAATCATGTAGACATGACTGAGACTCCTCTCCGATCAATAACCAATAGAGGGACCTGGATGCCCATATTGATTCCTACATATTCAACTAAGATCTTTATCGGTTGAACCACGATGTCAAGGATTCAGTCAATCCCGTATGAAATTCCCTTTGTCCGGCGATATGTTACTTGCCCGAGATTCGATCGTCGGTATCTCCATACCTAGTTTCAATCTCGTTACCGGCAAGTCTCTTTACTCATTCTGTAATACAAGATCCCATGACTAAACTCATTAGTCACATGAAGCTTCTTATGATGTTGTATTACCAAGAGGGCCTAGAGATATCTCTCCGTCACATGGAGCGACAAATCCCAGTCTCGATCCATGCAACCCAACAGACACCTTCAGAGATACCTGTAGAGCACCTTTATGATCACCTAGTTATGAAGTGACATGTGATAGAACACAAGGCATTCCTCCAGTATCCGGGAGTGGCATGATCTCATGGTCTAAGAAACTGATACTTGGCATGAATAAAGCTATAGCAAATAACTAAACGATCTGATGCTAAGCTTACGGTTGGGTCTGTCCATCACATCATTCTCCTAATGATGTGATGCCATTATCAAATGACAACTCATGTCTATGGTTAGGAAACCATAACCATCTTTGATCAACGAGCTAGTCTAGTAGAGGCTTACTAGGGACACGGTGTAGCTTATGTATTCACACATGTATTTAAGTTTCTGATCAATACAATTCTAGCATGAATAATAAACATTTATCATCAACGAGAAATATGATAATAATCATTTTATTATTGCCTCTAGGGCATATTTCCAATAGTCTCCCACTTGCACTAGATTCAATAATCTAGTTCACATCTCTATCTGATCAACACCCAATGAGTTCTGGGGTTTGATCATGTTTTGCTTGTGATAGAGGTTTTAGTCAATGGGTCTGCAACATTCAGATCCATATGTACTTTACAAATCTCTATGTCTACGATGCTCTGTATGGAGCTACTGAAAGTGCGTTATATCGACTAGAGGGGGTGAATCGGCGATTTTTTACAAATTCGTCACCGAGGAATTACTACTTGAGGAATTTGCTTAGTGATGAAATACAAGCAGCGGATAAAGTACTCAAGTGCATGCATAACAAAGCAGTAGCATAGTCATCATGATGAGATGAAACAAGCACAGAGCACAAGTAGCGAGTAAACATGATAAGCAGGCAGAAGACAAGGTGACTGAGGAAATTGGGTTGAGGAAATTGAGAAAGTCTTCAGTCAAGAACTTCAAACAGTAACGATCAATCTCATCAACAAGTAAACAAGGAATTGAAAGGGTTGAGGAAATAGAACTAGTAGCTCGGTGAAGACAGTGATTTGGTAGACTATTTCCAACTGCTGTGACAGTTGTACGTCTGGTTGGAGCGGCTTGGTATATAAACTAAAGGACACACAGTCCTTACCGTATTATCCTTGAGCTAAGGTCACACAGACCTCGCCCAATCACTCGTGGTAAGTCTTCAAGGTGACTTCCAAACCATCACAAACTCGGTCACCCAGCGATCCACAATTCCTCTTGGATGCTCTATACCATGACGCCTAACCATCTGGAAGATGCACAGTCTTCAAAGGTAAAAAGCGTCGGCTCCACACAGGAAGAATCTCTTCAGTGATGCTCAAAGTCCTCGGAGGATGGGGTGCTCTAATGACACTTGTCAATCTCTCTCGGAGCAATCAACCAGCTAGTGGTTGAGGGGGGCGGCTATTTATTGCCAGGGTGCAACCCGCCATGATAAGACATAAATGCCCCTAATGATATGATCGTTGGATGGATAAGATATTTGGACAGCTGGCGTAAAGCACAACAACGGTCGGAAATTCGAACCATGAAATTCCTCAGGGCTATCATGTTCCTCACTGTAGGCAATTCACACTTGCGAATCCTAACTCCTCAGTCAGAATAAATTCCTCAGAGACCAGAAGAACTTCATCTCTGTCATTGAAGAAATTGACTGAACTGCAAGACAGCAAGAGATTTCCAAAGGCTTCACTCAAAGGATTGGGTATGTGTAGGCTTTGAGATGAGCATCACTTGGAAATTTTTCCTTTGTATTACCTCGACCCCCTTTAACAGTACGGTGTTTCCTATGACTCAAAAGAAGGAAATGAAACTACGAAAACAAAAGTCTTCATGCTTCATAGTCCTCGCATGAATATCTTCAAGGTCACACCAATTTCCTCATTTTCAAAGTCTTCAAGAAAAGCACAAAGTCTTCAGATGAAGACATTAATTTTTTAGGGGTCGACATCCATCAGATATATCAAACTCCTCAGAGACTTATAAGGCATGTGTACACTCACAAACACATTAGTCCCTTAACCTATAAGTCTTCAATACACCAAAATCACTAAGGGGCACTAGATGCACTTACAATCCCCCCCTTTTGGTGATTGATGACAACTAGGTTAAGTTTTCAACGGGGATAAACATATGAAGTGTAAATACTGATTTTGAGGAATTTGATTGCAAGATATAGAAGAACTCCCCCTGAAGATGTGCATATTTGAGGAATTTGCTTTGGACTGCAAATGCACATGGTAGGATAAAATCATGGAGATCTCCCCCTATATCTTGTAATCCATTCATGCATTTAACATATAGTATGAATAATTTGAAATGCATGATGGAAAATGGTGTCTGACGAAATTCAGCATGCGTGCATTAAGGAACTTGAGGAAATAAGCATGCAGAAAGCAGTTCAAAAGTGTTAGACCACCATCGGACTTAAGTTTACAACTCAACAAACAAACACTTCAGAAGAGCGAGAGTTGTAACTTAAACAAAAACAACCCTGATATAGAGACTCGCTTGAAGACTAACTCAAATTTATCCCCCTTTGTCATCAAGTGACCAAAAGGGACAAAAATTGAAGACTAACGCCCCTGAAGAATTTCATCTTGAAGGTGGTGGAGGAGCGCCAGCGTTGTTGTCGTGGTCATTTGTTGGTGTAGGGCTTGCCGCAGTGTCATCAAGATCCTCAGCTTCATCCGTTGCACGAGATGAAGAAAATGAACTTGTGACGAACAGAGGAACTTTGACTTTCTTGGATTTCTTCAATGGAGGATGTGACCAGTCAAAGTCCCGCTGAAATTCCATCTTCTTGAGATCTTCATTAGTGTAAAGATGTGAAAGTATGGCCCAAGTGCAATCGAAGATTTCATGCACATAGTAGTGAATTTTTTTCATAGTGTTCTGCGTGACAGTCATGTTCTGAAGAATTGAGCCAAATTGACGCTTGACCCACTTGTGATTTCGATCGACTTTCTGGTGAAGACTTAGAAGATGTTCACGATTAGTCATCACACACGGGGCAGTGGCTTGAGGATTTTGCCATGTGGCTTTTGCAGCAGAGTCCTGTGTGGCAGAGTCATCATTGGTGGAGTAAGATGCAGCCTTACGAAATTGACCAGCCAATGGAAGAGTGCCTTCATCAGTGACAGCAGCCTTTCCTTTTTCATCAACTGAGGAAATTGTCTTTTTGAGGACTTCAATCGGAGGCAAAAAAGTGAAGTGATTCTGAAAGTCAGCCTTGTATGAAATTGAAGACCTGGTTCTGATGAATTTCATAATCCAGGGAGCATAAGGCTTCAACTCAAAAGGTGACAGTGCAACATTAGCCAAAGTCCTCATGAAGAAATCGTGATAGTTTATGGGAATCCCGTGAATGATGTTGAACAACAGATTCTTCATGATGCCAACAACTTCTTCTTCTTCTTCTTCAGAATTGTGGCCTTTGATAGGACTGAGGTTTTTGGATAGAATGTGATAGATTGTTCTGGGCACATACAACAAATCATTCACAAGGAAGTTGGTTCTTGGAGCTTGGCCTGGACGCAAAGACTTCATCAACACTTGCATGAGATGATTTGGAAGTTCAGATTCCTCATATATGAGCCTTGCACCTTCTGATGGAGGACTAACTAGAATGGCATGAAGAAATTCAAATGCTGGAGCTTTGTAGTGTGTATTGTTAGTCATCCAGTCCAGCACCCATGAGTTGATGTCTGAAACATTTCTAGAAATGTGCAGAGTTGCATAGAATTGAAGAATTAGCTCTTCATTCCAATCACATATGTCAGAACAGAAGGAAAGGAGTCCAGCTTTGTGAAGAACATTCAGTACTGGAGTGAAGCATGGAATGGACTCCATATCCACATGAGTAATTTGCCTGTGTTGGAAGACTTTGTCCTTCCCAAATAGAACTGAGGCATAGAAATTCATCTGGCTAGTAGTCCAGAACCTCTTGCGCCTTAGTCTTGCTGAGTCATAAGGATTTTCATCAGAGAAGAAATGTTGCTCAGCGAAGAAATTGACATTGTTGAATTTCGGCCTTTTTGTGCCCGAGTGAGGATTTGTGGGCTTGGGCTGAAGATTTGCAGTGATAGGCACCACACTCTCTAGGCACAGTTTCAGTTGCACCATAATGAGAAATTTGAGCTGAAGATTCTTCAACATCAGTCTGGGTATTGATTTCTTTAACTGATGTAGCTGGAATTTCTTCAGGAATGGATTTGAGTGGAGTTGGTCGTTCTTCAGATCCAGTAAGTATTTCTTCAGTCTGTGCAGGGGACTGAGGAATTTGATAGAGAGGTGTGGCAATTGGTGAATTGGGGTGGAGTGTTTCCCAATATTCATCATTGAGAAGTGGAGTGGTTGATCCAATGTCCACATCCTCATCAATTTCTTCTACACCAGCCTCTTCAGCAGTGAACTGAGGCTGGGGCGATGATACCATCGAGGTTGAAGCATTTGCTTCCAGCTCAATTTCTTCATCAATCTACTCTGAGGAAGCAGAAGAATGTGTTTCTTCATCATTGTTGTCATCTGGAATGGCATATTCTTCACCAAATGGAACTATCTCCTTTGATGGCACAACAGAAATAGGAATTGCATCTATTGGTTCGCTTAAGGAACTTGTCAAAGTCCTCAATTTCTTGGGAGCTGAGGATTCTGCAGATGTTGATGCTTTCCTTTTCTTTGCGGCTTCCTTCTTTGCAGCCATTGTTTTCTTCACTTCTGATGCAGAAGGAAGTGTGATTTTCTTCACCCTTGAAGATTTTGCAGTAGGAGCAGAGGTTGGTGCAGTTTCTTCAGGCACGACTGATGCAGTCGCCTTGACATTTTCAGATTCTTCAGCCTCAGCAGATTCTTCAGCTGGCCTGTGTTGTTCTTCAGGCACAACATTGGGTGTTGCCCTGGCATTTTCTTTAGGAGCAGGAATTTCTTCAACTGCCCTGGTTGATGCTTCAGCTGCCTGAATTTCTTCAGCTGCACATGCATATTCTTAAGCAGACTAAGCAGATGTTCCAGCCTGTGGAATTTGTGGTTGCGTTTGAGCAGCAACACTTGTGTTGTGGTCCTTGATGGTCTTGTTGGCAATGTTGACGAATCTGACCTTGGCACCTAGCCAATTAGCATGATAGCGGTCAAATTCATCACTGAGGCCTTTAATCTCCCGTTGCACAGTGACAAGTTCTTCAGGAGACAAGGTTAGAACATTGTTCCTCAGAAAGCGCTCTTTCTTGTACCGGTCCTTCTTGACCTTCCTGGCCTTTTCAAACTTCCATTTTTCTTCGCCTATGAAGGCATTCAGCATATGGCTTTGACCAGGAGTCAGATTCAGGTCAGGGAGTGGAGTATTTGGATCCTTATGCCAAATATCAATGAAATCGAGGATCTTCCTTGGATCCAGCATAAGAGGAACAGTGCTACCTTTAGCTCTTGCAGCCTTTTGTTGCCTGTCTATGATGATTTCAGCAAGTTCATCATCATTAGCTTCATCATCTGATGGTTCTTTGAAAGCCACTTGCTTCTTATGAGGTCTTGGCCTCTTTCCGCGTCCAGCGGTGGCCTTTACCTTCGGCAGTGTTGGACCACTTGAGGAATGTGGATGGGCTGAGGAAGTAGCAGATGCCCCTTAGGCAATTGAAAAACCAGCAGTCCGCTAACATGTTGCAAGATGCATAGGTGTTGAGGACATTGTGGCAGCGGTTGAGGAAGCAATAGATGGCATTGGAACTGCCCTTGAGGAAGTTTCCCGAGGAATTTGCTCTGAGGGCTTTGCAGTTGAGGAACTTGGCCGCGAGGGCATTGAGCTTGAGGACTTTGGCTTCACAGCTGATTTCTTCAGCATAGCCTTCTTTGGTGTTGTTCTACTGACAGAGGCCTCAGCAACAGCAGCTTGAGAATCCTCATTGAATTTTGTCACTGCCTCAGCTGCATTCTTGTTCAGTTTAGCTTGTTGTTTAGCCCATTCTTTGGGAAATTCCTCACCATGCCTGATGCTGGTGGGATCAGCTCTTTGGCCAGCAGCTAGAGGTGGTCTTGGGCATGAAAGATTTACAACGAATTTCTTCATGTACTTGGGAGTAACATAATGATATTCCTTCCATTCTTTAGCCCATCTCCTCTCAATTCTCCGTATGCGCATTTTGCGCTGCTTCTGAGTGTCCTTCCCATAAGTTTCCTCATCTGGAGTATAGTATTCATCATATATGTCCTTAGGGATTTCAAACACAGTATTTTTCTTAGGATTCTTTCCTCCTTTCTGAGGTCTTTTCCCTTGTGCCATTTTCCTCACTTTAGGATTTTGAACTTTTGAAGATTCTGAGGAAGTATGCAATTTTTCTTCGAGGAACGCTACAAATGAGTTAAGTTGATGAGAACCTAGAGATTCATCAATAGTCATTTGTACATGTGAACGGAGTATAGGTGCGAAGAATTTGAAGAGGTTATATGCGTTCTTAGAAATTTTTCAAAAATATCAAGTTGAGGAATTTGACCATAGATGTCTTGAGGAATTTCACTAAGTGTTCTTGACTCAGGTTCCAGAGTTGTACAGATTTGATAATCCACACAATTGAGGAATCTTGAGGAAAATCATAACTTAGAGAAATAAATCAAGGGAAAGAAGCTTTGCGGTGTTTAAGAAGTGTATTGTTGAAGAATAAACACCTTTTGAGGATTTTGTGAAATCATAAGGATCTAAATAGAGTAGTAAAATCAGATTTTAATTACCCTTTATGAAGAACATGACAAACTGGGAGTTAGAACTGGAAAGTTCGTCTGTCCAGATCTCCCATGCCCTAACTCGGCGACGGGAGACAGCTACGGCGGCGGCGGAGTGAAGATTTCCGTGGCCGGCGCGAGTACGATGGCGAGGAGGTCTATGCAGTGAAGCTCTTCCTCTCCAACGGCAATTGTTGGTGTCAGAACTGGCGGATCTCGGGTAGGGGGTCCTGAGCTGTGGATCTTGGATCAATGGGGAACAAGGGACTAGGGACATGATGTTTACCCAGGTTCGGGCCCTCTCTAAGAGGTAAAACCCTACGTCCTGCTTGATTATATTGCTTGTGTATATGAGGATTACAGAGTTGGTCTACCACGAGATCAGATGAACTAAACCCTAACTAGTAGGATGATGGTTGTTGTTCTAGCCTCTACGGACTAAACCCTCTAGTTTATATAGACACCAGGGGTGCTAGGGTTACACATGGTCTGTTACAAGGAAAGGATAAACATGCCGATTCTTCTTATCTTGACTTGGATGACACACCAAGGCACCAAAAAGCCTCATGTCCGGGTACGGGGTCTCCACTTACGTTCGGCCTCCAAACATTGACATCACGGCCCAACAGTCCGACCCCAAGAGATAGGCTGGCAGGCCAAAGACCCCCTAATCCAGGACTCCCTCAGTAGCCCCTGAACTTGCCTCCAATGCCGGTGCTTCAACGTGTCTTAAGATCTCGATATATCCAATGCCTCCGGCTTGCGGGGTGAGTTCCTCTCCTTCTTTATGTTCGGCTCCGTCTTCCTCAACCAAGTTCCCAAAGCTTTTTGAGCTAGAATCTGTCCATGTGCTAACCAGGTAGTGTTTAGAATCTGAACTGCAAATATTACTTAGCCTCGAAGGCCAACCGCCCAAGTGTGAAAAATAGCCTGACAACTTTTCGGCAAAGGGTCACACCTGGTCATATATATATCGATCTGTTGTAAAAACTCGATTCGTGGTTCAAGGCAGCGCCTCTATTGGCACGTCCCATCGAGGTGGAGATCGTGCCCATTTTTTAAGGGATATGATCAATGATTTCAATTCCTCCATTCGCGCATAACGTCACGATAATATCGGGAAGTGGTGAGGCCTGTGGTGCCGTTAAAGGACTGTTGGCATTCACAACAGTTTATAAAAGAGAAACAACCACCGCATATCTGGGCACACCTTCTCCTTCCTCTCGCCATCGCTTTCCCCATTGGCAGAGCTCCAGTGCCCCCCAAATTTTCTCTCCTCAAGCGCTCCTCCCCGGCCGCTCCCCAGATCCAGCCATGGCTGGATCCGGTGCAGGAGGCAAGTGGGAGGCCTCCAACGTCACCAATGACAACATCGAGGACTTGAAGCGCGCCGGTTACCTCTCGGCCGGAGTTGCTCACCGGGCCCCAGAGGAGGGTCAGGCCATCCCCACGCCTCGACCAGGCGAGAGGGTGGTGTTCATCACTCACTTCATCCGAGGGCTGGGCTTTTCGCTCCACCCTTTCGTCACGGCGCTCATGTTCTTCTACGGGCTGGATTTTCATGAACTGGCCCCGAATTCCTTCCTCCATATTTCGGCCTTCATTGTCATCTGCGAGGCCTTCTTGCGAGTCCGGACACACTTCGGCTTGTGGATAAAGGTTTTCAACATCAAGCCAAAGATAGTCGATGACCTACAGACGGACTGCGGTGGGGCGATGATTAGCAAGCTTGCCCAGGTCGAGTGGCGGGAGGGCACGTTCATCGACACTGTCAAAATTTGGCAGAAGGAGCGGTTCTATATCACAGAGCCACGGGATGCGGCCTGGACGGCGGCTTCCAAATTTAGATCCGGTCCCCCAGCGAGGCTAACCTCGTGGACCAAGAAGAGTCCCGACTGGGGGTCCACGATGGACGTGGAGGCACTGCAGAAGCGCGTCTCCAATATGATAAAAGCAGGTGCTTGGCTGGCCAACGTGGTCCAGGTGATGATCTGCCACCATCTCCTCCCCTGCCAACAAAGGGCCACCACTATGTGGTCCTACAAGCTCACCGATCAGGCCACCATATAGTATTTCTACAGCACCACCCATGATGGGCTATGGAAGACGTTGTTTAAGCCTCAAAAGGCATGGCTGTATAAGAAGGAGGACATCGGCCTTGATGCCGAACACCCCTCGAAGGAGGTAGCAGAGCTTTATCTGTTTTGCAGTCCAGATGTTATTTTTTTGGTACAGGAGAGTTAATCCCCGTTTTCTTGTTTCCACAGGGCTGGCTTGAGAAGGCCAAAAAGATCGACAGTCCAGCACCGCTAAGCGAAGATCCCCGGTCAGCCCAGCTGGAGGAGATGCTGACCATGGCCCGTACAAGGCGCCCGAGAAGAGGAAGAAGAAGAAGGAGGAGGCGCCAGAGGCCAGGGAAGGCCTCCGGCCGAGGAAGCCTCTGGGCAGCAAATCCGGTGACACCCAGACTACTTCCGCCCAGGAGGGGGGGGGGGCAGGAAGAGGATGAGGAGGAGAGCGGCTCCTCTTGTTCAAAGAAGAGAGCGGCATCGCAGGACGCTGAGGAGGAGCAGCCCCCTCATGTCCCGAAGAAGCAGCGCCGACCCAAGCTGATCCTACCTAACGACAGTTCGGACTCCGATAAGGAGTTCGTGGCCTTGGAAGAGGTTCCAGAGAGGAACCCCAGGGTTAAGCCCCCAGCCGAAAGGTACGAATTTGGACGCTCCTCAGGTGTTTGTTTTGATATTACATTGTTGACAGCATGTGTGCCCTTTTACGTTACAGTCCACCGCACGCCCACCCTGCTGACCAGACCTCAGAGGGGACTTCCCCGCCAGCTGAACTGGTGGAGATCGGGTCTGCGTCGCGCTCCGCGCCTCCTCCTGTCATCGGGGAGATCGGGGAGGTGCTGTCCCAAAGGACCCCTCCTGGCCCGGACCGGGAGGTGGTGGCGACAAAATTATGGCCGAGGTTAACACCTCGGCCCCTGAAGACCAGGAGGAGGTACCCCTCCTGGTGAACAAAGAGGGGGAGCTCGGTCAATCCGAGCCCACCCCGAAGACGGCCTCGGAGCCCCCAAGGCCCCCGGAAGCGTCAATTCCGCCTTCCACCAGAGGAGGGGCCGGGGCCCCGCTGCCAATGCCGAATACCGGTGATCGAGTTGTGGCTGGGTGGCCGGAGGTGATGGAGGAGGCTTTGAACAACCCCTCCATCATTACGGAGCACCGCGCCTTAATGGGCGTGGTGTTGCAAGGTATTCGGTCCGTTAACAGCGGACTAAAGGAAGCCTTTGGAGGCCTCCTGACGGGCTTTGAGGTAAGCCATGTAATGTTCCTTTCATGAAGAGAATGTTTTGAACAGGATTGTACATCCCATGTAGATAGCAACCCCCGAGACTTTGTCAGGTTTAGAAGAAACCTGGCAAAGGATCAAAAAATCATGAAATTAGGAATCTGAGCTATGTGATTTTTTTATTGCAGGCCTCATTTCTTGCGGCAACTCCTAATGCCGCAACGCTGGATGAGATGAATCAGAAGCTCAAGAGCTCCGATGAAGAGCTTGACCTCCTCAAGAAGCGATTTGATGAGGCACAAGGTGAGTCTGGTCGAGACTATACATTTCTTTTATTTATCAAGGTGTTCGGGATTAGCCCTAAGCAAAAAGGTGTTTGATTATGTGTACAGCTGCCGCCACGGAGGTCGGGGGACTTAGGGATGAACTGAAGAAGGCCAAGGAGGCGGCGGCCGAACACAAGGCGGCGGCTGATCGAGTAGCCGCTGAACTCTAGACGGTGAAAACCGTTAGTGAGAGGCATGAGGCCGAAGTGGCCGAAGTGCAGCAAGAGCTCAAGGATGCCGTCACTAAATGTGAGGACCTTGAGCAGAAAAATAAGGATCAAACTGCCGAACTATCTAAGATAGGGCAGGAGATTTGGGAGGCAAGGACGGAGGCGCGAGGCGCCCGGGAGGAGCTCCGCCAAGTGAAGGAGATTGCAGATGGTAAGCCGTACTTACTGGAAAGTATCTTTGGTGGTCAGAGGTTCGCATTGCTCACACGAGTCTGGTGTTCTTCAGGCGCGTTTGTGGAGCTTCCGAGGAGTGCGGCGGATGCGGCAAGGCACTATGCAGCTCAGGAGGGTGATGTCGAACACAGATTGTTCTGGGCGCAGTTCCAGGCACCCGAACACCCTCCCCTCCTTAGCAACCAGATGAAGCAGCTGATGGAGCTACATCGCATGGCAGAGCCAGCCATGAAGGACCTCTGTGTCCGGTTGCGGCCCACAGAGCCAATACTGAGCAGCTACTTTGGCTGGGTGCAGAAGCTATGCGACGCATCCTCCCGGGTTGACGCTGTGAAGCGCTTCGCCTACATCGAAGGGGCGCGGATGGCCTTCGCGAAGACCATGGTGCACTGGCCAATGATCAAGCCAGTTGAGATGGCCACCGCCCCCCGCCTGTTGGAAAGGAGCATCGCCGTCCCGAGCAGTATTTCTCCGTTGTCATGGATGGTGCTCGGGCGATAGAGGACCAATGTCCCAAAGATGTGATCCTTGAGTAAATTTATCATGTAGTGACAATTAGACCTTTAGCTTAATGCGGCCCTTCGTATGGTTTATCATACTTGAATCTGTTTTAGTTTTATTTTGACTCCTGTGCGACCGTTTTGAATCTAAAAGTTGCCAGTCGGCGGCTTCAGCACCCATGTAGATGCTACGAGGGGTGTTTCGCCCTCCGCACTGTGACCCTTAGCCGATGTCTCGGTGCCCGGAGGCGGTAGTGCATGAGGGGAACATGGCAATCAGACTATGCTGCGTTATTACCTTCACTTAGCCATAGGAGCTTGACTGCGGGGGCTGGTGACTAGCCCCCATTGTGATATTCGGGAGATCCGAGGAATATACCTATATCACTTGGCTTGGCTGAAGACACAAACCCTTCGTATTACATGGTGTAATCGCCAACGATTTTTAATTTGACACTTGTCAGCGGATCGCCGACTAGTTCTCGCGTATTATGACAGTCAGTTTTTGGCTTTGTCCACTGAGGTACTTAGCCAGGCTAGCCAGAAGTACAATCACAATGGTTCCCCTTTACCGTCTTAGCCGAACGTATGGAACGTAAGAGGGTAAACACAGGAGCCGGGCAACCCAACTATTGACCCGAGGCATAATTCGGAACTGGTGCATATAATGCAATATCCGAGACGCCGAACATGCAAAGAAAGAAAAGGTGTCAGACTTGAGGCATAGGGCAAATATTATGGTCAAGCCCCCGGTCTATTACCTGATTATTGCATTAAGGAAAAATTATGCCGGACTAGCTTATAGTGGCACCGAAGAGCGAAAGAGAGGTGCAATATAAAGAACTGCAAGAGGACCGTAAAAATTGGTCTTTATTACAAAAGAGCTCATGACGTCTATCCGTACAATTCAAACTGCCAAGGCGTCTATTACAGGCAGTTTATAAGAAAGAGAAAAAGTTTTACAGATGAAAAGTTTACATAGGGCCTTGAAGCGTGGGTCGATATCCCTACTGTGCCCTGCTACACGTCCGCGCCTTTGCTTCTGTTGGGGAAAGAATTCCGTAAAGGGGTTGAAGGTCGGCTGACGGGCCCTTGATTAGGAGCCGTGAGAGGTCGCCGAGCTGTTCTAGCTTAATGCCATATTGGTTCGTAGGTGTACCTGTTTGTGGTCCGAAGACGCGTAGGACGATAGTTCGGTCGAGCCGAATACTTGGCTTTGATTTGGTCCCCACAGCGGCCCATGGTATTTTTAGTGCGAAGTTGTGCTGACGAGGCACATAATGTTCGAATTGGGTGGGTATGCTCTGGGGGCGTATCCCTATTTACGCGAAACGCAGGGATGTTCCTCGAATGGAGATAAAGCTCGGGCCCGTTTCCTTGCTTCCCATGCCTTGACGGCGGGCTGATAATGGGGCCCTTCGATATTGGTTTGTACTTCAGCTGCTAAGGCCGCCGTGTGTTCTTCAGTCCGAAGTGAGCGTTCCGTATTACCATTAACTATAATGACGCCCTTAGGTCTGGGCATCTTTAGCTTTAAGTATGCATAGTGGGGGACATCATTGAAACGGGCGAACGCCGTCCGGCCCAGGAGCATGTGATAACCGCTGCGGAAGGGGACAATGTCGAAGATCAAGTCTTCGTTGCGGAAGTTGTCCGGCGAGCCGAACACCACTTCCAAAGTCAAGGTGCCCAAGCAGCGGGCTTCCACACCTGGGATTACCCCCTTAAAGGTGGTGTTACTAGGCTTGATCCTTGATAGGTCAATGCCCATTTTCCTCACTGTATCTACATAAATCAGATTGAGGCTACTGCCCCCGTCCATGAGGACTCTAGTGAGGTGATACCCATTGATAATGGGGTCGAGGACCAGGGCCGCCGACCCTCCGTGACGGATACTTGTCGGATGGTCTCTGCGGTCAAAGGTGATCGGGTATGCCGACCATGGGTTGAATTTTGGGGCTACAGGCTCTACGGCGTAGACATGCCGAAGTGCTCGTTTCCGCTCCTTCTTGGGTATATGGGTGGCGTAGATCATATTCACCGTCTTTACCTTGGGAGGGAATTTTTCTGGCCTCCATTGCTCGACCTGCGAGGTTCTTCATCGTCCTCACTGTGGGGGCTTTTGCCTGCGTCCTAGGCTATGATCTTGCCGGCCTGTTTAATTACCCAACAGTTGCGGTTGGTGTGGTTGGCGGGCTTATCAGATGTGCCGTGGATCTAGCAGGGTCTATCCAGGATTGTGTCCAACTTGGTGGGTCCATCCTGGTTCCCCTTAGAGGGTTTCTTCCGCAGTCCTGTTTTGGAGTTGCGGAATCTGGCATTCACTGCCGTGTCTTCGGCTTCGCCGCTGTTATGGCGACGCTTGTTTCTGTTGTGCCGTGGTTTTCCATTGCCGTCCCGGACTTCCGAGGTGTCGGGGTCTGCTGGGTTGGTGCTTCTACCAGCCAACCAACTATCTTCCCCCGCGCAAAAGCGGGTCATGAGAGAGGTAAGTGCTTCCATCATCTTCGGCTTATCCTGGCCGAGCTGGCACGCTGGCCATTCATCCCGGATACTGTGCCTGAATGTGGCTATTGCTTCTGCATCCGGATAGTCGACGATCTGGTTCTTTTTTGTCAAACACCGATTCCAGAATTGCCGGGCTGATTCTCTGGGCTGTTGGACCATGTGGCTTAGGTCATCGGCATCCGGAGGCCGGACATAAGTGCCTTGAAAGTTAGCTCGAAAAGTATCCTCGAGCTCTTCCCAACTCCCTATAGAGTTTTCGGGGAAGCTATTGAGCCAATACCTGGCTGGTCCTTTGAGCTTTAATGGAAAATAGTTTATGGCGTGGGGGTCATCACCTCGAGCCATGTGAATGTGGAGAAGAAAGTCTTCGATCCACCCGGCCGGGTCTGTGGTCCAGTCGTATTGTTTGATGTTTATGGGTTAAAACCCTTCGGGGAACTGATGCCACATTACCTCGTCGGTAAAGCACATCGGGTGAGCGGCGCCCCTGACTCGGGCTACGTCGCGCCGTAGATCGGCGGTCGTATCAGCCCGGTGCTGCTCCCGAATTCTATCTTTTCGGTCGCGCCATGATTGGTATCCGTCCCGTCCAGCCGGGGCGTAATCTTGAGATCCATAAATGGATCGTGTCTGTCCTGCTCTAATGGCGAGGTCATGACGGAGATCGTATTGGTATTCTGGTTGTGCCGCCTCTTTGCCTTTACGGCGAGGGGGAGCAGGTGGGTATTCGGCCTCTCCAGCCGGCCTGTCCCTTCCTCGAGGGGGGCGGTCGGGCTGGCCTGCCTGTGTGTATCTTGGTGGTGCGGGCGCAAGGGCCTCATTGTCGAACTGTGCCAGCAGCTTCCGCTTTGGGTAGCTTTTAGTCTACTGCTGGTAGCCGTACCCCTCTTCGGTCGCGAGGACTTTAGTCCATCTATCATTGAGGGTATTTTGTTCGGCCTTCAGCTATTGCTGCTTCTTCTCTAGGCTCCGTGCTATGGCTATGAGCTATTGCTTGAACCACTCCTAGTCCAATGGATCTTCTGGAACGATGAAATCTTCAGCTCCGAGGCTGACCTCCTCCTCGGAGAGAGGCATATAGCTGCTATCCTCGGGGACATGCTTGCCCCCATTCCCCTCTGGTTCATCAGGCTGTTGCTCGGGGGCGGGTCGCCGAGGTCTTCCGCATTGTCCGGAGTATCGTCCTTTCCGGTGCCCGTGTTGCTCTCCCTGCCTCGACGTCCCTTGGATCGTTGGCGTTGTCTCCAGCGTTTGGGGGGCTCCTCACCGGGCTTGTTACTGTCTCTTTTGGGGGTGTCATCCCTATTATTAGCGCCGTTGCCATCGTCCTTGGGGGTGTCCACCATGTAAACATCATAAGTGGAGGTGGCCGTCCATCGACCGGTGATGGGAGGAGCAGCGTGGGCCATGGCTTCACTATCATTGTCCATGTCGTCCGCCTCCTCGGAGGCGTGGTCCAGAATGTTGGTTAAGTCTTCGACAGTGGCTACTAAGTGGGTGGTGGGTGGGACATAAAATTCCCTGTGGTCCGTCTCAAGGCCCCGCTGAGCGTGAGCCGAGAATGGGCCATCCATGATAGTCATCATCTGGATCCGATCAAGCACCTCATTTAATAGGGCGAGGCTGGCCGGATTGGCGTATGAGGTTTCTTCGAAGCTGACCTCCGTCGTAATCTTGAGGCAAGGCGTGAGTCCGACCAGGGCGGAATTCTGGTCTTCGGATGACTCACTTGCGTCAAGGCTCAAAGCCGAGTCTGTCGTAGGGGGGCGAGTCCGGCTGGGGTTGGCTCCCAGTCTTCGGATGCCGAACTCCCGGTAGGGCTCAAAGCCAAATCCACGGTAAAGAGGAAAGGTCTGTATGGGGTTGATTCCCGGTCTTCGGATGTAAGGGCTGCATCCGAGCTCAAAGCCAGCCGTCCGGTAAGGGCCGATCTGGAGATCGGATTGGGGAGAGGCTCCAAAGTTGATGCTTCGGAGGCCGCGGGCGTCCTAGGTAAAGCTGAGAAGCCGGTGAAGATCAGGTCGCCCCGAGCGTCGGTGACGTACTCAAAGTTACCGAACCAGATCTGATGCTCAGGGGCAAAATTGTCAACCTGGTTGAGATGATCGGTTGAGTCGGTGTGCAGAACAATGCTGCCGAACGCGAAAAGTTGCCCGGGGATGAAGATATCCCCAGAGTTGATGCCGTCTCCGATGATCAGGCGTGCCATCGATCCTTCGGTGATCCAACAACGGAACTCTCAATGAAAGCACCAATGTCGGTGTCAGAACCGGCGGATCTCGGGTAGGGGGTCCCGAGCTGTGGATCTTGGATCAATGGGGAACAAGGGACTAGCGACACGATGTTTACCCAGGTTTGGGCCCTCTCTAAGAGGAAAAAACCTACGTCCTATTTGATTGTATTGCTTGTGTATATGAGGATTACAGAGTCGATCTACCACGAGATCAGATGAACTAAACCCTAACTAGTAGGATGATGGTTGTTGTTCTAGCCTCTACGGACTAAACCCTTCGGTTTATATAGACACCAGGGATGCTAGGGTTACACATGGTCGGTTACAAGGAAAGGAGAAACATGCCGATTCTTCTTATCTTGACTTGGAGGACACACCAAGGCACCAAAAAGCCTCCTGTCCGGGTACGGGGTCTCCACTTACGTTCGGCCTCCAAACATTGACATCACGGCCCAATAGTCCGGCCCCAAGAGATAGGCCGGCAGGCCGAAGACCCCCCTAATCCAAGACTCCCGCAGTGATGAAGCTTAGCAGAAGCGCTAGGTCATAGCTCGAGCGAGGAAAAGTGAGGTCGAGCGGAGTAAATGAAGGAAGTGAAAGGGGAGTGGTATTTATAGCGGAGGTGAAAAACTGAACGCGTGAAGAATTTTGGACATTCATACCCCTGACCCTTGCTATCCTTTCAACATGTGGCACCCACATAATGAGTAGTTGAGATCGTGGGGGATTGTGGGTGAATATAATATTCCAGTCATGGGAAGTGGGGTAGGTTTGAGCGGTAACCGCCAAAAATTTGATATGAAAATTTTAATGTTTCGCTCGCAAATTCTTCAGCTGTCAAGGACACAGTGAAGACTTTGAAATGGGTTTCAAATAGAACGCGTATGAAGAATTTGTGAACAGACTGGGTTGAGTTTAACATACAGGGGGAACGGATCTGATCACATTCACTTAGAGGAAAAATCAAATTGAAGAATTAGCAGTAAGTGAATGCTGTTGAGGACATTGAAAACTCAAATATATAGATATAGTCAATGAAGAACACCAGATGTAAAGTTTGAAGAAATTGCAAACTTGAGGAATTTGAAAATTTGAAGAATTTGCAAAATGACGAAAAACTCAATTTTGAAGATTTTCATCTATGGTTGGTGGCATGACCCACCGTATAAGAATGATAATTCCAGACACCGCGTACAATTGTCGTAGGGTTCTGAGAATCAAATTCTTCATTAATTTGTTCACATTAATTAGAGGGTAAGTCTTCATTGATTGAAGAAAAACGTTACTTCGTGTGTTGCACATCAAAGTCATCAATTTTTCATAAGTGTTAGGATGTGTGTCCTTTCAAAGAACATTCAAAGATTCTAAGATATTTAGCTCACACCGCAACTTGCAAAATCTCTTTTCATCCAAGGGCTTTGTGAAGATATCAGCCAGTTGTTCTTCAATCTTCACGTGGTCAATGAAGATGTTGCCCTTCAACACATGATCTCGAAGAAAATGATGACGAATCTGGATGTGCTTAGTCTTCGAGTGCTGAACTAGGTTGTGAGCAATCTTGATAGCACTCTCGTTGTCGCAGTAGAGAGGCACATTCTTTACATTGATGCCATAATCCTTGAGGTTTTGCTTCATCCACAGCAATTGAGCACAACAAGAACCAACAGCAATGTACTCAGCTTCAGCACTAGAAAGTGACACGCAGTTCTGCTTCTTCGAGGACCAACATACTAAGGATCGTCCGAGGAAATGGCATGTGCCTAATGTTGACTTGCGATCCACCCGATCACCAGCATAGTCAGAGTCAGAATATCCAATGAGAACAAAAGCCGAGCCTTTGGGATACCATAATCCAAGTGGTGGAGTGTGAGCTAGATATCGAAGAATATGTTTCACAGCCTTATGGTGTGATTCCTTTGGTGTAGCTTGAAAACGGGCACACATGCAAACACTAAGCATAATATCTGGCCTAGATGCATATAGGTACAATAAAGAACCAATCATGGAGCGATATACCTTTTGTTAGAAATCTTTACCATTTTCATCGGTGCAGAATTGGCCATTAGTGGGCATAGGGATTTTGACGCCTTTGCAATCTTGCATGCCAAATTTCCTCAGGACATCCTTGAGGTATTTCTCTTTGAGATATGAAGATGCCATTGCATTGTTGATGAATTTGAAGACCTAAGAAGAATTTCAATTCTCCCATCATAGACATTTGATATTCTTCACTCATCATGTAAGCAAATTCGTCACTATAACGTTTGTCAGTACAGCCAAAGATAATATCATCCATATATATTTGGCACACGAATAATTCATGATCGTAAGTTTTTGTGAAAAGAGTTGGGTCAAGTGAACCGGGTTTGAAGCCTTTCTTCCTGATGAATTCCTTCGGTGTGTCATACCACGCCCGAGGGGCCTACTTGAGGCCATAGAGGGCCTTGTTGAGTCTGAAGACTTTGTCAGGATGCTTAGGATCTTCAAAACCTTGGGGGTTGAGCAACATATACTTCTTCCTCAAGCTTACCATTGAGGAATGCACTTTTCACATCCATTTGATATAAGTTGATATTGTGATGGTTAGCATAAGCAAGCAATATGCGAATAGCTTCAAATCTAGCAACATGTGCAAAAGTTTCATCGAAGTCAATTCCTTCAACCTGTGTGTAGCCCTGAGCTACAAGATGAGCCTTATTCCTCACCACTAGGCCATTTTCGTCTTGCTTGTTGCGGTAGATCCACTTGGTATCTGTGATATTGTGCTTGCGAGGATCTGGTCACTTGACAAGTTCCCACATGTTGTTGAGATCGAATTGATGCAATTCCTCTTGCATTGCTTGAATCCACTCAGGCTCCAGAAATGCCTCATCAACTTTGGTGGGCTCTGTGATATAGGCAAAAGCAAAGTGCCCACAAAAGTTAGACAAATGTGAAGCTTTTGAGCGAGTGAGGGGACCTGGTGCATTGATGTCATCGAGGATTTTGTCAATCTGCACTTCATTAGCCACGCGAGGAAGAGCAGGTTGACGAATTTCATTGGGCCGAGCATTTTCTTCGGCGCCATTTTCTTCAGGTGCACCAGCATGAAAGTCTTCATTATCTGGAATAACTTCTTCAGCAGGTTCTTCAGTGGGTATAATATCCTTAGTTGCCTTGAGTTTAATGGATTCCTCAGGAGGCATTTCATCTAGCACAGGAGGTAGGTGCTCTCTTTGCGAGCCGTTAGTCTCATCGAACCGCACATCTATAGTTTCAACAACCTTTTCTATCTATAGGAGTTGAAGACTCTGTAGGTGTGTGAGTCCTTTCTGTAACCAAGCATAAAACCCTCATGTGCTTTCGGTGCAAATTTGGAATTGTGATGAGGATCTCTAATCCAGCATTTAGCACCGAAGACTTTGAAATAACTTACATTGGGATTTTTGTCAGTGAGGAGCTCATATGAGGTTTTCTTCAAGAATTTGTGAAGATATACCCTGTTGATGATGTGGCATGTAGTATCAATAGCCTCAGCCCAAAAGTGATGGGGTGTCTTGTATTCATCAAGCATAGTGCGAGCCATCTCAACAAGAGTCCTATTCTTGCGCTCCACGACGCCATTCTGCTGAGGAGTGTATGGGGCATATAGCTCATGAGTAATACCGAGTTCATCAAAATAGTCATCAAGACCAGTGTTCTTGAACTCGGTCTCATTGTCACTCCTGATATGCTTGATCTTCACATCGAAATTCGTTGAGGCCCTTGAAGAAAATCGTCTCAAGACTTCCTGCACTTCAGTTTTGTACGTGATGATATGCACCCAGGTGTAACGAGAATAATCATCAACAATAACAAAGCCATATAATGATGCTGCATTTGTTAGTGTGGCATAATGAGTGGGGCCAAAGAGGTCCATGTGAAGCAATTCAAAAGGACAAGTGGTAGTCATGATAGTCTTCGATGGATGCTTGGATCTGGTCATCTTTCCAGACTCACAAGCCCCACAAAGATGATCTTTGAGGAATTTGACACCCTCGATGCTGATGATGTGCTTCTTCTTCACAAGTGTGTGCAAGTTCCTCATGCCAGCATGACCAAGTCATCGATGCCATAGCCAGCCTTCTGAAGCTTTTTCAAGTAGACATGTGGCAGGCTGTGGTCCTGCAGAGCAATCAACAATATACAAGTCTCCTCTCCTTAACCCTTCGAAGACTTTGGATTTGTCAGATTCCATGAGTACTATGCAACGATATTTGCCAAAGATGACAAACCATATCAAGATCATAAAGCATTGAGATAGACATGAGGTTGAATCCAAGAGATTCGAAAAGCATGACTTTGTCCATGTGTCGATCCTTTGAGATTGCAACCCTACCTAGACCCAATACCTTGCTTTTTTCCTTTGTCAATGTATGTAATATGCTTTAGATGCGATGGAGATAGTGCAGAGTCCATCAGTAAGTTCTTATCACTAGTCATGTGATTTGTACATCCACTGTCGAGGACCCACACAGTAGCTTTGAGCGATTAATCCTGCAGTCGAATTAGTGTATCTTACGAACTCATATACTTCAGAGTGAAGATTATGACATCAAATTTGTCAGATATAATTTCATCAAGTAGTACAATAGATAAAGCAATATAAGGACGTGAGAAATGAGTAATTCATTTCTTCATGATTAGCTTGCATCCTTTCAAGCACTCTCAGGTCTCCAGCAAATTCTTCAGACGTTCAAGTTCGTCTGGAGACCTGACCCTGCATAAGAGATTAGTTCTTTTTCTTCACCACCCACATCTGGAGGGGTGGCAATGAGTTCATCATTCTGTGAGCTCCATATGAGAAAGGTGGCATTGAAGCCAGTGCACTTCGTTTCACAGTAGAGGGGTTAGAGTATGCATATGAATAAGCAGAGAAATTCTTCGAGGACTTATGAACATAATGGTTTGAAGAATAATGCACATAGTCATGACCCTTAGATTTTCCCTGCGAAACAGAAGCATTAACACGAGGATAAGTGTGCTTTTGACCATATGAGGTATTTGATCCATGTGAAGACTTTGGTCCATATGAAGAATTTGATCTGGGGTTCCTGTTCTTCACGGGTGGTGTCATGAGGACATTCACTTGAAGACTTTCAAGGCACTTTTTGGGAACCCAGATTTTCTTCATGGGAGGACCATTCCTGCAGTTAGTTCCAACATATCTGGCAAATACTTCACCATTCTAATTTTTGAACAGTTTATAGTTGGAGTCAAATGACTCATCAGAGGAACATGAAGATTCACATGTAAAGCCAGATAAAGTTCATGGATCTACATGTGGTCCTTTTGCAGCAACCCATGAGGTTTTGGGATACTGCTCAGGTTTCCAGTAGGATCCATCAGCATTGAGTTTCCTTTCGAATGCAATACCCTCTTTCCTAGGGTTCCTGTTCAGAATCTGCTTTTTAAGCACATCGCAAAGGGTTTGATGCCCTTTGAGGCTTTTGTACATGCTTTTCACATACAATTCCTTCAACCCTACATTTTCATCAATGTTACTTGTGGTATCCTCGGATGAGGAATTTGAGACCACAGAAATAGTTGAAGAAGTTGCAGCAATAGAAGCATTTGAACCTTCAGGTGAAGAATTAGCAGTTTCACATTCGATGCATTTCAAACAGGGTGGAATGAATTCTTCCTGAGCGGAACTGATCTGTTGAGCAAGCAAAGTATCATTTTCCCTTTGAAGATCATCATGAATCAGCCTTAGTTTATCAAGATCTTGCTTTCTTTGAAGAAATTCATAAGAAAGCTTCTCATGATCACCTAAGAGAGTCTCATGACGACTTTGAAGGTTATTAAACTTAACTGAAGTCATTGAAGATCATCAGTTAGAGTTTGAGTTCGATCCATTTCCTCACTCAATAGGTCATTGCTTTTCTCTAGCAATTTCTGAACCTTTTCCAAAGCTTTTTGTTGTTTCGTGTGAATATTAGCAAGTTTGGAATAGCTAGGTTTGAAGTTTTCATCAGATTCACCTTCACTAGATTCATAGGAGGAAGGCTATTTGAGTACCTTGGCACCTTTTGCCATGAAGCAATAGGTGGGAGCAAAGTCATCGTTGCTGTCATAAGTGGTGTTGAAGTTGCCATATTCCTCAATGTTGAAGACAGACTTGCTTACGAAAGCAGTAGCGAGAGCTAGGCTTGCCACACCAGAGTCTGACTCCTCAGATTCCTCCTCTTCCTCATTTTCTTCAGATTCAGCTTCAGAATCCATTTCCTTGCCAATAAACGCCCGAGCCTTTATGGCATTGCTCTTCTTGTGAGATGAAGACTTTGAAGACTTTGATGATGGGGACTTTGAAGATTTCTTCTTTTTCTTCGAGTCACCTGAACTATCATCCTTGTACTTCTTCTTCTTTGATTCCTTCACCCACTGAGGACAATCAGCAATGTAGTGACCAGACTTCTTGCATTTGTGGCAAGTCCTTTTCTTGTGGTTGCGGGATGAAGAATCTGATCTCATGTCATCACCTCTTGAAGATTTTTCAAAACGGCCACGTCTTGAGAACTTCTGGAATTTCCTCACGAGCATTGCTAGCTCCTGACTTAGTTCTTCAGGATCACCAAGGCTAATGTCATAGTCTTACCCTTTAGATGAGGAAATTTCCTTGGCCTTCAGTGCATGTGATCTTCCATAGCTTGGCCCATAGAGGTCTCTCTTCTCAGCTTGTTGGAACTCATGAGTATTTAGCCCCTCGAGAATATCAGCAGGATCCAGTGACTTGTAGTCTCCACGTTCTTGAATCATCAGTGCCAGTGTATCGATGAGGAATCAAGAGATCTCGGCAGTTTCTTCACCACCTCATGGTCGGTGATGTCAGTGGCACCAAGAGCTTGGAGCTCATTGGAGATATCAGTAAGATGATCGAAGGTTTGCTGAACATTTTCGTTGTTGAGTCTTTTGAAGCGGTTGAAGAGATTGCAAAGAACATCAACTCGAGAATCACATTGGGTTGAGATTCCTTCATTGACCTTGGACAACCTATCCCAGATAAGCTTTGCAGTCTCCAAAGCACTCACTCTCCTGTACTGTCCTTTGCTCAGATGGCCACATATGATATTCTTTGCTTGGGAGTCGAGTTGCTTGAATCTCTTCACATCAGCGGCGTTTATGGAGGGAGTGATGGAGGGAACACCATTTTCCACAACATACCAGAGATCATTGTCAATTGCCTCAAGATGCATGCGCATCTTATTCTTCCAGTAGGGGTAGTCTGTCCCATCGAAGGTAGGACACCCAGCCAAGACCTTGATCATACCTACAGTCGACATAACTAGAACTCCAGATGGTTAAACCAAAATCACACAGAACAAGGGAGTACCTTGCTCTGATATCAATTGAAAGTGCGTTATATCGACTAGAGGGGGGTGAATAGGTGATTTTTACAAATTCGTCACCGAGGAATTACTACTTGAGGAATTTGCTAAGTGACGAAATACAAGCAGAGGATAAAGTACTCAAGTGCATGCATAACAAAGCAGTAGCATAGTAATCATGATGAGATGAAACAAGCACAGAGCACAAGTAGCGAGTAAACAGGATAAGCAGGCAGAAGACAAGGTGACTGAAGAAATTGGGTTGTGGAAATTGAGAAAGTCTTCAGTCAAAATCTTCAAACAGTAATGATCAATCTCATCAACAAATAAAGAAGGAATTGAAAGGGTTGAGGAAATAGAACCAGTAGCTCGGTGAAGACAGTGATTTGGTAGACCAGTTCCAATTGCTGTGACAGTTGTACGTCTGGTTGGAGCGGCTTGGTATTTAAACCAGAGGACACACAATCCTTACTGTATTCTCCTTGAGCTAAGGTCACACAAACCTCGCCCAATCACTCGTGGTAAGTCTTCAAGGTGACTTCCAAACCTTCACAAACTCGGTCACCCGGCGATCCACAATTCCTCTTGGATGATCTAGACCATGACGCCTAACCGTCTAGAAGATGCACAGTCTTCAAAAGTAAAAAGCATCATCTCCACACAGGAACAATCTCTTCAGTGATGCTCAATCACTTTGGGTTTTAGGTGTTGAGGTTTTGGGTTTTTCCTCACCGATGATTTTCTCTCAAAGTCCTTGTAGGATGGGTTGCTCTAATGACACTTGTCAATCTCTCTGGGAGCAGCCAACCAACTAGTGGTTGAGGGGGGCGGTATTTATAGCCAGGGTGCAACCCGACATGATAATACATAAATGCCCCCTAATGATATGACCGTTGGATGGATAAGATATTTGGACAGCTGGCGCAAAGCACAACAATGGTCAGAAATTCAAACCATGAAATTCCTCAGGGCTATCATGTTCCTCACTGTAGGCAATTCACACTTGCGAATCCTAACTCCTCAGTCAGAATAAATTCCTCAGAGACCAGAAGAATTTCATCTCTGTCATTGAAGAAATTGACTGAACTGCAAGAGATTTCCAAAGGCTTCACTCGAAGGATTGGGTATGTGTAGGCTTTGAGATGAGCATCACTTGGAATTTTTTCCTTAGAATTACCTCGACCCTCTTTAACAGTATGGTGTTTCCTATGACTCAAAAGAAGGAAATGAAACTACAAAAACAAAAGTCTTCACGCTTCATAGTCCTCGCATGAATATCTTCAAGGTCACACCAATTTCCTCATTTTCAAAGTCTTCAAGAAAAGCACAAAGTCTTCAGATGAAGACATTAATTTTTTAGGGGTCGACATCCATCAGATATATCAAACTCCTCAGAGACTTATAAGGCATGTGTACACTCACAAACACATTAGTCCCTTAACCTATAAGTCTTCAATACACCAAAATCACTAAGGGGCACTAGATGCACTTACAGCTACTCTTGCTAACTGCTCCACATTCAATATGTATCCGGATTGAGACTCAGAGTCATCCGGATCGGTGTCAAAGCTTGCATCGACGTAACCCTTTACCACGAACTCTTTATCACCTCCATAACCGAGAAACATTTCCTTAGTCCTCTATAGGCACCTAAGGATAATTTTGATCGCTATCCAGTGATCCACTCAAGGATCAGTTTGTACCCCCTTGCCAGACTCATGGCAACACACACATCAGGTCTGGTGAGGAAGTCCTGGACTAGGGGGTCCTCGGGTTGCCAGCCTATCTATTATGGGTCGGACAGGTGGGCCGTTGTACGACTACTATAAGGCCGAGCTATAAGGTGACTCCGTGTCCAGACAGGAAACCTTCGGAGCCTTGGTTTGTCCTCCAAATCAAAGATTAGAGAATCGGCATGTTTATCCCTTCTTTGTAACCGACCATATGTAACCCTAGTACCCCTGGTGCCTATATAAACCAGGGTGTTTAGTCCGTAGAGGCTAGAAGAACAACCATCATCCTACTCACCTAGGGTTTAGTTCATCTGATCTCGTGGTAGATCGACTCTGTAATCATCCTATACACTTCAATATAATCAAGCAGGACGTAGGGTTTTACCTCTTCGAGAGGGCTTGAACCTGGGTAAACATTGTGTCCTTCGTCCCTTGTTCCCCATTGATCCAACATCCACAGCTCGGGACCCCCACTACTGTAGGATGCTGCTAACGCGACACTACAATCAGAGACCCTTCGACGAAACTGTGTGCGATGCATTAATCACAAACGGTGATGTAATAAAACCATCAAAAAAGATGCAAAACATTTGCGATGGCAGATACATCAAACACAGTGCCGATTTTAGTTGCGTGTGCGATGTGGGCCATACGGTTTACTCGAATGAACTATTTGCTATGAGGCAGAACAACAAAAACGGGCAGCGAGATGAAGGTGTGTGCGATATACATCATACAGTTCACTCGGATTAACCGTTTGTGATTAGGCAACACAACAGAAACGGTCAGCCAGATCAAAGTGTCTGCGATTAATGGCATACACTTCACACGGATGAACTATTTGCGATTAGGCAACACAACAGAAACGGTCAGCCAGATCAAGGTGTCTGCGATTGACGGCATACACTTCACACGGATGAACTGTTTGCGATTAGCCACAACAAACAAAAATAGTTAGACAGATCAATGTTTGTGTGCTAGCCGAGAACGCGTGCCCACGTTACGCCATCTGGGAATAGTGCCGCACTTCAAAATTAGAACCATCAATAACTTTTGAGCTTGTGTCCCGTCACATTCCAAATTACTACCACGCTATATCTAATTGCAAACCTGTTCACACCGATCAAAACCTAAACGGTTTCCACTTAGGAGCGTATTAGTACTCGGTTATAAATACGACCTACTCCAAGATGACTGCACATTCCTCCTCAACTCCTCATCCACAAAAACAAACAAGTGTTTCATCGTCGTTCCCTTGCGTCTGCCATGGCCCGCATGAGTTCTGGGTCGAGAGATTACTACCAGGGAGAGGCGAGCATGGAAGCGGAAGCACGAGAGATGTCCCGCCTCACCGCGAAAGCAGCCGATATGTCCCGCCACGCCGCCGTAGCAGCACAGAGGTCCCGCCATGCCGCCAAAGCAACACAGAGGTCTCGCCACGCTGTCGATGCAATAGACTGGTTCGGCCGCGCCGCGGAAGCAGCAGAGATGTCCCGCCACGCCTCGAAGGCAGCAGAGAGGTCCTCCCGCACGGCGGCGGCCTGGGAAAATGTCTCGCGGGCAGGCGAGAACTCTCACAAGCGCATGCGCGCTATGCTCGATGACCTGATGGGTCGGATCTCCGGCTGGATGAAGCTGCAGGACGAGATGAACGCCTCGTTTGAAATGCTACGGCGTCATCCGGGGACTAGGGGAGGACAAGGCGAAGCTCCGCACCGAGCGTGACCTGCTGAGGGCGAAGATCACCGGAAGAGCGAAGGAGGACGAGGAGACCACTACCTTGTTGAAGTGGACGGGCGTCATCGTCAAGAAACTTATAGACGAGAATGCCATGCTCCGCATCGAGCGTGAAATGCTGGTGGAGGAATCCGCGGATGCTTCCAAGTAGCGTATTGAGGACATGAAAGGGATCATCACCACTGTCGGCGTTCTGGGATCGGGGGTACCCGGACTTGCCGGCCTGCGGCCTAGCACGTGGGCTCATTGATGGCCCCGTACAGCCCGGCTGCATGTACACGAGACAAGACCCTCGCGAGGGCCCCTGGCCTCGCGAGGCAAGCGACGCCAAGGCCTCCAGAGGAGCGGCCTCCCTAGGCTGCCTCCCGAGAGGCAGAGACTTCTATGCAGGTACCCGAACTCATGAGGCCCCTGATGACGTGAGCTGTGACAACCAAGGCCAGGCGGGCGCCAGCGGGTGCAGGGGGGACAATTTCCTCTTTGGTGCTAAGGGAGCAAAGGCAGGCGCGGGTTCCCGAGGAAGGCCACAAAGCTTTCCGTTCCAGTGCAACAAGACCAAGACCACGAGCTCGGCAGGATGGATGTCATCGCTGAGCCCACTGCTGCTTCAAGACCAGAAGCTTTGGAGGCGAAGACTAACTTTCGTCAGGATAAGATGTACTACTTGTCCCCCTTCGAAATTGGCCGTTGTAGGATCCCTTCCCGCCAGTTATGAGGGAAGAGGACCAAGGCCACTAATTATAGGCTAGCCACCACTATAGAGAGGGATCCCCGACCGAATCTCGGATCATACCCATTCCACCCTGACCACTCGAGCCCTCGCGAGGTCGCTGTACTAGTTCATCCACCACCTCCTCGTGAGGCCAATTCACCAAAAGCAGGAGTAGGGTTTTACACCGCAAGGTGGCCCGAACCTGGGTAAACTGTTGTGTTCATCTACTTCCCCGTTCGCACGAACCCGACGAGGCTAGGCCCTAGAGCGGTGAGGTTGAGTTTGGAGCCGGTTGAGATCTTCGCACACGCCCCAGAGTTCGAACCTTCTTGGGTCTGCGGAGCCCTGAATCCGACATTTGGCGCGCCAGGTAGGGGCGTGTCGAAGCACCGCTTCTCAATCCACCACGCTCCGCTCTTGCTCCGCCATATTCATGGCTAAAGATCACCGAGTTCGCGCTGAGCGTTGGGCCGCTCACGCTGCCCAGGCGGCATCCCTCGGCCGTGGTATCCGTCGCCGCCCCGCTTACCCCGCGGCCAACATGGCCACTGGCGCTGCCGTTCGCCGACGACAGGACCCATCGTCACCGCCCTTCACGCGACGCGTTGGTCGTGCCGTTGCGACCACCTTCGGCCCCGCCACGATGTCATCCCCTCACACTCATTGCGGGCTCGCGAACGCGCAAGCTGCACTCCTCATGGCGCGTGAGCTTTTGCGCTACCGTCCCACCAATGGTGGCTATGACGCTTGGCTCGACCGAGTTGTCGAGCTGCTCGACGCCACTTGCGGGGGCTTGGAGCCTTCCCATTTTTGTCCAGAGTTGCGGCCCTCGCCCTGGGCTTGCGCTTGTCCTTACTGTGTCTGCTCGTCCTTCAGGAGAGGGCCTAGAGGGCCCCACAGTGGTGAGGCTACAAGCTAGATCTCCCCTCCAGCTCATGAAGCACTTTCCCGGGTGCTGGACAGGGTAGGTTGCCCCCACAGGTCACCTCCCTGCCGGCGTGGCCAGGCGGCGGCGATAGCGGTCGACAAGGCGGAGGAACCGGGGGCTGACTTCGGGGCGGTGGCTATCGTTGTCCCCGTCCCTCCATCCACAAGTTCACCACGCGACAGAGGCAGAAATTGAGCACGCCATTCCCGGTGGCTTGGACGTCGAGATAGCCGAGATCTCGCGAGGCCAGGGCCCCTCATGAGCTGATGTGGTGCCCCCGGCCACATCATCGATGATGACGACTCCCATTTACATCCAGTCTCTCCAGAACATATTGCACTAACCTTGGAACGCAGGTAGGTCATGCTTCGGTGGTGCACTCGCTGAGCGGCAGCCGGACTGAGCATGTCGGCGCGGAGACCTCAGGAGCCCCAAGGCCAGAGGGCCTCGGGAGGAATCTGGGAACTCGCGGCAGGGTTTGCTAGGCGAGCCGTGACCCACCCATGCCACCACGACTGGGGCACTCGCGGGGACCCCATTCCTCCCCGTCTACGAGGCCGCGACGCCCCACCGGCCCAGGACCAGGAGCGTCTCTCATGGACCTGGGCACCCTGATGAGGCGCGACGGGATGCCGTGCCTGGGGCTTGCCTCACGCCCGGCGAGGGAGCCCGGCGCCGGTCTCCCCCGCGCCGCAAGGAGTCACGGTGCTACCACGGCGGCGGCGTCTGTCTCCAGATCCTCGGGGCCGGAGACCCCGTCCAGACGTGGGTCCTCCCCAGAGGGGCGCTCGTGGGCTCTTGCCCATGCCGGAGGACCCGCTCAGGGCCGCCCACGCCCCAGGCCTGCCATCGCGCGCCTGGGGGCGAGGGATGGGGCGTCCGCCTTGGAGGCATGGAGCACCTACGCCTCCCCAGGCTCTACCCATGACACTCTCACATAATAATGAGTGGGGCTGTGCATGCCCCAGAGTCTCCCGGCGCACCGCTCCTCGGCCCCGCGGGGGCTCCCACCCACGCCCAAGTGGAAGCCCCATGCTCCGCGCTGGCGGACGACACGGTCAATCAATGACTATGCCCACGCCTAGTGGAGGCCCCATGCTTTGCGCTGGTGGGAAGACTAGAAGACTAGTGTAGGCGCCGGACGCGACTGTTTCTTTGCTTGCTCTTGTAACCAAATTTGCCACTTCTTGGAATGAAGATCGAAGTTCTCGCGTCTTTATTCGAAAAGGGGTGGGAATTTTTTCTCCTTGCAGTGTTTTCTTTCTTGAATCCCATTTTTAGGAGCTGTGGCGGCTGCTCCTTGCTCCCTCCATCGCATCCCGCGAGCGGGGGCTGGGCATGGTGCGTACACTTGATCCGGCCGAGGCCGCGCCAGCGGCAGGCCCGCTCATACGCGCACCCCGCCAAGGCCTTGGCGGACAAATCCTCGCGCGATGCTCTCGAGCGAGCCAGTGGGCATATGTCGCCCTCGGCCCCTGGCCTTAGGAGTGCTCATCTCTTGGCCTTGCCGAGCATCACGCCCCGGCATACCGGTGATGATCCACACCTGCTCAGGGGCTCCGAACGCATAAGAAGCAAAGGGAAGGCGGCATAAGGGAGTACAACGTTACTTGATACATCATAAAGGAGTTCCTTCCAAAGTACTTTCACATCCCCGTGGGGTCATATCCAAAATCCTGACAGGTAAACAGGAAAAAGACAACCTAGGGAGATGTGATGTAACCATCGCTACTGTCGCCACCACCGCCGTCAAACCCGCGCCCCTCGACCACATGCTGGCCCTCGCCTCCAGCGGGGGTAAACTCCGTGATCAGGTCGTCCACGTGATCCTCTACCCATTCCCCTAGGGCGCGTTGAATCACCTCAGGCACGGGGGCTGTCACGGCCTCGAAGTCGAAGTCGGGGTCGAAGCGAATCGGCAACATCCCGGAGAGCACCAAATCGGCAACATCTACGCCTTCTTCGCCACCTCTGTCTGCCGTTCGCCGTCGATCGATTCGCGCCCTCCGACCGTCCCCGAGCCTGCTGAACACACCCTCGAACCCCCTGTGAGCTCTTCTGTGTTTCCCCCTTACTCCTGCGTTCGTTCCCGTCCCGTAGCTGCTGCCCCGCGAGCTCCCGCGCCGCCAACCGCCATGGCCGACGAGCTCCTTGCTCCCGAGCTCGCCCGCCTGCGCCAGTCACGCCATCTTGCTCCTAGCGCTCCCAAGCAGCAGCAAAGAGCCTTAGCTCGCAAGTTTGCACACTGCAGCCTCGCGCCCAAGCTAGCCTGTGCTTCGGCCGCCGCACACTTCATTGTCGTCGCCGCTAGAGCCCACCCCCGCGCAAAGCACCACCACTTTTGGATGCGCCGCTCCGCGGGTGTTCAAGTGAGCCCTTCCGCGCGTCGTTTGATCGCCCGTAGCTCAAAACTGACGCCCTCCGCCGTAGTTTGAGGTCGCCGGCGGCTAACCGCCATTCTGGATGACGTGGCCGACATAATTAGGGGTTAATCATCTAGTTAAATAGGATGTGTGACACTGACACATGGGCCCCACCTCGGCTAATAACGCAGCTAAACCCGGGGTTAATCCCTGTCAGCCACTGTGTCACTGACCCATGGGTCCCACACGTCAGGTTTGACCATGGTTGACCTGCTGATGTCATTGTTGACCGTGCTGATGCATTAATTAGTTTCTCGAATTTTAGTAAGTCAGAAATGATTTGTTATTTTCAGAAATTTTTGCAACCTTTGAAAAATCACAGAAATTAAACTGTAACTCCAATGGAAATAATTTATATACGAAAAATCATCAGAAAAATATGAAGAATCTGTTTATGGCCTGTTCATACATGTTTGAGCAAGTTAACATCACAAACTAGGACAATTCATGATTATGGAATATATGGTAATTAATTTTGGAGTTGGAATTTGCTATATGTGTGAATTCCACTTCAGTTAATATGACTAACCATTGCATTAGCTCAATTTAGTACCTTAACATGTCATGCCATTCATTTGGTTGCGCATTGCATTGATTGTGTTCCTTCTTGTTTGTCGGTGCTTGTCCCCTCTTGGTAGCTGAATGTTTCCGATGTTGTGATCGTTGACACCGATGAAGAACAATAATATATTCAGAAGTGCCACGCAAGCAAACCCCCCTGATCACTCTGATACAATCTCACTCTCTCGCTCCTGCACTCTGTTATTGCATTAGGACAACAACGATTCAACTGTTACATGTTGCGGTAGTTGAACCCATTCCTCTGCATGACCTGTCTTTGCCACAGTAAATAGTTAAAACCTTCTAGCATGAGTAGGAATTTCTTGAGCCATGTTGTGACTACTCATCCATGTTTGGTTGTTATGTCTGCTGTTGCTTAGAGTTGTGTCAGGTCTAATTCATCTAGGAATGAATTGGAATGTTGTGATCATGTTCTAATGTTGAGAGCTAAGTGTGTGAACACGATTTGATAAAGGTAGTGATAAGAGGCCATGTAGGAGTACATGGTGGGTTGTCTCATTGAGACTGTCCTTAGGAACTGAGTTATGTGTATGTTATCCAAGAACAACTACTACCACACATTGGGCCCGAAACCCATGGACCCTCTCGCTTATTAACCGCCTCGATCTCCGTCTAGGAGTTGCAACTAGTTTCTGGTGTTTGTAGGTCGTGCTAGTAGTCTACCAAGTGGCACCCGGTACAGGTGTGCTTGGGATAGACTAGGCACCGTGGCCTGGTGTACCAAGCACAGAACCATCCGTTGAGGTGTACTTGGGAACCCTACACACATCGTTTGGGGCCGTGATGGAAAATTCGGCCGGACTTCCCTTGCGGGTTCAGCCTCAGATAGGCGATAAACATGGACTAGAGTCTTGCATGGGTAGTCAGGTTGTGGCTGACACCCTCGCCAGGCTTCCGCTTGAAGGTTGCCGAGATAATGACGTGTATAGGGTGGTAAGTGGTGAGAGTGTGTGTGAAGAAGTACACACCTACAGGGTAATATGATCTATTCGAATAGCCGCGTCCTCGGATATGGACTACTTGGATAAGTGTGAGTGCTATGGATGGCCTTCTCGTAGGGACACGGGAGCGGATCCACAGTGGTGTATTTATTTGGTGAATATGTGGACTTGTGTGCATTTTCTCACCTCAAAGAATTTACTGTTAGTCGTAGTACAGGATAGCCACCGAGTCAAAGTTGGCTTGCTGCAATTAAACTCCACCACCCCCTTTGTTCATACTGATGCATATGTAGATAGTTCTGATGTAAGTCTTGTTGAGTACATTTGTACTCATGTTTGCTTAATTTATGTTTTTGCAGAGGCGACCTCAGTCTCACTAGTAGTTCCACGTGGGCTTCGATGAGTTGCTTGGGAATCCCAGACAGCGGTCTGGCTCCTATAGAGGGTCTTGTAGATAGACAGGTTTCTTTTTACCTTCTTTCTTTTCAGCCGTCTGTACTCAGACAGGTTTATGCTTCTGCTTGTTGCTTGTATGACTTTGTATGCTGGGTCATGAGACCCATGTATGTAATATCATGTTATGTATGGCTCCTCGAAGCCTCTTAAATAAATACTTTGGATCTAAGAGTTATATTGTGATACCATGTTGTACCAACACATAATTGCATGTTGTGCTTATGTATGATATGTATTGCTATGTGTTGGGTCGCGACACAAAATGATGTTGAAAGCTCGACGTAAGCCTTGCTCACGGTCTGAAGAATTCGTGCACCAAAGAAGGACGAGGTAGCACGGTCAAATGTAGCATAATAAGGATGTAGCGATAGTCTAGGAATGACAAGATTGATTTTAAACATCCCATCAACAAATTACTAGGAGTAATGAACCACGGTGTGGATCGGAGTCACTTGTCGGGCCTCTCGAGTGACAAACAACTCAAACCTGCGAAGTGGCTAAAACGGTGAGGAGTATTATTCCAATAAGAATTCACAAGAGGTAGTGCAATGACACAATATCCTTGAGATAACAGGGGGCAATACTCGAAGGTAGACAAGAATAGAGGTTGGACTGGTGAATTGATCTGTGGAAGGCAAGTGTTTTAACTAGTTCGAGAAATGGGATCAAAGAAGAACAATCATGGTCGGAACCACGGTTGCAAAGGACCAAACATAGATACAAGATGAACTTATAACAAGGGGATTATTATTATCACAAGAAGCTTCCATGATAAGTTCCACATCGGGTCCATGGGCATGAACACAAAGGTTCAAGGTCGACTCCCACTCCTTCAATGCCTACCTTTCATTCACTTCTCGTCTTCGAAGAAGTTGTAGAGTTTGAACAATTATCCGACGAAATGCCAGTAGATATAACCCGCATAATCTTCAGGTTCACACAGATTATGGAAGGCATAGGTTCAACCCATCGGGGCATCTTAGGAACATATACCACAAACTTCAGGACTAAAGAACTCAAGCTCGAAAGCAGAGCATGGTTGACAAAAGCAGGGGAGACAATTTACCAAAGGCATTATGTATCAGGGGAAGAACTCAAGGTTTTGAGAATATGCAGGAACGGTCGGATAATAACCCACCAAAGGATCTGGCGAACCGCAAAGAATCTGATGTGAGTATCAATGTTCAACCAAAAGAAGAAATAATGCAAAGGCATCGGATTATAGAAAATTCTGGATAATTTCAAAGCTTAAATACAAAGGAATTATGATTTCCAAATCAGGGGAAAAGCAGATGCTATGATCAAAAGATATGTAAGTTTGAATAGAATTAGAACGTCAATCAATTAAGGTTTGATTTGCCGAGCACCAGCTCAAGTTCGGAGTGATGTCTGAGCCGAAGGGAAGAATTCTAATTGCAACTGATGATTGCGAGCATTCGCAATCATATCGAATCAAATGCTCAAAAGGACGATGACAAAGGATGCTAATGAATATTGCTAGACATATGGAATTAACCATAGTTAAGGCAGCCAAGAAAAATCTCAAAAGCAGTAAGCTGTAGAGGATTCTCGGAAGATCAGATAGCATTCCAAAGTATCTTGTGAAACACATGAACAACTGGGATGAACGAACCCTCGATAAGTGTGAGGAATTATTCGTAGATGTAATGATGCAGCAAGGAACTGCAAGACAGTGGCACAAGGGGTTCTTAAAAAGTCAGAGAATAATTCGATGTATCTTGTAATAACAAGAGCAACTGGGAATGAAAGTATGAACAACAGGTGTATGTAGTTATCCATAGGGGTTGATGGTGGAAGGGAATTGCAAAAGCGATGAGCACAAGGTCTTGGGAGGACACCAGAGAGTATCTTCGGAGTCTTCTAATGGATCAAGCCATCATCTGGAATGAGGGGCTCACCGGGAGGAAGTAGTTACGAGAACCTAGAGTTACAGTTAGTAAAATCTTTAAGCCAAAAAGAAGAGAGATCAGAATCCCAAAGTAAAGAAGAGGAATAAAAGATCCTAATACCACCCATTTGTGATGTGGGCCCATAAGCCACACAACAATGTTAGTAAAATAGTTTTTCAAAGACTAGACTCAACTTCGGCTAAGGAGTTGGAAAGGGGCTTCCTACAGGCAGTCGGCTTTGATACCAACTTGTGATGCCCCGACTTAACCGTGCACTAATCATACATGCAAATGTGCACGATCAAGATGAGAGACTCACGGGAAGATATCGCAACACAACTCTAGACACAAATTAAAGTCATACAAGCCTTATATTACAAGCCAGGGGCCTCGAGGGCTCGAATACATAAGCTGGAATGCAAATGATTCAGCGAAAGCAACCATATCTGAGTACAGACATAAGGTAAACAAGTGAAAGATCAAGGATGTCACCTAGGGGGGGGTGAATAGGCGCTTTAAAATAATTACGGTTTAGGCTTGAACAAATGCGAAATAAACCGAGCGGTTAATTTGTCAAGCACAAAACCTACAACAACTAGGCTCACCTATGTGCACCAACAACTTATGCTAAGAAAGATAAACAATTATGTGATAGCAAGATATATAACATGAAACACTATGGCTATCACAAAGTAAAGTGCATAAGTAAAGGGCTCAGGTAAGAGATAACCGAGGCACGCGGAGACGACGATGCATCCCGAAGTTCACACCCTTGTGGATGCTAATCTTCGTTTGGAGCGGTGTGGAGGCACAATGCTCCCCAAGAAGCCACTAGGGCCACCGTAATCTCCTCATGCCCTCGCACAATGCAAGATGTCGTGATTCCACTAAGGGACCCTTGAGGGCGGGCACCGAACCTGTACAAATGGCAACCCTTGGGGGCGGTCACCGAACCCGTACACTTTGGCAACCCTTGGGGCGGTCACCGGTACCCGTCAAATTGCTCGGGGCGATCTCCACAACCTAATTGGAGACCCCGGCGCTTGCCCGGAGCTTTACACCACAATGATTGAGCTCTGAACACCACCAACCGTCTAGGGCGCCCAAGCACCCAAGAGGAACAAGCTCAAGGGTACCAAGCACCCAAGAGTAATAAGCTTCTCAACTTGTAACTTCCACGTATCACCGTGGAGAACTCAAACCGATGCACCAAATGCAATGGCAAGGGCACACGGAGTGCCCAAGTCCTTCTCTCTCAAATCCCACCAAAGCAACTAATGCTAAGGAGGAAAATGAGAGGAAGAACGAAGAAGAGAACACAAAGAACTCCAAGATCTAGATCCAAAGGGTTACCCTCACATAGACGAGAAAGTGATTGGTGGAAACGTAGATCTAGATCTCCTCTCTCTTTTCCCCCCAAAACTAGCAAGAATCCATGGAGGGATTGAGAGATAGCAAGCTCGGAGAAGGTCAACAATGGGGGAAGAAGACGAGCTAAAGGGATAAGGTTCAATGGGGAAGAAGACCCCCTTTTATAGGAGCTCTCGAATCCAACCGTTATGTGCTCAGTCCGCACACGAGCGGTACTACCGCTGGGACCGCACACATCACCTACCACGAGCATAGGGAGAAGGGATAGAGGAGAGGACCCATGAGCGGCACTGGTAGCGGTGGTAGGTGCGGTACTACAGTTTACGAGCGGTACTACCTGTGACGCCCCCGGCTCAATCGTGCACTAATCATACACGCAATTGCACACGATCAAGCCTAAGGACTCACGGGAAGATATCACAACACAACTCTAAAACATAAATAAGTCATACAAGCTTTATATTACAAGCCAGGGGCCTCGAGGGCTCGAATACATAAGCTTGCGTACAAGCGTCAGCGGAAGCATCAGATATCTGAGTACAGATATGAAACAGAAACAGAAAAACCTTTAGAAAGGCGGGGCAAAAGAAAACACTATGATCGAAAGGCGCAGGCCTCCTGCCTGGGACCCTCCGAACCTACTCTTGGTCGACGGCAAGCTCATAGTAATATCCACCCTCGGGGTAGTAGTAGTAGCGATCGTCGGTGGGGCAGCTGTCTCAGGGGCTCCGTCATCTGGTTGCATCAAAAGGGTATGGGGGAAAAAGAAAGCAAAGCAACCGTGAGTACTCATCCGAAGTACTCAGCAAGCAAGGATCTACACTACATATGCAACATAATCAAAGAGAGGCTGTATATGTGGACTGGGCTGCAGAAATGCCAGAATAGAGAGAAGGCCTAGTCCTATCGAAGACTAGCATCTTCAGCGGTCTTGCAGCAATAAAAGAGAGTAGAACAGCACAATATAATGTAGCAGTAATGATATCAACCTCACCCAGAGATCCTTTCTCGACTCCCTGCGAGAAAGTAATCCCAGAGCCATACTGTCATCAACCTCGTCCTAAGGTCCCTTCTTGACTCCCTGCGAGAAGCAAACCCAGAGCCATAGTATCCAATTCTAATTGTATCAATCGGGATACAACTCCGAGTGTTCGTTACCGAGGATCCGGCTATGCATAGATTAGTTCTTCCCTGCAGGGGTGCACCAACTTACCCACCACGCTCGCTTAACTTCGGCCGGACACACTTTCTGGGTCCTGCCCGGCCTCGGCCAAACGACACACCGCAACCCTACCTACAGCTCAGTAGAGAGGTCCCCGCCGGTCTACATCCTAAGCGCAAGGGGGTCTTGGCCATCGCCCCTCGCCCTCCGGGTCGTTGCGCACACGGTGAAGCCAGGCACCAACACTACAGGAAGGCGCCGGTCCGTCCGTGCCGCCATGCTGAACTGGACGTCTGTCAAAGCTTTCGGCTGATGCATACGATGCAGAGTGCCCATAACTTTTTCCACGTGATGGTTAGTGCCATCGGGCCAGAGGCCCACTCAGATCAAATATCCAAATCGTAGTGTGTTGGTAATGCGGTAACGAGCAGAGTCTCATGATCGATGTGACCCCGTCGCCCCATCTCGAGGACTTGCGGCAAGGGCCAAGAATGCCCGGCCACGCCCCGAATTCTCACTCGGGCACCATCCAGGTCAACCCGTCTCACAAAAGACTGTCGGGAACTCAGGTCCACCTCTACTGGGCGGTACCGCCTGTCCCTCCAGTCCTGTAGTTAAAGTAACTCCCTTCGGTCGACCTCGAGGCCGACCCGTTTCTAACAGGGTGCAGGGGTAAAGTCACAGTAGCCGTGTGTCCATAACATCAAGGGAATCCGAGGTATTACCCTCAACGGATACCCACTCGATGTAACTGTCAAGGTGAACGTAGGAGGATTCACCCTCGATGGGTTCACACTTGATGTGTTGCACGACCGCGTCGTTATCGGAAGTGGTGAAGGAGGAATCACTCTCGATGACCACGACAAAATAGCTACTCCACAGGGTTAACATCTGAAGTGCTACACGAGGTATCACCCTCGGCACTCGATAGTAACGCTGCAGTGTTGTTACAACTAAGGGGGTGAAGTGCGGTGGCGGGGCCTGTCTTCGATCCCGTCGATCGGGTCTTCTGATAATTCAGCGGGGCAGTCGGGACAAGTGGGGTCACTGATAGGTCTCTACCCAGCATATACTAAGCAGTCTAGGTTATGCAGGTAATTATCAACAGCAGGTTACAATAAACATGGTATGCATCAGAATAGGTAAAGCAGCAGCAGCAATTCTAATGCAAGCATGAGAAAATAGAATGGGCAATATCGGTATGCTCAAGGGGGGGGGGCTTGCCTGGTTGCTCGGCGGCAAGGGCAAGGTCGTCAATGGTGTCATCGGTCTCCAGAGCTGTGTTGGTCTCGGGGACGACGTCGGGGTCTAACGAGAGAGAAGAGGGGGAGGAAACAATAAATACAGAGCAAACATGTGCAGCACAAAGCACAACATGGCAATACACGGTGACAGAGGTGATCTAACGTAGTACTACACGTATCAGACGGAGCGGGAGAATATGTGACGATATTTCCCGGGTCTTTGGATTTAGCGGACAGGCGATCCAGAGAGGGAAGTTCCATGTTCAGCATGCTAGGAGCATGTGACAGATGAAAGGAGGGCATATTCGGATTCGTGGGATTTTTCTGATCAATTTTCATATATAAATTATTTTCATCGGAGTTACGGATTAAAAGATATGATTTTCTAAAGTTTTTATTAATTTCTGAAATTTCTGGATTTAATTAAATCAACATTATCCAGAACAGTACAAGGTGACGTCATCGTGACGTAAAGCTGACGTCAGCACTCAACAGGGGGCCGGCCAGGTCAAACCTGACCAGTGGGGCCCACATGTCAGTGACTCAGTTAATTAAACAGAGTTAGCTTAATCTATTTAAACTAATTAGCAGGTGGGGCCCATCAGTCAGTGACAGGTTAGGCTAATTTAATTATTTTAATTAACCTAATTAGTTAATTAGGCACCTGACAGGGGGGCCCATATGTCATAGACACACGGAGAGGGGCCCCACCAGTCAGTGACTGGGCAGTGCCCAGTCAGCGTTGACTCAAGTCAACTGGGCCAGCTGGGCCCTGGGGCCACCAGGCAGTGACCCTGTGGGGTGGGCCCGGCTGGCCACGTCAGCACGGGCGCCGGAATTTAGCCGCCGGTGGCCAAAACCATGGCGCAGGCAAGGGCCAGCGGCGGAAATTGGCTACGGGGGTCCGTTCGTCGCGCGGTTTGCGCCGTTTGAACGAGGGGAACCCGCCGCGTCGTTTGGGGGTACCGGGCGGAGCTGGGGCTGCCGGAGTCGACGGCGGCGAGCACCGCGGCGGACGCCGATGTTTGGGCCTCGACGGGGTGGAGGCTAGAGGGCACGAGAGGACGCGAGGGTGAGCTTGCCGGGCTCCTAGGAGCACCAGGAGCTCGATGCGTTGCCCAGGGACGAACATGGCGGCCTGAGCGCGCGTCTGCGACGAGCTCGATAGTGGCGAGCGATTCGGCCACGTCGGGGCAGGAGCTACGGGCGGCTAGAGAGGTTAGAGACGGGCGCATTCGGCGCAGTGGCTCACCAGCGTTGTAGAGAAGGCCCGGGGAAGAACAGAGGAGCTCGGGGCGGCGTGAATTGACGGCGGCGACACAGGCGGCCGTAGGGGAAGAAGATGACGCAGGCTAGCGATGTAGAGGCGTTCGGCTTCGGTTCGTTGGCGCAGTAGGCGTAGAGGAGCACGGCGGAGCTCGTGGACACGTCGCGGTGGCGAGGCAGAGGCGGTGGCCGTGAGCTTCAGAGGAGGCCGATCATGGCGGCGTCGGGCGAGGTGGGGAACGAGGGAGGAAGGGGGGAATGGTGGCTAGGGTTCGCCATGGAGAGCGGGGAGCTGCTCTTATCCCCAGCGCGGGCGCGGGCGCGCTGTCGACCGCACAGAGGGGGGGCCTGGCTCGCGCGCGCGAGGTGCTCGACAGCGAGGCGCGCGGTGAGCAGTGAGGTAGGGGATGGCGCGGGGTGGGCCGGGCCGGCACTGTAGATGGTAGGCCCAAGTGCATAGTAGGGTCTTTAGGCCTTTTCCCTGTTCTCTTTTTCTGTTTCTTTTCTTTTCTGTTTGCAAAATGTTTGAGCACCAAATGAATTTTTTTCAAAGTGTGACCTAGTCCATAATTAGCAGTACAATGTACCCTACCACCAAAAACTAGTTTGGGCAAAACATCATTTCATATTTGACTTAGATTAATTAAAACGTTATTAAATATTATTTTCAGCCACTGTTAGAGGAGGTTTGGGTTACCTAATTAATTTATTAAATGTTGGTTACAATTTTAGAACTGTCTCTGTAATATTTGTTATTTATTGAACATTTTAGTTTCTATGTTGAACAACTTTTATTTTCCACTTTCATTTAAATTTTAATTTTGACTTAGGAGTTGAAAAGCAATATGATGCAAATGATAATTTGGCACTGTTAATCATGCTGACTTGTCATTATCAAGAGTGATTACTGCGGCTAATGACATGGGGTGTTACAATTCTCCTCATCTATCAAGAATTCTCGTCCCGAGAATTAAGAGGAAGACTGAAAGAAAGCGGGGTATTCTTGGAAGTTCTTCCGAAGAAACGTTCGTAAAAATCTCGAACGGCTGGAACGTTTTCGATCCCCTCAAGCAGAGAAGCATCCCACGCATTCAAAGTGTTTATTTTGGGGTTATCTGGGCACGGTAATTCACTAGCCCGGATGATTAACGGAGTATGCACTTCCTCATAATGAAGGTCATGCATGAATGCAAATTTTCATAGATGAATGAATGTGATGCTGCTGAATTAAATAAAACAGAAGCAGGTACTGAGTTAACGAGAAGGGTGCCCAATCCGGTGGCAGGTTGATCCTGGACTTGTTCAATATCAATGTTGTAAGCGTGTCCACGTCCATATGTTTTTCGCTTCTGTGTTGAGCCCGAAGATGAGCCAACATCACGATAGCGCTTCTGCGAGTCCTTATGCTTCATTTGAGCGGTCTCAACCAGAATAGCCTTGTTCACAAGAGTAGAAAAGTCGTTGAAGTCTTGAGCAGCAAGTGCAAGCTCGATGTCTGGGTGGAGTCCATTGTGGAACTTCTCTTGTCTACGGGCATCTGTGGCGATGTCTTCTTCAGCATAGCGGGACAGGTCAAGGAATTCCCGCTGATAAGCTTCGACAGTCTTATTGCCCTGAGTGAGGTTGCGGAACTGGGTTGTCATCCGGTCCATGATCCCTTGAGGAATATATCGGGCGCAGAAAGCAGCCTGGAACTCAGGCCAAGTAACGGCTGTCCCAGCAGGCAGTGTACGCTTGTGTGTGTCCCACCATTGAGCAGTGGGACCCTTTAAGAAAAAGGACGCGAAGGCGACAAAGTTGGCAGGGGAGACATTTGCAGACTCCATCTCGTGAGTGATATCGCGAATCCAGTCATCAACATCCGGTGGCTTCTCAGAGCTGCGGAACTGAGTGGGGTTAAGACGCATAAATTCCGGCAGAGTTATTGAAGGAGGGTTCTGGTTCTGGTTGTTCAGATGCGGGAACTGAGCCATAATCCCAGTCATGAACTCGCGGTTGAGCTCGAATTGCTGCATCATAGCTGCCATATAGTCTGGCGGTGGTGGCCGTTCAGGGGCACGACCACGACCACCTGGTCTAACCATCCTGCTAAATATCAACAGGGGTAGTTCAGTAAAAGCAGTTGCGGGTGTTTAGTGACAAGCATGATGTAACACGACAACAATCAAGTAGTGTAACAGATACATAACAGTAGTCAGTTAAGACATACAGATCCATACACAGAGTCGGGTACATGCGAATAGCATAATGACGCAAATTTAAAAACTAGACATGATAGGCGGGGCGCAGGCACGCGGTAAGGAAGTACACCACGAGATATAGCAAAGGCTACATCAACAATGGGAAGATCCACTGAAACGGGGTAGCTGCACGTGCGGACGACGAGTGTTCGTCGCGGAAGGATCCTGTGCTCCATGTGCACTCTGATGCAGAACCCGGTCTCGAGCTGTAAGAAGAGGTCCACATGGAGGTGCGTGACCTCCCACAGCAGGCCAATCATTACCAGCATACATCTGAGTCCTGCTCGGATAAAGGATGTGCTCCGGATGTATCCCTGCATGAACAGCGGGTAGCAACTGCGTCATAGCATCGTAGAGACGTGCTCGAGTGGCAACCAACTCAACGGCAAGAGCCCGAACAGTGCGATCCAGAGCCTGAGTGCACTGAATCAGAACGCGCGGGTCGTAGCGACGAGGCTCGTACGGGGCAAAGATAGCTGTGTAGTATCCAGTAGTATCTCCATTAGAGGCATACGGAATGAATCGGAACTCAGAAGCATCCAAGCTATCGCTGAACTCTCCTCGGAGACGTGCGACAGCAGAGTATGCGGCATCATGTACTGCCATCTCAATCGTCACGCCGATACCGTGGAAAAGGTGCAGCTCAATGTCTGAGTCATCGCGATGATCGTAGATACGAACATCAGCATGGTACTGCTCCTGGTTGAACTTGCGGTAATCCTCGTAGACCATGTACTCGGGGTACCAGCTGTAGCCCAGCCTAGTCAGGAGGGCGATCAGGACAGCTGGAAAACCAGGGGCACCACGAGCCCAAGTGCGAAGCACAAGCTGCGTCGTAGGGCATGGTGGAAACAAACGATCCATCTGAAACAGAGGAAATTCAGGGTTGTCAAATGACAATGAGAAGTATAATACAACTCAGAGAGAAAGGTTAAACAAAACAATGGAAAGGAAAATGATGATCAGACTAATCAGATCAATGGTAAGAAATTAAGCACAGATATCCAGCTCTCTGGGTGGATGAGATTTACGAGATCCTAAGTGTTGGCGTTAGTAAAATTATTTAACCCGAATAGAAGAGAGATCAGAGTCCCAGAGTAAGGACGAGGAATAAAAGATACTAATACCACCCAATTGGCAATGTGGGCCCGTAAGCCACACAGCCATGTTAGTAAAAGTTTTTCAATGACTAGACTCAACTTCGGCCAAGGAGTTGGAAAGGGGGTTTCTACAGGCAGTCGGCTCTGATACCAACTTGTGACGCCCCCGGCTCAATCGTGCACTAATCATACACGCAATTGCACACGATCAAGCCTAAGGACTCACGGGAAGATATCACAACACAACTCTAAAACATAAATAAGTCATACAAGCTTTATATTACAAGCCAGGGGCCACGAGGGCTCGAATACATAAGCTTGAGTACAAGCGTCAGCGGAAGCATCCGATATCTGAGTACATATATGAAATAGAAACAGAAAAACCTTTAGAAAGGCGGGGCAAAAGAAAACACTACGATCGAAAGGCGCAGACCTCCTGCCTGGGACCCTCCGAACCTACTCCTGGTCGACGACAAGCTCGTAGTAATATCCACCCTCGGGGTAGTAGTAGTAGCGATCGTCGGTGGGGCAGCTGTCTCAGGGGCTCCATCATCTGGTTGCATCAAAAGGGTATGGGGGAAAAAGAAAGCAAAGCAACCATGAGTACTCATCCGAAGTACTCAGCAAGCAAGGATCTACACTACATATACAACATTATCAAAGAGAGGTTGTATATGTGGATTGGGCTGCAGAAATGCCAGAATAGAGAGAAGGCCTAGTCCTATCGAAGACTAGCATCTTCAGCGGTCTTGCAGCAATAGAAGAGAGTAGAACAGTATAATATAATGTAGCAGTAATGATATCAACCTCACCCAGAGATCCTTTCTCGACTCCCTGCGAGAAAGTAATCCCAGAGCCATACTGTCATCAACCTCGTCCTGAGGTCCCTTCTCGACTCCCTGCGAGAAGCAATCCCAGAGCCATAGTATCCAATTCTAATTGTATCAATCGGGATACAACTCCGAGTGTCCGTTACCGAGGATCCGGCTATGCATAGATTAGTTCTTCCCTGCAAGGGTGCACCAACTTACCCACCAAGCTCGCTTAACTTCGGTCAGACACACTTTCTGGGTCCTGCCCGGCCTCGGCCAAATGACACACCGCAACCCTACCTACAGCTCAGCAGAGAGGTCCCTGCCGGTCTACATCCTAAGCGCGAGGGGGTCTTGGCCATCGCCCCTCGCCCTCCGGGTCGTTGCGCACACGGTGAAGCCAAGCACCAACACTACAGGAAGGCGCCGGTCCGTCCGTGCCGCCATGCTGAACTGGACGTCTGTCAAAGCTTTCGGCTGATGCATACGATGCAGAGTGCCCATAACTTTTCCCACGTGATGGTTAGTGCTATCGGGCCAGAGGCCCACTCAGATCAAATATCCAAATCGTAGTGTGTTGGTAATGCGGTAATGAGCAGAGACTCACGATCGATGTGACCCCGTCACCCCATCTCGAGGACTTGCGGCAAGGGCCAAGAATGCCCGGCCACACCCCGTATTCTCACTCGGGCACCATCCAGGTCAACCCGTCTCACAAAAGACTATCGGGAACTCAGGTCCACCTCTACTGGGCGGTACCGCCTGTCCCTCCAGTCCTGCAGTTAAAGTAACTCCCTCCGGTCGCCCTCGGGGCCGACCCGTTTCTAACAGGGTGCATGGGTAAAGTCACAGTAGCCATGTGTCCATAACTTCAAGGGAATCCGAGGTATCACCCTCAACGGATACCCACTCGATGTAACTGTTAAGGTGAACGTAGGAGGATTCACCCTCGATGGGTTCACACTTGATGTGTTGCACGACCGCGTCGTTATCGGAAGTGGTGAAGGAGGAATCACCCTCGATGACCACGACAAAATAGCTACTCTACAGGGTTAACATCTGAAGTGCTACACGAGGTATCACCCTCGGCACTCGATAGTAACGTTGCAGTGTCGTTACAACTAAGGGGGTGAAGTGCGGTGCCGGGGCCTGTCTTTGATCCCGTCGATCGGGTCTTCTGATAATCCAGCGGGGCAGTCGGGACAAGTGGGGTCACTGATAGGTCTCTACCCAGCATATACTAAGCAGTCTAGGTTATGCAGGTAATTATCAACAGCAGGTTACAATAAAAAGGCTATGCATCAGAATAGGTAAAGCAGCAGCAGCAATTCTAATGCAAGCATGAGAAAATAGAATGGGCGATATCGATATGCTCAAGGGGGGAGGGGGCTTGCCTAGTTGCTCGGCGGCAAGGGCAAGGTCGTCAATGGTGTCGTCGGTCTCCCGAGCTGCGTTGGTCTCGGGGACGACGTCGAGGTCTAACGAGAGAGAAGAGGGGGAGGAAACAATAAATATAGAGCAAACAAGTGCAGCACAAAGCATAACATGGCAATACGCGGTGACAGAGGTGATCTAACGCAGTACTACACGTATCAGACGGAGCGGGAGAATATCTGACGATATTTCCCGGGTCTTTGGATTTATCGAAGAGGCGACCCGGAGAGGGAAGTTCCATGTTCAGCATGCTAGGAGCATGTGACAGATGAAAGGAGGGCATATTCGGATTCGTGGGATTTTTCTGATCAATTTTCATATATAAATTATTTTCATCGGAGTTACGGATTAAAAGATATGATTTTCTAAAGTTTTTATTAATTTCTGAAATTTCTGGATTTAATTAAATCAACATTATCCAGAACCGTACAAGGTGACGTCATCGTGACGTAAAGCTGACGTCAGCACTCAACAGGGGGCCGGCCAGGTCAAACCTGACCAGTGGGGCCCACATGTCAGTGACTCAGTTAATTAAACAGAGTTAGCTTAATCTATTTAAACTAATTAGCAGGTGGGGCCCATCAGTCAGTGACAGGTTAGGCTAATTTAATTATTTTAATTAACCTAATTAGTTAATTAGGCACCTGACAGGGGGGGCCCATATGTCATAGACACACGGAGAGGGGCCCCACCAGTCAGTGACTGGGCAGTGCCCAGTCAGCGTTGACTCAAGTCAACTGGGCCAGCTGGGCCCTGGGGCCACCAGGCAGTGACCCTGTGGGGTGGCCCCGGCTGGCCACATCAGCACGGGCGCCGGCGTTTAGCCGCCGGTGGCCAAAACCACGGCGGAGGCAAGGGCCAGCGGCGGAAATTGGCTACGGGGGTCCGTTCGTCGCGCGGTTTGCACCGTTCGAACGAGGGGAACCCGCCGCGTCGTTTGGGGGTACCGGGCGGAGCTGGGGCTGCCGGAGTCGACAGCGGCGAGCGCCGTGGCGAACGCCGATGTTCGGGCCTCTACGGGGTGGAGGCTAGAGGGCACGGGAGGACGCGGGGGTGAGCTTGCCGGGCTCCTAGGAGCACCAGGAGCTCGATGCGTTGCCCAGGGACGAACGCGGTGGCCTGAGCGCGCGTCTGCGACGAGCTCGACGGTGGCGAGCGATTCGGCCATGTCGGGGCAGGAGCTACGGGCGGCTAGAGAGGTTAGAGACGGGCGCATTCGGCGCAGTGGCTCACCGGCGTTGTAGAGAAGGCCCGAGGAAGAACGGAGGAGCTCGAGGCGGCGCGAATCGACGGCGGCGACACAGGCGGCCATAGGGGAAGAAGACGACGCAGGCCGGCGATGCAGAGGCGTTCGGCTTCGGTTCGTTGGCGCAGGAGGCGTAGAGGAGCACGGCGGAGCTCGTGGACACGTCGCGGTGGCGAGGCAGAGGCGGTGGCCGCGAGCTTCAGAGGAGGCCGATCATGGCGGCGTCAGGCGAGGTGGGGAACGAGCGAGGAAGGGATGGAATGGTGGCTAGGGTTCGCCAGGGAGAGCGGGGAGCTGCTCTTATCCCCAGCGCGGGCGCGGGCGCGCTGTTGACCGCACAGAGGGGGGGGGGGCCTGGCTCGCGCGCGCGAGGTGCTCGACAGCAAGGCGCGCGGTGAGCAGTGAGGTAGGGGATGACGCGGGGTGGGCCGGACCAGCACTGTAGATGGTAGGCCTAAGTGCACAGTAGGGTCTTTAGGCCTTTTCCCTGTTCTCTTTTTCTGTTTCTTTTCTTTTCTGTTTGCAAAATATTTGAGCACCAAATGAATTTTGTTCAAAGTGTGACCTAGTCCATAATTAGCAGTACAATGTACCCTACCACCAAAAACTAGTTTGGGCAAAATATCATTTCATATTTGACTTAGATTAATTAAAAGGTTATTAAATATTATTTTCAGCCATTGTTAGAGGAGGTTTGGGTTACCTAATTAATTTATTAAATGTTGGTTACAATTTTAGAACTGTCTCTGTAATATTTGTTATTTATTGAACATTTTAGTTTCTATGTTGAACAACTTTTATTTTCCACTTTCATTTAAATTTTAATTTTGACTTAGGAGTTGAAAAGCAATATGATGCAAATGATAATTTGGCACTGTTAATCATGCTGACTTGTCATTATCAAGAGTGATTACTGTGGCTAATGACATGGGGTGTTACACTACCGCTCCTACTGCCGCTGAACCCGACACGAGAAAAGCCAGTCTCGAGTTGAGGCGGTAGTAGCGCGGAACAGGAGCGGTACTACCGCCTGTTGCTCTGGGCGGTACTACCGCTAATGCAGCGGTACTACCACCTGTTGCTCTCGGCGGTACTGCCGCTTCTGGCCACTGTACTACCGCTGGTTCCTCTCCAATGCCACTTCCACGACAACGAAGGATCCTCCAAGGACGCAGGAAGGAGCTGGGGGTGCATCAAGCAAGCCCCAAGCAAAATAGATGCCGCAAGAAAACCAGAACTGCCATAACTTCTGCAAATGAGCTCTGAATTGTGCAAACTCAAGCTTGTTGGATAGAGGACGACAAGAACTATCCAACAGCGACTGGTTATAGTAAGAAGAGGCAGGGGAGGTACGCTTTAGATAAAGAAGAGTGAAACCTCCAACAAAGAAGAACCGGCATAACCTCCAACATCGAAAACATCATAGAAGAAGCAAGTGAACTCCGTTTTCAATGAACTCGAGCTTGTCAAGAAGATGACCATAAGCTCTAAAACTCACATAGAGAAACACCAAGCAAGAACCAAGAAAGATGATGCAAGGATGCAATGGTTTGAGCTCTCTACGAACGATACGATCAAGCTAGTAACTTGAGAGCCCTCCTTGATAGTACGGCAATTGATCCTATAACCCGGTCTCCCAACTACCACCATGAGACCAGTAAAATAGAAAACCTATCAAGGGCAAACCTTTACCTTGCGCATGATCCACTTGAGCTAGATGATGACGATCTTGTCCTCCTCAAGATGGACCACCTTTCTTGATTGCGTTGGGTCGATGAAGACTAGTTGATTGTCCCCCCATACTCCACTATGGGTGAGCCACTCTTCGGCACATCTTCACAAGTCCATTGTCACCACCATGGATGGCAAGCTTAAAGCACTTGATCTCTTAGTGATGCTCCACTTGAACTTGCACACCGCAATCTCGATGACGATCACCACTTGATGTCATCCTCTCCATGGGTTGTATGATATCTTCCTCTTGACGCAAGCCCATGGACACATACCTAACCTCGCATAGAACTCTCACGTAGACCATGGGTTAGTACACAAAGTGTAATGGACAATGCTTACCATACCATGGGATCACTTGATCCTTCTCGTTACATCTTCTACGCTTTGTGTGTTGATCAACTTGAATCACTCTCTGTACTTAGTCTTGATCAACCTTGAATCTTTCCAACTGTCTTCATTTGGATGATGTCTTGAAGGTAAACATGAATGATCACACAATCTTCTTCTTCAAGACATGCTTGCAATAAGCTCAACACTCACATGACCAATCTTTGGATAATTCCTTCAATAGCACCTTGGCCAACACATAAACTCCTTGAAACCAACACATGGACTTCAAGAAAAGCCTATGGACAAATCCTTCAAATATAACTCAAGGCAACCATTAGTCCATAGAGATTGCCATCAATTACCAAAACCTCACATGGGGGCACCGCAAGTTCTTTCAACAAGTCTGCCTTAAGAAGGCTAGCACAATAGCGACATAAGGATCGAAAAGGCGCAGGCCTCCTGCCTGGGAGCCACCTATCTACTCCTGGTCGTCGGCGGTCTCCACGTAGTAGTAGGTCTGTCGGGGTAGTAGTAGTTGTCGGCGGGATCAGCTGGCTCCTGGGATCTGTCATCTGATCACAGCAATCGTGTATAGGGGAAAAGAGGTAGCAAAGCAACCGCGAGTACTCATCCAAAGTACTCGCAAGACTTACATCAGATCTATACTAAGTATGCATCAGTATCAAAGGAATGGGGTTATATCTTTGGACTAGACTGCAGAAATGCCAGAATAGAAGGGAAGGCCTAGCTTATCGAAGACTAGAATATTGAAGCATCTTGCAGCTTTAGAAGAGTGCAGATTAGCATTTTATAAAGTAGCAATAATATTCTAGTAATGCCCAGAGATCCTTCCTCGACTCCCTAGGAGAAAGCAATCTCGGAGCCATCATATCCATTTCATGTCTCCAGAATCCAGTTCTAGTTGTATAGATCAGGATACAACTCCGAGCGTCCGTTACCATGGACACGGCTATTCGAACAGATTAACTTCTCTGCAGGGGTGCACCAACTTACCCAACACGCTCGATTAACTCCGGCCGGACACACTTTTCCGGGTCATGTCTGGCCTCGGCTGATCAACACGCCGTAGTCCTACCTAGGCTCAACAGAGAGGCCAGCACGCCGGTCTACATCCTAAGCGCGCAGGGGTCTTGGGCCCATCACCCTTTGCACTCCTGCACATTGCATACGCAACCTAGAGCAGACCCACCCCCTAATACAAGCACATGTGGTTCCCGTCCAACCGGGCACGCGCCGCTCAATCACTGACGTCCGAAGAGCTTTCGAAGAATCGTACGACGCCGAGTGCCCATACTTATTCCCGCGTGGTGGTCAGTGCGAAAAGGCCAGAGGCCTACTCGGATCACATATCCAAACCGTTAGTGTCTTGGGAGCGCGCAGAGATGATCAATGATCCATGATCTATGGTCCCGTCTCCCCGTCTCGCGGACTTACGGCAAAGGCTAGGAATGCCCGGCCGTGCCGCATATTTATCTCATGGGTACCCTCCAGGTCAACCAGACTCACAAGGGGCTGTCGGGAACTCAGGTCCACCTCTACCGGGGTGGTAGCTCCTGTCCCTTCAGTCCCGCAGAAACAGTAACTCTCGCGGGTACCCCTCGGCCCCAACCCGACTTCAACATTGTTCTGGGGTAAAGTCAAAGTAACCGTGTGTCTATAACATCAAGGGGGAAATACGAGGAATCACCCTCGATGGATTCCCACTCGATGTAACCGTCAAGTTGAAATTGGAGGAATCACCTCGAAGGGTTCACACTTGAGGTGTTGAACGACAGAGTCGTCATCAGGAGTGGTGAAGAAGGAATCACCCTTCGTTATCCACGACCGATTAGCTACACTACAGACATATCATCAGGAGTGCGTTACTGGGTACCACCCTCGGCACTCGATAGTACCTCTGTAGAGTCGTACAACTAAGGGGGTGTGCGATGATGTGTCGGTCTCTGCACATCGATCACGTTGATCGAGTCGTCGGTGATGAAGCGGGGGCAACAGGGACAAGGTGAGGGGTCACTAATGGATCACTACTCAACCTATACTAAGCATATAGGATAACATGTATGGTAACAATAGCAGTTTACAAAAGCAGGCTATGCATCAGAATAGGAACATACAATCAACAGTAGCAAAATCTAATGCAATCATGAGAGAGAAAGAATGGGCGATATAGGAATGATCAAGGGGGTTTCGCTTGCCTTGAAGCTCTGCAGACAGATACGGATCGTCGACGGTGAAGTAGTCGATCACCGGAACAACAGCGGTCTCGGGGTCTACCGGAAAAGAACTAACGGAGCGGGAACGCAATAAATAACAGAGCAATCAAATGCATCACAACACATAACATGGCAATACGTTGTGCTAGGGGTGAGCTAACACAGTGCTACACGTTATAGACGGAGCGGGAAAATATCTGGGGGTATTTCCCCGGCTCTAGGCTTTTATCGGACAGATGATCCGGAGGGGAAGGTTCCATGTTTGCAGTGTTAGAGGTATGTGACAGGTATGTGGATGACATATTCGGATTCGTCGTATTTTTCTGATCAACTCTCATATATAATTTATTTTCATTTGAGTTATAGATTATTTTATATGCTTTTCTAAAGTTTTAATCATTTTCTGAAATTCCTAGAATTAATTCGAAAAACATTTAACAGAAGGGCTGGGTTCACCCAGCAGTGCACAGAGGGGCTAACTGGTGGGGCCAGGGAGCCTAGTCAATAGCCCAGACAACTTTGACCACTGACTGGTCAAACAAACCAGCAGGGCCCATCTGTCATAGACTAGGGCTAGCTAACAGAGGGGTTAGTTAATTATCTGGATTAGTTAGAAGGTGGGGCCCTCATGTCATGCACTGCTACTTTAACAGAGATTAAATTAATCCTATTTGTTAATTAGGGCTGTGGGGGCCATTGTCAGTGGGTGATTAGTGGGGGGTTAGGGTCTAATCTAATCGCCTATCAAAGGGGGCCCACATGCTAGTGACCAGCTGGCGTTTTGAAAACTGGCGCGCACTGGTGACCACAGAGGATGGCGGCGATGAATGGGAACACGCTACGGGCAGCGACAAGGTGAGCTGAGCACGGCTATTGGAAGCTAGGGCTCGGCCGCGTCGACTGGCATCGGTGTCTGGCCAGAGGCTGCCGGAGTTTGTGATGGCGACAAGCTGGAGCGGCGGCAACAAACGGAGCTCATCGGGAGCTTTGCTGCGGGGCACAGGCGAGCAAGCCGTAGGGCGCAAATGATCTGCGGGAGTGATCGGAGCAAGTACGCATCATGGGCAGGTCCAGATAAGCACAGCGTGCTCGAGTCCGATAGCAATGGTGGACGGCGGAGCTCGGCTTCGATGGCAAGGCGAGCAAGGAGGAGTGCGAAGGCAGAGCAAGGAAGGGAAAGGAAGAGAGGCTCACATCAGGGCCTGTAGGGGGCTCAGGGGGACCAGGGGGTGCCGGAGTCGATGGGATCGACGGCGCGATAGAGGCGATGACCGACGAAGGGGATCGGCGCGGGCGGCGTTGATGCGGTGTCTCCATGCAAACCAGCAGGTGAAGGCGACGTGGTCGACACCGGCGGTCCTCCTGGACATACCCGCGCGGCGAGGGAAAGCCGGTGGCAACGCGGGCGAGGAGGCGGCGGCGGCGGCTGCGAGCGGTTGAGCTCGTGCGAGAGGGAGAGGGGCGAGAAGAGGGGTTCTGGGGCTATGGTTTCTAGGGGGAGAGGGGGGCTCTTATCCTCGCGGGGCTGCATGGGATGGCCACCACGGCGACATCAGGCGCATGGACGGATGCGATGAAACCACGCCATGGCTCGGCCCCCTTCTCTGTCGAGAGGTAGGAGAAAGTCCGGCCAAAATGGGTCGGGCCACATTGTAGGGGTGTTGGGCAGAAGTGCACAGTACTATGTTCTTTCTCTTTTTCTTTTTTAATTTTATGTTTTCTTTTTCTTTTATGTTTTTGTATTTTCTTTTACTGTCAGGTGATTTTTATTAAATGTGAGACTTAGCTCATAAATACTAGGCTATCTTACAGGGCTGCACCAAAAGTTGGGGCCATTTGGAAATGTCTAAACAATTTTAGAAATTGAAAGGGTCAAGCATTTTGCTGCTGATCCACTTAATTTATTTCCAGGGGTATGGGAATTTAGGTGATGTTGTTTTCCTCAACATAATTACTTAGGAATTATTTGCAAAATTATGAACTATTTTGTTTGCATTTTTGAAGATGTAAATTTTTGACTTGAAATTTAAATTCGAATTTGGCTTTGATTTTGGACATGTGATAATTAGCAAGGTAATCATGATGACATAGCCACCATTGGGGGGGGGGATTACTGTAGCATGACACTGGGGTGTTACACCTATGTTCTCTATATCAAATGGTTTATTTTCAGTAATTTCCCTTAGTGGAGGTCTAGTAAATCATATAAAATATGGCAGGTTGTTCTAATTACAAAAACACATCTAGGTGGTTTCACGCAAATAAATGAAAAAACGGTAATGCTAACTGGGGAACGTTCCTTGGGGAGGAGGTCCCAGGGAACAACTCCACAATCGTCTGATCAAAATCACGCGGTGGGAGGTTACATGAAAAAATGCCTTCTATAACGAAAGTTGTAATTCCTCTTTTGAAGAAAATGCCATCCTATATTACTAAAACTGCTAGGGAAAACGGTCGTAAATGCCATCCTTTCCTGCGGAACATTCGCGAGATATTGCGATCCATGGAAAAAAAACCTTGCATCAAGGGTTAATTCTCAAAAGGGAAACGGGTGGACAAGTTGCACAATTGCATACCACACCACTGAGCCAATGTTTTTTTCTTCTTACAAAACTGAGCCAATGCTTTGTTTGCATAAATGATGCAGCTTGTCTTAAACTACAACACATCCTATGTAAGCATCTCTTTTCAGCTACCTAAACAATAGGTAATAGCTAACCAGTGTTCAAAAATATTTGGAAAACATTTGTAAATAAACAGAGTTGGAAAATGCGTACGCTTTTTAAAACAAAAAAACACACTCTTTAATTACTGTTTTTTTAGCAACGCCGAGTACAACGTTGACGTACACACTAACATCACCACAGACAGCCATTCACACAACGCCTTCTTAAGTCCATGTCCGAGTTGAGGAGCTTCAAGATTGAGGAAGTCACCAGGGGCACCTCGTTATCGACAAAAATGTCACTTCCCACTGAAAGAATAATCCACATTAATGGGACACCAAAGTGTCAAACCTGAAATTTGATCCTTGATATGTTGGGGTATCATTGCTCTCTTAATCATCTAACCACCGATTGGTCCTATGATTGATAGAGATAAGACTACCATACAATTTGGATGCTAGCAGCAGGCTCGACCCAGGGGGGTGCAGCCGAAGGGGCCCTAGGATGTATTCTGTGTCAGGCTTGGGCTAAAGGATTAGTGCAGTTGCGTAGTTCGCATCGCATGTTAGAGGCCACGCTGAAAATTAGATCATGACTAATTAGGGCCTACTCCCTCCACGACTCCTTCTTCTGATTTGACTAGCCACGATGGCCGCCGCCGCAGCAAGGTCGCTGCTCCGCTCTTCCTCTTCTGTTCCTCGCGTTGCTACATAGATATTATCTATTTATCTTCCCTTTGGTGAGTATTTTCATCCGTCACCCTGGCAGCAGGATTGTGAACTTGCAATGGTCTTGTTTCTGTTATCTGCGAAGACAAGTTACCTATCAAGGCAGAACTTCTGCCTGGAGTCGTTGTTGTTGATGTGTGGTTGCAGTCTATTTTCGTGGTGCCTGCCCGGCTGACGGTGTGTATGTTGTTTACCGTTTAATATTAACCAGCGCAAGTGAAAGTTGTCTTGAAGCGCTTGCAACAAACTTCATTTGAGCTAGGAGTAGTAAGTATGTGCCAATTCATGGCTTTTCTAAGGTAATTGTAGATGTGTCATACAATGAGGATTCAACATCATGTGCCACAAGAGCTGTTCTGTGTGATGAAGGGGGTCACTTCGCTGCCGCATCAACGTGGTTTATACCATACGTATCGGATGCGAAAGCCGCTGAAACACTTACCCTTCCTAATGGTCTTCTTCTAGCGGAGTAGCTGGGATGCAACAAACTGATGGTGGAATCCGATTCTTCCCTGGTTATCGATGCTATCCAAGATGCTGAGAACTATTATGTTCCCGATGTCACCACAATCATGGAGTGTTTTCAGGCTTCAAAAGGCTTTGGCATGGTTAAATTCTGCTGGTGCAAAAGGGAGGCAAATGAAGTTGCGGGAGGAGTGTTATACATCTAAATCTCTATCGTTTTGGGACAACTCTGCTCCCGATTTTATCTTTGATTGTAAACAATGTCGCCATCTTTTGATGAATAAAATCTAATTCCCATAAAAAAACTATCATGGTTGACTCGATTTTTGCATAAGAACATCCGAATTGTATACATGTCTTGGGCAACGTAGGACAAATGTTCGTAATGATTTTTCTGCATCATTTGCCTCTATGTGAGCACTTCAATCATAGGTTTTTCCTTTGGCCATGTTTCCAAGATTTGTTGTCATCATTTTACACGCACGCGTGTAGTTTATTGTTACAATATGACCATTGACAATCAAATGATGTATATTATTTAAGGATAGACAATAATAGAAAAATATTGATTTGTGAGTGCGCCATGATAATCAGTAAGATTATATCAAGTCAATCTAGTACGTTGTGGCTTTGTATATCAATATATACATATATTGATTATTTTTGTATGTACATATTAAGGGGCCCACGTTTTAGTTTGGTCCCGGGCCCCCGAAATCTTAGGACCGGGCGCTAGCGACCACTGGTGGAGCAACAGCAAGGCCAAATTGGCCCTGGCCCGTTCAGCCCATGAAATTCTGTACACTATACATCTAATCTCGTGGGCCTTGAAATAACATCGCACAAGTTTTTTTTTTCTGTTTGGCCCGCCCACCTTTGGGCTGCAAGTTCCACCACTGCTGGCCACCAGATTACACTAGATCGGGATCGCGCCTTGGCGCGAGGGTACCGGTCCAACGCTTTGGTCAAACAGGTAATGCTCAAGTTGGTAAGAATCATCATTTAGCATATGTATTCAAACAAAAAACAAAATAAAAGAAAGAAGAAACATTAACTTGTAATACAAGCAAGACAACAAAAGATATGCCGGTCCCAACGATGTGGTCAAGCAGGTAATGATCGGTTAGTAGGAAGTGCGGCATGCCACAGCCTTGCCGAGTGAATCATATCCAACCTGATAATGAAGTCGTGAAGATTCAGTGCATTCCACTGATGCATTTCATATGATATGTAGCATAATACACCAAAAGTTTCAAGGTTTAGAACAACACCATAATAATAATAAGTTCGTTGGCAACCTTCTGAGAATGAAAAATATACAGAAGACGCCTTGACACTGACATCTACTTACAAAAGATACCAAATTTCACAATTTCTTAAATAATTTGAATCAACAAAACAGAAGTTTCCAGAAAAAGATTGACATAGAATCCCGAACAACAATCGACAAAAAAGAACTGATCCTTGGCATTGTCCACCGCAAGGATCACGTCGCCGATCTGATCGTCATGCCATGGTGCACGATGTCGCTGTCCATTCACTCGTCGCCGCTCACATTGACAGTGGTGTTTTGCCTGGTTCCTGGCCGCTGAAGGGGGCGATACCTACAACGCCATCGGGCTCTTGGCCTCATTTTGCTGCTTAGTTCACACGGCAGAGAGAAATAACAGAGGTTCACAATTATTCTCGAATTAACTGGATGTGTTTAGTAGCTGAATTCTGGTTGGGGTAGAAGATGCTGAGTGAACCTAAGATATACATTACCACTTTATTGGGAGATTCAGCATTTTAGACCTTTGCTTCATCCCCGAGCTGCTCCTGCTCAGCTTTCTGCTTGCGCAGCTCAGCCGTAGATGCCAATGCTCAAAATACAACTATAAAAAAATAATAGCAGGAGAATCCATTAAATTTGTGAGGGTATCAGAGGCAGGAATACATATTAACATTAAGAACAATCAGAATTGACTTTTTGCCTCTTGTAGAATAAGATTTCACAATAAATGAATCAGAAAATTGATCTTAGTTGCACGGACAAAAAAGGAAGTTTGAGCTGGAAGAACCAAAAAAATTAATGCTTAACTGCACACACAAAAATCTATTGTCTCATACTGCTCTTCTTACTTAGTTGAAATTGCATATCGATTGAGAAACAAAGGCCACTTCTAAATTTACTTATATCTCCATGATATATTGTTGATCCCCTAATTCCTTATGTGGACATTGGTTATGGTTCATGGTTCAGTATGTTATTGGAAAATTATTTAGAGGAATCAAATCTAGCGAAGTTCTAAGAACACACAAATTAACAAAAAATGGAGTGGAAGAAACAATCCGTCCATATCGATAAATAGGGCGTGGGTGGCAGCAGCGATGGCGACGACCTCATGTTTAGCCAACCAGAAAATGACATGTATTCTCAAGCATATTCAGAAAGAGGATCAAATAAAAGTATGTGTGTACTTCTGAGATAATTACCTTGAGAAAGTTGTGGTATGGACGGGGAGTTGATGGTCGCACGATCTGGATGTAGAGCAGTGGGGAGATGAGTTGTGGGCCAATCACCTTGTGGTAGCAGAACTCATGGTCGGACTAGGCCTCAACAAATCTACGGAAGGCCGGTAGGAACGCGGCTTAGCGTCGGGGTTGGGAGCTCAGTGGATGCTACTTCCGGATGGCAGCCCCGCACTGCTGGAAGGGAAACCAGAGCCTCGAGCTTCCGGCGCTGCTGGCTGCCACCTTATTCAAACATTGATAACTAAAGTCTCATTAGTATTAACTTGTAAATGATTAGGAACAAATAATAGGTGGATGCAAATACGAATCGGGGACAGGAACGAAACAGCTTAACTTAATGCAAATTAGAATACTTTTACTCTGTATGCATCAAAAGAGTCTCTTGTGGTCTAGAAGCTTAGTGAATAAGCTCACAGAAGCAGCACATGATTGTTCTATGTAGCAAGAAAAAATTTAAGCTCACAAAAGAGCAAAAAGGAGGAAGAATGCAGGACAATACAAATAAAAAAGCTTCATTTTCAGGTGAAAGGCCTGAGCATTAAGCATGATATAAACACCAATTTATATGAATCATGCCAAAGATTCTGTTGCACAATCAGTCACGACCTCGATATGATTTTGACAATATGGATCATACTCTATGGACCATGGACCATGAATTCTGGATATCACACCACACAAATATAAATTATCAAGACAGAGGTAATACAACATTTTTTGGAAGTATTTCCAATCCTAGTGGAATATTACCAATCTAAACCATCACAACCCATGGATAACAACATGCATATGGGCCTTTACCTTTTGTGCATCTTCCAAAAGTAGATTAAGTTACTGAGATAGCCACCTTTTGTGAATCTTTGTGTACATGGAAAATTCTCTCAGTGCTCAACTGGGTTTATCACTACAAATAAAACTAAAAACGCCATTGACACAACAACAACAAGGATACTATTAACATACAACCTGGGTAGGTACGTAACAACAAGAGAGCATGCCCTATTTAATCCAGCAAGCGGCACCTAAGTGCAACACAACCTCCAGGCATAAGATCAACTCTAATTAAGGCTAACAGGAATGAAGAAGATATATCACTTTATTAGGTTTCATTGTGGAGGCAATCACAGCATGAACGCCGAGACAGAGGCCAGATGAGCATGTAAAGCATTCATCCAAGAATAAGCTACATTCAAATTCTAAGTGCAACACAACCTCCAGGCATAAGATCAACTCTAATTAAGGCTAATAGGAATGAAGAAGATATATCACTTTATTAGGTTTCATTGCGGAGGCAATCATAGCATGAACGCCGAGACGGAGGCCAGATGAGCATGTAAAGCATTCATCCATGAATAAGCTACATTCAAATAATAGCTGAAGCCAGAATGCAAGTAAAGATATTAGGATGCAAGGAGGTATGAATATTAGAAAGGAAGACATGCATCGTTCTATACCTGACAAAGGCCAAACAGAAGCGGAGAAACTTCAGCGCATAAACTACAGTGGCATCGCCTTCCATTGCTTCTCGTCTGTAAAGCAATGAGACTATCATCATGCGTGAAGGCTATCTGCACAATTGTTTCAATCCTCCAATTAACAGTAACCGGTTTGGTTTTGAAATACACTTCATCAATTACACATCTATAACCAGTGTGTACAACACAATGCTGCATGTTTTCCTGCCTACTGACTATGAATAGGAAGTATAGTATGAAACCTAAATTTATCATTTGATTATGTGCATGCCATGTCAGAATACTATGCATGAAACCAAAACCGACATGAGAGGGTGGGGATGGAGTGGAAAGGAAGAGGTAACTGAAGCCACATATGACACTGTTGATATTCTTAACAAAGGCAGCATGGCCTAAATCCAAGCATACAAAACAATAGCTTCTAAAAGAACAAAGAGTTCATAAGTGAAGTTACTTGGCATTCTGGTTGTCCCACCTCTCAGCATATTCCCCTTTCATTCTGGCAGAGGAAATAGCCTACAATATGCAGATCAATTGAGAAGAAAAACGTGAGATGAAGCAACAACAATAAGCATATAAAGAGAAGTATTTTTTAAAAAATTGGCAGTTAGTACTATAAGCTGCTAAGGAATATGAACGATATGCAGCTCGCCGGCCGCCATTATCAATTATCCAAAAGAAAGTTACAAAAAATTGGCAGTTAGTACCATAATGCTGCTAAGGAATATGAACGATATGCAGCTCGCCGGTGGCCATTATGAATTATCCAGAAGAAAGTGGCATGCTAATGACAATTATCCAAAAGCGAAGTGATTCTATCTATCATGACAACACATGAGTAACATATAGATATAGAAACTTTATCAAATGCAAATGGAAAGGTACAAGCAATCACAGACTATTTGACACTCACCAAGCTAAAAACTTTTTAGTATATCTATGTGCCACTGAATGAGAAAACACTTAAATATGAATCATGATGCAGAGCATATCAAGCATGACCAGGCATCCTATTGGCTAAATTAATCTTCTAGAAACATCCATTTAGGATAACATGAGCAACTCAAGCACATGTAGGCAGCAACATATAGTCGTTACAGAATTTTATACACATCCACCTCAAGCATGACTGCATTATGACTTTAAACAATGAAATCAGGACCTATAGTATACTAATTATCAATCACTCGACTTGCATCGTTACTTTTTTCCCATTACTCAACAACAAGTGAAAAGAAAAATTCCCAATAGGGAGCAAGTAAGATTTGCTACAAGCGGATCATGTCACCTGCCTCATATTTTTGTGAGTTCACTTCCTCCCTGGCTGGAAGATCATTAGAACCTCTTCCATCACCGCAGAACACTGAAAAAGGAAACAATTCGGTAATTACCAAAAAGTTAAACGTACAATATGAGCATATATCAAAAATCTTGAGGTAAAGCACCATGAAGCGAGCATATAGTTATACTCTTTATTACAATCAATGGTTTCATTGATCCTATTTTGCGCAGGTCAATACGGAAGGAACCAAATCAGTTAACGGAGTGTATTTCTGAAGAAATGTTTACCCTATTTTTACAGAGATGCAGAGGGAGAGGGAGACGGCCTGAATCTGAATGTTTGTACCTAGTAGAGGAGCTTCTCGAGGATGAGGTCTGCGACATCCATGATGGTGTGGAAGCGGCCAGAGAGGAAGACGACCCTGCGGTTTGTGCTTGTCGAGGTTAGCATGTGGAACCCTGCAGAAATGCGTTGCTAAACATCAGAAGATCTACCAGAGGTCTGTTAAAGAACTTCCCGAACCGCAGACTTGAGCCTAAACATCTACATCATGTGCATGCAAAAGAATGGCTTAATGATGTGGTTATGTTTTTCTATCTTCCAATGTATTACTTGGTCATTCAGGAATTAACCAGTCCAACAATCGGGCAAATCTTATTAAAAGTAACCAAAGGAACATAACATGGAGGAGCTTACAACCTGGTAGACTTAACTGGGCAGTTCCCGACGGTAGTCGTCAATCTTTGAGCCGCAGAATGGCAAGATCGAATTGAGATTTTTGCCAAAATTATTCATTTCAGAAGCTTGCTCACTACTAAAAGAAATTTATATAAAAAATCATCACAAGTGAAGAAAAGCGGAATCATGGTTTCTAGATCCGAGAGAAGGAACATATCCTTGTTTACTGTTCTAACAAAAAACATAGATGGAAATCTTAGATATTCTAAACCTAAATCTTGGTGACATCCAAATATAACAATTATCAAAATGTAAAGATTTCCAAGGACATGCAAATTTGACCACATATCGTCCTAACAGTGGAGACTCGACTGGTATAAGCAGGTAGTATTTTTATCTCATTTAGTGGTATTAAAATGAACCTAGTCTATATGGTGGTATTATCCCGAAATGGTTTTTTTTTCGTGTGGTACCAAACCAATTTTCTATATAGTGCAGCTACTACCTTTCATATTGGCGTAAATAGAGAAGCCGAGTTAAATCAGCTAGGAATTCCTAAGAGCACTCTGTTATGTTCAACGACACATATCAAATGATCCCAAGTAAGAATAAGAAAGTTGTGGAATGTTAAAAGATCCATCTAGGAACGCAAATACAACAACTAATTAGTGATTAACTTCTTGAATTAACTTAATGTAGGCTTGCTTAACAAAATCCAGGCAGCAGGAGCCTCTTCAAATGGAACGGTCCCTGTCATTGCCCTGAAAACAATAGACCAAGTTTAGTTCTTAAGATATTATATATGATGAACACTAACATACTACAGAAAATGTGACATTACTTTGTCGTCCACTCATCAACTGCCTTCCCAGCCGCACACAAACCAGCAAGCTCATCACTACCCTCATCCAAACATACATTACTATTCATATTGAAGCACACCACATCGGCATTGCGCCATGTCTCAAGAACCTCTGGACATAAGCAGGAAAATCTTTGCATAAGCTAACCTCTATGCTTCTTGGAGATGCACATCAATTAACCAATTGAAGGAATTCTCAGTAAGTACTACTACCCCTCATCTCACCTTTCAGTCCACCTCGAGTCTGCAAAATAAGAGGGAATCAAGCTTGAGAAAGAGATGGACTTGTAGGCCATCGGCGGTCACTATGACGAATTTGCTCAAGAGCTGGCCAACCCTGGGTACGACAAATTCAACAATCAGCACTCCGTATAAAACAGTCTGAAGAGGCTTATCTCTCTACAGGAATTGAGTAAGGAGACAGTCATACCATACACTTTGTAGAGTTCTATGATTCTGTTGTCCAACTTGACGGCAGGCCGTCCTTCTGCACAAACATACAGAGACTCATGAATTTCATACACAATTAGCTATCTTTTCTTCCATTGGCCAGTGCACTTAACTCGTATACAAAATGTGATTTCAGTGAATTCAAAAGAATCAGCGGAGTGAAGAATGGATGCCCACCTGTTGAGACCGCGGTGTCCTTCTCTATGATCTTCTGGAGGATGATATCACCAGGAAGAGGCGTCCTTGGACATGAAGACGGCGATGGCCTTCTCGTCCTCCTCGTCGATCTCCCGCTAAGAAAATTAGCAAGTTCGCGTCAGCCACAGTGCCACAGACACACCCAAAGACAATGTCGCATTTTATTTTATCAAGAGCACGCACCACGCCGCCGTCGTACTCGCTGAGCGCGTCGAAGCCGTCAAACTCGTCGACATCCTGTCATCTTCGCCGTCGTCGACGGGGACGGGGGCGGACGCAGGCGGCAGAGTGACGGGAGTCGGCGAGGCCCTCCTCCTGCTGCGGCTTGAGCGCCTCGCGGAGGATCTTTGCGCTGATGGAGGAGGGCACGGACTCCTCCTCCTCCTCCGCCTGGTGGCGCTTGGCGGGCGCAGCGCGGCGGCGCTTCCCGACCAACTCATTTTCTCCTCGGCCCGCGCTCCACAGAGAAGGGGTGGTCGGCTGGGTCGAGGAGACGGCGGGGCGGCGGCGGGCGAAGGAGATGGCAGCGGCGTGGGGTCGGATTTGGACGGCAACAGGGCAGGGAGGCGGGAGCGAGGCTAGGGTTTGGAGGGAGAGAGAGAGAGAGAGGCGAGCGAGAGGAAGAGGACGAGGTGGGCGGCGCGAGTGCGCGAGGCGGCTAGGTTTTCTCTCCACGGGGGCCACTGCCTTTATATGTCCGTGTGTGAAATGACGAGAATACCCACAGCGGGGCACAAAATTTACGCGCGGTGGCACGAGGTCTTTACAACGGGAGGTAACTATTCATTGCGACGGGAGCTCCTCTTCGATTCGACGGCCGAGATCAATCCAGAGCGAGATCAGACGGTTCAAATCGCATCCAAAAATCGATCCAACGGCCAGGAAGCGAAATCGCGGAAGAGCCGGGAGCTTCCCCGTCATTCTTATTTCTCGATTGGAGATTCTCAAATAAAAACCAGATTACATTACAACTGATTCGAAAAGAAAAGATGACAGTACAACTGGAATGCATAGGCAGAAACAAATGATCAGTTTACATGCTGAACGTAGATCTCCTGACAGAAGGTTAACGGAATGGCCAGCACTTGATCAGTGGCATAGCCTGAAAATAATCAGTGGTACATAAGACTCTTGTTTTTGAGAAACTGAAACGACTCGCCTATTATTGCGAAAACGCATGCATCTGAATCTACTACGGTACACTAGGCCGCCACATCACACTGGATACACTTGCCAGAAAGCGGCAGCGCGACGTGCACCGTCGACAACATCTAAGCCCAGTAGATCCGACGGGTTAAATTACATGACTCGTCCTTATAATCCTTAATGGCATGGCACTACCTAGCTGCCCTAGTACATATAATGAGGGCTGCGGCTTAACTCTCCGGCCACCGCGGCCATCGTCGTTTACTGCGCCGGCGCGAGCAGCTGCTGCGACGCCGCCTCCGCCTCCGCGTGGATGAAGCAGAGCACATGGTGCACCGCCGCGGCGATGTCGTCCGCCGTCGTCAGGCCGCACCCCTCCTCCACCTGCGGCACACACGCAGAGGTTAGTCAAACTGAATAGGCTACGTATGTGCATATTCATTTTTTAGTTAACGGAGAAGGCAGAGGCATGTGCAATGGCCGGTCAGGGAATCAGGGAACCTCTGCTACAACTACTCCTTAGCCGTAGGATAAAGATCAGATTCCACAGGTGAACAGAGGCACCCTTCGTCCTACGGCTAAAATAGCACGAGGGAGCAGAAACACGGTACACTGTCTAGCCACACCAGCCACATCGCTAGATAGCCTTTTTTTTGCCCATTTATCGATGCCAATCTCAATATCAGTTGAGGAAAAGAGATTCTCCCTGGCAGTGCTCGACTGACAAATCTAGGAGGCAATACTTTTTCATGAGGTGTCATACTACCAGCAACAGTGTCACACTGGTACTACTCGTAGCCCAGGCACGCTCCTAGGAGACATGACAGCATTGCTGAGTCCTTATTTTCAGCTGCATCTCACTGCAGGGCCCCAAAATAACACTTGATTTTATTTTAAAAAGAGAGAGCAGTTGTTTTTTTGTGCGGTAACACTGGGAAATCCGGTCAAAAGTAAGCGAACACGGAAGCACGGGGGAGGGGGAGCAGGAAAAGACTCAGGTGTCCACATGTGTGGTCAAGTTCATGGGATTCTGATCAAAGATTTGAAATATTTGATGCGCCTCGCCGATCAATAATGCAGCAGTATTTGATCGATCGAGCTCGACGTCTGCGCGCGTTGATGTGATGATGACACATCACACATGGATGTCTGGTCTATCCGTCCAAGCTGCACTGAAGGCAGGGGAATATCTGACATGTTTTTCTTTTTGAGATGCCAAAACAAACATGGCATTGCTCAGTGTGAAGCTGCATTTCAATTCCAGCCACGGCTAGAATATCAAGCACAGGGTTTTAGCTAGAGTGGACTTGCTAATTCGACGGGTTAATTAGTCAGATCTGCTTCCTGCGGCGCAGAGAATGACCTAATGATTCCCAAATGATGCGTGCGGACACACACAAACTACCCGATTGGGCCACTCGATCCGTGAGCCAGCTATAGACTTCTAGCTGCGGCTCGACAGCTTGGGGACGTGCTACGTTAGGACATGTGCACCAAACGTCGCAGGATTAAGACTGAAATTTACTACTCTTACTAACTAAGGGCTTCTTTGGTTCGCGGGATTTTGAAAACGCAGGAATAGAAAAAGTATAGGATCGGAGTCATGCCCATTTGAATCCTACATGATTAGCATGTAGCGAGGAGTGTTTGATTTCACGGAAAAAGCAAAGAAATTATAAAAAAAGATTGAAGTGGATGTTAAATTTCCTATAAAATATAGTACAAAAGATTTCATTGGAAAAATTCCTCTGGGATTCAATCCTATGAATCAAAGAACAAACGTAGAAAAAATTCCAAAAGATTTTAATCCTCCAAAAATCCCTGAAATGCGGCACGTACTACGTACCTTGAGGCTGACGGAGTAGAGGAGCAGGGAGTCGAGCGCGGTGACGTTGAGGTGCAGCACGGTGAGCCGGATCGCCTGCAGGCCGGCGACCATGCGGAGCAGCTGGCCGGGACGCCGCGGCGACATGACGCGGAGGCTGGCGTGCGTCTCCACCAGGTTCACCTCGATGTCGGCCACCCCGGCGCGGCTCTCGTCCGCCGACAGCGTCGTGGCGTCGCGCGGCGACTGGCGCCACACGTACTGCGGGTACGTGAAGAACCCCGCGAACGGCGGCGCGTCGGACGCGCCGTCCGCCTCGGTCACGCTGCTGCTGCAGTTGCTCGTCGACTCCACGCAGGCGTTGCCACCGCTGGCGCTGGTGCGCGCCGGCATGGCCGTCGGCAGCGGCGTCGCGTCGCACCTTGCCTTGTGCTGCTGCTGGTGAGCCAGCGTCCGCTTCTGCGCCTCCAGGGACTGCAGCTGCTGCTCCAGCTCCTTGACGAAATCTATCGCCCCTCCGACGATCGATGCCTGGTCACCCTGCAAGGTTTTTTAAGGACAAAAAGCGAGCATTAACTCTGTCAGGGGAATAGTATACTCCATGGAACTCATCGAACAATCAATGACCTCCTTCTCTGCGAGAACAAGAGGAGAGTGAATCAATGATTCGGGAGGGAGACACATTAATGGCGTCCCGGAGTCCGGCCAAGAATGGATGCTTCTCCTCAACAAATACTCCTCGTAGGTAAAGACATTAGGCACGGGGAAAGGAGAGCTCATCAATAGTGATGGTGGGTCTCTTTCGCCCCAGAAAAACATTCTTTCATCGTCATCCTCCCTCTCAAGTTGCTCCGGCATCCCTTTCCTCCTCTTTGACAAGCGAGAGCACACGGATACAAACACGAAAGGAACACTTGACTAACTCGAAGTACAGTCGGGTTGCTAGAGGGAGAGAGAGAGAGACGTACCCTCTGGACGTAGGACTCCGGCATGAGGGAGCGGAGCACGACGAGGTACTCGTTCATCTGGCGCCGTCGGTTGCGCTCCACGGCGATGTGGATCATGCGCTGGCACTCGGTCTCCTCCCTCGACTTGCAGCTCCTCGCCCGCCGCCGCCGCTTCCTCCTCGGCGGCGCGGGGGACGACGTGGCCTGCTTCTCCAGGGACGGCGCCACGTCGCCCGCGGCGGACAGCCCCGGCGCTCTGTCGGCCGCCCGAAGCTCGTGCGCCGGGCCACCGGCAATGCCGGCGCCGTCGTAAAATCCCGCGGCATTGTCGAAGAGGAAGCCCGCGGCGTTGAAGGTGTTGTAGACGAGCGCCGCATTGTCGACGCTGGAGGCGCACAGCGCGTCCACTAGTGCCATGGCCGACGGGCGGACGGACGGATGGCTGACTCGCTCCCTCGCTCGCTTGCTTGCTCTCGGCTCGTGGCCGTTTCTCGGTGTCGCGATGCTTTTGGCGACGACGGAGGGAAGTCGCGCAACACCACCGCTAGCTCTTATCCCGCTCCTTTGCTACTGCCGCTGCTGACTTAGCTGTGTGGTACAACGTAGCAGTGAGTGATTCTGGGGATCTGTGAGGCTCTGAGGCGCTCGCGTTGGTGGGATGCGTATGTTTCTCTCTCTCCGGTGTGGTGGTCTACTGCGGGTGGTACTGGGCTGGGTTTTTTTTTTTTAAGAAAAGGAGGAGGACCCCGGGCCTCTGCATCTGGACGATGCATGCAGCCACTTTATTAATTATTCACACAAGACTTTATAAAGTCATACAACAGTAAGACTAAATCCACCTTCTAGGCAACATCTGTCGCTACCTTATCCAGTTGATGTAGGGATGCTGATAGTCTGGGTCTAATACCAAACAGACCTCACAGCCAAACCTAACATCTAAGACCTGAGGTCCCAACCAAGACGCCTGCCGAGTATGGGGCACCCACCAGTCCGGCGCACTCCTCAACCAGGACGCCTGCCGGGTATGAGGCCGCCGCAGCCACCTACCACCAATCCATCTTTAGTGATGTACTGCTACATCTACCTCGCCCGGTCTAGCTGCCGTCGACGCCACCACGACGCCAGACAACGCCACCATCCTATGCTCGTCCATCATCACACGCCCACCTGCGAGACCCCGCTGCTCCATGCCGCCGAGACCCGCCGTCGTCGACGCGAGAGAAGGCACGCCACACCACCTCACGCCTCTTCCATCCGGCGCCGCTCCACAAACGATGCCCCCCAATAGGGAACACGACACCGCAGCGCCGCCATCGTCCGATCCGGTGATCTTAGGATTTCTCCCGGAGCGACACGAGCAGGTTGACGATAGTTGCTTGACGATGTCTTCATCAAGGTAACGACGTAGACGCCGCCATCGCCCCCCATGACCGGAGTAAGCTCGGATTTCACCGGCGACTATGTCTCCCCAACTCGCCGCCGATGCTAATAGTGGGATCCAAAATCCGTCACTACCAGCCTGGCCAACCGCCTTCGGTGGAGAAGGCAGCCACCGCCACCATGCCCGGGCCAAGAGACCCGAACGTCCTCGTGCCGCGAAGATTACCCAGGGGGATCTCCTCTTGCCGTTGTCGAGACGAGGCGCAACCGCAGTGGATCTCGATCCAAACCCCTCGGGCCCAGCTCAGATCTCATCGCAGCAGAAATCTCATCCGCCAAACGGCCGCCGGAGATCTCCTGGCCACCGCCAACCCGCTGCGCACTGCCGTTGGAGGAGGAGGGAGATGGACGCCGCTGCCCCCACGCGTTACCGCCGGCCGAGGACAGCGCCGCCCCCGCCGCCTCACCACAGGGGCTTCGCCCCGCGGCGTCCTCAGCGACGGCGGCGGTAGTGGGAGGCGATGGAAGGGGAGGGCTGAGGGCGGTGTGGACGGGGACTCTCCGGGGGCGGCGCGACGCCGCCCCCTCGGGGGGGGGGGGGGGGGAGAGGTCCTCCTTGTATACGCTTGTTACGGTTAACTAGTTAAAAAAAATGATAAGGTTTGGTTTGGGCACGCCAGCCTGCATTCGCGCGCTCGCGTAGCAGCAACAGGGGGGGAGGGCGCTCTGCTCCCAGTAGAGTAGGCATCAAATGATCAAAAGGCTGAGCTCTTTTGTACTCCCTCCATTTTAAAATATAGTGTGCCCGCGCTTTCCGAGGTCCAACTTTGACCATAAATTTAACCAACGAGACCGACTGCGGCGGGAGGAAAAATTATATAATTGAAAACTTCTTTTGAATACGAATTCACTGGTACAACTTTTGCTCCCGCCGCAGTCGGTCTCGTTGGTTAAATTTATGGTCAAAGTTGAAACACGGGAATAGAGAAAGCACTATATTTTGGAACGGAGGGAGTAACATCTGCACTGCGTTTTTTGTGCAGTGCGTCGTGCTGCTGGCCCTACTGCCGTGTGACCGGGTGACCAGTCAGATCGACTGAAGGCCTCCCTCTGCGATCAGAGGAGGGGCTGCAAAGTTTTTCTTCAGCGCCTCATTGGTTTGCAGGATTTAAAATTATATATAGGAATATAGAAAAACGCAACAATAGAGTGTCATGTTCTTTATATCCTTAAAAAAAAATCAAAACTACATAAACTTGGATGGAAAAGCATTTTTTTGCGGGGTTGATGGAAAAGCATTTGATCGCACAGAAAAAAAAAAGAATTCTGACTAGAGGTTTGAGTGGATGAAAATTTTACTCCAAAACATAGTACACATGAATATTATGTAAACATTTCTATGGATTTCAATCCTGCAAATTAAACGACCGTAGTAGGAAAAAAAAACCAAGGGCATCTCCAATGCAAGTCACCAAAAGGCACCAAATGTCAGGACCCGATGGTCCGGCCACTTTTAGTCATCCAATATGGGTCATTAAAACGCTCTCAAATGTCCGGACCATATGAAATCCCACAAACTCTCACCAAATCAGGGTGAGTCTGGATGTCTGCCACCACTGCTAACTCATTATCGAAAAAGGCTTTCGCCCCGCTTTATATATAAAGCAAAGATCAACGATCAACCACAAACCACCGCATACAACACACACACACACACCCGAGACAGGATACAGAGGTGCTGGAGAACAGCTACAAACTCCAAGCAGAACCTAGCACACTATAGGTTGGAAGATAAATCATCACTAGATTCCGAAGAAGCCCTCAAACGTTACACCACGAAGAGAAGCAGCCCAACATCGACGGATCGGGGCCTCCAAAGTGGCGTCTTCTGGAAGATCACGACGCCGTAGCGCCGCCACCGCCCGATCCAAAGGATCAGGGTCTTCACCCGGAGCGTCCCGGAGCATCAAGAGCAGCCACGACGGAGCCTTCAGGAAGGTTACGACGGCCATAGACGCCGCCGCCGTCGGTCGGCCGAAGGCAGACAAAGTTTTCACCCCGACAAGCACTATCCACCACCGGAACAGGGTATGCGCAACCAAAACAGGCCGGCCACCCCACCACCGAACGCCGAAAGCTAGCCGTCACGCCACCCTCACGGCCATGGCCGCCAGCCAGCACCCGAGCCGCGCGCCCTCCCACGGGCACCGCAGCTCCCACCACCGAGGCCGTCGCCCCGGCGTCCAGGACCACCTCCACCCAACACCACAGCCTATAGCCACCACCGACCGGTGAGGGGGCAGAAGGCCCCTCCTTCCACCCCCAAAGCGAGCCCCTTGACGAGATCAGGGACGAGCCGGCTAGATCGGGAGGCACTACCGTCAGAGACGACGAGTCAGGCTGCACACCGGGGACCAGGGCCACCGTCGTGCACGACGGCAAGGCCGGGAAGCACCCATACCTCCCTCCCCGGAGCACCCCAGCCACCACCGGCCGGCCACACACTCGCCACCAGTCGCTGAGCACGGAGCCATGAGCAGCAGGGGGGAGAAGGTCGCACCACCACCACTGCGCCGCCCCCTCCACCAGCCAAGATGGCCACGACGGAGGAGGCCGCCCGCAGCCCAAGCCGCCCACAGCCCGCGCCGCTCGGAGGGCCAGATCTGGCGGAGCCGAAACCACATTTAGCCCCCAAGCGTGCATCCCCGCACGCCGTCCGCCACGCCTCCACCACGCCGTCGTCAGGCTGCCGCACCCGCCGCCTAGCGCGACACCCCGGCCCAGTCGCCTCGGCCCGCGCCAAGCCCGCTGCGCGAGAGGGCGAGATCTCCCCGACGCCGCCGGCGCCGACCAGGCTTCGCCTGGCCGCGCCCTCTGTCGGCGGCGAGGGGGAGGAGGAGAAGGAGGGGGACCCCACCGGCGGCGGCTAGGGTTTCCTCCCGGTCGCGCGCGGGGCGACCAGGGAGGAGGGAGGGGAGTCTGAGTTTGTACTGCTAACTCATCCTCAGACCTCACCATAAACCCACTTTTTCTTTCCCCTTTCTCTCTCCTCTCCCCATTGGACAAGAGATGGACAAATAGGGGGTTTTAGGGGTATAAAGTTTGGTGGCATGCGCTAGGACACAGTCGACCTTGTCCACAGACATTTGATGATATTCATTTTGTGTCTAAGGTTGGAGATGCCCTAGCGATCCAAAATTGCTATGAAATTCCTTTGTATCAATCCCCGCGGAAAAAATGCTTTGAATCAAAGCAACCCTTAAATGAAGGACCCTCTTATCTGGCGACTGTTCGCTGAGAGGGGGTGGCATTTGCGAATGTTTTGATGACAATTTAAATTGTGTCGCGGTGGCAGTTTTTGACTTTTTTCAGAACTGCAAGACATTTTCTAGGATGAAGGCTCAAAATGTTATCCTCCCAGAATATGTCATGCAGTTCTAAAGAAACTACCATCCCCGACACAACTAAAACTAACATCAAAACGATCGTAAATGCCATCCCCTCCCAGCGAACGTTCACCAATTAGCTTTTTCCTAAATGAAAGCATTTTTATATCTGTTTCAATCTTAAGATAGAAACATTGTAATTGTAACGCGCTCCCACGAAAGAGATCAATGCTTCTAGCCTCTCCGTCCAAGATGCACACAGTCCAGCAATCAATCCGAGAGGTAACTACAACAATAATTGGTGAATATTTGTATCTCAGAGCGGATACCATCATAACATGGGCTAAGGGCATCTTCTGACTCGGACACGGTATTTATCCAAAAATTGGTCTAGACCGATGTTCGGACACGTGAACCGGCCATCCAACTTTATACCTCAAATGTCCGCTCTATATTAATAAAAAAATAGATTAGTAGCCTCCCGCCAATGCATTTTGGTGTTAGTACACCTTCCGTCAATGCACTTTGGCACCTTCCGCCAAACTAGTATCATTAGTTTTAGGTTTTAGTGTCATTCCGCCAAATTGTGTAGTAATTAGTTGCTTTCTGTCATTTCACACTTTGGTTTTAGTAGCCCCCACCAAACAGCTACATGCTAATAGCAGCGGCCAGCGGCTAATCGCCCTCTTTCCACAAAATAGCAGCGTCCTTCCGGTTCGCCGAAAAAGTACGTCCGTATCGTTCGGCGGACCAATACAAACCCTCATTGAATGACTCAATACGTCCGGATCATACGGTCTGAACGGATGCAGGGGTTTGAGGGTTCATTTTGAAGATGCCCTAATTAGTACAACGTTTTAAATGAATACTTGTATCTCAATAATTAATGAATACTTGTATCTCAAAGCGGATACTCCCTTCATTCCCTTATACAAGGTCACTTCATATTTTTATGTCTGATTTTGATCATTAATTTTATCAATAAAAAGTGAATTATATACCATAAAGAGTATTTCACTGGATGCACATTTCAAAGAACTTTTCAATGATATATTTTTTATGACATAGAAATCATATTTTGTTGGCCAAAATTATAAATTAAAGTTGGACACGAAAAAGCAAAGTGACTTTGTATAAGGAAATGGAGGGAGTACCGTCGTCTAACGATGTGCATGGTTAGACGATGTGCATGGCGATCTTACAGCGGTCCGGATATCAGATTGTTTCCCAAATGGTAATTGAACGACACGACACTACGCACAGGTACCAGGGTCATGTGGAGTAACAGCAAAGGGAATGACAAGGCGACAAGGAGGCCACGTGAGCAATGCACCTCCCTGCCTCGAGTAATGACCATAAGCCCTAGAGCCACCAATCAAGACTCGCCTGCCCCCCCCCCCCCAATAATTGCTCACATAGATGACGACTGGATTCACATTATGGCAAACAGACCACAGACGTACTAGATTTGTGTCGCATGGATCTACAAATCACATGAATCCGGCCGTTCATGTGTATTCTCCTCCGCCCTCCAACGAACATAAAGTTGCCATGTTGTATGCTAGATCTGATCTAAGCTTTTAGGTTACGGTTGCTACCAATAGGTGCTCGAAAAGTATGTTTAGGATTCACTAAGAGTTGGGCGAAAAAACGATGGGGGGAAATGTTGAAAACAGGTGGGAAGCAGGGCAGAACAGAGTAATTTGGGCGGTACGTATGGAGGGAAAAAAATAGTTGCCACCTATCTATGTTGTTAGTTGCCACCTACCTATGTTGTTAGTTGCCATCATGTTATATTGTTAGTTGCCATCATATTATGTTGTTAGTTGCCATCAGTTCAACATGGTAGTTGCCATCCAGATTGTAGAAAGAGAATGAATATGCATGCCCTATCAACAGAAATGCACGGCTATGATGTTTCCTACTTGCCATGCTGTAGTAGTTGTTTATGCCAAAAATGTGATAAAATTGCCGTGTTTCCTTTTTTTGTGGAAACAGCAAAATGGAATTCGAATAATAATGCGTTCTTATTCATGCAGTGACTGAAAACACAGTGGGAGAAGCAGAAAAAAATGAATCGGGAAGACGGGACTGGTCCTTGGTTTTCTGGAAGGCCGCAAGCGCCCCCTTGGGATGCAATAGAGTACAATCAACTCATTTCCGCAGGACCATTGCTGCCACTACTAGAGCAGTACGCGAGCATAGGTACGATGCGCGATCAAAAAAGGACAGTTGACATGTTTGTGGACTTGAAAATGGCATTCTACTTACGTACTACAATGACATTGTTCGCATGTTCTTATGACACAACCACACAGGCAGGGATACCGTGGCAAGTTGCAACACAGGGGGCTATCGGTGATAGATATATGGGAGACCAACTTCAAGTAGCAAATGTGGCAAATCAAGGTAACGCAAAAAAGTAGCATGTTGATGTGGCGAAAAAAACTTGCAAGGATGGCAAGACTTACGAGTATTTTGAAAAAACACAGGACCATCATGCAGCACGTGGCAACAGGTGGCAACCGGATACCTGCCATCAACGTCGTACGCAGGTGAGACGTATGAAATGATCTTGCGGACAGTGTATCAGAAAAGGAAACTAGATGACATTGGTGTTTACGTGATGTGACGAAAAAAATGAAAACAAGATGACATTGGCGTTTGTAGCTGATAGAAATAAAAAAAAATGATGGAAAGTGCACCTGCCAAGCCTGGTCAGCTGTATTTGCCATATGTGGACAACTGCGCGTGTCAAATTAAATGTATGACTGACTGTTGCATACGTGATTACACGCAGTTGCCATGTCTGAACAACTGCAGTTGCCGTGTCTGAACAACTGCAGTTGCCATGACTGAACAAATGTGGTTGCCATATGTGAACAACTATAGTTTCCATGAGTGAACACCTACATATGCCATGTTTTAACAACTATGATTGCCATGCCTGACCAACTGTAGTTGGTCAATGCTTGTCAACTGTAGTTGCCTTGCATGGTGGACTATGTTTGGCATGATTTCAAAGCTAAACTTCCACATGATGCGACAAGGAAAAAAAATGAGATTGAACATGTTTTCATACAAAAAAAATAAGAAATATGGCATCCCATCTTATGATATACGTTCACATGATCGCAGGTTCTTATGGTGCAACCACACCAGCAGAGGTCTCGTGGCAAGCTTCACCATTGCAGGCCATCGGTAATGCAGATACATCACACCAACTTGAAGTGGCACACCAACTTCGATTAGCACATGTGGCACAACAAGGTAATATGTGAACCAAGAAAAATCATGCACTTGCTTTGTGGAAAAGCATTGGGAAAGTGCATTTGTCACGGTGGTGGTGGCAACTACAATTGCCACCAAGTGAATACGTCCATTAGTCATCTATGATCATCTGGATTTGTCAATTATTGTCTGTGTGTATTTGCCATTTGTGATTATCTGCATTTGCCTTGTGGGCTCATATCTAGAATGCAAGTTTTGATGTTAAGATGTTGGTTGCCATGACTTGGCAACTGCAGCTGCCATATTAGGTCAACTGTAGCTGCCATGGCTGTAGGACTGCAGTTGCCATGCATGGCCAAATGCAGATGCTCAAGACTTGCATATATGCATGATATCATGCCAAAAAAAAAGATGGGTTACAGTTGCCATGATTTCAAAGTTGCACATTCCAGCATTTTATACATGTAACTTATACAGCTACAGTTGTGTACCATATTTCAGATGCAGTTGCCATGAACAATCAGATGCAGCTGCCGTATTTCATTTCGATGAATATGCCATTCAAGCAATACTGCTTACACACGTACCTGATTTTTGCAGGAGCTTTGACTACAATCAACAGCGGTGCATGAACATCTACTGCGGGTACCTCAGAGCACGCGGAAGGGGTGTTCCACGAGCAAGTCACCGATACTGCCACAAACAATGCAGAATCAGTGTCAGAACTGGCAATCGTTGCAGCAATGATGACAAGCACGCCCGTGCGCACCAGCACAAGCAACACTCAAGCAGATGAAACAGTCGCCAATACTGAAGCGAATGATGAAACTGATGACGAAGCGCAAGGGGAAGAAGAAGATGTACAATCAGAAATCATGCCACCTCAACCACCTTATGTTGGGCAGAGATTTGGTTCGTTTGAAAACGCCAAGGAATACTACCAGAGATATGCGTTGTTCCATGGATTTGCGGTGAACACAGAATACCATAGGAAAATAAAAAAAACTAACGAGTACAGCAGAGGTGAGATAAGGTGCTACAAGGCACGAAAGAACAAGAAGGGTAAAGGTGTTGTGCCTGTCGTCCCGGAATGAAAGAGAGGCATCATTCTCAAGACGGGATGCCCTGTCAGGATGAAGCTAAACGCAGATGGAGCATGGTGGGTGGTCACCGAATATGTCGAAGAACACAACCACGACCTGATAAAGAAGTTTGACCTAGTAAAATTTCTGAGAGCCCACAGAGGATTCAGTCCCCACGAGAAGAAACTCATAAAGTTGCTACATGATTGTAACGTCGGTCCATCAAGAATGGTCCAGATACTGTCCCTGATCCACGGCAAAGATAGAAGTCTGAGTAGCATGCCCTACATACCTGCAGACGTCACAAACCTAAAGGAAAATTACTGTAGAGAGAGCAGGTTGGCTGACATAGAAGACACGATCGCCTACTTCGAAGAGAAAGCAAAAGCAGATCCTGATTTCTTCTACAGGATAAGATTGGACGATGAGGACCGTGTCAGAAACATGTATTGGGTGGACGGTGCTGCAAGAAGAGCCTACAAACATTTCCGTGATTGCATTTCGTTCGACGCGACATATCTCACGAATATGTACAAGATGCCATGTGCTCCATTCATAGGAATAAATAACCACAATCAGTCCTTGCAATTCGGTTGCGGTCTCGTTCGGAATGAAGATATTAATGGTTACACTTGGCTGTTCAAAACCTTCTTGGAGTGCATGGATGGACTTGCTCTGATGAACATAATAACAGACCAGGATTTTATCATGCGTGCAGGCATAGAGGAGGTCTTTCCGTTGGCAGTGCACAGGCACTGCAGGTGGCATATTATTAAGAAGGCTGAAGAGACGCTAGGACCATTCTTTGCTGACCGTCCAGAGTTACACAAGGCATTTGAGTTGTGTGTGGACCACAACTTGACAGTGGAGGAGTTTGAACGAAGCTGGACGGCTATGATTGAAACATACCAAGTCCAAGACAATGAGACACTTAGTAGCCTGTGGGAGAAGCGAATGTACTGGGTGCCAGCCTACTTCATGCAGTGCTTCTATCCATTTCTGCAGACTACGCAACGCAGCGAGGGGTTCAATGCTGTTTTGAAGCGTTACGTGAGCCCTGGCAACTCATTGCTGCAGTTTGCCAAGCAATATTCAGCTTTGCAACAGAAAATACTGGGATCTGAGCTACAGCAAGAAGCAAACACCGCACTCAAGCAGCCTAAATTGCTAACATATTTACCGATGGAGAGGCAGATGAGCAAGATATACACCAACAAAATATTTAACAAGTAAGTGAATGATCGTACGGTCTTATTTGCCATGTATGACACGGCACATTCAACATTGAAAAATGCTAAAATATATATATGTTTGCCATGTCTGCTGGTTTGAAGCTGCCATCTGTAGTGAACACATGAATGCAAAACAAGATGAAAAAAAAAATGAAATAAAAAACTGTGTAGTTGGTAAACAAATATTAGCTGCTGCTTGTTGTGAAAAGAACGTGTAGTTGCCATTTTGAATGTGGTGTGGTTGCCATGTGGGATGTAGTGTAATTGCCATGTATAGTGCAAACGGTATTTCACATGTAAGATGACCTGATGTGCATTGAGAACAATATGATGCAGTTGCACTACCATGAAGACAGTAGTTGCCATGTAGAATGCACTGTAGTTGCCATCTTTTGACATGCTGATCGTTTCAAAAATAGCACAGGATTACACTAGACAGAATAAACTGCAGTTACCATGTGAAATAAACTGTAGTTGCCATGTGGAATAAACTGCATTTGCCATGTGAAATAGTCTACAGTTGCCATGTGGAAATTATCAATACAAAAAAATGTGAAAAAAAAGCTTTCTTTGCCATCGTTCATTTTAATACGTTTGCTATGTTGTGCCCTACCTCAACAAAAGTTGCTACAAAAAAAGATAAGAATTTAACGAGCACAAAACATGCAGATTCCAGGAAGAAATAAAGTTGTCCAGCATGTACGCAGCTTACCAGGTTGACGAACAAACCTTCAAGGTGTGTACTCTCAGGGGCATGTCTGATTCAGAACCTGAAGACCCGGACAAAGGAAGAAACTACTTTGTGAGGGCCTCGATAAACGAAGGTGAATACTACTGTGAGTGCTGCAAATACGAACGGGACGGGATTGTGTGCTGTCACATACTCAAAATAATGGAGATGCACGCGGTCACACGATTGCCCCGCCATTTCATACGATGGCGATGGACTTGGGACGCTGACGATGCGTTGGGGCCACAAACATCAATTGCAGTTTTGGCTGTACATGATGACAGATCAGAGGCAACCATGGACTCCGTGAGGCACGTTGTATTGACCAAGAACTATGCTGAACTAATAGATGAGGCCTGCAAGAGTGATGAGACAGCAAGGGTGGCAGAAAAGCATAGGAAGGCCCTAAAAAGAGAGCTTGATGAGATCAAGAAGAGGAAGGCTGAAGAAGCCTTACACAGGTTCCCCCACACCACAAGTGTGCCTTCGTCCACGGGTCCGTCCTCTGAAAACTCGGAGGTAGGGTCTGGAACAACAAGCACATAGACTCAGGTCAGGAACCTGCCTTGTTCCATCACAAAAGGGCGTCCAAAAGAGGTGAGATACAAATCAGGGTTGGAAATTCAAGCAAAGCACAAGAAACAAAAGAAAGGAAATGGCAATCCGTAAGCAACTGTGGAGGATTCCAAAACTTTGATGTTGGTGACAATTTTGTAACGTAGATGATCAAGGTTTAAAAAAATGCGAGAATGACTGTTGGTGGACAACAGAAATTGAAAAAAATGCCATGTATGCAGAACTAAAATGCCATGTAGTTGTTACTAAATCTGCCATGGAGCTTCCGCTGAATCTGCCATGTACTTGCTACTAAATCTGCCATCGTGTAGCTTTCCGTTTTCAGTCCACGCATTTTTGTTTCTATAGTAAAAAATAGTTGCCACACATATTGTATTGTATACATACTGTGTAGGAACTAATTGAAATGATCACGTGCAAAAACACGAGAGAGAACAACTGCCATCTAAGTTGTATTGAAATTGACGTGCAATAGGTGCCAACATGTGCGAACTTATGAACTACCATGCTAACCGATACAGTTAGCACTGCAAAATCCCAAAAGAAATGAAATGATTACTTGCACTAACCGTGCGTGATCAGCTATATTTGCCGTGTTTCAGGCATCGTAAATGCCAAGTCAGGGAAACTAAGGTTACCACAAGGAAAAAATAGCAAAAAGTATCAGACTATATATTCCCTAGTAGAAAATTAACTAGACGTACTGGGCTGTCCGCAGTTTTACACATTTCTGAATGTAGTAAAAAGATGACAAATGAAAACACAATTTTTTTTTAAAAGAGAGTTTCAACCCATCTGCCACGTCCCCTCAGAAAGAAAAAAACATAAGACAAAAATCAAGCATATGACAGGAGAATTTCAAAACCACATTTCAGACAAGCCCGCAAACTCGCATTCAAACTGCCAATTCGTACTCACATCCACAAACACATAATAATAGTGAACATAAAAGTAGTTCCTGTCAAACCTAAATAGGTTCAGGTCCACACTTATATTATAAAGCTTAGATGGCACATACACGCCACCACTATATACTACAGCTAGGGATGAAGTCATAACATAGCACACGGACATAGTTTCGAAGAGCGAGGTGATACCTTACATTCCTCAGCCACAGAATGTAAGGTAGGCATGTGTATGGAGTATCACATGATCACTTGTACTTCTTGTTCGCGGTTTTGATAGCTCCCTCTATGAATTCTCGTGCTGAAGCCCGCATGTTGAAATCTTCATTCATCAACCAGTTGCATGTATATATTTTACGGAGCTCGACGACCATTGTAGCTGTGATCACAGGGACCCGTCGATCTTCCCACTTTGCAAGGTATTCCAACATGTAAAACCCGTAGTCATGCCGAGAACGAAACAAACAGGTGAACACATGCCAACAGAAACATGGTAAACTTTGATGAAGAGATGAAAAGGGTTAAAATTGAGGTGGAAAACACATGAAAAAGATAGTAATTACCCGTTTTCTTGCTTCTCAGTCGTGACGTACTCGATTGGAAAATGACTGATCTGGACCTTTGAGTTTTCGTAATGACGGTTCCAGGTCTCTTTCAGGTTGTTGATAAAGAATTCAACATGAGTAGTAAGGTCTTCGTCATCTCCAGAACGGATTGAATCAAGCACCTCAAAACGTTGGTTCTTCAGGTCAAGGCAAATGGCGTAGTGGTGACCACACTTGTCATCTGGGTTGTCTGGTGCAAGCAGCTGGAACATGGGGAACATGACCTGCAAGTAGAAAAGAGAAAAAAAAAAAAAAGAGTTCACATCAAAACAGAATGATGTAGTTGAAAAAATGATAAGTAATAATGTTGCCAGTTGCAGTAATGGATATGTGAAAAGCAAGTATCAAGTGGCCAAGTGGACACATGGAAAAAGGTTCAGTTGCCATGTGTAATTATCAGAAGTTGCCATCCATGGGTAAACAAAGTTGCCCAATATTTTAAGTGAAGTTGCCACATAAGTTGCAGTAAAAGTTAACACTTCCTTAACATGGCAGCTGTTGCCACATGAAACAGCTGTCACGAACAGTATGTAACCCACATATCAAGTGTAACTATTGACAAAACATAGCATGAAAAAAAAACATGTACAACAAGAAGAAACACTCACATATTTTGTTGTTGTGAGCTTGAAATCACCATGCGCGGCAAAATGTTGCCTCAGGATGCGATGGTGGAAGTCACCATCCCATATTTTGCAGGTCACACTGTACTGCATGATCGTCTTGTCGAGACAAATGTCGACATGCCTGTTGATGAAGTCAATCCCACACGCAACTACATTCTTCGACATTTTACCAGTAGGCCTCACAGACTCGGCAAGATCACCCAGGTCGACGTATGTCGCATCACATTTTATGATTTTGGTTCTGTCCAAACATGAGCTGTATGAAAATGATGTAACATGAAAGAATCATGTCTACTAAAAAAATAAAAATAAAAATAAACAACGCATGGCTAAAAGGGCAAAAAAATCAGAAAAAAGGAAGTAAGGGGTTATGTGGTGTGGACATTACTTTTTCAGCTCCTTCATGTGTTTGCTGTTCGACCTCGCATTTCCGAAACACTTGACAATATCATATAGTTGGGTCTGCTCCTTTGTAGCCTTAACATCGGGCTCAAAGTCATCCACTGGTGGTGCGTGAACTACCCTCGCCTGCCTCACAGAGCCAGGGGTTGCACTTCTGACGATATCCTCGGATACTAGTTCAGCAGGCACGTCAAAACTTGATTGCCCCTGATTCCGTGACGACCTCCTGTTTAATTCTTCCTGCTCAATCCTACGGTAAGCTTCATCGAGGGACGGCGAAATCTCCTCAGGGGTGGCTGGAAGAATAAAACAGGGGTATAAGAAACTTGGACACAGCAAGTTATTGTGCAAAAAGTTTGAACTGTGAACTGTAAGTGCTGATAAGAAAGTATCAATTTCAAATGTCACTTCGTAAACAATGTTTGCCATGTGAAAAGTACATTGCAGTTGCCATGTGCAATGCACTGCAGTTGCCATGTGGCAACAACTATAGTTGCCATGTGCAATGCACTGCAGTTGCCATGTGGCAACAACTATAGTTGCCTTGTTCAATGCATTGCAGTTGCCATGTACAATGCACTTAAGTTGCCATGTACAATGCACTTAAGTTGGCATGTGACAGCAACTACATTTTCCATGTGCAACGAACTACAGTCGCCATGCGACAACATCTACAGAAAACACATGTGATCAAAAGTGTTTTGGCCCTGCCAAAGATAAACAACGGTTGTCATCTCAGAATAAAAATCAGTTGCCATGTTATATGAACAACAACTGCCAAATTAGGTAACCTGCAAATGCCATCTACATGTACATCCCATAAGATTTGCCATCACAATTCAAAAACCAGAGCTTGCGACGAATGTCAAACAAAAAATGTAGAAACGAATGATAAACACAAAAAAGTTTACCTTGCACTATAGGCTCTGCAAACTTCACAGCCTTCCTGCCATCAGCCATGGGCTGCACCATCATCGGGACCGTGCCTGCCGGGAAAGCAAAGGCAACAGGTGTAGGATCATGGACTGGATCAACCTGAGTGCGATCGATCCCAAGGCTGCAGCTTGGTGGGGTGAAAGCCATAGGGTGCCTCTCCTGCTGATCAGCCGGTTTGCGAACAAAATGTTTAGCAGAATCTAGGGGTGACAGATCAACAAACACGTCAGACTCGTCTGTTGCAGAATCATCATGCTTATTAGTAGGGCGGGGCGTGCTGTCAGCAATCTCAATCACAGCCTTCTTGCCTATCTTCTTGTTTGGGCTGTACGGGACACCAATGTTGATAGGGAGCTTAGAAGTGCGCAGATTTAAGCTGGTGTTCTCCACGGCAGTAAAGGACGTCGTCTACTCTGAACGTCCACCTCCTTCAGTGGTGCACTGCTTACCACCTGCATCTGTTGTATTGCAGACTTCCATCTTCTCGACTGCCTTGCTTTTGGCAGAAGGTGGGAACAGTGTGGAAGCAGGCACATAACCAGAGTCACCTCTGCTGCTCTTAACTACCTCTGGTGCATTGGATAACTGTGCAGGATTCTTGCGGGGGCTACGCCTAGGTGGCAGGCCAGCTCGCACAACGGTTGCAGTAGCAGCCTCTGCGCCAGCAGCCGCTGAAGCGGTTGTGCGATGAGAGTCATCTGTGGATGTCCTGACAGACTGAAATATGGCCGCAGCCCCTTCTTTCGTGGACACATAAGTGCCACTAGCCACACGCTTGGAAACCGTATCAGATGAGTGGGAATATTCCTTGTTTAGGTTGAGCTTGGGAGCGTCCACTTCAACACTTGCTGATCGGGTGGCATGGATCACAACAGCATCTCTCATTGCCACCAGGGTAGGCACTATCTCAGCAGTCCTGGCAGATACTGACTCGTCACTCCCAGATGTATGGATGCCTGTGGTTGTAGTCTGCACATCTGCAACCGGCGGAGATGGGCAGCCGCTTGCATCAGAACTAGCGGCAACAGTGGACGGTGCAGCGGCAGATTTGTGAACTGACGGCTCATGAATATCTGCTTTATCAGATGTCGACAACTTGGAGTGAATGCGTTCAAGTGGGTCTTTGGTAGTGCGATTGGTCGAGCGTGCAGTAGTCTTCTTCAACCTGCAAAAAAATGTGTCGAACGATAAGACAGCCATTCAAGAAAGCACATGAAGAGAACAAAGGTGAGCGGCAGGAACAAATAATTGCCATGGTAGTCATCATAAAATGAAAATGTGTGATATGCCAGAGCTGCCATTTGAAAACAAAGTAGGGATGAACACACATGTTGTGCAAGCGGTTGACGTGAGTGGAAGCTACCAGTTGCCATATGAGTGGGACAAGTTTTGCCATGTGGTTTGGTAAGCAGTTGCCATGCAGAAGAAGCAGGAGTTGCCATGCAGCAAATTTAGATCAAAAACAGCAGTTGCCATGTGGGACAGATAGGAGTACCCATGTGGCAAGTTTGACAGTTGCCATGAGCGGCAGACAAGAGTTGCCACGTTGGGTGCAGTAAAAAGTTGCATATGATTTAGGAATGCATCAAACAAATTTAGCGTTGGGGCTATGAATAACTTGTTAAGCTCAACCTGTGCAATTGCCATGAAAAAGTTCAAAGAGAATGCATTTCCGTATCGCGACACAATGAAGGTAGCTCAATCACAAAAAAAATAGATCAAAAACAGGGAGGACCCACCTCTTGCTTGTCTTCCTCAATCCTTCCAGCACAACAGGATCCCCCGTGTTGGACGTCGATGTGCGAGGAGACGACCTAGTGGAAGTGGTGGCACCAGCAGTGGGTGCCCCCTTGTTCAGCCGGGCAGAAACGCGGGTTGGCGTGGGTGCTTGTTTCTGCTTAACTGATCGTCCACCAGCTGTCACCTCACTACACATAGAAAAATGGCAAAAAAGAGAAAAAAATGCAAAATAAAACCAAGTGTGAGACACAAAATCATGGCGTACATAGCGAGGAAAAAAGCCGGGCTGTTAAAAAGGAAGAACAAATAAAACAATAAAAAAACATCGAACCTCCTCCGAGCAGCAACGAGATCGGTCCGACACCTCTTGCCAACAGAGCCCTGGGCAGCATCCTCTGGAGCCCTACCCCTCTTTGAGAGAGGAACCCCTGTGTCTCTCGCAATAGTTGGATCAATGCCTCCCTCTGGTGGAGGAACATTCGGTGCAGCCTTATCGTTCTTACCTCCTACACAAACTTCCTGATGTTCGTCATGGTCAGTGTCATGTCGCACGTTCTCCATGTCATCGTCACCATCCTTGTCGAGACCAGCATCCACGCCACCGAAACCATCCCCGACTAGCTCCTCTTGCGTGTCAGGGAGCTCCTGAGAGCTGTTGTAGTCGTACCGGCCACGACAGCCAGTTGGTCGATGTGTCCGTTCTCCAACAAATGATGTGAACTGCCTCGCAACCATGTCGCTATCAGAACCATTTAGTGCTGTCCAACCCTCGACCAACTTCCCAAGCAAGCTGGCCATGCCGGAAGCAAACTGCCCGACTAGGTGCTCAACAGGTGCCCTCGCCTGACCAGAAAACAAAAAGTAACAAGTTCCAAACACATTAGAAACACGTGCATAAGAAAAAGATGGCAAAAAAAACCGTAAAGAGAAATCAAATGCAAGAAAATATCATTAAAAAAACAAAAAACATGCTTGCTTACCTCAGCAGAACAAGATGGAGCTGAATGCACATCCATCCACTTGCCAAAATTTTGTGGCCCACCAAACACACTGTAGTCTATGGCATGCTTGGCCATCAGCTGAAAAATAGCAAAAACAAAAAAGATGTCAAAAATAAGAAGCAGTGACTACGATCATGGATTGCAAGGAAAAAAAGTTCGAGGGGGGACGACAGAGTTGTCGTATGGAGACAAACATGGTTGCCATGTGCAGACAACTATGGTTGCTAAGTTCTTTATGAGTTGTTAGCCATAATGAAAGCGGTGAGGTGGTGGAATGCAATGCGCAGACAAAATTGAGTGCACAAACTGGAATATGGATGCCAAGTAAAGTGTTGTGCATTTCCCACGCAGAACCAAACGTATTTGCCATGCTGTATACGCTATATATTCCCCTCTTTAAAAAGAAAAACTATGAACAACCAATATGGATCAGTTTTGGTTTTTTCATATTATTTCCAACAGTGAACTTCAAGAATGCTCTGCAAGAAAGAAGACAAAACTAACCTGCAGTTTCCCATATTTTGTATCAGATATCCTGTCTGCGACAAGCACAGTCTTGGCAGCATCATAACTCCAGGCAGAGACAACAAACTTATGTGGAGGCGGCGGACCTCCTATCTCAGTAAAGTCGACAGTGGACAAGTCAAGACGATCGACGTACATGAGCTGGTTTACACAATAAAGCGAGCAAGTAAATCAGAATATGTCACTGATCGGTATTGTGCAGAAAAGGAAAACAGATAAAAATGCGGGGAAAAAGAAAAGGAAAATGACTACGGTTTAAACATCGTTGGCAATACAGTCTCCCTTGAGTCACAAGTTCAAAAAAATAGAAGAAAGATTTGCCATGGGCGTGAACGTATGTTTGCCATGTATCACTAATTAAAACAAACGAAAAAATAGAGGAAGTGAACACTATGTGTGTTGTAAAAAAATGCAATTGCCATGTAGACATCTACTATAGTTGCCATGTATCAGCAAACTTCACTTTGACATGTAAAAACACAAAAAATGAAAGTTCCCGTGCATGATCAACTATGGTTGCCATCAAAAGAAGCAAAAATCAGTTAAAGCTCTGTCAAACTAGGGTTGACAGAGTATGGCCAAACAGAGATGCCACGTGCAAAACAATTTGGTTGCCTCTTATGAACAGCTGTAAAGGTGATTGAGGAAAGAATGAACCGTGGTAAGAGCATTTGCAGAAGAGTAAGAAAAATACCATTAGGTGCAGACGGCAGCCCTTCTAGTACATCTTATTTGAGAATGCATCATGCAGGAAGTCAGCAATGAATTTACACCAATTCATTTTTTTAACATCTTTCAGTTTCGCCTGCACAAAAGAATTCAGGACAAAAGATGCCACATCGACAGTCAATAAAAACATCAAACTGGCAGTGACTAGCTTCTACATGACATCTAAAACAGAAGATTGTAGGGAAAAGAATAGAGAGAGAGAGAGCATTCACCAGGATAGGGAAGCACTTGTTGCTTGGGCGCAGAGATGTGGTAGGCGCAAAGACAGACGAGATCAAGTACATCAGCAGCTTCATCTTAAATACCTCGCCATGGGTTGTCATGCCCTCCAGCGAAGTTGCCAGCACAGTCGTATTAGGCATGGATGCCATTCCAGGAAACAAACAGGCGAACAAAACTTCCTCAATCTCATTGTTCACCTCATACGGGACTTTGATTTCTCCACGGGGGACACCCAAAGTGCAGAACACAGATTCCTCGTCCAAAGGGAGTCTTCCACGTCCCGGAATGATGAATTCCCTAGACGCAGGATCGTATATCTCACCGAGCCAGTCGCATACAGGGTTCACTAGGTTCGTGCATCGAACATCCATCAAAGCCTGCATCCCCATCTCACCGGCAGCTCCCTTCTGGTCATCAGTAAAACCCTTGGTCAATATAGTTAGGCGTTCTTGCGAAGCCCTATTGCGCTGAGGTTTCTTCTTCTGCAGAACACAAAAGGGTCATTGTTGCCATGTTCAATGTAATAAAACTTAGTTCTAACGGATGAATGAAAACTCAGTATCACATTAAATCAGAGGGGAACAATGACCTTGTCGCCGTCTTTTGTACGACCGGTCACACGATTCCGTGGCGGTACCTCCATGAAGTCGTCATCATCATCTTGCTGGTCACCACGAGCCATTGTGCTACAGTAAGAACAAAAACACGTTAGTATAAATGAAAACACAGCCGATAGATGCGGAAAGAGATGCACGAAGTAACGAGCCAGTGGATATCATCGATAACAAAATGAAAACTGCCATGTTTACCCTAAAGTCTTAGTGTGTGATAGGAGGTAATTGCCATCTGCTGAACATGCACAGTAGGAGAGAAATAACCACTGGAAAAACAAGTGCAAAAACATGGCAACTGAAAAGGTGTGGGCTTCAGAAAAGGTAGTTGCCATCTAGCAGATTCAAGTTGCCATGTTGGCAGTAAACACTGTGGCAACTGAGGCAGTACAGTGGAACACCCAACTACCATTATCCAACATATAATGTGGCAACTGACACATTGGCTTCATAAAAATGGATTTGCCATCTAGCAGATTCAAGTTGCCATGTTAGCAGTAAACAAAGTGGCAACTAAGACAGTTCAGTGGAACACACAACTGCCATTGTACAACATATAATGTGGCAACTCACACCTTGGCTTCATAAAAAGGAGTTGCCATCTAATGGGAATCAATATGTCATGCTATCACAAAACAGCGTGGCAACGAAGTGAGTACATGGAACACACGAATTGGCATTATCCTACATAGGACATGGCAACTGACATAGTTGATTCAGAAAATTACTTGCCATCTAGTAGGATAGTTGTAGATAAACAAGTGCATTGAAATTACCATGACTGCCATTACCCTACACATAGAAATGCACCTAACTAGATCTAGGGTTCATACCCAACTATCAGTCCCTGAGTTCGACTACAACATCGCCCTAAAATAGTGATAAATCGCAGCCTATGAGACCATCAAAACTAACAAAAACACGTTAGAAATCGCTCCCACATAGAATTGCAGGCATCTAATCTCTCATAAATAGAGATGTGGTTGCCGAACGGGCGAGCCTCACCGGCTTGACTACCACCGCGACGGCGACGGAACTACGCAATGCCGCCCTAAATGGCACACACGCGACTCCCCCGCCGACGGGGACACCGGAGCGCCGCGAATCCGCCTGAATCTCGAAAGGGCTCGAGAGGGATGTGACCAGGGAGGAAGGGAGACAGATTGGACCAGTAGAAAGCTTCGAGAGCCTTACCTACTCGTTGTGGCTGCTCCGGCGAAGACGCTCCGGTTCAGTGAACACCAGTGACGGCCGCGAATACCCGCGACTCTTCCGCCACCGCCGCCGCCTCCTCCTCTCGACCGCTCCTCCTATCGAATGGAACTGCTGGGGTGGGGGGATGGGAAGAAATGAGGGGGTGGGGGAGAAACTGCAGCGCCGCTGGGGAAAAAATGGGCAGACGTGGGAGACGGTGAACAGTAGTCATGCGCGGCGTGCGGGCGCGACGGCAGTTCCACCGCACGTCCGACTCGCAACCGGCCTCATCCCAGCGAGAAACCAGCGTGCGGGCGAACTGCCAAACCTCCACACACCGGCCTTGTCCTACGTGGCACGCGAAAACTGCCTCACTTTGTCAAGATTCGTGCAAACTTAACTGGACGGTGATCCAGGCGTGTGGGCGAGTTGTAATATTGCCACACGTGTGGGCGTTAGTGTTTTCGTTTGAAAATGCATTCAATCGGTTTGTTAGGGAATGCCTGTTTAATGGTAAGTTTGTTCCTGATGGTCGACAGGGTCCAACACAAGGCGAAAAAGCCGATCCAGAACACACGCTTGACCGGGGCGACAAGATTAGTGACAAGGGGGTCGAAGTTCCCCAAAACAAGTGGGAGCCCAAGACACCCCAAGCCAGTCCCTATGGCAGCTCCAGAATATCAGAGCAAGAGGACACCGAAACATGATATGATTAGTATCTCCAGGTTGCCCACAGAGGGAGCAAAACTCGTATCCTGGCCAATTTATTTTCCTAATTTGGTCCAATGTCGGCAGCCATCCACGGATGTCTGCCACACAAAAATTTTGATCTTGGGAGGAACGCGGGCCTTCCAAACAAAATTGAAACTAGACATAGGAACTCCAGAGACCAACTGGCGATAACACGACTTCACAGAAAAATGGTCAGACGACGAATGAGGCCAAGAGACCACATCAGGAGACTTCGAGAGCATAGAGAAAACGGCAGCAAGACAATGCCAATCATCCAGCTCTTCAGGAGACAAGGACCGCTGGAAACTGAGGTCCCACTGTGTGGTCGTGAGCTCCGTGATGGAGATTGGGGGAAAGGCGGCAAAAGAGAAAATAACAAGGAAGGAAACCGCCAGGGGACCATCCCCAGTCCACCAGTCCAGCCAAAACCTAACAAATGAACCATCGCCCACAGAAAATTTCACGAGAGCCCTAAAATCGTCTCGAACTTTAAGAAGTTGCCGCCAGAATTGAGAACCGCCTGACCCAGACACCATCAACGGGCTGGAGGACGGGAAGTACTTAGCCTTAAGAATACGAAGCCAAAGTTCGCTACGGTCGGCCGACAGAATGCGCCACCAACATTTAAGAATAAGGCATTTGTTCATAGTAGAGGTATCCACAATACCCAACCCCCAAGGGTTTTGGCCGACAGATCGTCTTACAGTTGACCATCCTATATTTCTTTTTGTTGACTGCGGAATTCCAAAAGAAACCACCCCTATGCTTATCAAAGCCCGTGTGGATGCCTTCCGGAAGACGATAAAAACCAACACTACTAGGGAAAACCTTATACACAGAACATTAGTAGTAGCGCTGAATAAAAAGGGGCGCTACTGCTACTTAGCCATAGCGCACGTCCAGAACAGGCGCTACTGCTATCTACTTAGCAGTAGCGCGGCATGAAATAAAAGCGCTACTACTAATATTGCCCCACCGTTGCCGCCAGTCTAGGTTTAGTAGTAGCGCGCTCCGGATAACCGCGCTACTGCTAACATAATAGTAGTAGCGTGTTTTCTGGGTAGGGCGCTACGGCTAAGTTTAAACCTGGCCACATGGCGGGCCCCACTTAGAAGTAGCGCCTCTCCCAGGGGCGCGCTACTGCTATATTTTTAGCAGCAGCGTGTTTTACTCCCCAGCGCTACTGCTAAACCGCAACCACCACCTTTTTCCTCCCCCTCCCCCATCCTCTCTTCCTTCACTTTCTCCTAGCTCCCACCTCCTCTCTCCCTCACTTTGCTTCTTCCTCACTACTTCTCCCCCCATTACTCTCGTTCTTCTACCTTCCTCTCTCCTCTCTTTATTGCTCCTAGCTAACTACATCACCTCCATTAATGCATCTCCTTTCTCTTTTTCCTTCCCCCTCCACTAGTTGAAGTCATCTCCTTCCCAAACTAGCTAGGTAGATCTAGCATTTAGTGAAGTGACCTATGTACCTCCCTAACTAGATGTAGCCATGTCAAGAAGTAAGCTTTGTCCACTTTTGATCATTCCCTAGGTGTGTGGCGACACCGATTGACATCATCATCATCGTGCTCGATCTCGAGATAGGTGATTAAAAATTTGTGCTTTTGCAAGAATGGAAATATGTGTATGTGTGCGATATGACATAATCGGGCGATATGATGGAAATTGTGTGTGTGGCATGAGTTGCTGCCGAATTGTGCTTGAGTTGCCTATGTTTTGCCGAAATGTCAATTTATTTCCGTTTCGGCGAATTTCGGGAAACTCTATATGTCCTATTTTTAGGGAAGGTCATGCCGAATTTTTGTATGACTTTGATGCATGCATGCATTTTTATAATCAATTTGTTTATTATTACCGTGCAGGCATTCATGATGGTCAGTGGAACAATGCTGGAAAGGTGGTTGCGGTCGGCGGTGCAGGACATGAATGAAAATAACCGGACAGAGATTATATGTCCGTGTCGAAGATGCAAAGGAGGAGTTTGGCTAGACCCCTATGAGGATGGTCGTGTGATGGCGCACCTGCTCATGACTAGTTTCATGGATGGCTATATGCGGTGGATAATTGAAGATGATGATGATGATGATGACTATGAGGACGCCGATGGGGCAGGCAATGACGACACGGGGCAAGACGAAGAGATGACCGATAATGGCGGCGGAGAAGGGGCCGGACATGGCGGCGGAGAAAACGTGGACTCCACGCCGCACACTTCATCGGTACTAAGTTCAAGCGTGCGGGACTCTCATGTTCAAGAACTGCTTCGCAAGGAGATGAGTACTGACAGAGCTGCTTCTAGAGAGGAGGCCAAGCTGCAATAACTAGTGGTAGACTCGAACACTCCATTGTATGATGGTTGCGATCCCGAGGTGACCCGCTTGAGTTTCACACTCAAACTTCTGAAGACAAAGGCTAAAGACAAATGGACCGACACTAGCCTCGATGAGCTTCTCAAGTACCTAAAGGATGTTCTTCCCGCGGGGAATCTATGTCCTACTAGTGTGGATTAGGCCAAGAAGATCATGTGCCCTCTTGATCTGCCGCACGTTAGATACCATGCATGCATCAATGATTGCATAATTTATCGGAAGGAGCACGCAGAAAAAACCAGCTGTCCGGTGTGCAATGCTTCTCGATACAAGAAGGCCGGGAAGAAATCTCCCCAGAAAGTTGTATGGTACTTACCGATCACTCCCCATCTGCAACGTTATTTTGTAGATCCCAAGGAAGCAAAGCTCATGCGTTGGCACGCGGAGAGGACAAAGCCCGACGATGGAGATGATCCGAAGCTGAGACACCTCGTGGATTGAAGCCAGTGGAGAGCGTTCAACAGCGAATATCGATATTTTGCATGTGATGCAAGGAACATCGTGCTTGGTGCGTGTACCGATGGCATGAATCCGTTTGGCAACCAAAACACCAACCATAGCACATGGCCCGTGTTTGTAAGGATGTACAACATCCCCCTGGTTATGCATGAAGTCGAAGTACATACACATGAGCATGCTGATTCAAGGGCCGAAACAACCGGGAAATAATATTAATCTGTATCTGGGGCTACTTCAAGAGGAGTTAGACACGTTACGGAAAACACCGGCCAAGACATGGGACGCCAGCAAAGGCGAGTATTTCTATATGAGAGCCGCGCTGATCACGACGGTGCACGACTATCTCGGTTACGGATATGTCGCAGGCCAGGTGTGCCACGGATATTGCGGATGCATGCGGTGCATGGATGATACGACGTCTCAGCAGCTAACATCAACGAAAGATGGCGGGTCTGGGAAAATTGTGTACATGGGGCATCGAAGATGGCTCGGGAAGGATGACCCATGGAGAAACCGTGGAGATCTATTCAATGGTGAGGCTGAGCATCGAGGACCTCCACGTAAGTGGAGCGGCGCCGAAATTGATGAGCTGTTGAAAAACTGGGAACAGTGCCCCGCGCCGGGAAAGACGATGAAAAAGGCGCCGGAGCCGCTGCTGAAGGTATGGAAGACGAGGTTTGTTTTCTGGGACTTGGAGTACTGTCACAAACTCGACACACCACATTGCCTTGATCAAATGCATATCTGTAAGAATGTCCTTGAGAGCTTGCTTGCGACACTGATGAACATACCGGATAAGACCAAGGATGGGCCGAAGGCAAGCAGAGACTTGCAGGATTTGAAAATCAGGGCAGATCTGCACATCCCGCCCCGTAAAAAGTCAGAGGAGACAGAGACGGAGACGGAGGCGCGGGAGAAGAAGGGCAAAAAAGTGAAGGAAGAGGATTATTGCCCCCCTTCTTGCTTCACCTTAAGTCCGTATGAGATCGATCAATTCTTCAAGTGCCTTACCGGAATCAAAGTTAGTTCCGGTTACTGTGGGAAGATAAGCAGATTTCTAGACACGAAGAAGAAAAGGTTCAGCGGGATGAAGTCCCATGACTGTCATGTGATGATGACGCAGATACTACTTGTTGCCCTTAGAGGGATAATGGACAAGCATGTCCGTGACACGCTTATTGGTCTCTGCAACTTTTTCGACGTCATCTCTCGAAAGTCGATCAGTGTGAAGCAGCTCCGAAGGCTACAGGAAGAGATCGTTGTGATATTAAATGAGCTTGAGATGTACTTCCCTCCCGCGTTCTTTGACGTCATGGTGCATCTGTGTATCCATATTGTGGATGACATAATAGACCTGGGGCCGTCATTCCTGCATAACATGATGTCGTTCGAGAGGATGAATGGGGTCATCAAAGGATTTGTTCGTAACATGTCCCATTCGGATGGAAGCATCGTCCAGGGCTATCTGACACAAGAGTGCATCTTTTTTTGCGAGAATTATCTATATGGCGGAGACCGGCCTGGTGTTGGTGTGCCCGTTAAGAAGCACCTTGGGAGGCTCGAAGGAGAAGGTCACTACAACAGTCACAGGGAACTGCATGTGGCCTACTCGGATCGACGCAACGACTTTGGCAGAGCAAACTTAGTAGTGCTACAACACCTAGACGAGGTAGATCCTTTCGTGACACTGCACAAAGAAACCATCGCAAAGAAGTATCGTGACCGGGGGCTATGCAGGATAGACACCAAAGTTACTAGAGAGCACAACTCCACTTTCCTGCATTGGTTCAAAGATCATATTCTTGCTAATCCCCCGGAAGAGGGCTCTAAGGACGGATTGCTCATATACGCCTTAGCACATGGTCCCTCGGCCAACCTCGCGACCTATCAGGCATACGATATCAACGGATACACGTTCTACACGGAGGCCAAAGATATGAACAGTGATTTTCAGAACTCAGGGATAACGATGGAATGCATGACCGGCAGCGACAACGGCGCAACTGAGAGATTTTACAGAAGGGTCGAGGAGATCTGGGAGCTTGACTACTCTAGACTGCACAACGCGACGATGTTCCATGTGAGATGGGCTAAGAATGTCGAAAGAGAAAACCGCTATTTCACTACCATGACTATACCCGACGCCAAGAGCGCTACCGTGAACGCCACCGCAAAAAACGAGCCATGGGTACATGCTAAGCACGTGACACAATGCTTCTTCATAACCGACCCGAGCAATCCCAGCCGTGTTGTCGTGAGGAGAGGCAAAAGGAACATCATAGGAATGGATGGAGTCGCCAACGAGGAAGATTACGACCAGTACGACAACCCGATGAGGGAAGATGATGATGACGATGAAGTATACGTCAAAAGAAGAATCAATACTACATTACCTAAGAAAGGTCGTACTCCATGGAAAAGGAAAAGTCACAATGAGAGGCTCAATTATTCGTCAACGAACAAGAAGGGAAAGAAGCTCACTCAAAAACGAAAACGTCGACGCTGATCAAGAAACCGTTATCGGTCAAATGATGTAATATATATGTTCCTATTTTGTGTAGACACTTAACCGTTATGCATGGGTCAAATGATGTAATATATATGTTCCTATTTTGTATACACACTTAACCGTCAAATGATGCAATATATATCACCTTAGTTATATACATTGTATCACCTTCCCTTCGTTCCTGCTCTCAGAAAAAAAGAAAAAGAAGAAAATAAAAGGAAAAGAAAATAGAAGAAACAAACAGGAAAAGAAAAGAAGAGCAGTAGCTCTGGTTGAGGAAAAGCGCTATAGCTACTGGTGATGGCAGTAGCGCGTTTCCTAAAACGCGCTATAGCTACGCTAGGTAGCAGTAGCGCTGTTTCATAAAACGCGCTATAGCTACATCAGGTAGCAGTAGCGCCTTTTCCTAAAATGCGCTATAGCTACCTTAGCTATAGCGTGTTTTATAGAAACGCGCTACTGCTATCTTGAAATAACCCCCGCGCGGGCTTCCTCCTCCACTTCTTTCCTCCATCCCATTCCCCATTTGATCCCTCTCCTTCAACTCCGCCGTCGCCCTCCGTCGCCTGCCGTCGCCCTCCGTCGCCCTTCGTCGCCCTCCGTCGCCTGCCGTCGCCCTCCGTCGCCCGCCGTCGTCCATCGCCGCCCGCGCGCCCCCCATCACCTCCCGCTCCTCCACCCGCATCCGTCTACCCCGAGGCCCACCTCGCCGTCGGCATCTCCCCCGAGCTCCACCTCGCTGCTGACATCTCCCCTAGCCCCTTGTAAGTCCTCTGCCCCCCTATGGTTCTAGGGTTCATGTAGTTAGGTTTTGTAGTTAGGTTCTAGGGTTCTAGGGTTCATGAAATAGCCTGGTTTAATTTACAATTGAAAAACAGTAGGTGAATTAGGTTGGTGTTAGGAAATGATGTTGTGAATTAAAAATTCGGAAAATTGTGAATTCAAATTTCAGAAAATGTGTTGATGAAATAGCTAGTATGATCCCTATAGTTAATTAGTTGGTATGAACCCTAGTTAAAAAAACAGAATTAGTATGCGTTAAATGAATTCTTGGTATTTTAGGTGTTTTAGGTGTAGTTAACAGAATTTTAGGTATTTAATTTTTTAGATAAAGCAATCATTGCAATTTAAATATAAAATAGAATTGATTAACCCTAGGTGAATTAGTATGAACCCTAGGACAGATTAGGTAGTATGAACCTAGTTAATCAGTATGAAATTAACTAGGTTTTCAAATTAGGATAGAAATTCAGCTAGGTTTCAAATTAGGACAGAAATTTAGGTAGGCTGAATTTAGTTTCAAATATTGTGAAGAAAAAGGACCACTTGCATTTTCTTCAAGTTCTATATTTTTCTTGCTGTTATATGCAAATTTGAAGTGGACATCTGATATGTGAAATGTGATTTGGACATGTGATGTTTGGAATTTGGACATGTGATGTTAGGAAAATGATGGTTATGTGCAGGGTAAATGATCCGAGTGGCCTATGTTTCACCGGAATGTTGATTCATTTCCGTTCTGGTGAATTTCAGGCACACGATATGTCCACTTTTTAGCAAAGGTCATGCCAAAATTTCCCGTGAATTTTGGCATGACTTGTGCTAGAAAGTAGACATATCGAGTGCCAAGATTTGCTGGGAAACGGCATTCCGGCAAACCATAGACCTTTTTTTATGTCATTACTCATTTTTATTATAGTTTAAGAATTAAACAAGGAGACCTAGTCATAGGAAACATGTCGAACAACGAAGAAATCAAGCCTTCTGACCATGATGCACACGAGATGGATTATGAGGGTGAACAACAGTACCTCGACTTTTTGTCTGCTAAGCACAGTCAAGGTTTGCAAGGCGGCCTCGATGATGGTACTGACGCCAACATCGACACCGACGGCGCCGGCATCGATGGCGGCGCCGAGACCGGCGGGGAAGGTACCGGCGCCGAAGCCGGTACCGAAAAGAAGAAGCAGAGGATACGAAAACCTAACAAACTCGGCATCGAATGACTGGTGATCACAAACATGGCCCCTGGCAAGTTTGAGCCATTAGAGCTGGAAGAACCTCGCAAGTGCTACGGGAACCAAGTCGGATGCATCCTACGGGAATGTGTGAGCATCAACAGTGATGACTTAAGGGGTAAAGAACATTTGAAGCAGTTGCTCCTGACAAAGCTGCACAAGAGATTCAAGTTCCCCGACCAGGATGATGACATAGAACACCCGTGGGATGATCCGAAGATGAAAAAGATTAACAATCACGCCATGGGCATGTTCAGCAATGATTTGGCCTCCTGGAAAGGGAGGGTGAAACGAGCTATTGAGGCTGAGGAACCCCTGTCCAAGATTCTGGAGGAAAATCCTACACTTACGGAAGAGGAGTTCCAAAAGTTCAAGGACACTTGCGCTACCGAGGCAGCCAAGGCTAAGGCTGTGAAATTCAAGAGCCTTCAGCACAGGAACACGGGGAACCAACGCCTCGGAAGCCGTGGCTGCCTTGGCAAAAGGCCCATATGGGATAAGGAGGACGCGGAACGTGAAGCCACGGGTCTTCCAGACCCCTTCGCGAAGTTCACCAACCCCTTGGAGCATGACTTCATCAGGGCCCGCTACAAGTGGGACAAGGAAAATAAGGTTTTTTACATGGACCCGATCACGAGGAAATTGATTAGAATATTGGTAATTATTCTTTTACCACCTTACATTTAGCTTCTGATCAAGTTGACTACACATTCATAAATAGTTCACGTTCCTTCTGCAGGACAAGCAACACAAGCTTGCAGCCGAAAGCCAGTCTTCGTCGATGAGGCCCAAGTGGGACACCCCTCTCAACCGGGCCTTGAACGAACTTAAGGGACTCCCTTTGGACCAGCGGCCGTAATATGGATGTGTGCACGGCGCCGGAGACAGCGCCACATGGAAGGTCTTTTACAACGAGGGCCCGGAGGCCAAGAAGCAGAAAAAGAAGTTCAGTCAGGCAGACATCGACGAGAAGGTGAAGCTTGCGTTCGAGAAAAAAGCAGTTGAGGAGAAAAATGAGTTGCTATAGCAGGCAGTCGCTGCAGCTGTAGATGCTTGCAGAAATGATTTCGCTACTAACTTGATCCCGGCTATCATCAACTGGACGAAGGAAAATCCAGACAAGACGGTAGATGATTTCCCCATGCCCAGCTTCGTCGGGAGCAACTCGGTGAACAACACAACCGCACCATCACCTGCTCACGCAACCGCGCCTGCTCCCGCACCCACTCATAGCAGCCCATCCTTAGTCTCTAGCATGCTAGGCGGACCTTCGTCTTTGGCTGAGCTCGATGCCGTCACGGTAATTACATGTCGCACCAACATATATCTAGAATATTCCGTTTTCGTTGCCTTTCGGATGTTTTACGCCGCAGACATGTATGAAGGCCAACGAAACCCTGTGCACCGTACTCTACTTGATCAAAGGCCAGAAGCTGGACGTGGGAAAGGCGGTGATAACGAAGCCCTTGGAACTCATGTTCCACGGCCAGCCGATGCCCGGTGGGCAATTCAGGGTTACCTTGTCGAGTGTGAAATCGGGGCATGAGGATTTGCCTCCTCTAGTACGGCTAGGGGGAGAGGACAACGAGACCCTGCCGTGGCTTGGAAACTGCAAGGGTTGGGTGCTGCTATGGCCGAAGAATCTTCTTCGTCTTGAGTCGGCCGAGAGCACACCAATAACCACACATCAGCAAGCAGGTATGAACACCACCACCCTGCGTATGCAATCACCAGCGCCTGTAGTGCCGGGTGTGAGCGGCGGATGACGCGAGGAAGGGGGTCCAATAGAGGCTGATGTAATCGCCCCGTAGAACAAAGAATGGATGATGAGATGGACGAGGACCCTCTTCGGTTCCTCAATACAGGCGCCTATGACGATGACTTAGAATTGATGAGTCAGCCATATGACGACTCGGGCTATCAGCATGCTGATGAGGAGATGGATGATCTGCCCGGGCAGGAACGTCCTAGCAGGGTTGATTGCAAGAAGTCTCTCTTCATGCAATCCTCACAGGACACGCCTGAAGATGCCGCCTCAACACAGGCTTAACTAGCCGAGGGTTGTACAGTGCTTAGCCCGACAACACTAGGGCAAGGGTTAAGGAAGGGTCTGGAAGGTCAGCCCAAGAAAAAGGAGAGGAGGAGACCGGTGAAGAAAGGCTCTGCTGCCTACAAACAAGCCAGAGCACATAGCAGCCAGACGGCGGATTTTGAAGAGCGTGTACCCGTCAAAGGTGCGGCCATGTTCCATGTCACGGGCGAGCCGATGCTACCGCCAAAACCGCTGGAGGCAATATCAGGGGATCTCAGGAGACTGCACGACCATGTGTTGTCGACTGAGAAAAGCCTACTAGCCTCGAAGGATCCAGGATATCTGACATACGCGGCTCGTGTGCCTGAGGGGAAGTGCTACGTCGACACATGGCCCGCGGAGGTGTTCTTCCTATGGTTTGAGCATATCTTTGAGATGTTTCTGACAAGGCAGCTCGATTTTACAATAGCCCGCATGTTTGCGCAACATATGTGCTCCGTCATGAAGAGAGACGAAGTCTCGCAAATCTGTGTGGCGGATCCATACTACATGCAAGAGTCCTTGAGTCTCGGCGACTTTGAGCATAAAACTGCTAGGGAGTACCTCGAAAACTTCATGGTACAGAATAAGGACCAGGAAATTGTCCTCCTGCCTTATCATCCAAAGTAAGTCAGTGCCGGACAACCCTTTCGTACATTTCAATCATTCCTTCTCGCTCATATGGAGAATAATTTGAGGTGTTCTTTTCCCCGCAGCAATGGGCGCGCCAACCTTATCGTTCTTTACCCGCGAGTCTCCCACACCTTGTATTTCGACCCTACCAGAAACTATGAGAAGAAGGACTACACCCATGTAATGAATATTCTAGATGATGCTCTCCAAGGCTTCAACTTGAGGGGTGGCCACCTGCAGATCAGGAAACAAAGGAACAAGAAGATGGGTTTCTCGCATAAAACTAACTTCTGCTGCATCCATGTCCCGAAACCAAGCAGGAATGATGGATTCTACCTCCTCCATCTCATGATGGAGTTCAGAAGGGATCACCAAAAGCTTCGCATGACAACCAGAAACGATGATCATATCCGCAAGTGGGTAGAATCTCAAGGAGAAACGGATTATAAACTTAGAGATGACTTCTTTCGCATCCAGAGGGACATTGCGACAATCATGATGAAAGAAATCGTCGAAGAGAAGGGGATGTTCCACCACAGCCCTATATCGCGAGCTGACGTCCAAACTCGCATAGGCATGCAATGTCAGGACCTCACGCCATTCAAGAAGCTAGGGTGCATCCTCGATGATACAGAAGGATGGAAGTTCTAGTGATTTACGATGCCGATGATGATGATATGTGTTGGTTGAACTTGTATACTTTCTGTAGCGATGAAACTTTGTGATGTCCACGGTCCCTGCCAAACTTGCGCAACGCTACTTTGTTAGTTTGGGTACGATGACCTGCGTACCTCTAGTTAATTAGTTTGTGTATGATGAAACTGCGTTGATTATTTATGTTTACTATATGTTCCATCTAGTTGCTAACCCTTTCTTTTTCGTGTTGCTCAAGTATATTTTGTTGCATATGATTGTACATTCTCTTGATGAAGATGCATCTCTAACAAGTACCTAGATTCTCGATGGCGAAGAAGCAGTGCTATGTCGTGTACAAAGGGAAGGTTCCGGGAGTGTACGACGAGTGGCCCAAGTGTCAGGCGCAAGTGGAGCGGGTCTCGGGCGCCAACCATAAAGGCTTCAAAAGCAGACAAGAAGCAGAAGCTAGTTACTTGAGGTTCACGCTAGCGCGAGAGAGGACTCATAACCACCACCTCATGTACTGCATAGTTCCGCTCTCACTCATAGTGATAGCTCTTCTCGTGTATATCATTGTTTAGATGGATGACGATGTAGTTGCAAGTATTCGAGACTTGTATCGCTATTTTCGAGATGATGACGAGAGACCACTTTGTGTTGGATGATGATTATGATGATGACATGATTTGATGAGACTATTTGTATGTGTATGCTATGATTACATTTGTATGTGTATGATATGCTAGAGATTATTGTATAAAGCCTGTACAAATACAAAACAAATAGGCAGAAAAAAAATCAGAAACTAATAAAACTAGCAGTAGCGAGGGGAGTAAAGTTAGCAGCAGCGCACACTTAGCAGTAGTGCGGCTTACTGTAGAGTGCTACAGCTATTAGCAGCAGCGCGTTCCGGTAAAGCTCGCTACTACTACCCATGTATAGCAGTAGCACGGGTGAACACGCGCTACTGCTACAAGTTAGCTGTAGCGCCGTATCAGTAGCGCAGGTCCCCACGCTACTGATACGCCTAAAACCTGCGCTACTGCTAGGCTTTTCCCTAGTAGTGCAAGGAACATAGGTAGAGAGGAGAGGCACATGTTGATGACATACACCTTACCAGTCGTCGAGTTGTATCGCCCCCTCCAAGGCATGACTCGATTACCAACCTTGGTGTCCGAGAACACAAAATCTTTGGCTAACAGTTTAAGGGGAGAGATTAGGAGACAAGGGTACTTGAAAGGAAAAGACCCAAGTTTGCAGTTGAGGAGGTTAGCCACCCTGCATGCCTCCTTAATGGGGGCACACAAACTAGAACTTTGCTCTTAGAAAAATTAATCTTAAGCCCGGAGAGCTCCTCGAAGCAGAGTAGGAGGAATTTTAAGTTCATGATGAATCGGTCAGAGTTCTCAACCAAGATGATAGTATCATCGGCGTATTGCAAGTGCGAAACATCAACCCGGATCAGGTGGGATACAACCGAGGAGATATGGCCTGCGGTAGCAGCACAGTTGAGAATGCAAGAAAAGGCATCAACCATGAAATTAAAGAGGAGAGGAGAGATAGGATCCCCTTGTCTAAGGCCCCTGCCGTTATTAAAGAAAGGGCTCACCACCCCCATTCAGATTAACAGTTGTGTAGCCCCCACACACAAGCTGCATGAGATGGTGCACGTAGGCGCCATCAAAACCCTTTGACAAAAGCATGTCACAGAGGAAATCCCAATTAACCGAATAGTAGGCTTTCTTGAAGTCCAATTTGAGAATCACCATGTTAAACTGCCTCATTTTCTATGATAAGTAAGGCTTCTTCGTGCCAAGAAGCCTTACTTACCATAGAATGATATATGTCCTTTCCCAGGCGATGGAGACACACTAATGAGTAAGGAACCTAAGTGGACGAGTCATTGACTTTGTATGTGACTTTGACACCTATAATCCAGTTAGATGTCCCTTCACGAAAACTAGCGAAGTGGTTTGCTCGATGTGCGGGCAGTGTCTTTTAGCTGCCTGTCATATTTTATCATTGAACTTCTCATATAATGTGAGATTACAAAAATTATAGAATCCATTCGAATATTTTGCTTATCATTTGTTATTTTTGTTACATAACTATTAGTAAAAATTAATAAGATCCTGAAGAATAAGCACTAAAGTAAATGTATCATTTCGCACCCAAATGTACTAATATTTTATTGAAATTTCCCAAATGTACCAATGATTTTTTCTAGAGCTTAATTATGCTAGTACTTTGAAAGAGATTAAACATCACGGATACTATTATATTATTGTATTTCATGTAGTCTTGAATTCTAAAGAATCACAATATTTACTTGGATCCTATTATATGTGTACACTTTATAACATTTGACTCCTGGAAAACTTGTAGTCAAAATTGTGTAGTACATTCACACACACAAAAACCATTACAACTCATGTACTACAACAGATGGAAGAGTATGGTTCTCTTTTTGTCGATTACCATGAGGGAGGTGATTCAATGGATGAAGTTATAATGACATCTTTGGTGCTCAACTACATAGAAATTTATGCCTCGTATATCCTTATGATAATTAAATAATGAACTTTGATTGTGTGGATACTATAAAGAGGAAGATTAAAAGTTTTAGGAACTATGCCTCAATATAGAAAAGTTTGGATCATGATATATATCTATTATTGTACTCCAAAGATTCATGTATACAAACATCATAATAATTCCACAACCTTCTAAAGTTGCGAAAAATACAAAATGACACTTCTATTATTTAAGCTGCACAAGATGAAAAATATGTGAGGAAATTACCACTGTATATCAAGAACTTGGCACATGACAAATGAATTCCAAGTTGGCCATCACCTTTAGGAAATTCTCAACATAACTATGAAGCAAGCATGCTATTGGATCTTCTCCTATTCCCCGTAATTTATTCTTGTATTAAGTGTTTTGTTAGTGCATGTAGAGAAGCACATACCATATAATATAGCACACTTATAAATCATATTCTCTTAATGTTGCTTGGAACATAATTTACGTTACCTTTGCGGTGCATCATTGTTCACTAATATATGCTACAATAGTACATGCCGACACCATGTGAGAAGACCGATGAGGCTGTAGATTCATGGTTTGTTTTCATGACAACTATTGGATAGATAGAGAAAGCAGGAGGTGGTTCATGGCATTCTCTAGCTGATTGGGTACAATGGATGTCCTTGATAACCCACAAGTATAGGGGATCAATTGTAGCCTTTCTCGATAAGTAAGAGTGTCGAACCCAACGAGGAGCTAAAGGTAGAATTAATATTCTCTTCAAGTTCTATCGACCACCGATGCTACTCTACGCACACTAAACGTTTGCGTTACCTAGAACAAAAATAAAACTAAAAGTACTTTGTAGATGTAAAGGGATAGATTTGCAAGATAATAAAGAGCGTGAAAATAAAAGTTAGGTATTGTTTTACTAAAAGAACAATTAAGTTAGTATAGCGAGTGTGGAAAACTGGTGGTAGGATTTGCAGAATTGTCCCTAAGCAATTAGCTAAGTTACTAGATCGATAGCAAGTTTTTATGTGGGAGAGGCCGCTCCTAGTATGTCATCCCTTACTTGGAATTCTATGCACTTATGATTGGAACTATATATTAGCAAGCATCCGCAACTACCAAAGTTCATTAAGTAAAACCCAACCATAGCATTAAGATATATTGGGCCCCCTTCAATCCCGTATGAATCAATTTCTATGGCAGGAAGAAGCTTCTGTCATTCTTGCCGTCCAATGCATAGTCCTATCAACATACAACTAACCCTATGGTGTGATCCACACGCGCGCTCATATGATGGGCACCAAAGGACAACAACATAACCACAAGCAAATTAAACCAATCATAGCAATTCACCAATTACCCCAAAGGACAACAAAAATCTACTCAAACATCATAGGATGTCAACGCATCATTGGATAATAATATGAAGCATAAAGCACCATGTTCAAGTAGGGGGTACAGCGGGTTGCGGGAGAGTGGACCGCTGAATATAGACGAGGGAAGGTGATGGAGGTGTTGGTGAAGATGACGGAGTTGTTGGAGTAGATCGCCGTCACACGATGATTGCCCTGGCGGCGTTCCAGCGCCACCGGGAGACAGGGGGAGAGAGCCTCCTCCTCATTCTTCTTATTCCTTGGCCTCCCCCTAGATGGGAGGAGGGTTTCCCCTCTGGTCCTTGGCCTCCATGGCTCCCAGAGGGCAGGAGCTCCTCCGAGATTGGATCTCTATCTGTTTCTTCTGTTTCGCGTTCCTGTTTTCTGGCCCTTCACCGTTTGTTAAATTCTGGGAGACCCATAACTCCGATTGGGCTGAAATTTTGAGGGGATTTTATCTAGGAATTATCTTTCTTGAAGAAAAGAAGTGCCCCAACTGCCTTACGGGGTAGCTACAAGCCTGCTGGGCATGCCCAGGGTAGGGGGCGTGCCCTCTGAGCTTGTGGGCCCCTCGGGCATCATCTCGCATTGATTCTTTTTTCCAAAAATCACATATTCCAAAATAAATATCTATAAATTGTTATCGTGTTTGGACATTGTTTGATATGGATTTTCTGCGAAACAAAAAGCATGCAACAAACAGGAACTGGCACTGGCACTGGCACTGGATCAATATGTTAGTCCAAGTAAATCATATAAATTGTTGCCAAAAGTATGTGAAAGTTGTAGAATATTGGCATGAAACAATCAAAAATTGTAGATATGACGGAGACGTATCAGCATCCCCAAGCTTAATTCCTGCTCGACCTTGAGTAGGTAAATGATAAAAAAGATATTTTTTCACATGGAATGCTACCTAGCATAATCTTGATCATGTAATCTAATGATGGCATGAACATTAAGATACGAGTGATCCAAAGAAATAGTCTATAATTTGATATAAAGACATCAATACTCAGGCATATCAACAAGCAATCATGCCTTTCAAAATAAAAATGCTAAAGAACGCTATCCCTACAAAATCATATAATCTTGTCATGCTCCATCTTCTTAACACAAAGTATTAATCATGTACAACCCCGATGACAAGCTGAGCAATTGGTTCATACTTTTTGACATGCTTCAGCTTTTTCAACCCCCACGCAATACATGAGCATAAGCCATGGATATAGCACTATGAGTGGAATAGAATGCGATGATAGAGATTAGTAAAGGGAAGTAAAAAAAGGAAGATAGTCTCGCATCGACGCGGCTAATCACCGGGCTATGGAGATGCCCGCCAATTGATATCGATACAAGGAGTAGGGATTGCCATGCCATGGATGCACTAAGAGCTATAAGTGTATGGAAGCTCAAACTGAAAATAGAGTGAGTGTGCATCCAATTTGCTTGCTCATGAAGACCTTGAGCATTTTAGGAAGCCCAGCATCAGAATATACAAGCCAAGTTCTATAATGAAAAATTCACATTAGTATATGAACGTGACAACATAGGAGACTCTCTACAAAAAACACGGTGCTACTCTGAAGCACAAGTGTGGAAAAGGACAGTAAATTTGCCCCTTCTCTCTTTTTCTCTCATTTTTTCTTTTTCTTTTTTTTTTCTCTTTTTTTTTTCTTTTTTTTCTTGGGCTCTTTTTGGCCTTTTTCTTCGTCCGGTTCCTTATCCTGACTTATGGGGGAATCATAGTGTCCATCATCCTTTCCTCACTGGGGCAATGCTCTAATAATGATGATCATCACACTTTTATTTACTTACAATATTACAAGTCGATATCTAGAACAATATGACTCTATATGAATGGCTCTGGCAGTGTACGAGGATGTGTAATGATCTAGTATAACATGTATGATAATGATGAACGGTGGCTGAGCCACAAATACTATGTCAGCTATATGATCATGCAAAGTAATATGACAATGAATGTGTATGTCATAAAAATGGAATGGTGGAAGTTGCATGGCAATATATCTCGAAATGTCTATGGAAATGCCATAATAGGTAGTTATGGTGGCTGTTTTGAGGAAGATATAAGGAGGCTTATGTGTGATAGAGCATATCATATCACGGGGTTTGGATGCACCAGCGAAGTTTGCACCGACCTTCGAGGTGAGAAAGGGAAATGCACGGTACTGAAGAGGCTAGCACATTGCGGAAAGGTGAGAGTGCGTATAATCCATGGACTCGCATTAGTCATAAAGAACTCACATACTTATTGCGAAAGTTTATTAGCCCTCAAAACAAAGTACGACTACGCATGCCCCTAGGGGGATAGATTGGTAGGAAAAGACCATCACCTGTCCCGGACCGCCACCCATAAGGAAGACAATCAATAATAAATCATGCTCCAACTTCTTAGTATAACTAGAGACTATACGTGCATGCTTCGGGAATCACAAACCTGAACACCAATATTCTTACTAAACCACAATCATTCACTAGTACCTCCCACATATTACCATCTTAATATCACAAAACTATTGCAAGGAATCAAACATATCCATTTATAGTGATCTACAAGTTTTATATAGGATTTTATGAGTAACCATGTGAATGACCAATTTTTGTTGACTCTCTAAATAGATACAAGTGAAGCATAAGAGTTTAATTCTTTCTAGAAAATACTTGCCCACGCTCTAACAAATATAAGTGAAGCAAAATAGCATTCTACAAATAACGGTTTTCTAAATGTAGAGAAACGAGCATCCAAACTTTAAATGATATAAGTGAAGCACATGAAGCATTCTATAAAGCCATACTCAAAAGATATAAGTGAAGTGCATGAAGCATTCTATGAATCAACCAAGGACTATCTCATACCAGCATGGTGCATTTCTAAAAGGAAAAATAAAAAGCACATGACGCTCCAAGAATTTACGCATATCATGTGAACAAAACAAAAAATGAGACACGCCGATAATGTCGAAGAAGAAAGATGGGATGCCTTCCGGGGCATCCCCAAGCTTAGACGCTTGAGTCTCCTTGAATATTTATTTGGGGTGCCATGGGCGTCCCCAAGCTTGAACTCTTGCCTCTCCTCATTCTGCTCATATCGATACCTCCTCGATCTTCGAACACTTCATCCACACAAAACTTAACCGAACTTTTTATTAGAAGCGTTTGTACATATAAGATCAAATCCAATCATGTCCTGCTGTAACATTATTGTATAATTACAATCAAACATACCCACTGTATGCTATCATAATTATATGGCTCCCAAGTCAATGGGTCTCAGCAAGATTTCAAACATAAGCAAATAAAGAAACTATAACAGCAATCTATGAAAACATGACAGTCTGTAAAGATGCAGATGGCACATATACTTCTGTAACTCAAAAAATTCTGAAATGTTAGGACATAATAAAAAAAAATCATAACCATACTATGTAAAAGTTTTAGAATTTTTGCACTTTCTAGTAAATTATCAAAATTCAAGCACTACAGCGACAGTTTCTGTTTTTTCACAGCACACACCAAACAAGTAATTTAAACATCCTAAAGGTAAATCTTGGCACATTATTTTTATAATACAATGGATTTGTACAAGGGGATAATTATTTTTGTTGAAAATTTTCTGTAATCAAGGTTCACGAAGTTTCCATGGGCATGAACAAAGTTCAAGGCATGCTCCCACTTCAATGTTGTTCGTCTTTCTCACTTTCACTTTTCTTTTTGAAAAAGTTTTAGGTTACCCTCTATATTTTTTGGTTTTTAAACCTTTTTTAAAGCACACAACAGAATAAAATGACTCTCTAGAACTTCCGGGTTGTCTCCCAGGCATCGCTTTCTTTAAAGCCATTAAGCTAGACATATAGTGCTCAAGTAATTGATCCACCCGGATCCCAAGGTATATCAATGCCAATTTTAACTAACAATGATTTGTAATTTAGTAGCGATCACAAAGCAACATAAATCATGTAACAACGGAGTCTAGCTCTCTTCCTATGCATCAGCATGTCATAAAAGAACAATTCATGACACAAAGTAAGGGCCAATACATAGCATAAATAGTTTCTTGCAATTTTATCATATTGGAAACATAGATAGGTGGGGATGTAGTTCATCTCTCATAATAATTGCAAGTAGGAGTAGCAGGCACATGCATATTATATCCGTCAAAATCATCATGTGCAACGGTAAAATGCAACCCATCAATATAATCCTTAATAAGCACAAACTTCTCCGTTATAGTGTAGTTGGGAGAATTCAAAAAGATAATAGGACTATCATGTGTGGGTGCAATAGCAACAATTTCATGTTTAACATAAGGAACTATAGCAAGTTCATCTCCATAAGCATAATTCAAATTGGCATGATGGCCACAAGCATAGCAAGCATCAAGTTCATCAAAAAGGGATATTTCAAACAAGTCCAAGGGATCATAGCAATTATTATAGCATTTATCCTTCGGTAAGCACGAAGTGAAATTAAAAAATGTATGATTTGAAGAGTTACTCTCATTAGAATGTGGTCACGGGTAGCTAATCCGCTCTTCCTCCTTTTGTTCTTCGCTCTTCTCGTCATCTTTTTCATCTAATGAGCTCATAGTTTCAGCAATTTCTTCTTCCATAGATTCCTACAAAATATTAGTCTCTTCTTGGACAGCGAAGACTTTCTCAATAAATTAATCAATATGGGCATTGTATTTATACTTCTCATAGCAATATTTAAGTATAGCATAATTTTCAGATCTGTAAAGAGCATCATCACAAACTTCATGCTTTTCAAGCAAAGATTCAAGTTCATAAACACCCTTAATAGCAACAAATTCTTCTATTTGTTCCACATCATAGTAATCATATACACCATTAGCATAAGAAGCCAAGGTTTCATTATCATTAAATTCACATTGAAAGGGAAGATGTGGATCCTTCATCTTAGAGCAACAAGTATTATCATACGTAGAGCACATATTCCAAGCATACCAATGCAACATTTTAATTTAATCCCATAAGTGTTTCCCTTTTTGAGACAAGCGATAATCCCTAAAGTATTCCCGGTGATCCAAAGTATCTCCCATTATCAAGTTGAATGGGGATTTATCAGGATTATCAAAGTAGTATTTAATATGTTCCACATAACCAGCATCGAGGGTTTTAGGAGGTTCCACATCTCCATTAGTAGCAAGTACTACTTTTTTTGGTATTTCGTGTTCCATATGCATAACTAAAGATATAAAACAAGTTAAAACAGAAAATAAATACTACTTAGTGATAAAGCAGACAAGCACACACGAGAATAAAGCAGACAAGCCGAATTGTCCCTAAGCAATTAGCTAAGTTACTAGACCGATAGCAGGTTTTTATGTGGGAGAGGCCGCCGCTAGCATGTCATCCCTTACTTGGAATCCTATGCACTTATGATTGGAACTATTAGCAAGAATCCGCAACTACCAAAGTTCATTAAGTTAAAACCCAACCATAGGATTAATATATATTGGTCCCCTTTCAATCCCGTATGACTCAATTTTTACGGTAGATAGAAGCTTCTATCACTCTTGCCCTCCAATGCATAGTCCTATCAGCATACAACTAACCCTATGGTGTGACCCACGCGTGCACTCATATGATGGGCACCAAAGAATAGCAACATAGCCACAAGCAAATTAAACCACTCATAGCAATTCACTAATTACCCCAAAGGACAACAAAAATCTACTCAAACATCATAGTATGGCAACACATCATTGGATAATAATATGAAGCTTAAACCACCATGTTCAAGTAGGGGGTACAATGGGTTGCGGGAGAGTGGACCGCTGAATATATATGAGGGAAGGTGATGGAGGTGTTTGTGAAGATGACGGAGTTGTTCGAGTAGATCGCCGTCACATGATGATTGCCCCGGCGGTGTTCCAGCGCCACGGGGAGAGAGGGGGAGAGAGCCCCCTTCCTTCTTCTTCTTCTTCCTTGGCCTCCCCCTAGATAGGAGGAGGGTTTCCCCTCTAGTCCTTGTCCTCCATGGCTCCCGGAGGGCAGGAGACTCTCCCAGATTGGATCTCTCTCTCTCTCTCTCTCTCTCTCTCTCTCTCTCTCTCTCTGTTTTCTTTTGTTTCGCGTTCCTGTTTTCTGGCCCTTCACCATTTCATAAATTCTCGAAGATCCGTAACTCCAATTGGGCTGAAATTTTGAGGGGATTTTTACCTAGAAATTATCTTTCTTGCGGCAAAAGAAGAGTCCCAACCTCCTTTACGGCGTAGCCACAAGCCTGCTGGGCGCGCCCAAGGTAGGGGGTCGCGCCGTCTGAGCTTGTGGGTCCCTCGGGCATCGTCTCACGTTGATTATTTTTCCCAAAAATCACATATATTCCAAAATAAATCTCCATATATTTTTATCGCATTTGGAATTCCTTTGATATGGATTTTTTGTGAAACAAAAAACATGCAACAAACAGGAACTAGCAATGGGCATTGGATCAATATGTTAGTCCAAGTAAATCATGTAAATTGTTTCCAAAATTATGTAAAAGTTGTAGAATATTGGCATGAAATAATCAAAAATTATAGATATGACAGAGAAATATCAGTCCTCACCAGTAATCTCTGTGAGCCGTTCTACCATGTTCCCATGAATTTTGGTGAAGGGGGAGATTAGCACGAATTTTGGAAAAGAGGACACCAAAGGTGTTGCCGAGAGGGAACACCAGGGGCGAGTTGTCGCTCAGGAGGAGGGCCTGGCCTGCAGAGGCCGCGTCATGGGCGGCTGCTGTAGCCGTGGAATCTAGAGGTGGGGACAGGGTCGGCAATCGTTGCTTAAGCATCGTTAAGCGCTGCACCAGCCCGACAAGGAGCCCTCGGTCCTCCGCTCGTTCACGTGTGAAGGCCTCCATTTGCTTCGTGATGATGTTCATTTGCTCCACAGCCTTGATCGATTTCTTTGTCCACCATCCTAGATGGACCTGATACCAATTTGGAAGAATCTACTACTAACCAAACCCTAATAACTGAAAAGTTGATAAAAGTAAACAACGGTATTTACCTCTGCCTTATTGAGAGGGGTCAGACCCTTTATATAATAGATAAGATTTGGCCAATAAGCCGGTAAATCTATTCAAATTCTAATACGATCTACAAACTGATTGGACTATTTCCTAAGAAAGATGCTTAATAAACTAGGACTCTAATTAAAGGATACGACTCCACGTTTAATGGGTTGGTCCACATAACAGGATCAGTGCTTGGTCTATCTTGTAGAGGTCAGACCTTTTTATGACAACGTCTTTCCGGTTGAAGTATACGGACATGGAGGTACCCTTTTTGTGGGGAACTTCAGAGAGCTTTATTCAATGAAAGCATTCGTCGAGCAGTAACCCAAGAGACTGCTAATCAGAAAGCTAGTAGTAGTGTCTAACCAACTTTCAGTCACATTAAGCGTACACGACCGTTTGCTGCCCTTATTACATGTTGAATACCAAAAGAAGTAAAACTAAGAGCGAGCTCTCCATTTTCGCTGAGAATTGGTGCTACCATCGAACGATCAGTGTAGCGAGAGTTCCAGAGGTTAACTGCCTCTAGACAGTCGATTTCCATGATCACATGCGTGCAGCCTCATAAAGTAGCAAAAATAATGCCTTTCTCCAGAGCTAGGACCTCGACGATGAGGGGATTCGTGACCTCTAAGAACGGTTACACCATGCACACCTTGAAACCCGAAGAAGATCGAGCAGCAACCCCGACACCAACATTGCCATGATCAAAGTGTATTGCAGCATCCGTATTACTCTAGATCTGAGATGAATCTGGAGGCCGCCAGTGAAATCCGTGCAACACCACAGTTTGTTGTTGGGGCAAATTGAGTAGTGCTAGATCCTCTATGATTCTTCTGGCCGACCTAGCTGGATCTGTCCATTCCTAGTCATAAGTCCATCGATTGCAAGACATCCAGATGGCCCACATCATACAGTGATAATGATCGCTATATTATGTTACAGAACCATTGATCAGACAAGATATATATTTTCCATCTATTAGGGTGAAGCCAAGGGACATGTATCACTACAAAAAAAAGACACTTCCGTGACATTATGGCCCGAACGAAAACTTTTTCTTTTATGGATGGGACACTTCCATGATGATAATTGTGACAAAAACACGTATCATCATATATGTGGTGGGCTCCTACTTCTATGAAAAAATTATGACAGAAAATGGGCTTTTCGTCCTGGGAGGATTGGAGGCACACCTACATGACATTCTTTGGGTCGGCCATGACGTAAACAACCGTGGTAGAAGTGAGGCCGAGGAAATTTTCGAGGAGTTCCCAGTATATGGTCGGTGGTTGGTGATGACCCACAAGTATAGGGGATCAATCGTAGTCCTTTTGATAAGTAAGAGTGTCGAACCCAACAAGGAGCAGAAGGAAATGACAAGCGGTTTTCAGCAAGGTATTTTCTGCAGGCACTGAAATTATCGGTAATAGAGAGTTTGATAGTAAGATAATTCGTAACGGGTAACAAGTAACAAGTGTAGCAAAGGTGCAGCAAGGTGGCCCAATCCTTTTTATAGCAAAGGATAAGCCTGGACGAACTCTTATATAAAGCAAAGCGCTCCCGAGGACACATGGGAATTACTGTCAAGTTAGTTTTCATCATGCTCATATGATTCACGTTCGTTACTTTGATAATTTGATATGTGGGTGGACCAGTGCTTGGGTGATGTCCTTACTTGGATAAGCCTCCCACTTATGATTAACCCCTCTCGCAAGCATCTGCAACTACGAAATAAGAATTAAGATAAATCTAACCATAGCATGAAACATGTGGATCCAAATCAGCCCCTTACGAAGCAACACATAAACTAGAGTTTAAGCTTCTGTCACTCTAGCAACCCATCATCTACTTATTACTTCCCAATGCCTTCCCCTAGGCCCAAATCATGGTGAAGTGTCATGTAGTCGGCGTTCACATAACACCACTAGAGGAAAGACAACATACATCTCATAAAAATATCGAACGAATACCAAATTCACATGATTACTTATTACAAGACTTCTCCCATGTCCTCAGGAACAAATGTAACTACTCGCAAAGCATGTTCATGTTCAATATCAGAGGGGTATTGAATATCATTAAGGATCTGAACATATGATTTTCCACCAAATAAACCAACTAGCATCAACTACGAAGAGTAATCAACACTACTAGCAACCCACAGGTACCATCTAAGGTTTTGAGACAAAGATTGAATACAATAGATGAACTAGGGTTTGAGAGGAGATGGTGTTGGTGAAGATGTTGATGAATATTGACCCTCCCTCGATGAGAGGATCATTGGTGATGACGATGGCTTTGATTTCCCCCTCCGGGAAGGAGGTTTCCCCGGCGGAATCGCTCTGCCAGAGCCCTAGATTGCTCCTGCCCAGGTTCCGCATCGAGATGGCGGCGCTTCATCCCGAAAGCGTCCTTCTTATTTTTTCTAGGTCAAAACACTCCATATAGCAGAAGATGGGCACCAGATGATGGCCAGGGGGGCCACAAGCCCTAGGGGCGTGCCTTGGGGGGGTAGGGCGCGGCCCCCAGGCTTGTGGCCACCTGGTGGGTACCCTTCGGTAGTTTCTTCGCCCATTATTTTATATATATTCCAAAATAATTCTCCATAAAGTTTCAGGACATTTGAAGTTGTGCAGAATTGGTATCTCAGATTTGCTCCTTTCCGGTCCAGAATTCCAGCTGCCGGCATTCTCCCTCTTCATGTAAATCTTGTAAAATAAGAGAGAAAAGGCATAAGTATTGCACCATAAATTGAAATAACAGCCCATAATGCAATAAATATCAACATAAAAGCATGATGCAAGATGGATGTATCAACTCCCCCAAGCTTAGACCTCGCTTGTCCTCAAGCGAAAGCCGAAATCGATAATCATGTCCACATGTTTAGAGATAGAGGCGTCGATAAAATAAAATACGGACATGAGGGCATCATGATCATCTTTTTAAAACAGCAATATATTGTCATATAACTTCTTATGCTAAAGTGATAATTCGTTCACAAGGTAAAGTATGAATTAAAAACTTTATTGAAAACTAACAAACTATGATCTCGGTCATTGAGGCAATTGCAATTTATCATAATGTCGGAAAGAGTCAATGTAAGAGCTTTTATTTAGCAAGTTCACATAGTCAACCATCATTTAATCTTTCATAATTGCTAACACTCACGTGATACTTATGAGATCAAAGTTTCAATCAAACACATAGGAAGATGGGGGCTTATAATTTCGCCTCCCAACCGTTTACCTCAAGGGTAATGTCAACAATAATAATTTATGAACACCTACATCCGAGTGGATATATATGTCTGGATCTTCCCCAACACATAGTGCTTGCCAAAAAGAGAAAATATAAAAGGAAGGGTGAAGATCACCATGACTCTTGTATAAAGGTAGAAGGTGAAAGTAAAAGATACGACCTTCATAGAGGGAAGCAGAGGTTGTCATGCGCTTTTATGGTTGGATGCACGAAATCTTAATGCAAAAGAACGTCACTTTATATTGCCGCTTGTGATAAAGAACTTTATTATGCAGTCCGTCGCTTTTATTTCTTCCATGTCACAAGTTCGTATAAAGCTTATTTTCCTCACACTAAAAGATCATATAGATTTAAAGAGCAATTTTTATTGTTTGCATCGATGACAACTTACTTGAAGGATCTTACTCAATCCATAGTTAGATATGGTGGACTCTCATGGCAAAACTGGGTTGATGGATTTGGATGCACAAGTAGTATCTCTACTTGGTGCAGAAGATTTGGCTAGCATAGGATGAGGAGCAAGCTCGACATGTTGGAGGATCCATGAGAATATAACTTCTATTCGGATATAAGAAACCATAACTCATTATATTGTCTTCCTTGTCCAACATCAACTTATTAGCATATAATATTTTAATGAGTGCTCACAATCATAAAAGATGTCCAAGATAGTGTATTTATATGTGAGACCTCTCTTTCTTTATTACTTCCTATTAATCGCAATAATGACCAATACTATGTTTGTCAACTCTCAACAAATTTCATGCGACATACTTCTTATATGTGAAGTCATCACTCTCCATAAGATTATTATATAATCTTTCTATTTCTTTTATTTTATTCTTTTCCAGGATCAAAGCAAGAAAGCAAAGCCCTCAACTTAAAACTAATCTTTATTATATAACTCTCTCACTCGATTACAAAGATAGATCACAATGCAAAACTCAAAGATTAGATCATACTAAAACTTTTATTCTACTAAATCAAGATATAACCAAAAGGATCGAACTAAGGTAAACGATAATGATAAAGATGTGATGGTGATATGATACGATACCGGGGCACCTCCCCCAAGCTTGGCATAAGCCAAGGGGAGGCCCATACCCATGTATTCAGATCTCTTTCTTCGGAGGTGGTGGTGATGGAGTTGATGATGTGGGAGGCTTGTCCTCTGTCTTCCAAGGTATAGGCTCACCATCGTAGAAGGATGAACGAGTCTCCGGAATCCTCAAATCTACAGCCAAACTCATCCTCTTAAATCTATATTGATACTCATAGTTTTGGTTTTGCAGGTCATAGATCTGGTCTTGGAGATGCGCGATTTTCTCATGAAGCTTGAAGATGGCCTTTCCAATATCATTGGCATCCAGCTTGTGGTCACGGGTGAATTCTGTGATCATGGAGTGATTGGCGTTGAGTCCGCGTTCCACCATCCCTTGGCACTTAAAGACTTCTTGCTCCATCGCTTCGAGCCTGGACTCCACGCTTCCGGTCCTCCTTGGCCCTTGAAAATCCCGGATGTGAAGCACCCCCTCATGTATCTCAATGGCTTGAGGGTGTTGCAGCACCTCTGCAAGGTAGGGGTTGATGACCTTCTCATAGAACTTGTCCTTCGGGGCACTTGGGGACATCATGGCGATCTAGATCTGTTAGAAAAATAGCTTGAAACAAAAACAGAGGATATTGCCATGATACGGTGGTCAAAACCTTTGGGAGATTATATAATGAATTTTTACCGTGCAAAACAAGTATTCTGGGAGAAAAAGGAGTCCGGAGGGCACAAGAGGTGGCCACAAGCCTGGGAGGCGCGCCCCCATGGCTTGTCGCCTCCTCATGCGCTATTCGGACTACTTCTTATTTTCCTAATTTTTTAAATATTCCAAAACGGAGTAAAATTGCTTTTGGGAAAGTTTTGGAGTCGGTTTACTTACCGTATCACATACCTATTCCTTTTCAGGGTTCTGGAGCATTCCGGAAAGTTTCCCTTATGTACTCCTTCGGTGCTATGGCATGAATCATATTATTTTCAACATTGATGGGCATACCTGAGATATAATGTTTGATTCTTTGCCCATTCACCACCTTCGGGTTATTTCCCTCGGCATTGTTGATCTTGATGGTACCGGAATGATAAACTTCTTCGATAATGTAAGGACCTTCCCATTTCGAGAGAAGTTTTCCTGCAAAAAATCTTAAACGAGAATTGTATAGCAAGACATGGTCACCTACATTAAATTCCCGCTTTTGTATTCTTTTGTCATGCCATCTTTTAACTTTATCTTTAAAAAACTTGGCATTTTCATAGGCTTGGGTTCTCCATTCATCAAGTGAGCTAATGTCAAATAACCTCTTCCCACCGGCAAGTTTGAAATCATAGTTGAGTTCTTTAATTGCCCAATAAGCTTTATGTTCTAGTTTGAGAGGTAAGTGACATGCTTTCCCATATACCATTTTATATGGAGACATACCCATAGGATTTTTATAAGCAGTTCTATAAGCCCATAATGCATCATCAAGTTTCGTAGACCAATTCTTCCTAGATCTATTAACAGTCTTTTGCAAGATCAGTTTTATTTCTCTATTACTTAATTCTACTTGACCACTAGACTGAGGATGATATGGAGATGCAATTCTATGGTTAATATCATACTTAGCAAGCAATTTACAGAAAGCACCGTGAATAAAATGTGAACGACCATCAGTCATTAAATATCTAGGGACTCCAAAAACCTCAGAAAAATAACTTATTTAAGCATTTTAATGGAGGTGTTATGATCAGCACTACTAGTTGGAATAGCTTCTACCCACTTAGTAACATAATCAACAACAACCAAAATATGTGTATAGCCATTGGAGGAAGGAAAAGGTCCCATATAATCAAATCCCCAAACATCAAATGGTTCAATAACAAGTGAATAATTCATAGGCATTTCCTGACGTATACTAATGTTACCAATTCTTTGACATTCATCACAAGACAAGACAAACTTACGAGCATCCTTGAAAAGAGTAGGCCAATAAAAACAAGATTGTAATACTTGTGTGCAGTTCTATCTCCAGCATGGTGTCCTCCGTAAGCCTCGGAGTGACATTTGCATAGGATTTGTTCATGTTCATGCTCAGGTACACAACATCTAATAACACCATCTACTCCTTCTTTATAAAGGTGTGGGTGATCCCAGAAGTAATGTCTTAAATCACAGAAAAACTTTTTCTTTTGTTGGTATGTGAAACTAGGTGGTATAAATTTAGCAATAATAAAATTAGCATAGTCTGCATACCATGGAGTATTAGGAGAAGTATTTATAACATCTAATTGTTCATCAGGAAAGCTATCATCAATAGGTAGTGGGTCATCAAGAATATTTTCTAACCTAGACAAGTTGTGTGCTACGGGGTTCTCGGCTCCCTTTCTATCAGTAATATGCAAATCAAATTCTTGTAGCAAGAGAACCCACCTAACGAGTCTAGGTTTAGCATCTTTCTTTTCCATAAGGTATTTAATAGTAGTGTGATCAGTGTGAATAGTTACATTAGAATCAACAATATAAGATCTGAATTTATCACAAGCAAACACAACTGCTAAAAATTCTTTTTCAGTAGTAGCATAATTTCTTTGAGCACTGTCTAGAGTTTTAGTAGCATAATGGATAACATTTAATTTCTTATCAACTCTTTGTCCTAGAACAGCACCAATAGCATAATCACTAGCATCACACATAATTTCAAAGGGTAGGTTCCAATCAGGTGGTTGAACAATAGGTGCAGAAATTAAGGCTTTCTTAAGTATTTCAAATGCTTCCACACAATCATCATCAAAAATGAATGGAACATCTTTTTGCAAAAGATTAGTGAGAGGCCTAGAAATTTTGGATAAGTCTTTAATAAATCTCCTATAGAAACCAGCATGACCAAGGAAGCTTCTTATACCTTTGATATCTTTAGGACACGACATTTTTTCAATAGCATCTACTTTAGCTTTATCAACTTCAGTACCTCTTTCGGAAATTTTATGCCCCAAGACAATACCTTCATTAACCATAAAGTGGCACTTCTCCCAATTCAAGACAAGATTAGCTTCTTCACATCTCTGCAAAACTCGATCAAGGTTGCTTAAGCAATCATCAAAAGAAGTTCAGTATACGAGAAAATCATCCATGAAAACCTCAACAATCTTTTCACAAAAGTCAGAAAATATAGCAGTCATACATCTTTGAAAAGTAGCAGGTGCATTGCATAAACCAAAAGGCATACATCTGTAAGCAAAGGTACCAAAAGGGCATGTAAAAGTAGTTTTTTCTTGATCCTCTTGTGACACAGGTATTTGGGAAAAACCAGAGTATCCATCTAGAAACAAGAAATGTGTATGTTTTGATAGTCTTTCTAGCATTTGATCAATAAATGGCAGAGTATAATAATCCTTCCTAGTAGCTTTATTTAATTTTCTAAAATCAATTACCATCCTATAACCTGTGATAATTCTTTGCGGAATCAATTCATTTTTATCATTGGGAACAACAGTAATACCTCCCTTCTTAGGGACACAATGAACATGACTTACCCATCTACTATCAGCAATAGGATAGATTATACCTGCTTCTAGAAGTTAGTATTTCATTTCTTACCACTTCTTTCATCTTAGGATTCAACCTTCGCTGGTGATCAACAACTGGTTTGGCATCAGGTTCCATATTAATTTTATGCTGACATAGAGTGGGACTATTGCCCATAAGATCATCAAGAATATATCCAATAGCAGCACGATGCTTCCTCAGAGTTTTCAATAATCTCTTTTCTTCATGCTCTGAAAGGTTAGCACTAATAATAACAGGATATATCTTCTTTTCATCAAGATAAGCATATTTCAAAGTATCAGGTAATTGTTTAAGCTCAAACACAGGATCACTCTTGGGTGGAAGAGGATCTCCAGGAGTTTCAACAGGCAAGTTGTGTTTCAAAAACATGCATTTGTTTAAAGAATATCTCATCTATTTCATATCTTTCATTCATAAACATGTCATTTTCATGGTCTAGCAAATATTGTTCTAAAGGATCAGTAGGAGCCACGGCAATAGAAGCAAGACCAATAATTTCATCTTTACTAGGCAATTCTTTATCACGAGGTTGTCTACAGAATTTGGAGAAATTAAACTCATGAGACACATCCCCAAAACTCACGCTAATAGTTTCTTTCTCACAATCTATCTTAGCATTAACAGTGTTCAAGAATGGTCTACCAAATATAATGAGACAAAAATCATCTTGTGGGGAACCAAGAACTAGAAAATCAGTAGAATATTTTATTTTCCAACACAAGACTTCAACATCTCTAACAATCCCAAGTGGTGTGACAGTATCTCTATTAGAAAGCTTGATAGTAACATCAATATCTTCTATTTTAGCATGTAATATAAATGTTTCCTTACCAAATTCCACTTACCAAAGATGCTTCACTCCCCGGCAACGGCACCAGAAAAGAGTCTTGATGACCCAGAAGTATAGGGGATCAATCATAGTCTTTTCGATAAGTAAGAGTGTCGAACCCAACGAGGAGCAGAAGGAAATGACAAGCGGTTTTCAGCAAGGTATTTTCTGTAGGCACTAAAATTATTGGTAACACATAGTTTGATAGTAAGATAATTCATAACGGGTAACAAGTAACAAGTGTAGCAAAGGTGCAGCAAGGTGGCCCAATCCTTTTTATAGCAAAAGATAAGCCTGGACGAACTCTTATATAAAGCAAAGCGCTCCCGAGGACACATGGGAATTACTGTCAAGTTAGTTTTCATCATGCTCATATGATTCGTGTTCGTTACTTTGATAATTTGATATGTGGGTGGACTGGTGCTTGGGTGAGATCTTTACTTGGACAAGCCTCCCACTTATGATTAACCCCTCTCGCAAGCATCCGCAACTACGAAAGAAGAATTAAGATAAATCTAACCATAGCATGAAACATGTGGATCCAAATCAGCCCCTTACGAAGCAACGCATAAAATAAGGTTTAAGCTTCTGTCACTCTAGCAACCCATCATCAACTTATTACTTCCCAATGCCTTCCCCTAGGCCCAAATCATGGTGAAGTGTCATGTAGTCGATGTTCACATAACACCTCTAGAGGAAAGAGAACATACATCTCATCAAAATATTGAACGAATACCAAATTCACATGATTACTTATAACAAGACTTCTCCCATGTCCTCAGGAACAAACGTAACTACTCGCAAAGCATGTTCATGTTCAAGGTCAGAGGGGTATTGAATATCATTAAGGATCTGAACATATGATTTTCCACCAAATAAACCAACTAGCATCAACTACGAAGAGTAATCAACACTACTAGAAACCCACAAGTACCAATCTGAGGTGTTGAGACAAAGATTGAATACAAGAGATGAACTAGGGTTTGAGAGGAGATGGTGCTGGTGAAGATGTTGATGAAGATTGACCCTCCCTCGATGAGAGGATCGTTGGTGATGACGATGGCTTCGATTTCCCACTCCGGGAAGGAGGTTTCCTCGGCAGAATCGCTTGTGGTTACCTGGTGGGTCCCCTCCGGTAGTTTCTTCGCCCAATACTTTTTATATATTCCAAAATAATTCTCCGTAAAGTTTTAGGACATTTGGAGTTGTGCAGAATAGGTATCTCAGATTTGCTCCTTTCCGGTCCAGAATTCTAGCTGCCGGCATTCTCCCTCTTCATGTAAATCTTGTAAAATAAGAGAGAAAAGGCATAAGTATTGTACCATAAATTGAAATAATAGCCCATAATGCAATAAATATCAACATAAAAGCATGATGCAAAATGGACGTAATAGTTGGGCCCGAGCCATGCAGTCGTTTGCGCATTTCTCTCGTACGCGCGCGTGTGTGAGGCATTCGCTAACTGAACCCGAATGAGGCATTCACTTACTAAACACGAGCGATCGATGGATCCATCACACTACTTGCTGAACACACGAGCAATCGATCCCACTACATACTGAAGCCGATCCATCCCTTCGCTGCTAACTGAACCCGAGCAATTTCTTCGCTGCTAACTGAAGCTGATCGATCCCTTAGCTGTCGGATTCAGGGCTCCACAGACCCAAGAAGGTTCGAACTCTGGGGCGTGTGCGAAGATCTCAACCTCTCAAGCCTCGAGCTCGTCGCCCTACAGCCTAGCCTAGCCTGATTCGCGTGAGCAGGGAAGAAGATGAACACGATAGTTTACCTAGGTTCGGGCCACCTTGCGGTGTAAAACCCTACTCCTGCTTTGTGGTGGATTGACCTCACGGGGAGGTTGAGGATGAACTAGTATAGTGGATGAGCTGCCTCGTGAGGGCTCGGGGCTGAGAATGAGTTGACCGACCCCTTCTACGGTGGTGGCTAACCTATATTTATAGGGCCTCGGTCCTCTTCCCTGGAAACTTAGGCGGGAAGGGATATCACAACGCCCAATTTGAAAGGGGACAGGAGGTACACCCTAACACCCTATCCTGACAAAAGGTGGTCTTCTCCTGCAAAGCTTCTGGTCGTGACGAAGCAGTGGGCTCGGCGATGACATCCGTCCTGCCGAGCTCATGGTCTTGGTCTTGTGGCACCGGAATGGAAACCTTTGGAGGGCTCATTGGGAACCCATGTCTGTCCTTGCCCCCTTAGCACTAAAAGGGAAACTGTCTCCTCTGCGCCCGCTGGCGCCTGCCTGGCCTTGGTCGTCATGGCTCACATCATCGCAGCCTCGTGAGGATGGGCACTTGCATAGGAAACTCCGCTCCTCGGGAGGCAGCCTGGGGAGGCCACTCCTCTGGAGGTCTTGGTGTTGTCCATCTCGCGAGGCCAGGGGGCCCTCGCGAGGGTCTTGTCCTGGTAGTCTTGCAGATGGGCCGTACCAGGCCGTCGAAGGAGCCACGCCATGGGCCGCAGGCAGGCAAGTCTGGGTACCCTGGTTCCCAGAACGCCGACTGTAGCCCACGGGCCCAAGACGTGCTTGGGCTGGCTTTGAGGCGAAGCCAAAGGGCAAGGGGGAAGCGCCGCGGGCCCCAAACCGCCTGCGGGCCAGGATGATGCGTGGCGCCTGACGGGACGCGGACGCCTCCGCTCCCCCACGCCATCTTGGCAACTGCTCCAAGTCGGCAAAAGGCCGGGGCGCGTCTGCAGAACCATCATTGCCGTACTGCGCGCTTGCCCTCTGCCTCTTCTCCTCTTCGCAAGCTTGTGCCCCCTTTGCTAGATTCCGCACCAGCTCCAATCCACCTCGCCTCCATGGCCCCCAAGAAGAAGAGGAGCAGGGCTCTGGCAACGACGGAGCCCCCGGCGGGGCCAGAGCTTGCGCTAGGCCAGTCCATCGTGATCAACCGCGAGGGGCTGGACAAGGTTCGGCCAGCGATTGCCGCCGACTCCAGTGAGTGGAAGGCGACGAAGATCTGGTCGGCCTCCCGGTCTTCAGTCAACATGGAGGCTACCAATATCCCTCTCCATCTTCACGCCCTTTTCTCTGGTCTTCTGCCACCATTCTCTGACTTCTTCAACGCCGTGCTTACGCACTACCAGATCCACGCGTTGCACCTGGATCCCAGGTCCATCGTCCTTCTCTCTGCCTTCACGTTCCTTTGCGAGGCCTTCGTGGGGATCGCCCCGTCCGTGGCCCTGCTGCGCCACTTCTTCGCCCTCCAAACAGTCACCGGCAGGCAGCACTCGGGGTGCGTGTCGCTTCGGGCGGTGGCGGTGACTGTGGGCGCCGGCATCGACTTCACACTCTGCCTGGACGCGGCGGGATCCAGAAAGCAGTGGGTGTATGTCGACGCCACCACGTATAGCCCCTTGCTCCTGATCCCAATGGCCTCCACGGAGCTGAACTCTAGTTGGGAGCACGCGGAGCTCATCGACCCGCGGCTTGCGCGGGTCATGGCCAGGCTGACCGTCTTGAGGGAGGTGGGTGTGACGATGGCGATTGTGGAGAGGGAGTTCGTCCGGCAGCGCATCGCCCCACTCCAGCGCCATTCTCGCCCAGTATGGGCCTTCACCGGCCCCGAAGACGCCATGAGGCTCCAGAAGCCTTCGCTTCCCTCCAACACTCTGCTAGCGGTGCTTCGTCTCCTGACCGGCGGGGAGCCCGCTAAACTCCCTGAAGGAGGGTCCCCCTTGTATACTTACCCGAATGGGGCTGCCTTCGGCGGCAAGATGCCATGCTTCAACGAGTGGGGGCTGCTTCCCAAGGACCACGTAGGGCCCCGCGACAACCCCCTGCTGGTGACCCCAGGGTCCGAGGGTCTAGAACCATGCGCCCCTGCGAGAACCACAGGGGGGCTTCCTGCACCGCGCGCTCCTCAAGCACCAGTTCCCACTCCAGCGAGCGGCGGAGGAGACGCCTTGCCCGGGGACACAGCCTCCACGCCCGAAGTGGGTGGACACATGTCGGGCTCCAACATGCTACCCTTCAGCCCTCGCACATCCCGAAGGAGGAAGGAGTCCGATGGCCGCCGCAGCCCGGCCTCGAGGGCCATGAAGAGGAGGAGGTGGATTGCCGCGGACGAGTAAGCACCCCGCCTTCCTTGATCCTCGCGCGTCATGCTTTTTTGACTCTTGTTCCTCAGGTTCTCCTCCGACGAAGGAAGGGGCATGCCTCAGGCGCCGCCTCCGGAGGGCACCGGTCCTGTCGCGACCTTGTGCCTCAGGAGCCTAGCGATTGCGCGCAAGGATGCACCCGCACGCGAGTCGAGGCTGACCCTGGGGGGCTTTGGGCCTGTGTTGCCGGTGTCTCTCTTCATGGGCGGCCTCCGGATTGCGGGGGCAGTGCCAAGGGCTCCCACGCTGATTCTTGCCGGTAGCTGGGCAGCTTGCATGACGACGCCATCTTCAAGCAGCGGGGCGAGCCCGCATCGGGCCCCTCTTGGGCCGGAGGAACGAGCGAAGGAGTTCCAGCCCCCGGGCCCCTGCCGGAGATGGACGAGTCTTCGCGCGCCTCCCCAGCCGATTGGGGCGCGGAGGAAAACCCCGGCTAGGCATTGGAGCTTGCACGCGGCCGCAGCGCCGTCCGGCATGGCCTTCTTCAGGAGGCGGCGAGCGCGCTAGGCCGCCTTGGGGTGGTGCTTGGCGATGTCGACACACGTCTTGAGGCGGAGCGCCTACACCTAGCGCGCGAATGGCACCAGCTAGAAGCCGCCATCAACTTTGGTCGTCTGCAACGCGAGCATGCTCGCGCGAAGGCGGAGGAGTCCTTTGCTGCGGCGAGGGAGGCTCGCGATCGCGCCCTAGAGGAGGCCCGAGCTACAGATTGTCGGCGCGAGGTGGCCGAGGGGCGCGAGAAGGAGCTTCAAGCTTCAAACGCCGTCCTCGAGCGGCAAGTCCAGGCGCGCAAGGCTACACTCGCTGCCTCGGCGGGCGGGCCACCCACGGGCGAGACGAGGCTCTGGATGCTCAAGGACGCACTGGCACTGGAGGCGCTGGACCAAAGCCTGGAGCGCGAGCGGCTGGAGGTGATGGAGCACAAAGTGGCCGCCGCTGAGGACGCCCTTGCCTCCCGGGAGGCAACGATCCAGAGAGAGGATGACGAGAAGGTGGCGGGGGTCTGCCAGGCTCTCGCAGAAGAATACCGCTAGAAATTGGAGCACCAGGAGGCTCGCTTCTGCATGCGGTGCAGCGAGCTGAAGAGCGAGGCCGACGGCCTCAAGGAGGAGCTAGCCGCGGCGGAGCGACGCGAGAAAGCCGTGGCCAAGGCTGAGCTGTCCTTCCTCTATAGGCAGGTGGAAGGCGTTTCCTCCCTTGTGGAGAAAGCTTCGGACGAGGCGAGCCGGGCCTGGGTGCTGCAGCGCGAGCGCTCCCAGATGTTCCAGGACCTCGGGCATAGGGCCAACCAGGCCTTGAGCGGCATTTGTGACGAGAACGTCTCCAGCCGGCTTGTTGCTGACGACACTGGTTACCTCGGCTTCTTTGCCAAGGTCGTGGAGCGCCTCGAAGGTGGGGCCGAGAGGTCGTGCCAGCTCGTCGAGGAGAGGAGCCACAGCCTTCTTGTGCACGCGTTCTCATGTGTCTTCAGCCACCTCCTCCGCTCCGATCCTGACTTCGACTTTGAGGCGGCGATAGCCCCCGTACCTAGAGCAATCCAAGGCACCCTGGCGGACTGGGTGGCGGATCATGTGGATGATCTGATCGCAGAGCTTGCCCCTGCTGGCGACTTGGGTCCACTTGAGATAGAGGAACATGGGGCTGGCGATGACGACAACAGCAGCAGCAACGGTGGTGGCGCGTCTCCTTATGCTACCTTTCCCCTGTTCCCTGTTAAGATTTTGGATGCGACCCCGTGGGGATGTGAAAGTACTTTTGAAAGAAACTTCTCTATGATGTATTAAGCAACATTGCACTCCCTTATGTTGCCTTCCCTTTGCTTTTCGCGCGCCCGCAGCCCCTGAGCAGGGGCGGGTCGTTACTGTTACGCCGAGTTGCGGTGTCCGGCCAAGGTCAGGAGGCGGGCACCTGCCGAAGACCTCAGGCCACGCCTACCCGCAGGCTCGCTCGAGAGCGCCGCGCGAGGATCCGGACACCAAAGTCTTGGAGAGGTGCGTGCGCGGGCAGGTCCGCGGCTGCGGTGGCCTGGGCCCTCAGGGCAACTTCAGCGCCGCTGGGCTGACCCAAGCGTGCACACCGTGCCTAGCCCCCACTCGCGGGGCGCGACGGAGGGAGCCACGGGTTGCCCCCACCCTTCGCAAGGACGGAAATCAAGAGAAGAAGCACCACGGGAAGAAGAAAGAGAATCCCCCCTTTTCCAAATAAAGACGCGAGAACCTCAAATTTATTCCAAAAAATGGCAAATTTGGTTACAAGAGAAAGCAAAGAACAGCCGCGTCCGGCACCTAAACTAGTCTTCCCACCAATGCGGAGCATGGGGCCTCCACTGGGCATGGGCATAGTCGCTGATTGACCGTGTCGTCCACCAGCGCAGAGCATGGGGCTTCCACTGGCGTGGGCATAGTTGTTGTAAGACCGTGTCGTCCGCCAGCACGGAGCATGGGGATTCCACTGGGACGTGGGTGGGAGCCCCCGTGAGGCTCAGGGGCAGCGCTCAGGAGACTCCGGGGTGTGTACAGCCCCACTCATTATTACGTGAGAGTGTCACGGGCGGAGATTTGAAGAGGCATAAGGCGGTCGCCTGCCTCCAGCGTGGGGACCCTGCCCCTTGCCCTTAGCTGCGCGCCGACATGCCTGAGGTTTAGGCAGCCCTGGGTGGGGTCTCTGGCCTAGCGACCATCGGTGGGCAGTGCGACGCGCCACCCCGTTGGCCGCAGGCCGCTCAACCGGCTCGCGGTGCCAGCTTCATGGCTCCACCCGAGCCTTTTTGGCCCTGAGGCCCCCGCCGTCGAGCGGCCATGGCTCAGGTGGTCGCGGGCCGTCATGAGGCTCCCTGGCCTCGTGGGCTCCTCAAATTCCTGGGACCCCCGGGGACCCTATCCTGGTCCAGGGCGCCGCCTTACGCCTGGCGTGCCCCGGTTAGCATAATATGTTCTGAAAATATCTGTTACAGCGGTCGAGGCCCTGGGATAGGCCCGCTTGCTGTCCCCGGGCTTCATGAGGTCCTGCGGATCTCAAGGGCTATGCCAACGGAGGCCTGCCCTTCGCCAACCCGCAGGCCCTTCAGCCTCGCCGATCGCCAGCCCCGCCGTCGTGTCATGATGGCCAGGAGGTGGCTCACCGCGGTGCCTCCCACGGGGAGCCTCCTAGCTTGCCTGAAGCTCGGGGAAGCATTTCCCGATCCTGGAGGGAGATCTTGTTCGTCTCCTTTCCGCCACACGGCCTACTGGGACCTCTCCAGAAGGACGAGCAGACGCAGCAAGGGCATGCCCGAGCCTGCGGCAAGGGTCGCGGTACAAGCGGGGGACAGAGGGGCTCCGTACCCCCGCAGGCGACGCCGAGCAGCTCGGCGACCCGGTCAAGCCAGGCGGCGTGGTCGCCGTCGGTGGGGCGGTATCGTAGTAATTCGCGCGCCGCAAGGAGCGCGGCTTGCACGCCCGTCAACCCCCATTGGGTGCGGAGGGGCGGCGCCGTGGCGGTGCCAGCCGAGGGCGCGACGGCTCGCCCGTTGCACTGCGCGAGGGGTGGCGGCGATGAACCCTGCCGTTGATGACGGTGCACCGAGGGAGGCGGGGTGCGACGGGGAATGCCGCAGCGGGAGGGCACCACCTGATCGGAGCGCACGGCCCACCGCTCGGCGCGGGCTCGGCTAGCTCTTGTGATGGCAAGGTGAGGATGGAGCGTGGTTGATGAGGAGGCGAGGCTATGACACGCCGCTCCCTGGCGCGCCAAATGTCGGATTTAGGGCTCCGCAGACCCAAGAAGGTTCAAACTCTGGGGCGTGTGCGAAGATCTCAACCTCTCAAGCCTCGAGCTTGTCGCCCTACGGCCTAGCCTAGCCTGATTCCCGTGAGCGGGGAAGAAGATGAACATGGCAGTTTACCCAGGTTCGGGCTACCTTGCGGTGTAAAACCCTACTCCTGCTTTGTGGTGGATTGACCTCACGGGGAGGTTGAGGATGAACTAGTACAGTGGATGAGCTGCCTCGCGAGGGCTCGGGGGTGAGAATGAGTCGACCGACCCCTTCTACGGTGGTGGCTAACCTATATTTATAGTGGCCTCGGTCCTCTTCCCTGGAAACTTAGGCGGGTAGGGATACCACAATGGCCAATTTGAAAGGGGACAGGAGGTACACCCTATCCTGACAAAAGGTGGTCTTCTCCTGCAAAGCTTTTGGTCATGACGCATCAGTGGGCTCGGCGATGACATCCGTACTACCGAGCTCGTGGTCTTGGTCTTGTGGCACCGGAATGGAAACCTTTGGAGGGCTCCTTAGGAACCCACGTCTGTCCTTGCCCCCTTAGCACCGAAAATGAAACTATCTCCTCTGCACCCGCTGGCACCCGCCTGGCCTTGGTCGTCATGGCTCACGTCATCGCAGCCTTGTGAGGATGGGCACTTGCATAGGAAACTCCGCTCCTCGGGAGGCAGCCAGGGGAGGCCGCTCCTCTGGAGGTCTTGGTGTTGTCCGGCTCGCGAGGCCAGGGGGCCCTTGCGATGGTCTTGTCTTGGTAGTCTTGCAGATGGGCCGTACCAGGCCATCGAAGGAGCCACGCCATGGGCCGCAGGCAGGCAAGTCTGGGTACCCTGGTTCCCAGAATGCCGACATTAGCTGCTAAATGAACCCGAGCGACCGATCCCTTTGTTGCTGCTTACTGGAGCCAATCGATCGATGCGTTGCACCGAGCACCCGTGCAAGACGTTAGTTTGTGACCTAGTCGATTGGTTGCCTCTCGATGAACAGTGGCTGTTGTTGCCGCGCGCGTGATACACGTAGTAGACTGAGTCGATACTTGCATCGATCGAGCTGCTTGCATGAGATGTGGTGAGTTGACTTAGGCGGTTGGCTGGCTGTGTATATATAGTTCCTGTTGTTGCCGCCCACTCGTACGCCCCACCCCAGCTGGTGGGTATTAGATGAACAGGACCCTGTGGTAGTAGGCGGTTGGCGCTGGATTAATAGGACCCAGAGGAGGCCGTGTCGCGGTACGCCACACCCCAGCCGATTGGGGGGGTGGATGAACAAGACCTCTCGAAGGATTTAGGAAGTTTGCAGATGAACAATAGCCCATGGAGGCCGGAGGAAGTAGACCATCGATGAATAGTTGATATTTCTCCAACGTATCTACATTTTTTTTATTTTTTCATGCTATTATGTTACCAATCTTAGATACTTTTTATGCAATTTTATATCTTTTTGGGAACCAACCTATTAACCCAGTGCCTAGTGCCAGTTGTTGTTTTCTGCTTGTTTTTGGTTTTCCAGAAAATCTGTACCAAACGGAGTCCAAACGCTACAAAACTTTTTGACAAATTTTTCTGGATAAAAGAGACCCTAGAAGCTTCGAGACCAGACCCGATGAGAAGCGAGCGGATGAAAAGGCAACAGGGCGCGCCCAGGGGGTAGGGCGCGCTCTGATGCCTTGTGGTCCCCATGTACCTCTGTCTGAGCTAATTCCACTTCTATAAATTCTCAAATATTGGTAAATCCCCAGAGAGCCACCCGAAACAATTTTGCCGCCGCCGCAGGCTTCTGTTCTTTCGCGATCCCATCTGGAGGCCTTTCTCGGTACTCTGCCGGAGGGGGAATCGATCACGAAGGGCTTCTACATTAACCTTGCAGCCCTTTCGATGATGTGTGAGTAGTTCACCACGGACCTATCGGTCCATAGCTAGTAGCGAGATGGCTTCTTCCCTCTCTCTCTCTCTCTGATCTTCAATACATTGTGCTCCTCGATCTTCTTGGAGTTCTACCCGAAGTAATCTTCTTTTGCGGTGTGTTCGTTGGGATCCGATGAATTGTGTGTTTATGATGAGATTATTCATTGAAAGTAATTGAATATTTTTTTAACTTTATTATGCATGATTATTATAGCTTTGTATTTCTCTTTGATCTATCCGTTTGGTTTGGCTAACGATTTATCTTCAGTGTGAGAGGTGCTTTGTAGTGAGTTCAATCTTGTGGTGTCCTCACCCAGTGACAGAAAAGGTAGTGAAGAACGTATTTGTATTGTTGCCAATAAGGCTAAAATGACGGGGTTTAATCATATTGCTTGGTTTTATTCTGTCTACATCATGTCATCTTGCTAAAAGCATTACTCTGTTTGTCATGAACTTAATACCATAGATGTAGGCAGGAGTCGGTCGATTGGTGGAGTAATAGTAGTAGATGCAGGCAGGAGTCGGTCTATGTGTCACAGACGTGATGCCCATATATGTGACCATTGCCATGAATAACATCATAACTATGCGCTTTTTTATCAATTGCCCAACAGTAATTTGTCTACCTATCGTATGCTATGTCTCGAAAGACAAGCCTCGAGTGAAAACTATGGCTCTTGGGTCTACTTTAATCATATTACTAAAACCAAAAATTCCTGGCTGCAATTTTACTCGTTTTATTATGCTTTTCAATTTATATATCTACCACTACCAGATTTAATCCTTGCAAGTAACAAGTTCAAGGGGATTGACGACCCTCTTGCCCGCATTGGGTCCAAGTATTTGCTCTTGTGTGTGCAGGTGTTGTTCACTAGGATTTGCGTGGTTCTCCTATTGGTTCGATAACCTGGGTTCTCAATTAGGGAAATACTTATCAGCTACTATATTGCTTCACCCTTCCTCTTTGGGGAAAATCCCAACGCAGCTCACTGATGTCTACTACACAACTTGTTCTTGTAGACTCATGTTGGGCCTCCAAGCGCAGAGTTTTGTAGGACAGTAGCAATTTTCCCTCAAGTGGATGAGCTAAGGTTTATCAATCCGTGGGAGGCGAAGGATGAAGATGGTCTCTCTCAAACAACCTGCAACCAAATAACAAAGAGTCTCTTGTGTCCCCAACACACCAAATACAATGGTAATTTGTATAGGTGCACTAGTTCGGTGAATAGATGGTGATATAAGCATAGTAATGATAGTAGATATTGATTTTTGTAATAGGAACAATAAAAAACCGCAAGGTAGCAATTGATAAACCGAAGCACAAATAGTATTGCAATGCTTGAAAATGAGGCCTAGGGTCCGTACTTTCGCTAGTGCAATCTCTCAACAATTCTAATATAATTGGATCACATAACAATCCCTCAACGTGCGATGAAGAATCACTCCAAAGTTCCTATCTAGCGGAGAACATAAGAAGAAATTGTTTGTACGGTACGAAACCACCTTAAAGTTATTCTTTCTGATCGATCTATTCAAGAGTTCATACTAAAATAACACAAAGTTATCCTTTCCAATCGATCTATCCAAGAGTTCGTACTAAAATAACACCATATGATACACATCAACCGACTCTAATGTCACCTATATACTCCATTGTCACCGTGAGTATCCGTGAGTTGATTATACAATATGCATCAAGCAATTTCAGATTCATAAAACTCAATCCAACACAAAGAACCCCAAAGAGTGCCCCAAGATTTCTACCGGAGAAACAAAGACGAGAACGTGCATCAACCCCTATGCATCGATTACACCAATGTCACCTCGGGAATCCACGTGTTGAGTGCCAAAACATATATCAAGTGAATCAATATGATACCCCATTGTCACCACGGGTTTTCATAGCAAGACATAGATCAAGTGCTCTCAAATCCATAAAAGTATTCAATCCGATAAAACGAAATCTCAAAGGGAAAACTCAATTCATCACAATAAGATAGAGAGGGAGAAACAACATATGATCCAACTATATTAACAAAGCCCGTGATACATCAAGATCATGCCAAATCAAGAACACGAGAGAGCGAGAGATTAAACACATAGCTACTGGTACAAACCCTCAGCCCCGAGGGTGGACTACTCCCTCCTCATCATGGTGGCCGCCGGGATGATGAAGATGGCCACCGGTGATGATTTCCCCCTCCGACAGGGTGCCGAAATGGGGTCTAGATTGGTTTTTTGTGGCTACAGAGGCTTGCGAGGGCGGAACTTCTGAGCTAGGGTTATTTCTGGGGGTTTCTATATTTATAGGATTTTTTGGCGTCGGTGTCATGCCAAGATGGGCATTGAGGTGACCACAACCCACCTGCACACGGGCAAGGGCCCTGGCGCGCCCAGGGGGGTTGTGCTCACCTCCTTCACCTTCTGGTCCTCCCACGAAGTTTCTAGTGCCTCGTTTGTTCCAAAAAAAAATCGTCAAAAAGTTTCGTTGCATTTGGAGAACTTTTATTTCTGCAGAAAAAACAACACCACGGTAGTTCTGCTGAAAACAGCGTCAGTCCGGGTTAGTTCCATGCAAATCATACCAAAACCATATAAAATTGTTGTAAACATGGCATGAATACTTCATAAATTATAGATAAGTTGGAGACATATCAGCATCCCCAAGCTTAATTCCTACTCGTCCTCGAGTAGGTGAATGATAAAAGAAATAATTTATGAAGTATGAATGCTAGCAAAGTGCATAAGTTTGATCAATGATAATTTCAATCACTTTTCCTAGCATCATAATAGCAACTCTTTCTCATAAAACTCATCATGATAAAGTAGCAATTGAAAGCAGAATTTTTGTTGTGGAACGCTACCTATCATATTCATCATATACTCTTTCTTTTGTACCATGGACATTTGGACTTGAATATTCAAAGCAATAGTCTATAATTTGACATGAAGACATCAATACTCAAGCATACTAACAAGCAACCATGTCTTTCAAAATATCAATGCTAAAGAAATCTATCCCAAGCCCATTATGCTCAATCATTGATCCATTCATGAAACACACTCAAATATTAGCTACATACAATGCACAAGTATGACAATAGTGCTCCCAAGTTGGTGGTTTATGATGTCTACTACACAACTTGTTCTTGTAGACCCGTGTTGGGCCTCCAAGCGCAGAGTTTTGTAGGACAGTAGCAAATTTCCCTCAAGTGGATGACCTAAGGTTTATCAATCCGTGGGAGGCGTAGGATGAAGATGGTCTCTCTCAAACAACCCTGCAACCAAATAATAAAAAGTCTCTTGTGTCCCCAACACACCAAATACAATGGCAAATTGTATAGGTGCACTAGTTCGGCGAAGAGATGGTGATAAAAGTGTAATATAGATGGTAGAAATATATTTTTATAATCTGAATAAATAAAAACAGCAAGGTAGCAAGCGATAAAACGGAGCACAAACGGTATTGCAATGCTTGAAAACAAGGCCTAGGGTCCGTACTTTCGCTAGTGCAATATCTCAACAATGCCAATATAATTGGATCATATAACTATCCCTCAACGTGCGATGAAGAATCGCTCCAAAGTTCTTATCTAGCGGAGAACATAAGAAGAAATTGTTTGTAGGGTACGAAACCACCTCAAAGCTATTCTTTCCGATCAATCTATCCTAGAGTTCGTACTAAAATAAGACCAAGTTATTCTTTCCGATCGATCTAACCAAGAGTTCGTACTAAAATAACACCATATGACACACATCAACCAACTCTAATGTCACCTAGATACTCCAATGTCACCGCGAGTATCCGTGAGTTGATTATACGACATGCATCAAACAATTTCAGATTCATAATACTCAATCCAACATAAAGAACCTCAAAGAGTGCCCCAAGATTTCTACCGGAGAAACAAGGACGAAAACATGCATCAACCCCGATGCATAGATTACCCCAATGTCACCTCGGGAATCCGTGAGTTGAGTGCCAAGACATAGATCAAGTGCTCTCAAATCCATAAAAGTATTCAATCCGATAAAACAAAATCTCAAAGGGAAAACTCAATTCATCACAAGATAGAGAGGGGAAAACACCATATGATCCGACTATATTAACAAAGCCCACGATACATCAAGATCATGACATCTCAAGAACACGAGAGGGAGATATTAAACACATAGCTACAGGTACAAACCATCAGCCCCGAGGGTGGACTACTCCCTCATCATCATGGTGGCTGGCGGGATGATGAAGATGGCCACCGGTGATGATTTCCCCCTCCGGCAGGGTGCCGGAATAGGGTCTAGATTGGTTTTTGGTGGCTACAAAGGCTTGCGGCGGCGGAACTTCTGATCTAGGGTTGCCCTGAGGGTTTTTGGAATATTTGGCAATTTATAGGGCGAAGAGGCAGTGCGGGAGGCCACCGAGGTGGGCACAACCCACCGTGGCGCGCTTGGGGGCCCAGGCACGCCCTGGTGGGTTGTGCCCCCTCGGGGCACCCCCTAGGTGCTGCTCTGGCCCATTGGATGTCTTCTGGTCCATAAAAAATCCACAAAAAGTTTCGTGGTGTTTGGACTCCGTTTGATATTGATTTCCTGCGATGTAAAAAATAAGCAAAAAACAGCAACTGGCACTGGGCACTGGATCAATAGGTTAGTCCCAAAAAATGATATAAAGTTGCTATAAAATGATTGTAAAACATACAAGAATGATAATATAACAGCATGAATACTTCATAAATTATAGATACGTTGGAGACGTATCAGCATCCCCAAGCTTAATTCCTACTCGTCCTCGAGTAGGTAAATGATAAAAGAAATAATTTATGAATTGTGAATGCTAGCAAAGTGCACATGTTTGATCAATGACAATTTCAATCACTTTTCCTAGCATCATAACAGCAATTCTTTCTTATAAAACTTCTCATGTTAAAGTAGCAACCAATTCACATGTTAAGGTTCAAACAATGAATTCTATTAAAACTCAACAACCTATGTTCCCAGTCACCAAACAATTGCAATTCAACTTATTCAACAGAGTCAAAGTAAGAGCTCCACATACTCAACCATCATATAGTCTTCTATGATTGCTAACACTCACCGCACACACATGAGCAAAACGTTTCAACCGGACACATAGAAAGATAGGGGCTTATAATTTCGCCTCCCAACGTATTCACCTCAAGGGTGATGTCAACAATAATAACTCATGCCACCCATATCCAACTGGACATATGTGCCTAGATCTTTCCTCACCACATGATGCTTGCCAAAGGAGTAAAATAAAAAGGAATAGAGAGAAAAACTTTGACTCTTGCATAAAAGTAAATACATAAAAGTAAAAGATAGGCCCTTCGTAGAGGGAAGAAGAGGTTGCCATGCGCTTATTTGTTTGTATGCTCAACCCCTTAGTGCAAAATAACGTCACGTTATATTGCCCCTTGCGATGGCAACCTTTATTATGCAGTCTGTCGCTTTTATTTCTTTACCATCACAAGTTCGTACAACGCTCAATTTTCTCTTACACTAAATGATCTTACACTTTTAGAAGCAATTTTTATTACCTTATTGCACCGATGACAACTTACTTGAAGGATCTTACTCAATCCATAGGTAGGTATGGTGGACTATTGAAAATAAGATTTGGGTTTAAGGGTTTTTGGATGCACAAGTAGTATCTCTACTTAGTGCGGAATTTTTGGCTAGCAAAGATGGGGGGCAAGCACCACATGTTGAAGGATCTATGACAATATAACTTCTATGTGAATATGAACAAACATAAATCATTACGTTGTCTTCCTTGTCCAACGTCAACAATTTTGGCATATAATATTTTGATGGGGGCTCACAATCACAAAATATTTCCAAGATAGTGTATTTGCATGTGAAAGTTCTCTTCCTTCTACTTATCATTCATGAATTGCTTGTATGACCAATATTGTGATTGTCAAGCCTCAAAAGATTTCACTTTCTAAACCCAATGTGAAGCTACCACTAGGCATGATATGAACATATAATTTCAACTTCATGATATTCAATTCATTCAACAATTTACTCATAGGATATAAGTGAAGCACAAGAGTAAATGACAAGCTACTCCAAAAAGATATAAGTGAAGATCAAGCGAGTAGTTAAGTAAATAGGTAGCTAATTGTGGACTCTCTCTTATTTAAAAACTTTCAGATCTAAGTATTTTATTAAAACATCAAGCAAAACAAAACAAAATGACATTCCAAGAATAGCACAACTCATGTGAAGAAGCAAAAACTTAAGCTCAACCGATACTAACCGATAATTGTTGATGAAGAAAGGTGGGATGCCTACCGGGGCATCCCCAAGCTTAGATGCTTGAGACTTCTTGAAATATTATCTTGGGGTGCCTTGGGCATCCCCAAGCTTGAGTTTTTGCGTCTCCTTAATTCCTTTTATATCACAGTTTCCCTAAATCTTAAAATCTTCATACACACAAAACTCAACAAGAACTCATGAGATAAGTTAGTATAAACCAATGCAAAAACCTTATCATTCTCTACTGTAGCAAATCACAAAAATTATTATTCAACATTGCATACTAAATTTCTCTGCATATTTAATACTCCTATCCTCAAATAGAATCATTAAACAAGCAAACATATGCAAACAATGCAAACATAACAGCAATCTGCCAAAACAGTATAGTTTGTAAAGAATGCAAGAGTACCAATACTTCTTTAACTCCCAAAATTATGAAAATTTACCAAACTGTAGAAAATTTATCAGAGCTTACTGTACAAAAAGTTTCAACATTTTATCACATTCTGAATTTTCTCGGGAATTTTTGCAACATCGATAATCTTTCTGTTTTGAAACAGCAACTCATATACTTGCAAAATGAGTATGGTAAAGGCTATCGTTGACATTTTTATTGAAAATAAAGATGCAACACATTATTATAAATAAAAGCAAGCAAATCCTAACAAGAAAATGATGCTCCAAGCAAAACACATATCATGTGACGAATAAAAATGTAGCTCCAAGTGAGGTTACCGATAATGTTGAAGACGAAAGAGGGGATGCCTTCCGGGGCATCCCCAAGCTTAGTTGCTTGGATCTTCCTTGGATATTTAACTTGGTGTGCCTTGGGAATCCCCAATCATAGGGTCTTGTTACTCCTTATTCTCCTCATATCGACATCTCACCCAAAACTTGAAAACTTCAATCACACAAAACTTAACAAAACTTCGTGAGATAGGTTAGTATGATAAAGAGCAAACCATTTCACTTTGGTACTGTCAAAGACAAGATTAATAATTGTTTTCACACAATTCCTACTGTAGCATATCATTTCCACAATTTATATTGAGCAATATAAGCCATAGAAACTAGAAAACAAGCAAACTATGCATTGAAAACAGAATCTGTCAAAAACAGAACAGTCTGTAGTAATATGTACTCCAACCATACTTCTGCTACTCCAAAAATTCTGAAAAATTAGGAAAACTTAAATAATTTGCATATCTATCACCTGTAAAAAAATTCAGATCAAAATCATGTTCCGGTGAATTTTCTAAATTCCTGGACTGGGCGCAAAAGTTTCTGTTTTTGCACAGATTCAAGTCAACTATCATCCACACTATCCCAAAGGCTTTACTTGGCACTTTATTGAAACAAAAGCAATAAAACATGATTACTACAGTAGAATAATCATGTGAACACACAAAAACAGTAGGTAAAAGTGTTGGGTTGTTTCCCAACAAGCGCTTTTCTTTAATGCCTTTTAGCTAGGTATGATAAGTTCAATGATGCTCGCATAAAAGATAAGGATTGAAACATAACAAGAGCATCATGAATCATAAGTTCCTCTCTCATAATAATTTTCAGAAGCATCATGAATAGATTCATCAATATAACCATCACATAAAACATTCTTTTCATGATCCCCAAGCATAGAAATTTTATTACTCTCCACATAAGAAAATTTCTCCTCATTCAAAATCGTGGGAGTATCATATGAAAATCGAATACTATAAATTGTTCCCACATTAAAAGATTAATGTTCAGGAAAAGGGTAATCATCACTACTTTTTATAACATAAGTATCATCACAATAATCATCATAAGTAGCAACTTTGTTCTCATCATAGATAGGAGGCATGTAATCATCATAGCAAATTTGATCATTCAAAGTAGGGAGACTAAAAAGATCATTTTCATTAAGCATAGCATCCCCAAGCTTGGGACAAACATTAATTGCAGCAAATAAATTCTCAAACATGTCATTCTCATCAAACATAGCATCCCCAAGCTTGTGGCTTGGCATATCATAAGCATAATCACCCTCATCATTAATATTATGAATAGCACCAACGGTATAACAATTGTTATCATCATAATTTCCCAAGTTGGTGCCAAAAAGATTTCCAAGATTATAAGAAGTATCATTATCTTCCCAATCATAATCATCACAACAAGCAATAGGCATAACAAAATCATCATCAAGTGCATCATCTTCCATAATTAATTTTGATTCATTTTCATGAGGCACAACAATAATAGAGGCAACATCGTTTGGGAGAGATACCTTTTTACCTTTATTCTTTCTTCTTTTATTCTTCTTCACCACATCATGTGTGGGTTTAATAAATCTTTTCAAGCTTCTTATTGATGAGATTGGTTGAATAGGGAGCTCCTCCTCGTTACCTGATTCATCATAATAAACACTAGGAGGGTATTGGGAAATATTTTCCCTTTCATTAGAACTCTCTTCATATTCTATTTGTTTTCTTATCTTTAGATAGTTGGAAATATAAGGATTCTCAATGCAATTTACCGCACAAAACATATAAATTTCCTCTAGATCAAAATCAAGAAATCTCTCAAGATTAAATTTTGGAATACCCTTAGTTATACGTTTCATTTCTTCATAGCCCAAAAGAAGACTAAGCTCTTTATGATGCTCAAGGGTAATCAAGTTATCACAATTTTTGGACACGATTTGATCATGAAAGAATTTGCATTGGAGATTTAAATGACCATGTTCATTGCAAAGTTCACAAGGATGGCGAAAAAAATTAAATCTTTCAGCACAACCATCTAGCCTCTCTTGCAATTTTTTCATTTCTAAATATTTATGCCTCTTACAAAATCTATCTTCCCTTTTTGGTGTGCCATTGCACTCCCAATTCACTCCGCAAAAATTGACATTCTTATAGGATACATTTTTCTCATGACTAGTGCAATAATCATTAGCATTTTGGATATTCAAGGAATTCATACTAACAACATTGCAATCATGTTCATCATTCAAATATTTTGTGCCAAACATTTTATTGACTTCTTCTTCTAACAATTGAGCACAATTTTCCGATCCTTCGTTTTCAAGAAAGATATTATAAAGATGATCAATAATATGATGCAACCTCAATTCCATTTTTTTATGTAGTTTTCTTTTATAAACCAAACTAGTGATAAAATAAGAAACTAAAAGATTCAATTGGAAGATCTAAAGATATACCTTCAAGCACTCACCTCCCCGGCAACGGCGCCAGAAAAGACCTTGATGTCTACCACACAACTTATTCTTGTAGACTAATGTTGGGCCTCCAAGCGCAGAGTTTTGTAGGACAGTAGCAAATTTCCCTCAAGTGTATGACCTAAGGTTTATCAATCCGTGGGAGGCGTAGGATGAAGATGGTCTCTCTCAAACAACCCTGCAACCAAATAATAAAAAGTCTCTTGTGTCCCCAACACACCAAAAAAATGGAAAATTATATAGGTGCACTAGTTCGGCGAATAGATGGTGATAAAAGTGTAATATGGATGGTAGAAATATATTTTTATAATCTGAATAAATAAAAACAGCAAGGTAGCAAGCGATAAAACGGAGCACAAACGGTATTGCAATGCTTGAAAACAAGGCCTAGGGTCCGTACTTTCGCTAGTGCATTCTCTCAACAATGCTAATATAATTGGATCATATAACTATCCCTCAACGTGCGATGAAGGATCACGCCAAAGTTCTTATCTAGCGGATACATAAGAAGAAATTGTTTGTAGGGTACGAAACCACCTCAAAGCTATTCTTTCCGATCAATCTATCCTAGAGTTCGTACTAAAATAACTCCAAGCTATTCTTTCTGATCGATCTAACCAAGAGTTCGTACTAAAATAACACCATATGATACACATCAACCAACTCTAATGTCACCTAGATACTCCAATGTCACCGCGAGTATCCGTGAGTTGATTATATGACATGCATCAAACAATTTCAGATTCATAATACTCAATCCAACACAAAGAACCTCAAAGAGTGCCCCAAGATTTCTACCGGAGAACAAGGACGAAAACGTGCGTCAACCCCTATGCATAGATTACTCCAATGTCACCTCGGGAATCTGCGAGTTGAGTGCCAAGACATAGATCAAGTGCTCTCAAATCCATAAAAGTATTCAATCCGATAAAACAAAATCTCAAAGGGAAAACTCAATTCATCACAAGATAGAGAGGGGAAAACACCATATGATCCGACTATATTAACAAAGCCCACGATATATCAAGATCGTGACATCTCAAGAACACGAGAGAGAGAGATTAAACACATAGCTACTGGTACAAACCGTCAGCCCCAAGGGTGGACTACTCCCTCCTCATCATGGTTGCCGGCGGGATGATGAAGATGGCCACCGGTGATGATTTCCCCCTCCGGCAGGGTGCCGAAACGGGGTCTAGATTGGTTTTTGGTGGCTACAGAGGCTTGAAGCGGCGGAACTTCTGATCTAGGGTTACCCTGAGGGTTTTTGGAATATTTGGCAATTTATAGGGCGAAGAGGCGGTGCGGGAGGTCACCAAGGTGGGCACAACCCACCGGGGCGCGCCTAGGGGCCCAGGCGCACCCTGGTGGGTCGTGCCCACCTCAAGGCACCCCCCAGGTGCTGCTCTAGCCCATTGGATGTCTTCTGGTCTATAAAAAATCCACAACAAGTTTCGTGGTGTTTGGACTCCGTTTGATATTGATTTCCTGCGATGTAAAAAATAAGCAAAAAACAGCTACTGGCACTGGGCACTGCGTCAATAGGTTAGTCCCAAAAAATGATATAAAGTTGCTATAAAATGATTGTAAAACATCCAAGAATGATAATATAACAGCATGAATACTTCATAAATTATAGATACATTGGAGACGTATCACTTTATAAGAGAAAATGCAGACTCAAATAAAAATAAAAATTGCATAAATTAAATAGATAGGCCCTTCGCAGAGGGAAGCAGAGATTTGTAGAGGCGCCAGAGCTCAAAGCTTAAATTGAGAGATAAAATATTTTGAGAGGCATACTTTTCCCGTCAATGAAAACGACCGAGAATTCCCAACACTTTGCATGCTAGATATATCATGCATAGGCGGTTCCCAAACATAAAATAAAGGTTATTCCTTTTTCCACCATACTTTCACACTCCATGACTAGCCGTATCCATGGGTGTCATCCATACCAACACTTTCCAAGGAATTTATTATTTGACAATATAAACTAAATTTCTTTTTCATTTCGGGACTGGGCATCCCTATAACCGCCGTACTCTCGTGCAATGACAAGTGAATAAACACTCATCTTGAGAATAACACATCTAGCATGGAAAATATTAGCCACCCCCTGCCGCTTCATGAGCGGTATGAGCACACAAAAAGGAAATTCATTTTGAAAATTAGAGATGGCATATACAAATTTACTTAGAACGACACGGAAATACCGCAGATAGGTAGGTATGGTGGACTCATGTGGCAAAACTGGGTTTAAGGATTTTGGATGCACAAGTAGTATTACCACTTAGTACAAAATGGAGGCTAGCAAATAGATTGAGAAGTGACCAACCAAGAAACCAAAACGATCATAAACGAGCATTAAACATAACTAACACCGAATAATGCACCACAAGTAGGATGTAACTTCATTGCATAACTATTGACTTTCATGCATGCATAGGGAATCACAAACCTTGACACCAATATTCTTACTAAAGCATAATTACTCACCAACATGACTCACATATTATTATCTCCATATCCCAAAACTATTGCAAGGAATCAAACTTATCATATCCAATGATCTACATGAAAGTTTTTATTATATCCTTTTTGAATATCCACCACTTTGGGACTAAGTTTATATATTACCATTGCTACTAACAAGCTATCAAATAAATTTAAGTGAAGCACGAGAGCATAAGTATTTCTTCAAAAAATTTAACTCTCAAAATAATCTAAGTGAAGCATGAGAGTAAATGACAAACTACTCCAAAAAGATATAAGTGAAGATCAAATGAGTAGTTTAGTAAATAGGTAGCTATGTGAGGACTCTCTCTTATTTAAAGGTTTCAGATCTAAGTATTTTATTAAAACAGCAAGAAAAACAAAACAAAATGACATTCTAAGAATAGCACACATCATGTGAAGAAGCAAAAACTTAGGCTCAACCGAGGCTAATCGATAATTGTTGATGAACAAAGGTGGGATGCCTACCGGGGCATCCCCAAGCTTAGATGCTCGAGACTTCTTGAAATATTTTCTTGGGATGCCTTGGGCATCCGCAAGCTTGAGCTTTTGTGTCTCCTTAATTCCTTTTATATCACGGTTTCCCTAAATCTTAAAAACTTCATCCACACAAAACTCAAGAAGAACTCGTGAGAAAAGTTAGTATAAATCAATACAACACCTTATCATTCTCTACTATAGAAAATCACTAAAATTATTATTTAACATTGCATACTAAATGCCCCTGCATATTTAATACTCCTATCCTCAAATAGAATCATTAAACAAGCAAATATATGCAAACATAACAGCAATCTGTCTAAACAGAACAGTCTGTAAAGAGTGCAATTATCCTCATACTTCCCTAACTCCAAAAATTATGAAAATTTACCACACTGTAGGAAATTTATCATAGCCTGTTTTGCAAAAAAAAAAATCAACAATTTATCACATTCTTACTTTTCTCAAGAATTCACACACTAGCGTGCAACTTTCTATTTTCAAACAGCAACACATAGACTTGCAAAATAAGCATGGCAAAGGCTATACTTGACATTTTTATTGAAGTAAAAGATGCAAAACATTAATGTAAATAACAGCAATCAAATCCTAATAAAATAAAATGATGCTCCAAGCAAAACTCATATCATGTGACGAATAAAAATATAGCCCAAAGTAAGGTTACCGATAATGTTGGAGACGAAAGAGGGGATGCCTTCCGGGTGAAAGACCGAGGATGTCGCCTAGAGGGGGGTGAATAGGCACTTTAAAATAATTACGGTCTAGGCTTTAACAAATGCGGAATAAAACTAGCATTTAATTTGTCAAGCACAAAACCTAAAACAACTAGGCTCACCTATGTGCACCAACTACTTATGCTAAGCAAGATAAACAACTATGTGATAGCAAGATATATAACATGAAACACTATGGCTATCACAAAGTAAAGTGCATAAGTAAAGGGCTCGGGTAAGAGATAACCGAGGCACACGGAGACGACGATGTATCCTGAAGTTCACACCCTTGCAGATGCTAATCTCTGTTTGGAGCGGTGTGGAGGCACACTGCTCCCCAAGAAGCCACTAGGGCCACCGTAATCTCCTCACGCCCTCGCACAATGCAAGATGCCGTGATTCCACTAAGGGACCCTTAAGGGCGGTTACCGAACCCGTACAAATGGAGACCCTTGGGGGCGGTCACCAAACCCGTACACTTTGGCAACCCTTGGGGGCGGTCACCGGAACCCGTCAAATTGCTCGGGGCGATCTCCACAACCTAATTGGAGACCCCGACGCTTGCCCGGAGCTTTACACCATAACGATTGAGCTCCGAAGCACCACTAACCGTCTAGGGCGCCCAAGCACCCAAGAGGAACAAGATCTAGGGCACCAAGCACCCAAGAATAATAAGCTTCTCAACTTCACTTCCACGTATCACCATGGAGAACTCAAACTGATGCAACTAATGCAATGGCAAGGGCACACGGAGTGCCCAAGTCCCTCACTCTCAAATCCCACCAAAGCAACGAAAGCTATGGAGGAAAAAGAGAGGAAGAACGAAGAAGAGAACATGAAGAACTCCAAGATCTAGATCCAAAGGGTTCCCCTCACATAGAGGAGAAAGTGATTGGTGGAAACGTAGATCTAGATCTCCTCTCTCTTTTGCCCCAAAAACTAGCAAGAATCCATAGAGGGATTGAGAGATAGCAAGCTCAAAGAAGGTCAACAATGGGGGAAGAACACGAGCTAGAAGGATAAGGTTCAATGGGGAAGAAGACCCCCTTTTATAGGCACCCCCGAATTCAACCGTTATGCACTCAGGTCGTGCACAAGCGGTACTACCGCTCGGAGGAGCGGTACTACCGCTTAACATGGTCAAAACAGCCCAACGAGACAGAAAAACACGAGCTGTAGTTCTGCCAGAGAGGTAGTACCGCTTATAGGAGGTACTACCGCTTATAAGAGATGGTGATACAAGCGTAGTAATGATAGTAGATATTGAGTTTTGTAATAGGAACAATAAAAAACAGCAAGGTAGCAATTGATAAAATGAAGCACAAACAGTATTGCAATGCTTGAAAATGAGGCCTCGGGTCCGTACTTTCGCTAGTGCATTCTCTCAACAATGCTAATATAATTGGATCACATAACAATCCCTCAACGTGCGATGAAGAATCACTCCAAAGTTCCTATCTAGCGGAGAACATAAGAAGAAATTGTTTGTACGGTGCGAAACCACCTTAAAGTTATTCTTTCTGATCGATCTATTCAAGAGTTCATACTAAAATAACACAAAGTTATCCTTTCCGATCGATCTATCCAAGAGTTCGTACTAAAATAACACCATATGATACACATCAACCAACTCTAATGTCACCTATATACTCCATTGTCACCGTGAGTATCCGTGAGTTGATTATACGATTTGCATCAAGCAATTTCAGATTCATAAAACTCAATCCAACACAAAGAACCCCAAAGAGTGCCACAAGATTTCTACCGAAGAAACAAAGACGAGAACGTGCATCAACCCCTATGCATAGATTACCCCAATGTCACCTCGGGAATCCGCGAGTTGAGTGCCAAAACATATATCAAGTAAATTAATATGATACCCCATTGTCACCACAGGTATTCATACCAAGACATAGATCAAGTGCTCTCAAATCCATAAAAGTTTCAATCCCATAATAACGAAATCTCAAAGGGAAAACTCAATTCATCACAACAAGATAGAGAGGGAGAAACACCATATGATCCAACAATATTAACAAAGCCCGGGATACATCAAGATCGTGCCAAATCAAGAACACGAGAGAGAGAGAGATTAAACACATTGCTACTGGTACAAACCCTCAGGCCCGAGGGTGGATTACTCCCTCCTCATCATGGTGGCCGCCGGGATGATGAAGATGGCCACCGGTGATGATTTCCCCTCCGGCAGGGTGCCGGAACGAGGTCTAGATTGGTTTTTCGTGGCTACAGATGCTTGCGGCGGCGAAACTTCTAATCTAGGGTTATTTCCAAGGGCTTCTATATTTATAGGATTTTTTGGCATCGGTCTCACGCTAAGATGGGCCTCCAGGTGACCACAACCCACCTGCACACGGGCAAGGGCCCAGGCGCACCCAGGGGGGTTGTGCTCACCTACTTCACCTTCTGGTCCTCTCACAAAGTTCTAGTGTCTCTTTTGTTCCGAAAAAATCATCAAAAAGTTTCGTTGCATTTGGAGAACTTTTATTTCTGCACAAAAAATAACACCACGGTAGTTCTGCTGAAAACAATGTCAGTCCGGGTTAGTTCCATGCAAATCATACCAAAACCATATAAAATTGTTGTAAACATGGCATGAATACTTCATAAATTATAGATACGTTGGATACGTATCACTCACAAGTAACAATAGTAGCCCGTGGAGTCCCGTTTGCGATATGCCAGACCCCTCCCGATGAACAGGACCCCATTCCGACCGTAGGCCGTTGAACAGAAGCTTGTTTAATCCGTTTTTGCGGTACGCCAGACCCCTCCTGATGAAGATGAACCCGTTTCAACCATAGGTGGTTGAACGGAAGTCCGTTTCCTCCATTTTGCGGTACGCCAAACCCCGTCCTGATGAACAGGACCTTGTTTCGACCGTAGGCGGTTGTTTCCTCTGTTTTGTGGTACGGTAGACCCCCAGCTGGGGGTGGTCGATGAACATGACCCCGTTTCGGCTGTTCCATCAAAGCGGGTTGGCTCCCCATAACAGGACGCATTCCGACCCAGTCGCTTGGCTCCCAATGAACACAATGTTGTTTCCTCCGTTCCAACCCAGCCGGTTGGTTGCCGATGAACATGACGCTGCTACTTGTGAGCTGTGGGGAGTTTCCCCGAAGAGGAAGTGAGAAGCAAAATAGTAGCGGATAAGTATTTCCCTCAGTGAGAACCAAGGTTATCAAACCAATAGGTGAACCATGCAAATTCTCGTCGTCGGCACCTACACACACAAAAGCAAACACTTGCACCCAACGCGGGCAAGAGGGTTGTCAATCCCCTTGAACTCGTTACTTGCAAGGATTAATTCTGATAGTGGTAAATAGATAAAAAGTAAAGTAAAATAAAAGTAAATAAATTGCATCAAGGTATTTTTGTTTTACTAATGTTATTAAGTAGACCCGAGGGGCATAGTTTTCACTAGAGGCTTCTCTCTCAAAACAGTAGCATACGGTGGGTAAACAAATTACTGTTGGGCAATTGATAGAAAAACGCATAATTATGACGTTATTCATGTTAATGATCATATATATAGGCATCACGTCTATGACAAGTAGACCGACTCCTTCCTGCATCTACTACTATTAGTCCACCAATCGACCGCTATCCAGCATGCATCTTTGGTATTAAGTTCACAACAAACAAAGTAACGCTTTAAGTAAGATGACATGATGTAGACAAAGTAAACTCAAGCAATATGAATAAACCCCATCATTTTATCCTTAGTGGAAAAAATACAATACGTTCCTTGCTACCCCTTCTGTCACGAGGTGAGGACACCGCAAGATTGAACCCACTACAAAGCACCTCCCCCACAGAAGACAAATCAATCTTGTTGGCCAAACCAAACAGATAGATCCGAGAGAAATACAAAGCTATCATAATCATGCATAATAAAGTTGAGAAAAGACTCAATTACTTTCAATGAATAATCTGATCATAAACCCACAATTTATCGGAACCGAACAAACACACTGCAAAAGAAGATTACATCGTATAGAACTCCATGGAGATCATGGAGAACATTGTATTTAAGATCAAAGAAAGAGAAGAAGCCATCAAGCTACTAGCTATGGACCCGTAGGTCTGTGGTGAACTACTCACACATCATCGGTAGGGTAGCAAGGTTGATGTAGAATCCCTACGTGATGGATTCCCCCTGCGACAGAGTACCGGAAAAGGCCTCCAGATGGGATCGCGGAAGAACAGAAGCTTGTGGCGGCGTAAAAATTGCTCCGGGCAGCTCTCTGGGGGTTTCCCAATATTTGAGAATTTTATAGAAGTGTAATTAGGTCAAATGGAGCCACGTGGGGCCCACAAGGCATTAGGACACGCCTACCCTGCAGGGCGCGCCCTGTTGCCTTGCCATCTCCTCGTTTGCCATCTGGTCTCCTCCCGAAGCTTCCAGGGTCTCTTTTGTCCAGAAAAAAACCGTCAAAAAGTTACGTAGCATTTGGACTCTGTTTGGTACTGATTTTCAGGAAAACTAAAAACAAGCAGAAAATAACAACTGGCACTAGGCACTAGGTTAATACTTTAGTTCCTAAAAATGATATAAAATTGCATATTAAAGCATATAAACTATCCAAGATTGATAATATAATAGCATGAAACAATAAAAAAATATAGACATGTCCGTATCATCATCCCCAAGCTTAATTCCTGCTCGTACTCAAGTGGGTAAATGATAAAAATAGAATTTTTTATGTTGAATGCTATCTAGCATGTTTATCATGTAACCTCTTTACGGTATAAATGATGAGAAACGATGAAGTAATAATATAAACATAATAATATCCATGAATATAAGAAACATAATCATTACCTTTTCAAAATATACGATCCTTAACAAATGTTATCCCAACTCATTTTATCACGTTAGCATGGCATGACTCCGCCTTCACCGCATAAATATAAATCATGAGCACGTCGGTGTTAAACCAGGCAATTGGATCGTACTTCTAACGTGCTTCAGCATTTTCAACTCCACGCAATACATGAGTGTGAGCCATGGATATAACACTATAGGTGGAATAGAATGTGGTGATAGAGATCAATAAGGGAGTCAAAAAGGAAGAAAGTCTCGCATCAACTCGGCGGGTCAACGGGTTATGGAGATGCCCATCAATCGATATCAATGTGAGGAGTAGGGATTGCCATGCAATGGATGCACGAAGAGTTATAAGTGTATGAAAGCTCAATGGAAACTAAGTGGGTGTGCATCCAACTTGCTTTCTCATGAAGACCTCGGGCATTTGAGGAAGCCCATCATCGGAATATGCAAGTCAAGTTCTATAATGAAAAATTCCCACTAGTATATGGAAGTGATAACTCAGGAAACTCTCCATATGAAGAACATGGTGTTACTCTGAAGCACAAGTGTGGTGAAAGGGTAGTAACATTGCCCCTTCTCTCTTTTTCTCTCATTTCATTTTTTTGTTGGGCTCTTTTTGGCCTTGTTTTTTTATTTTTATTTCATTTTCCGTCCGGAGTCTCATCCCGACTTGTGGGGGAATCATAGTCTCCATCATCCTTTCCTCACTAGGACAATGCTCTAATAATAATGATCATCACAATTTTATTTACTTACAACTCGATATTACCACTCGACAAAACTGAATATGACTCTAGGTGAATGCCTCTAACAGTGTACCAGGATGTGCAATATCTAGCGTAACATGTATAGAAACTGATGAATGGTGGCTGTGCCACAAATATCATGTCAGCTCTATATGATCATGCAAAGCAATATGACGATGAACACACAAGCCATGTGATGGAACGGCGAAAGTTGCGTGGCAATAAATGTCGGAAAGGCTATGTGATACGTCCATTTTGCATCATGTTTTCCTACTATTATTTGTTATGTTTTGGGTCATTATTTCACTTTATGATACTATTCTTATGCCTTTTCTCTCTTATTTTGTAAGTTTCACATGAAGAAGGGGATTGCCGGCAGCTGGAATTCTGGACCGGAAAAGGCTACAACAGAGATAGCTATTCTTCACAACTCCAAATGACCTAAAAATTTATGGAGAATTGTCTTGGAATATATAAAAAATATTGGCGAAAGAAATACCAGGAGGGGGTCCACCATGGAGCGACAAGCTCAGGGGGTGCACCCCACTCCCCTAGGCGCGCCTTGTGAGCTTGTGGGCTGATATGTCTCCATCGTATCTACTTTTCCAAACACTTTTGCTCTTGTTTTGGACTCTAATTTGCATGATTTGAATGGAACTAACCCGGACTGGCATTGTTTTCAGCAGATTTGCCATGGTGTTATTTTTGTGTAGAAATCAAAGTTCTCGGATTGACCTGAAAATTTACAGAGAATTTTTGTGGAATATATAAAAAATACTGGTGGAAAAAGATACCAGAGGGGGGCCATCCAGGAGCCACAAGCTCAGGGGGCGCGCCCACCCCCCAGGGCGCGCCTAGCGAGCTTGTGGGCCCCCTGGACCTCTGGCAACCCTAGCTCCGACTCCACATATACCTATTCATCAATAAAAAAATTGAAGAGAAGGATTCATCGCGTTTTACGATACAGAGCCGCCACCACCTCCAGTTCTTCATCGGGAGGGCTGATCTGGAGTCCGTTCGGGGCTCCGAAGGGTGGAATCCGTCGCCGTCGTCGTCATCAACCTTCCTTCACTGCCAATTTCATGATGCTCACCACCGGGAGTGAGTAATTCCTTCGTAGGCTTGCTGGATGGTGATGGATTGGGTGAGATTTATCATGTAATCGACTTAGTTTTGTTAGGGCTTGACCCTAGTATCCACTATGTTCTGAGATTGATGTTGCTATGACTTTGCTATGCTTAATGTTTGTCACTAGGGCCCGAGTGCCATGATTTCAGATCTGAACCTATCATGTTTTCATGAATATATTTGTGTTCTTGGTCCTATCTTGTAAGTTATACGCACCTATTACGAGTTATGATCCTCATACCCCAAGGTGACAATAATTTGGATTATTTCCGGTGATTACCGTAGTTTGAAGAGTTCATGTATTCACTAAGTGCAAATGCTTTGTTCCGGATCTCTATTAAAAGGAGGCCTTAATATCCCTTAGTTTCCTTATGGACCACGCTGCCACGGGAGGGTAGGACAAAAGATGTCATGCAAGTTCTTTTCCATAAGCACGTATGACTATATACGGAATACATGCCTACATTACATTGAGCAATTGGAGCTAGTTCTATGTCGTCCTAGTTTATGACTGCTACATGATGAATATTATCCAATGCAATTATCCATCGCTAATCCAATGCCTACGAGCTTTTCATATATTGATCTTTGCTAAGTTACTTTCGCTGCTTCTGCTGTTACAATCACTACAAAATTGCTACTATTTCTATTACTACTGTTACCGTTACTATCGAACTGCCATACTGCATTGCTACTGATCACCTTGCTGTAGATAGTAAGTCTTTCAGGAGTGGTTGAATTGACAACTCAACTGCTAATACTTGCGAATATTCTTTGGCTCCCCTTGTGTCGAATCAATAAATTTGGGTTGAATACTCTACCCTCGAAAACTGTTGTGATCCCATATACTTGTGGGTTATCATGGGCCACTTGGTAGCAAAGTGTTTAGTAGCAATGTAGTATGATAGTTTGATAGCAGTAGTAACAGTAGCAATAGTAACGGTAACGGTAAGACTAGCAGTTTTGTAGTGATTGTAACAGTAACAACAACAAAAGTAACTTAGCGAAGATCAATATGCGAAAATCGTAGGCATTGGATCAGTGATGGATAATTCTGTTGGATGATATTCATCATATAATAGTCACAACCTGGAGAGATACACGATAGCTCCAATTCATCAATGTAATGTAGGCATGTATTTCGTATATAGTCATACGTGCTTATAATAAGAACTAGCATGACATCTTTTGGCCTACCCTCACATGGCAGCGGGGTCCATAATGAAACTAAGGGATATTAAGGCCTCCTTTTAATAGAGAACCGGAACAAAGGATTAACACATGGTGAATACATGAACTCCTCAAACTATGGTCATCACCGGAAAGAATCCCAACAATTGTCACTTTGGGGTATGCGGATCATAACAAGTAATAGGTGCATATAACTTGCAAGATATGATCAAGAACTCAAATATATTCCTTAACACATAGAGGGTTCAGATCTGAAATCATGGCACTCGGGCCCTAGTGACAAGCATTAAGCATAGCAAAGTCATAGCAACATAAATCTCAGAACATAGTGGATACTAGGGATCAAGCCCTAACAAATTGACTCGATTATATGACAAATCGCATCCAACTCCATCACCGTCCAGCAAGCCGACGAATGAATCACTCACTCCCGGTGGTGAGCATCATGAAATTGGTGATGTAGAAGGGTTGGTGATAAAGATGGCGATGAATCCCCCTCTCCGGAGCCCCGAACGGACTCCAGATCAGCCCTCCCGACGAAGAACAGGAGGTGCCGGCGGCTCCGTATGGTAAAACGCGATGAAACTTCTCTCATTTTTTTCTCAGGAAGACGGTATTTATAGACTTGAGATTAGGGTCAGCGGAGCCACGTGGGACCCACAAGGCATTAGGGCGCACCCAGGGGGGTGGTCGCGCCATGTTGCCTTGTCGGTAAGGTACGCTCCCCTTCCTCCCAGCCTGCTGCCTCTCGAGCTCTAGCGCCCAGATCTCCTTCTGAATTCATCTTGCTTTGTAGCTCTCCTTCGCCTCGACCCCTTGCCATGGTGGATGCCAACCTCAAGGGTCACTGGGCCGACTCCTTCGTCACAGAGGGCACCATCTTGGAGCTGCGCAGTATGGGGTACATCCCCACCGAGGTCAACACCCGTGTGCCGGATCCGCAGCAGTAATTGCCCGCTCCCAATCCCGGGAAGAGGGTAGTCTTTGTCCCCCACCTCCTTAGAGGCCTGGGGTTCCTGCTGCTCCCTTTCGTGCGCGGGATCATGTTTTACTATGGTCTAGATTTCCATCACCTAGACCCATATTCCATTATCCACCTCACCTCCTTCATTACGATTTGCGAGGCCTTCCTCCGCATCGAGCCACACTTCAGATTGTGGCTGAAGATCTTTGGCGTCAAGCCGAAATCCAGTGGCTCCGAGCTCATAGAGTACGAAGGGGCGATGATCAGCAAGAACCAGAAGGTGGACTGGTTCAAAGGCACCTTCGTGGAGACCATCAAGGAGTGGCAACACGAGTGGTTTTACATCATCGAGCCACTCGCTGCTGGCCAGACCGAGGTCCCAGCGTTCTCGGTTGGACCTTCGCAGAAGCTCGTGTTTTACTGTCGAGCAATTGATCGAAAAGCGCAAAGTTATGACTATATCCAAGGCAATGATTATGCATATAGGCATCACGTCTGTGTCAAGTAGACCAAAACAATTCTGCATCTACTACTATCACTCCACACATCGACTGCTATCCAGCATGCATCTAGAGTATTAAGTTCATAAAGAACGGAGTAACACCTTAAGTAAGATGACATGATGTATAGGGATAAACTCAAGCAATATGATGAAAACACCATCTTTTTACCCTTGATGGCAACAATACAATACGTGCCTCGCTACCCCTTCTTTGACACTGGGTGAGGACACTGCAAGATTGAACCCAAAACTAAGCATCTCTCCCATTGCAAGAAGAACCAATCTAGTTGGCCAAACCTAACCGATAATTCGAAGAGAAATACAAAGATATCAAATCATGCATATAAGAATTCAGAGAAGATTCAAATAATATTCAAAGATAATCTGATCATAAATCCACAATTCATCAGATCTCGACAAACACACCGCAAAAGAATATTACATCGGATAGATCTCCAAGAACATCGAGGAGAACATGGTATCGAGAATCAAAGAGAGAGAAGAAGCCATCTAGCTACTAGCTATGGACCCATAAGTCTGTGGTAAACTACTCATGCTTCATCGGAAGGGCAATAGAGTTGATGTAGAAGCCCTCCGTGATCGAATCCCCCTCCGGCAGGATGCCGAAAAAGGCCCCAAGATGGGATCTCATGGGTACATAAGGTTACGGCGGCGAAAAAGTATTTTGGTGGACGCTTCTGTTCGTTTGGGAATATTTGGGAATTTATAGAGGAAGAATTAGGGTTAGGAGAGCTCCGAGGGGCCCACAAGCCCTCAGGGCGACCCCTGGCTTGTGGAGTCCTCGGGACTCCCCTGCCTTCAAGTCCAAGTTTGCTGGGTGTCTTCTGGTCCAAGAAAAATCATCGCGAAAGTTTTATTCCGTTTGGACTCCGTTTGATATTCCTTTTCTGTAAAACTCAAAAACAAGGAAAAAACAGAAACTGGCACTGGGCTCTAGGTTAATAAGTTAGTCCCAAAAATAATATAATAGCTTATTAATGCATATAAAACATCCAAAATAGATAATATAATAGCATGGAACAAAAAAAATTATAGATACATTGGAAACGTATCAAGCATTCCCAAGCTTAATTCCTGCTCGTCCTCGAGTAGGTAAATGATAAAAATAGATTTTTTGATGTGGAATGCTACCTAACATATTTATCCATATAATTTTCTTTATTGTGGCATGAATACTCAGATCCATAAGATTCAAAAACAAAAGTTTAATATTGACATAAAAACAATAATACTTGAAGCATACTAATAAAGTAATCATGTCTTCTCAAAATAACATGGCCAAAGAAAGTTATCCCTACAAAATCATATAGTCTGGCTATGCTCCATCTTCATCACACAAAGTATTAAATCATGCACAACCCCGATAGCAAGCCAAGCAATTGTTTCATACTCTTGATGTTCTCAAACTTTTTCAACTTTCACTCAATATATGAGCGTGAGCCATGCATATAGCACTATAGGTGGAATAGAATATGGTGGTTGTGGAGAAGACAAAAAGAAGGAGATAGTCTCACATCAACTAGGCATATCAATGGGCTATGGAGATGCCCATCAATAGATATCAATGTGAGTGAGTAGGGATTGACATGCAACGGATGCTCTAGAGCTATAAGTTTATGAAAGCTCAAAAAGAAACTAAGTGGGTGTGCGTCCAACTCACTTGCTCACGAAGACCTAGGGTAATTTGAGGAAGCCCATCATTGGAATATACAAGCCAAGTTCTATAATGAAAAATTCCCACTAGTATATGAAAGTGACAACATAGGAGTCTCTCTATCATGAAGATCATGGTGCTACTTTGAAGCACAAGTGTGGTAAAAGGATAGTAGCATTGCCCCTTCTCTCTTTTCTCTCATATTTTTTATTTTTTTTGGGCTTCTTTGGCCTCTTTATTTTTGTGGGCTTCTTTGGCCTCTTTTATTTTTGTAAAAGTCCGGAGACTCATCCCAACTTGTGAGGGAATCATAGCTTCCATCATCCTTTCATCACATGGGACAATGCTCTAATAATGATGATCATCACACTTTTATTTACTTACAACTCAAGAATTAGAACAAAAATACGACTCTATATGAATGCCTCCGGTGGTGTACCAGGATGTGCAATGATCAAGAGAGACATGTATAAAAAATATGAACGGTGGCCTTGCCACAAACACTATGTCAACTACACGATCATGCAAAGCAATATGACAATGATGGAGCGTGTCATAATAAAACGGAACGGTGGAAGTTGCATGGCAATATATCTCGGAATGGCTATGGAAATGCCATAATAGGTAGGTATGGTGGCTGTTTTGAGGAAGGGTATATGGTGGGTGTAGTGCACCGGCGAAAGTTGCGCGGTACTAGAGAGGCTAGTAATGGTGGAAGGGTGAGAGTGCGTATAATCTATGGACTCAACATTAGTCATAAAGAACTCACGTACTTATTGCAAAAGTCTATTAGCTATCGAAACAAAGTACTACACGCATGCTCCTAGGGGGGTAGATTGGTAGGAAAAGACCATCGCTCGTCCCCGACCGCCACTCATAAGGAAGACAATCAATAAATAAATCATGCCCCGACTTCATCACATAATGGTTCACCATACGTGCATGCTACGGGATTCACAAACTTTAACACAAGTATTTATACCAATCCACGATTACTCACTAGCATGACTCTAATATCATCTTCTTTATATCTCAAAACAATCATAAGGAATCAAACTTCTCATAGTATTCAATGCTCTTTATATGAAAGTTTTTATTATATCCCTCTTGGATGCCCATCATATTAGGACTAAATTCATAACCTATGCAAATTACCATGATGTTTAGAGAGACTCTCAAAATAATATAAGTGAAGCATGATAGTTCAACAATTTCTATAAAATAAATCCACCGCCATGCTCTAAAAAGATATAAGTGAAGCACTAGAGCAAAATTGCCTAGCTCAAAAGATATAAGTGAAGCACATAGAGTATTCTAATAAATTCACGATTCATGCGTGTCCCTATAAAAAGCCGTGTAAAGCAAGGATGCTTGTGGCAAACTAAAAATCAAAGACTCATATCATACAAGACGCTCCAAGCAAAACACATATCATGTGGTGAATAAAAATATAGCCTCAAGTAAATTTACCGATAGACGAAGGCGAAAGAGGGGATGCCATCCGGTGCATCCCCAAGCTTAGATGCTTGGTTGTCCTTGAATATTACCTTGGGGTGACTTGGGCATCCCCAAGCTTAGGCTCTTGCCACTCCTTACTCCATAGTCCATCAAATCTTGACCCAAAACTTGAAAACTTCACAACACAAAACTCAACAAAAAACTCATGAGATCCGTTAGTATAAGAAAATAAATCACCACTTTTTGGTACTGTTGTGAACTCATTATTTATTTATATTGGTGTAATATCTACTGTATTCCAACTTCTCCATGGTTCATACCCCCCGATACTACCCATAGATTCATCAAAATAAGCAAACAACACATAGAAAACAGAATCTGTCAAAAACAGAACAGTCTGTGAAGATCTGAATTGTTCTAATACTTATGTAACTCCAAAAATTCTGAACAATTAAGACAACATAGGAAATTTGTATATCAATCTTGTGTAAAAACTCAGGGTTTTTCCACGCTCCAGTGAATTTAAAAACTTCTGTTACTGGATGCAAAAGTTTCTATTTTTCAGCAAGATCAAATCAACTATCACCGTAAGCCATCCCAAAGGTCTTACTTGGCTCAAAAACTAATTGAAACACCAAAACACAATTACTACAGAGGTAATAATGTGTATTTATTGAAAAACAGAACCAAAAACAAAAAACATAAAAATAAAATTGGGTTGCCTCCCAACAAGCGCTATTGTTTAACGCCTCTAGCTAGGCATAAAACATAGATCTATGTATTGTCATCTTTGGTATGCAATCCATAAGTAGCTATCATAATAGATTAATATGGCAACTTAATTTTCTTTCTTGGAAAGTGTTCCATGTCCTTCCTTAACGGAAATTGAAATCTAATGTTTCCTTCTTTCATATCAATAATTGCTCCAATCGTTCTAAGGAAAGGTCTACCAAGAATAATAGGACATGTAGGATTGCAATCTATATCAAGCACAATGAAATCTATGGGCACATAATTCCTATTTGCAACAATAATAACATCATTAATTCTTCCCATAGGTTTCTTAATAGTGGAATCTGCGAGATGCAAATTTAAAGAACAATCATCAAATTCACGAAAACCTTGCACATCACATAAAGTTTTTGGAATCATGGAAACGCTAGCACCCAAATCACACAAAGCATGGCCCTAATAATCTTTAATTTTAATCTTAATAGTAGGTTCCCACTCATCATAAAGCTTTCTAGGGATAGAAACTTCCAACTAAAGTTTTTCGTCAAAAGATTTCATCATAGCATCAACAATATGTTTAGTAAAAGCTTTATTTTGATTATAAGCATGAGGAGAATTCAACATGGATTGCAACAAGGAAATGCAATCTATCAAAGAACAATTATCATAATTAAAATCCTTGAAATCCAAAAGGGTGGGTTCATCACTACTAATAGTTTTGACCTCTTCAATCCCACTTTTATCAATTTTTGCATTAAGATCTAAAAACTCCGAATCATTGGGACGCCTTCTCGCTAAAGTTGACTCATCTATAGTCCCATCTTTATCAAGATTTATTTTAGAAAAAAAAGATTCAATAGGAGTCACACCAATAACTTTAAGATCTTCATCATTATTATCACAAGAAATCGAAGAACATGCTTTAACAAACCAATCTCGCTTAGCACGCATCCTGGCGGTTCTTTCTTTGCACTCATCAATAGAAATTTTAATAGCTTTAAGAGATTCATTAATATCATGCTTGGGTGGCATTGATCTAATTTTCAAAGAATCAATCTCAAGAGAAATTCTATCAACGTTCCTAGCCAAATCATCAATCTTGAGCAATTTTTCTTCAACCACAGCATTGAAAACCTTTTGCGAATTAATAAATTCTTTAATATTGTTCTCAAGATCAGACGACATCTTATTATAATTTCCATAAGAATTGTTGTAGGAATTACCATAATTATTAGAGGAATTACTAGGAAACGGCCTAGGGTTGAAATTACCTCTATACGCGTTATTACCAAAATTGTTCGTACCAACAAAATTCACACCCATAGATTCATTATTGTTCTCAATCAAAGTAGATAAAGGCATATCATTAGGATCAATAGGAGCACTCTTACTAGCAAACAATTTCATAAGTTCATCCATCTTTCCACTCAAAGTATTAATTTCTTTAATCGCATGCACTTTTTTACTAGTAGAAGATCTTTCGGTATGCCATTGAGAAAAATTAGCCATAATATTATCTAGAAGTTTAGTAGCTTCTCCTAATGTGATTTCCATAAAAGTACCTCCCGCGTCTGAATCTAAAAGATTTCTAGATGCAAAATTCAATCCGGCATAAAAAATTTGTATGATCATCCATAAACTTAAACCATGAGTAGGGCAATTTCTTATCATCAATTTCATCCTCTCCCAACATTGTGCAACATGTTCATGATCAAGTTGCTTAAAATTCATTATGTCGTTCCTAAGGGAGATGATCTTGGCTGGAGGAAAATACTTGGAAATAAAAGCATCTTTACACTTATTCCATGAATCAATACTATTTTTTGGCAAAGATGAAAACCAAGTTTTAGCACGATCTCGTAGTGAGAACGGAAATAGCTTCAATTTAACAATATCATTATCCACATCTTTCTTCTTTTGCATATCACACAACTCAACGAAAGTATTTAGATGGGATGCGGCATCTTCACTAGGAAGGCCGGAAAATTGATCTTTCATAACAAGATTCAGCAAAGCGGCATTACTTTCATAAGATTCCGCACTAGTGGCGGGAACAATCGGAGTACTAATAAAATCATTATTATTAGTATTGGAAAGATCACACAACTTGGTATTTTCTTGAGACATCGTGACAAACCAAGCAATCTAACACATGAGCAATCAAAAAGCAAACAAAAAGACGAAGGAAAGAAGGGCGAATAAAAAGGCAAATCTTTTTGTGTTTTTCTGAGAATCATTTTAGAAGTGGGGGAGAGAAAAACGAGAGGCAAATGGCAAATAATGTAATGCAAGAGATTAGAGTTTATTATGGGTACTTGGTAGGCTTGATGTAGATCTCCCCAGCAACGACGCCAGAAATTCTTCCTGCTACTTCTTGAGCTTGCGTTGGTTTTTCCCTTGAAGCGGAAAGGGTGATGCAGCAAAGTAGAGATAAGTATTTCCCTCAGTTAAGAACCAAGGTATCAAATCCAGTAGGAGATATAAGCAAGTCCCCAATCTATGCACCTGCACAAACAATCAAACACTTGCACCCAACGCGATAAAGGGGTTGTCAATCCCTTCATGGTCACTTGCAAAGGTGAGATCTGATAGAGATAGATATAAAGCTTACTAAAACATAAAACAAAATAAAAGTAAATAAATTGCAGCAAGGTATTTTTGGGTTTTTTGGTTTATAGATCTGACAATATATGATGGAAAATAGACCCCGGGGCCATATGTTTCACTAGAGGCTTCTCTCTTGAAGGCAAATAATACGGCGGGTGAACAAATTATTGTCGAGCAATTGATCGAAAAGTGCAAAGTTATGACGATATCCAAGGCAATGATTATGCATATAGGCATCATGTCTGTGTCAAGTAGACCAAAACGATTCTGCATCTACTACTATTACTCCACACATCAACCGATATCCAGCATGCATCTAGAGTATTAAGTTCATAATGAACGGAGTAATGCCTTAAGTAAGATGACATGATGTAGAGGGAAAAACTGTAGCAATATGATGAAAACCCCATCTTTTTACCCTTGATGGCAACATACAATACATGCCTTGCTACCCCTACTTTGTCACTGGGTGAGGACACCTCAAGATTGAACCAAAACTAAGCACCTCACCCATTGCAAGAACCAATCTAGTTGGCCAAACCAAACCGATAATTTGAAGAGAAATACAAAGATATCAAATCATGCATATAAGAATTCAAAGAAGATTCAAATAATAATCATAGATAATCTGATCATAAATCCACAATTCATCGAATCTCGACAAACACACCGCAAAAGAATATTACATCGAATAGATCTCCAAGAACATCGAGGAGAACATGGTATTGAGAATCAAGGAGAGAGAAGAAGCCATCTAGCTACTAGCTATGGACTCGTAGGTCTGTGGTAAACTACTCACGCTTCATCGAAAGGGCAATAGAGTTGATGTAGAAGCCCTCCGTGATTGAATCCCCCTCCGGCAGGATGCCGAAAAAGGCCCCAAGATGGGATCTCACGGGTACAGAAGGTTACGGCGGCGGAAAAGTATTTTGGTGGACGCTTCTGGTCGTTTGGTAATATTTGGGAATTTATAGAGGAAGAATTAGGGTTAGGAGAGCTCCGAGGGGCCCACAATCCCTCAGGGCGCGCCCCCTGGCTTGTGGAGTCCTCGGGACTCCCCTGCCTTCAACTCCAAGTTTACTGGGTGTCTTCTGGTCCAAGAAAAATCATCGCAAAAGTTTTATTCCGTTTGGACTCCGTTTGATATTCCTTTTCTGTAAAACTCAAAAACAAGAAAAAACAGAAATTGGCACTAGGCTCTAGGTTAATAAGTTAGTCCCAAAAATAATATAAAATAGCATATTAATGCATATAAAGCAACCAAAACAGATAATATAATAGCATGGAACAATAAAAAATTATAGATACATTGGAGACGTATCATGGACGCTGCTGTTCATGTCGTCCGAGAATGATTTCCCTCTGGATGGGCAGGACCTCAATTTTGAGACCAGCCATGGTGCCCCCCCAGGTAGTCTCTCAGTACATAGTTTCACACTCTGTGTTTCTTTGAAACTTATAGACATCGACTAATCGACCGATCTTATATTTGCAGAAGTGGATCTCCAAGGCGTAGCAAATGTTGTGCCCAGCGCCGCTGCCTGAGGGGGAGAGAACCCCCTGCTCATGGCCCTCTTAGTCGAGGAGCCGCATGTGGTGATCCCCAAAGGGTCAAAACCTCCAAGGGGCAAGGCGGGCCTTCGGGCACGGGAGACGTTGGTCACCAGATCCAAGGAGACCCACGCCTCCTCCACTCACGAAGACAACACGGAGGAGGACACAGGGGAAAGGAACCCTTCCCTGAAGGGGCAGAGGGTGGTGTCCGAGGAAGTCAAGGTAGAAGTGCAGCTGAAAGGCTTGAAGAGGCTACGCAAGGCCTCCGCCGAGCCTGCCGGCAAGCCAGCTCCAATAGAGAAGGCTAACTTCTCCGACGAGTCGGACGATGACCTACTCAAGTTGGGGAGAGAGAAGTCGGCGCCCCAGAGGTATGTCATCGCAACCATTTTTGGTCTTCAACAAGTCTGTTCATCAAGATAAGACTTATACGGGTTGTTTTCTTTAGTCCGTCGAAGGTACGCCTCAGCGGTGACACCTCAAGCGAGCTACCGATGGCCAACGGGATGCCTGAGTCTGCCACTTTCCCTCCAGCTCTCGAGGGGCTAGGGGAAGCGACATCCGGTACGGCCTCCTTGGTTAACACGACGGGGGCTGAGGTGCCGGTAGTCATGGTGAGGTGGAAACCTCACCCCAACAGGGCCAAGGGGACGAGGTCCCCGAGGTCACCAAGGATGGGCTAGGCCAAACATCAGCCTAGCCGAGGCAAACTCCGGAGCCAACGCTAGAACCGGAGGCCTTTCTTCCCAGCACCTCGGTGTTTGGTTCAGAGGTTCTACCGCCCTCGCCTCCCGTCCCAGGGCGGGCTGCCGCGGGATGGATCGAGGAGATGGAGATAGCCTTAGCGGGCTCCTCCATCAAGGGGGATCAGCATCGCGCCCTGATCGGTCCATGGAGGGATGCACGAGGTCTTCAAGGGCCTCGTCAAGAGCTTCGAGGTATATTTCTTTGTATTTGCGTTAAGAGTAACCTCCATGCTTAGAATTATTCATAAACCCATGCTTTTGTCCAAAGGCATTTTTACTTTCACAGCATAGCCAGCCATAGCCGTCGAGCCCAAAGCTAGTTTGGAGAAACTGGCTTTGGGGTCAAAATAGAGCACCATAAGGTATTTAGTAAGTAGCCCCCAAGACTCTGGCTGCCTTTAAAAGAGGTTTGTCCAGAGGATTGACATTGGGGACGGGGACTAAGTAAGGAGTGTGTGTTTGCAGGCATCGACCTTGGCTCTGGACTTCGCCTCCAAGGAGATTGCGGTGATGAACCGGAAGCTCAAGAGGTCCAAGGAGGAACTCGATCTGATGCAAAAGCAGATCGAGCTGTCTCAAGGTGAGCGCAAGCGGTTGTCATGTTTGTCAAACTTAGTCTGAAAATACGCATAAATTTGAAATGCTGACGCCAAGTTGTTTCTCTTGACAGCTGCTATGACAGAGCTTGAGGCGCTCAAGGCCGAGCTGGCGAAAGCTCGACAAGAGGCCAAGCAGCACAAAGGTGCCGCCGCCAAGGCGGGGAAGGACCTAGCTGTCGAGAAGGTGGCTAGGGCTAAGGACCAGGCGCAGGTCCTGGAGGTAGAGGAGACCCTGAAGGGCGTGTACCAGGAGTGCGACGCCCTTCAAAACAAGGAGAAAGGGGAGAGTGTGGAGCTCAATAAGCTACGCCTGGTGCATGCCGCGGTCCAGGCACAGGCCCGAGCTGACCGCGAAATGCTCCAGCATGTGGGCAGATCGCTGGGGGTAAGCCATTTTTACTTCAGTGTGTTTTTGGTAGCAAGGATTTCGTCGAGCTCACCCAGCTATGGCGATCCACAGAGGCCTTCGCGGATCTCCCAAAGAGCGCGTTGGATGCCCGCTGCCATTTTGGCGCACTGGAGGGCCGCGGCGCAGAGAAGGCGTTCTAGCAACAATTCCAGGCGCCATCGCATCCGGAGCTGCCGAATCAACAGATGAAGCAGGTGATGGAGCTCCTCTGCATGGCGAAGTCAGCGCTCCTGGACCTCTGCGTCAATCTGTGGCTCACGGAGGCGCTACCGACCAGCTTCTTCGGGCTCTTGGCTTGGCTGCAAGAGGCCGTCCCCCAAGTGGCTCACTGGAAGTGTTTCGCGTGCTTGGAGGGTGCTCAGCGGGCTTATGCCTGCGTGAATACGCACTATCGACGCGTCGAAGCAACGGTCTAGCCGTGGGCCCCCCGAAGGGAAAGACTGGACCGTGGAGGAGTTCCTTGCCAAGGTGGTAGAAGGGGCCCGAATCACCGAGGCCAAGTGTCCTAAGGACACTTTGTATTTCTAGATAGTACTTCGGAATGCCGAAGTGTAGTGGAATGTAAAATACACATTTTCGTTTAGTATGAATGCATGTTTATATTCTGACATATGATTTTATGTTTATATTTTTTGACTCCTGTGTGATCGTGTTAAACTGAAAGTGACCAGTCGTCGGCTTCAGCCCCTTTGTGCAGTACGCAAAGAGTGTTTCATAGGCAATCACGACCCTTAGACGACGTCTCGGTTCCCGAAGGCGGTCCATGCACATGGAAACAAGACAATCAGACTATTGTGGTTTTATAACTTTCACTTAGTCATAGGAGCTTACCTGTGAGGGCTGATGATGAGCCCCCTGTATTTGACGTGGTTGGCTACGTAGACAGGGTTTAGGCCACTAACCACCTCGGATGATGTTATAAAGAGCCCTTCGTTTAACATGGGTTATCTCAAACGATAAACTGCTTGACGCTGTCATCGGATGGCCAACCAGTTTACGCTGACCCAGATAGTCAGTTTTCGTCTTTCTGAGGCGCTTGGCCATTCAAGTTGGCAGCACAATTGCAGTGGTTCTCCCTTTACACCCTTAGCCGAATTGATCGGAAATGTAAGGGTTAAACACAGGAGCCGGCCAACCCAACTATTGACTAAAATCTAGGATCGAAACTGATGCATATAATGCAATATCCGAGACGCCGAATAGATACTTCTGACTTGTAATTCGAGGCATGAGATTAAAAGCAAAGCCCATTGTAAATAACAGTTGTATCATAGAAATATTCTTTTGGCTCCAAGGCAGTGGATGTAAGTAAATGCTTAATAACCTTAAAGGGCGCAGTTTCTTTATTTCATATGGTCAAGGCGTACATGCTGAGTGAGGGAGTCCTGGACTAAGGGGTCCCCGGGCCGTCGACCTCTTACATATGGGCCGGACTGATGGGCCACTATGGGGCCAAGCTGGAATGCGGACCCGTGACCGGACAGGAGATCTTCAGAGTCGTGGTGTGCCCTCCAAGTCAGGATTAGCATGATCTTTCCTTCATTGTAACCGATCAAATGTAACCCTAACCCTACCGGTGTCTATATAAACCAGGGGGTTTAGGGCTTTAGGGCTAGAGCTACATCCATCACCTCATCACCTTAGGGTTCAGCTCGCTTGATCTCGAGGTAGATCTACTCTGTAACTATACCATACATCAAATACAATCAAGCAGGACGTAGGGTTTTACCTCTTCGAGAGGGCCCGAACCTGGGTAAATATCGTGTTCATCGTCCCTTGTTCCCCATCGATTCTAGATCCACAGCTCGGGACCCCCTACCCGAGATCCGCCGGTTTTGACACCGACATTGGTGCTTTCATTGAGAGTTCCGCTGTTGGGTCGCCAAAGGATCAATGGCTCGCATGATCATCGGAGAAGGCATCAGCTCCGGGGACCTCTTTGTCCCCGGCCAACTCTTTGCGTTTGGTAGCATCGTGCTGCACGCCAACTCAACTGGTCATCTAGATCAGATCAACAACTTCGCCCCTGAGCACCGGATTCGATTTGGCAATCTGGAGTACACTGCGGACGCCCGAGGTGATCTGGTTTTTACCGGATTCACTGCGCCCGCTCCGGGGCTGCCCCCTAATCCAATCTACAGATTGACCCCGATCCCTCATCCGGCCTCGAGCTTGGACGTCTCCACCTCGAACGGGGACCGGGAATTCCTTTCGACCACGTCCGCAATGACCGACGAAAACCCATCTTCAGACCACAATGCGGAAGTAATGTTCGGACGTCGAGAATCGCTCTCGGCCGAACCCTCTCCTTGCATCACGCCTACGGCCTTGAGCCCTAGTGACAAGTCGATGTTCGGTGGCCGGGAGTCGTCCCTAGCCGAACCCCCCCTCAACAGCTTGGTTTCGAGCCCCAACACGGAAGCAGTATCCGAAGACCAGGTTTTGTCCTCGGTCCCTTACGACTGTCTAGCCCCGGGCCTCGAGGTTAACTCGGCCCCGAAGATCAGGATCCGGCCCAGGCCCGGATCGTTCCTTTCCCCGCCACATCGGAAACCGGCCCTCGACGGCCGCCGCATATCAGTCTGACGACCCTCACCCTATTAAACGAGGCGTTGGACCGAATCCACATAATGGCTATTCGGGAAGACCCGCCCTCGGCTTGCATTCAGCAGCCCTTTGAGGCATACCACGAGGAATTTTGCATCCCACCCACCACCCACCTTGTGGCCACAGTCGAGGACTTAACCGACATGTTGGACTACACTTCGGAAAACGCCTACTCCATGGACGAGGATAGCGGAGCCACCACCAACGCCGACGCCACACCCCCCGCCACCGGCCGCTGGACGGCCACGTCCACTTATGACATTTACATGGTGGACACTTCGAAGGACAACGACACCCCCAGGAAGGATAACGGCAAACCCGACAATGAGCCGCACAGGCGCCGCAAACAACGCTGTCGCTCCAAGGCACGTCGAAGCCATGCGAGCAACACGGACACCGGAGAGAACGACACTCTGGACAACACGGACAACCTCGATGACCATGGCGCCGATGAGCAACCTCAAGCCGATCACGAGGAGGAAGACCCGCTCGACCTAGAGGACCTCGGTGATTCCAAAGACAGCAACTACCTCCCCCCTCTGAAGAGGAGGTTACTTTGGGCGACGAGGATTTCATCGTCCCCGAAGACCCGCTGGATCAAGAGCGGTTTAAATGGCAGCTCATTGCCATTGCGCGTAGCCTGAAGAAACAGCAACAGAGAATAAAGGCCGATCAAGACATCCTCAATGACAGATGGACCAAAGTCCTAGCTGCCAAAGAAGGGTACGGCTGCGAGCAGCAGAACAAAAGTTACCCGATGCGAAAGCTCCTGCCATAGTTTGACGATGAGGCCATAGAGCCAGTACCTGCGCGACAGACACAGGCCGACCAGCCGGACCGCCCCCTCGAGGACGGGATAGGCCGGCCGACAAAACCGAACAGCCTCCCGCTCCACCTCGCCGTCCAGGCAAGGAGCCAGTTCGTCCAGCCTAAGAGTATGACCTACGACGCGACCTAGACGCCCGTGCAGGTCTGACAAGGTCCATGTACGGACCCAAAGACAACTCTCCTGTTAGACGGGACAGTTACCAAGCTTGGCTAGACCGAAACGACAGAGCTCGGGAACAACAGCAAGCCCGGATGACAGATGGTCTCCGGCGCGACGTAGCCCGAGAGTCAGGGGCGCCGCTCACCCTCTGTGGTTCACGGATAGAGTGATGTAGCACCAATTTCCGGAGGGTTTCAAGCCCGTAAATATCAAGCCCTATGATGGAACGACGGATCCGGCCCTATGGATCGAAGACTTCCTACTACACATCCACATGGCATGAGGCGACGACCTCCACACCATCAAATACCAACCATTGAAGCTCAAGGGTCCGACTCAACACTGGCTAAATAGCCTCCCCGAAGACTCCATAGGATGTTGGGAGGAGCTCGAGGATGCCTTTTGAGCCAACTTTAAGGGCACTTATGTCCGACCCCTGGACGCCGATGACCTGAGCCACGTAATCCAATAGCCCGACGAGTCAGCCCGGCAATTCTGGAACCGGTTTTTGACCAAGAAGAACCAAATCGTCGACTGTCCGGACACTGAAGCCATCACCGCCTTCAGGCACAGTATTTGAGATGAATGGCTAGCATGGCAGCTCGTCCAGGACAAGCCGAAGACAATGGCGGCGCTTACCTCCCTCATGACCTGTTTCTATGCCGGGGAGGATAGTTGGTTGGCTCGTAGAAGCACCAACCCGAAAGCCCCCGGCACTTTCGAGGTCCGGGACGGGAATGGAAAGCCACGGTGTAACAAGAACAAGCGTCACCACAACGACGGCGAAACCGATGAGACGACAGTAAATGCCGGATTCTGTAATCCGAAGTCTGGGTCACGGAAAAAGCCTTCTAAAGGCAACCAGGACGGACCAACTAAATTGGACGCGATCCTGGGCAGGCCCTGCCAGATTCATGGCACCGTCGAAAAACCCGCTAACCACACCAACCATAATTGTTGGGTGATAAAGCAAGCCAGCAAGCTCACAGCCGAAGACTCGGGCAAAAGCCCATGAAGCGAGGATGATGATGAGCCCCGCAGGCCGAACAGTGGAGGACAAAAACCCTTCCCTTCTGAGGTCAAGATGGTGAATTTGATCTACGCCACCCATATACCAAAGAAAGAGAGGAAGCATGCACTGCGGGATATGTACGTCATCGAGCCCGTAGTGCCAAAGTTCATCCCGTGGTCGGCTTGCCCGATCACCATTGATCGCAACGACCATCTGACCAGTATCCGTCATGGAGGATCGGCGGCCCTGGTACTTGACCCCATTATCGATGGGTACCACCTCACGAGAGTCCTAATGGACGGAGGCAGTAGCCTCAATCTGATTTATGCAGACACAGTGAGGAAAATGGGGATCGATCCGTCAAGGATCAAACCCAGCAGCACCACCTTCAAGGGCGTCATTCCGGGTGTAGAAGCCCGCTGCTTAGGCACGGTAACGCTGGAAGTGGTATTCGGCTCACCGGACAACTTCCGATCCGAAGACTTGATCTTCGATATTGGCCCATTCCGTAGTGGCTATCACGCCCACCTCCGCCAAACGGCATTTGCCAAGTTCAACGCTGTCCCACATTACGCATAGCTCAAGCTAAAGATGCCTGGTCCTACGGGCATCATAACAATAAATGGCAACACGGAGCACTCACTCCAGACTGAGGAACACACTGCGGCCCTGGCTGCCGGAGACCAGTCAATTGCCAATAGGCCAAGGTATCAGCCTGCCGTAAAGGCAAAAGATACACACAAACGGGCTCGAGCCCGATCCCCGTCATGGGAACCCGCCTGCGTTTGCCGCAAATAGGGATATGCTCCCCACGGCACGCCCACCTTCACCATGCTTTACGTGCCTCGACAGCACAACTTCACGCTCAAGATACCATGGGTGGCTGTGGGGGCTTATAACACCATATGTTCGGCTCAACTGAACTATGGCACTACCACGTCCTCGGTCGACAATGGGTAGGACTCCGGTCTCGCTCAGCATCAAGCTATGACGGCAAGGCTACATCTTCAGGCCCCTGTTGAGGGACCCCTCGCCAGTATGTGGTGTTCCCTATGGATATCTAGCTCACTCCCCTCCACCTCGCAGAAGAAAAGGCGCAGACATGCAGCAGGGCACAGTTGAGGCTTTGACCCACGCATCAAGGCCCTGTGTAAACCTTTCTCTGTAAAATTTTCTTTTCTTACTTATTATAAACGCCTCATTAGTTCGAATTGTACGGATAGATGTCCAGAGCTTATGGAAAATAAAAACATCTTTTACGGTGTCCAGGCATCCACATTATTAGGCCCTCTTTCTTTCTTTATCCTTTTTTATGCTCTTCGAATAGCTGGGCATGCACACATTGTGTAATAAATACAAATCGGTTAATTGATCAAAGGCCTGATTTTCCCATCAACTCCACATTTTACGTCCGGCACCACTTCTCGTCGAATGTTCGGTGTCTCGGATATTGCACTATATGCATTAGTTTTGAACTATGTCTTGGGTCAATAGTTGGGTTACCCGGCTCCTGTGCTTGCCCTCTTATGTTCTGCATGTTCGGCTAAGAAGGTAAAGGGAGAACCCCTGCAATTGTGCTTCTGGCTAGTCCAGTCAAGCACCTTAGGGGAGAAAGCCGAAAACTGACCGTCATAGTAAGCAAGAACTGGTCAGCGATCCGACGACAAGTGTTAAACTAAGAAATCGTTCGCGATTTATCCGTGTCATACGCAGGGTTTGTCCTAGCACAAACCATGTGATTACAAAGGCATGCCTCGGCTCCCACATACATCACAAAAACCTGGGGGCTAGTCACTAGCCCCCGCCATTAAGCTCCTATGCCTAGTTTCTGTCTCGCACTACCTGCTTCGGGCACCGAGACGTCGGCTAAGGGTAACAGTGCAGAGACGAAACACCCCTCGTAACATTCACTTGGGGGCTGAAGCCGACGACTGGTAACTTTCAGAATAATAAACGGCCCCACAGGAGTCCAAATTAAAACACCATAATATCTCAATGAGCCGCATTATAAATCAAAAGGTTCAGTCAACAATTTCATACAATCACTCAATGATTACATTTTTGGAACACTGGCCCTCTATCACCCGAGCACCTTCCATAACTTGTGCAAAGTACTGTTCGGGGCGGCGATGTTCCTTCCCAACAGGAGGGGGACCAGTGGCCATGTCCGTCGGCTTGATCTTCAGCCAATGAACCGTGGTCTTCGCAAAGGCTAGCCTAGCTCCCTCAAGACATGCCGAGCGCTTCACGACATCAATATGGGGTGATGCATCACGCAGCTTCTGCACCAGACCAAAGTAGCTGCCTAGAATTGGCTCCAAGGGCCAAAGCCGGATACAGATATCCTTCATGGCCGGCTCGGCCATCCGATGCAGCTCCATTAGTTGCTTCATATGGTTGCTGAGGAGGGGAGGATGCTCGGGCACCTGGAACTGCGCCAAGAAGAGCCGCTGATCGGAATTCTCCTCCCGCTTGGCGTAGTGCTCTGTTGCATCCGCCACACTCCTGGGAAGCTCAGCGAAAACGCCTGCAGAGCACCATACCCGCGTCAGCAAGGTGAACCTGTAGCCGCCAAAAACACTCTACAGTAAGTACGACTTACCATCCGTGACCCGCCTCACTTGGCGGAGTTCTTCGCGGGCACCCCGCACTTCGGTCCTCGCCTCCTTGAGCTCCTTCTCCACCTTGGACAGCTCGGAGGACTGCTCTTTTTGCTTCTTCTCCAGGGCCTCACATTTCGTCACTACAAAAAAAAAGACACATCCGTGACATTTTGGGCCGAACAATTTTTTTTCTGTCATGCTTATGATACTTCTATGACGATAATTGTGACAAAACCCGGTATCATCGCTGATGTGGTGGGCTCCTACTTCTATGACAAAAAATCATGACAGAAAATGGGCTTTTCATCCTGGGCGAGCCGGAGACGCACCTGCATGACATTCTTTGGGCCGTCCATGATGGAAAAAATCATGGTAGAAGCGAGGGCGAGGAAAATTTTGGGGAGTTCCCGGTTACGGTGGGTGGTCGGGGCCGAGCGATGCACGGAGGGATTGAGCGTTTCTCTCGTACACGTACTCGCGTGGGTGCGAGGCGTTGGGCTCTAACTGAACCCGAGCGAGGCGTTCGCTTACTGAACCCGAGCGATTGCACTAGCTACATTACTGAACCTGAGCGATCGATCCCTGGCTGTTAATTGAACCCGAGCGATTCCTTCGCTACTGCTGCTAACTGAACCCGAGCAATCTATCGCTGCTGAAGCTGATCGAACTTGCTGCCTCTTGATGAACAGTGAACGTGGGGGTTGGTTGAACAAGTCGAGACATACGTGGTTTGGGGTTGGATGAAATGTTCCCGGTGGGGTTTGGATGAACAGGAGCCCGTGGTAGTAGAGGACGTTGCCGCTGGATGAACAGGACCCCGATCGAGAGGAGGCTGCCACACACCCAAGCCGGTTGGGGGTGGATGAACAGGACCCCGTGGAGGGCTGATTGAACAGGACCCCGTGGAGGGCTGATTGAACAGTAGCCGGTGGAGGCTGGATGAACAGGAACCCGTGGTGAACAGTAGCTGGTGGAGGCTGGAGGAAGTCGACGGTGGATGAACAGTAGCAGGTGGAGGCTGGAGGAAGTCGACGGTGGATGAACAGTATCCCGTGGAGGCTGGAGCGAGGCAGTAGACGGTGGATGAACAGTAGCCCATGGAGTCCCATTTTGTGGTACGCCACACCCCTCTCGATGAACAGGGCCCCGTTTTGACCATAGGCGCTCCAACACAAGTCCGTTTCCTCTGTTTTGCAGTACGCCACACCTCTCCCGATCAACAGCACCCCGTTTCGACCGTAGGCACTCGAACACAAGTCCGTTTCCTCCGTTTTGTGGTACGCCAGACCCTTCCCGATGAACAGGACCCCGTTTCGACCGTACGCGATCGAACAGAAGGCCGTTTTCCACCGTTTTACTGTACGCCAGACCCCGTTCCGGCTGTTCCGTCCAAGCCAGTTGGCTCCCATTGAACATGACCCATTCCGACCCAGTCTGTTGCCTCCCGATGAACAGGACACTATTTCTCCGTTCTGACCCAGCCGCTTGGCTACCGATGAATAGGACGCCGTTGCTGCTGTCCGTTGCCTCTCCATGTACATGAGCCCTGGTCGTACAAATGCGCGAGTAGGCGTTCGAGACCCCGCCCGTATGTACGTATGTGGCCGTATTTTTTGGCATCTAGATGTACGTACATGTACACGGTTTTGACTGGACTGCCTGAACTGCTACGTCGGGGGCTCTACTACTACACGTGCCGCTGCTTGCTCGGCCACGGTTCATCATTGCAGATAGACCGTTCGACCAGTATGTACATACACGTTCGCGACCAGAATGACAACGCTACGTACGCTTCGACCAAGTGGGTCCCAACTGTCAGGGAGGATAAGGAGGCACTTCCTTGCGTGCGAAGTTATTGATGGTGGGTCCCAGTGGTCAGGGGGGAGAATCATTTTTTTTGCCCGTAATATGGACGCACTTCGTTGCGTGTGAAGATGTAGCTGGTAGGTCCCAGCTGTCAGGGGGGAAATATTTTTTTCGCAAAATACAGAGTCCCTTCCGACGGGTCCCCGCTGTCAGGTGGAGGAATAATTATTTTACGCGTAATAAGGAGGCACTTCCTTGCTGCGGCCGTGGACCCAGCTGTCAGCCTCTCCATGTACAGTCCTCTTCCGATGGAAGTCGTTCCTTGACCACGTTGACCACGCCGCACCGAGAGCACCACGGCGGTGGATGACGGCGAGGCCTAGGAAGGGGACGACACGGAGCCAGGGAAGATGCGGCAGTGGATGCCCACACGGAGAGGAGTACGAGGGTTGACTGGTTCGGCTGCGGTGTGAGGCTGCCGTCGCCGCAGAATAACATGGGTTGTGGGTGAGTAGAAGGATGGCCTGGCCAGCGGTGAGGCCTGCGCGGCAGCACAGCCGGCCACTGGAGGCAGGAGCAGGCGGTCTCACCGACGGTGGTTTGGGTGGCTGGTGCAAGAAGATCAGCGATTGAAGAAGCACCAGGACCGTTCGATTAAAATCCAATGGTCACTACTGCTAGAATCATTTTTTGACTAAGTTGACAAAGCCATGCATACGCGTCAACTTAGTAGGCCCACAGGTCAGTCTCCGAACCGGTGCGCCCCAGATGTCAGTGGGAGGAATCATTTTTTTTCGCGTAATAAGGAGGCAGTTGCTTGCGTGCGGCCATGGACCATGGGGGTCCCTACTGTCAGCCTCTCCATGTACATCCCTATTCCGATGGCTGTCGTTTGTTGAATGTTGAGCACGCCGTGCCTAGAGCACCAACGCGGTGGACGACGGTGAGGCCTAGGAATGGAACGACTCAGAGCCGGCGAAGACACAACAGTGGATGCCCATGCTGGGGGGAGTATGACGGTTGACTGGTTCGGCTGCGGTGTGAGGCTGCCGTCACCGAAGAATAACAGGAGGTGCGGGTGGTAGAGGGATGGCCAGGCCAGCGGAGGGAGTAGGGTGGGCCAGTGAAGCCTGCGCGGCATCACAGCCGGCCACAAGAGGAGGGAGCAGGCAGTCCCGCCGGTGCTGGTTTAGGCGGCTGGAGCAGGAAGATCAGAGATTGAAGAAGCACGTCGGCCGTTGGATGGACATCCAACAGTCACTGTTGCTAGAATCATGTGTTGACTGACAAAGCCTTGCGTAAACAAGTCAGCATCGAAATCTGTGGCGTGTACAACCCATTTGCTATTATTTTTATAATTTACAGCCCATTTGCTAATTCATATGGAATTTATTGCAGCCCATTTTCCATTTTTAGAATTGCTGCCCATTTTCTGGTCAGTGCCAGGCTTAAAAACTTGAACTAAAAAATATGCAAAATTTTAAAAATTCGCATATTTTTGCTGGGGAACAAAATATTGTTAATCCAAAAATTAGTAGCCATACTAAAACAAATTTAAAAATAAAGTAGTACTATGTTATGTTAAAATCCAATGAAATATAAAATATCAGTGAAGAACAAAAACAAAAAACGAAACTAATTGCCCATTTGCTATATTTTTTTTGGAATTTGCATCCCCTTTCATATTACTTTTAAGATGTACTGCCCATACTCTTTGGCCAGGCCGGAATGCATCCCTCCTCGTCTTGAAAGATTTGCAGCTTAGTAAGTCGGAGAAAACAAATAGGCCTAGCTTGGGTATTCTTCAAAAAGAAATAGTGGGCTACCTATTTTCCCAAAGAAAAAACTGCTGGGCTGGTCATATTGTTAGACGGGCCACAGGGACCGCACAATCCTATTTATAGCCTGCTCCTCTGAACAAATCCTCAAAAAAAAAACGTTCTGCAATTCTGTCGTTAATTGACTTTATGTTGACAATGATGTGGGTCCAGATATCAGCAGGGTGCATTAGTAAAGAGGCGCTTGCTTGTGTTCGGGAGTGGACCTGGTGGGTCCGTACTGTCATACTCACAACTACAGTCCTCTCCTGATTCACTATCTTGACAGGGCCGAACGGCGGCGCCGCTGCGAGTGCACCAAGGCAGAGGACGACGGCGAGGCCTTGGACGGGAATGAACAGGAGCCGGGGAACATGCGGCAGTATGGCCGTAGGCGGAGGGGAGTACGAGGGTTCAGTGGTTCTGGTGTGGGGTAGGCTGCCGTCGCCGGGGAAGAATAGGATGTCGGGGGGAGTAAAGGGATGGCCTGGCCAACATTTCAGGGTACGACAGGGCGGCGATGCATGCACGGCAGCGCAACCAGCCGTAGAAGGCGGGAACATGCGCTCGTGCCGGCGCAGGTTTGGTTTTGGCGGCTGGACCGGTCAGACCCAAAAACTCATTATGCTGGATTATAAGAATTAATTTTATATGGCTCAAACTTATTGTAAAATGCTGCGGAGCACCTTTTTCTTCTTGAGGTTTTTTTTAGACAATTTTCTTCTTGAGGTGTGAAGCCGAGCACATTCAGAAGCCCTGGGATAAAGTGGTGTCGCCAATTTGTTGGGCTGGGTTGGGCACTCTTATCGAAAAATAATAATGGACCGGAACTATTTACGACTTTGACTACGATTTGCATGGGTCTGCTGGTTGCAGGAAGAAAATGGTGGAAGAAAAAAGAATGGTCGCTATCTTTGCCTAAGAATAATATCGACTGAATGTAACGGCACTCTCATAGGAAATAATATCCTCCTGTTAAAATTTGACTCTTCAAATCGTAAATTTAAAGAACTGGTGCATGAGCATTTAGTTTTATTTATTTATTTACTTATTTATGTTTAGGGGACCATGAGCATGTACCTGGGCCGGATTCATGTGAGAGCCTCCCTTCCAGTTAATTATGGGCTCCTCTATTGGGCTGTCATCACTGGGCTGCATGTTATCGACAAGTGGAAAATGTGTTATGTACCAAAAATAGTATGCGCTACGTACGGGGCACTAAAGGATCGGACCGTGCAACGACTTCCAAAACATTGTGTTTGTCATTCTAACAACACATTTATTCAACCAACAGACGAAATATACTATTGATTGTACATTGAAAATAGCAGCAACAGCAACCAGGGCTGGTGGTGCAACAGAAGCAGTAAGCAGGCCAGAAGAGTAAAGACGCAGCTCTCTCTTCCAAACCAAACATCAGCCATCATTACAAAAGGGCTACCAAAAAAGAACAAGTGTATGCATCAAACTAAATAAAGATCCTACTACACCAAGTGTATGCATCTAACTAACTGGCTTAGTTAGACGTTACTATTTATTAAGCTGTGGAGATTGGCTGACAGCTTGAACCAGATGGATGCCTGACGGGGGAAACTCCAGCCAGCAGGTCGAAGTCTGATACTTGCGACCCTCTCTCCTACTTTGGGCTGCAGAGCGTGGTGGCACATATCAAGGTATGGTGTATGAAGAGACGCATGGTACGCTGTGTACACACAGTTTTGCTTGATGAACGAAACCGCACTGCCATCATGATCCTTGCCGTCGGTTATCTCCTGGTTAATCGGATAATTCAGTCCGAGAAACAGAGAGCGTGTACCAAGGCTACTTACCAGCCTCCAGTCAAAAATTCCTGAAGGCCCAGAGAAGCTGGGATCCTGCTCAAAGACCTTGCAGTGACTGTGATTGTATTCCGTGAAACAACACGTCCGGTACGTGCGAACGATCATCAATCATTCGCCGTCGTCTGATCAGGCCAGGAACCACCTGCAACTACCATGCCGCTTTTCTTTGAAAGGTTCTAGGATTAGGAAGGGTAGGGACACTAGGCGGCCTACAACATCATATCAAGTTGGAGTCAAATAAAAAAGGGCTCGTACTGTAGTCAATCTTAAGAACAGCATGTTATGAGCATGAATATTTTTTCAGTAAATGTTGATAGTAATATAAGCAAGCCATCATGATATCATAGGAAAGTAACATACTGCTGTAACAGCTGTTTGTAGCGATGACTGGAGTAGACCAGCAATACGTCCAGCCATAGAAGGAGTCCACAGCGTAAATGAAGCCCTTGTGTTCAATGGCATCAGAGAACCATGGAGGATGTATGATCCTCCGATGGACGTGCAGATTTATCCACTTACCGCAGTGACCTGTCAGAAAGGCGAGACCGCAATTGAAGAACGCAATTAGCCTGAAGTCTTTATAGTTCGCAGATCTTGTGGGCACTTGGCAGATTACAACCTTGAGCAAATCAAACTTGGTATCATGTTGGCTACTGTAAGATTCCGAGTATTCTGGGCCGCGGTGCCAAAGTAGTGCAGTGTTAATCAAAGGAAGGGGATCAATCACCGGGTGTAGACCTCCACGAGCATCCAGCTGCCGCGATCGTCGACGAGCACCATCCAAGACGTGTTCATGCCGACCCAGTACATACCGTTAATGTAGTTGAGGGTGACGGGGATCAGATCGCAGTCGAGGGGGTTGATGCTCGCCACCCTACGATCATTATGCTGCGTCACATGCCGTTTCTAAAGATCAGGCGGCATCAGCAAGCAGGGAGCTGGCTTAAAAAGCTCCGGCCTGAGGGCTTTGAGTAAATGGTACAGCCCCGACGAGCACGCGGCGAGCGGCATGGTACTGAGATTGTCCACATGCGAAACAATGAGCTTGATTACCTCTGTGGGGAGCGAATTCCAGCCACTCTTTCGGCAGACGCTGCTCGGTTCTACCATTGTTAGTGCTTGGGTTTCAGAAGAGGGGGGAGGCGCCTAGCGGGGATGGAAGATTGGACGATTATGTGCGGACGAGGATGGAGAAGCGAATATGTGCTGCGGGAAGTGGACAGGTGATGATGACAATGTAGCAGCAACACGCCGCTTGACTTACGAGACACATTCCCAGCAGCGTAGGGTCATATCGATGCCAGACAACTTGCTTGAGTGATCACAGTACTAGTACAATAAACTACAGTACCAACTACTATGCCCTAGTTTGCGTATAGTGGAGTAGGACTCTGCTTTACTACTAGCACCGGAGGAGTAGTATATTGTAAAATATTTACAAACTTCAATGCCCGAGCGTGGAATGACTACGAACCGCCATCGGTGCTAACTCCAATCCCCAGCAAACGTTCGCTGGGAGACATGGCAGTTGCAAATGCCCGCGACGCAGTTACAGTACATGTGTAAGGGTGGCGGTTTTGTCAAATACTATGGCTTAAAACAGGCCACCGTCGGATGGAAATCTGACGGTTATGTGGGATTCGCCAGGATTGGGCTCGTGGCGAACAATCGCCAGATATCATTACTAAAAAAAAGGTTAAAACACCCGGGGCTATAACTTGCACCGGCTGACCACTAACAATGATACTAACATAGTTGTAAAATGGTCAAAGAACATGTCTATGTGGTGTTTGGAATTATATGCAAACTAGCAAGATGCCTGTGCATTGCAAGGAACATCAAGACGCATTTTTTACAAAACACCTATTGTGATTGACCCATGCAGGAGTAATCCCATGTGTAAAAACTAATGATATCTCGAGAATTTCATTGGAAAAATGGTATCTCAAGAATTTCATCGAAAAAATGATATCTCAAGAAAGATGAGAGATAAGGTGAGGAGGAGTGAGGCGTGGTGGTGAATGGTGGTCGGACTGGGCGGAGGCGTGGGGATGGACGGCGCCAGCAGCGGTCACTATGCCAGATTGTTCCAGAGACTTCCTTTTTTAATTGCTCAACAATGAGGTTGTGGGAGATAAGGATGACCGAGGGAAGACCTTATCTGCAAACATGGACAAAGGTGCGGGTATCTTTTTGCAAAATTGCCATAGTTTGCTTTCTATCCGTCAGATATAGATCGGACGGTCTATATTGCAAGATGGCAGGCACACCATCATCACCAACTCGGTTTTTTTTATAAGAGAAATTAGAGAAGTATAGAAGTAGAGAAAGTAGAGAGTAGAGAAACGGAGGGAGTACTAGTAAGGACACCATCTACTGCTTCGTGTGCTATTCCTGCGCTCCATTCGGCGGGCGCAACGTCCCCTACAACCACTCCCGTTTCATGGATGGCCTGGTCGATGCCTGCAAGGTGCCCTGCGTCTACAAGAGTTTCGCCTGCGAGAGGTACGTCGACCAGCACTCGCTGGCGGAGCATAGTTCCAGATGCGCGCACGCGCCCTGCTACTGCTATGAGTGCACGCCGCCGTTTAAGGGCTCGCCGGCGAGCCTCGTGCATCACCTCATGGCACCGTCCATCAATCACTACTGGCCCGCGGCGGTGAACATCAAGTACGAGATGTGCTACCCATTCACCATGCCGGAGTCGCTGGAGGATCACCGCCGCCTGCTAGTCGCGGAGGAGGACGGTAGCGTCTTCCTATTGGCCGTGGGCACCGGCAAGGCCCGCGCAGGCCGCCGTCCCATCTCTGTAGTGTGCGTCAGGGGCAACGCCGCTGACGCTGACACGAGGCCGCTGTACCTGTGCGTGCTCACTGTTACTGCCCCTTCGAAGTACGAGGGCACCCACGCCGCCTCCCTCACGCTGAATGGGACTGTGCTGAGCTGCTCCGTTCCTGGCAATGTGGACATGGAAGACGCCTGGTATGATTTTCACCCAAGATGATGCACGGGGACTCCAAGGAGGTTCACCTGGTCATATGCATTACCTAGTCAACTGTTCATCATTAGTCTTCGCTCAATGTAAGCCGCTGTCTAAGCATGTGGAGACTTCTTATTTATATAGTATAGAACCTTCCATGCATGATCTTGCTCTATTAGAGTATCGTGCTTGAATAAAAGTGTATCCATTTATGGTTTAGTCTAGAATCTTCCATGTATGCTTTTGCTCCATTAGAGTTCTCGCTTGCCAGTTATGATATTAATTGTGAATTTTTACTACTGTAACGGTGAAAGCCTTAAGAAGAACAATTTCTTACATCTCCTCTGCCCCCTTCCAAGTCATCCTGATTTACATTCATGGTGGTCTGGAAAAAATAAACAAAATCGATACTCAAAAAATAATTCTTAAAGGTCATTTCTTGCAAAGCACAATAAGTGTTATTTCTTCAAAAGTTTTGGATGCAGGTTGAACAGTTGAACGCTTTTGTTTGCAAAAGATACTTTTTATCTATTTAGCCTTCATTTACTATTCACCCGGATGCTTGTGAGCTCTAGAGAAGAAATAATATCCAAAGAAACCTATCGATACTCGTTACACATGAGATGACCCCCACATACTTTGTCAAAATAAACAACTCCCCGATAAATGCATTTCACTGTTCCGTGCAACGCATGGGCACCTTACTATATATAGTACGACCATAAATTTAACGAACATTATATATAGTATGATAAATGCTCATGCATGTCACCAAAAATTATATCATTGAAAACTATGTTCAAATACGAATCCAACAATATAGTTTTTGTTGATATGCACTAACATTTTGTCAGTTAAATCTTCAGTCAAATTACATGGGGGACTAATAAACCACGACGGAGGTAGTACTAGTGTAGAGGGCGGCGCTGCACGGGAGTCTCACCCCGCTCGTGGCGTGGCAGTAAAGCCGTCATATCACAACCCCACCACTACCAGTAATAAGTGGCCTGGTAAAATAAACGGACAAGCAACCATCACATCCCTCTGTCTTTTCTGCATTTCATCTCTCTGCATTTACTTTGTCCGGTTCATCTCGCGCACTCGATCCCTAGCTACTACTCCTAGTATCCCTAGATACTACTCCTAGGGCCAGTTCTTTTGGCGGCTTAAAAAATAAGCCGTCTCTTCCCCAGCTTTTCCCATAAGGTGCCTCACTCATTCATTTGGGCTTCTAAACTACTACCTCCGTCCTGGTTTATTAGTCACCATTGTAATTTGTGCTAAATTTTAACCAAAGATTTAATTGATAAAATGTTAGTGCATGTCAACAAAAGTTATATTGTTGGATTCGTATTTGAACATAGTTTCCAATGATATAATTTTTGGTGACATGCATAAACATTTCATTAGTTAAATTTATGGTCAAAATTTGACATAGATTACAATGGGGACCAATAAACCAGGACGGAGGTAGTAGTTATGGGATTACTAATCTAGAAGCCTGGTACTCCTAGTAGTAGTACTCAAGTTGGAATTCCAATTGCACGGCACAACTTGGTAGGCAAAAAATTCGATACAGGGTGTACGAAGCGGTTTGGGAATTTGCATGCCTTCCCGACCTGTGAGATACTCCGTACAAAGTATGATAGAGAAATAACCACAGAGAAGGAAGCTAAAAGTAAACAATCAAACGACCATTTTTGCATTTCTTTTGCATTGAATCGTTTCACAAGCTTGACTAGTGTTGTTTTTCTACTTTTACAAAAACCGCATCGTAATGTTAAAATGTGCATTTGCACGTACATAAGTAATAGTAGTAGCACAGTCTGGAAGCATATATAGAGAGAGATGTGTAGTGCGATATATAGTTAAGTTTGTGCTATATGCACGTACTTACAAAATGCGTACGGATACACAAGGTTTCCAAACTTTTCCTATTACATACTTAATTAAGGACGCTAATAATTCCCGAACGTTCGAGATTTATCATTTTCGTCCCAAAACTAATGAGATCGCCTTACGAAACTAACTTATTCCTAATAAAAGCCACGGTGCCCTGGTGCGCGGCCGTTTCCCAGCGCGGTGACACAACGCCTCTTCCTCAGCCTCGCAACTCGCGAGGCGCTGATTGGCGGCTTACCGGCGGGCTAGCGCGATTTCACCGGTCTGGTGATCCGGCGCCAACAGGTACTCCTCCTCGCTGGAAGCGTGCACCCGATCCACATACCGCCAAGTGTAGATGAGGCGCTTGGGCCCGACTGCACTCAGGGCTTTGGCACGGGCGTCCTCCGCCACCCTCACGGCCCTCACACGAGCCTTCTGCCAAAGAGCCAATTGCCTGGCTCTCTCGGATGCGACATAGGCCTGCCAAGCAGCATGCCTCGCGGCACGCTTCTCTTCCTCGGCCTTCTTCTCCGCCTCTATTTTGGCGTGCTCTACCGGAGGCAAAGCCTCCCACAAGGCGACCTCCATTTCCTTCCAAAGCTCCACAAGGCAGGGGGGCTCGGCGGGCGGCGTGACGTTCTCCTCGTAGAGGGGAGCCGACGCGTCCTCCGACGCGCATCCTGGCGAGACTGGGAACACCGACACGTCCACCTCGACTAGTGGCGGCGAGGAGCGGAACGCCGACGCGTCCACCTCGACGCGTCGCGGCGAGGAGCGAAACACCGACACGTCCTCCTCGACTAGTGGCGGCGAGGAACGGAACGGCGATGCGTGACCCTCCGCCCGGTGCAGCGAGGGGCGCCTAGGGCTTGGGAGGGGCGATGCCATGGTGGTCGACGTGAGAGGGAGGGGGAGGAGATAGCGATGAACATGAGCGTTCTTCCGAATGCCGTGGGAGGTGCAATATTTATAGTGAGCAATGGCACACCTACGTAAGATATGTTGCATGATTAACGTAACGGCTAGGTGGGCATATTTGTTGGAGTAAATTACGGGGGAGGGAAGGGGTGGAAATATTGCTGGTCACAACGGATTGGACGAGCGCGGGGGAAGGAGAGTCATGCATGCAGATTTTTTTCACACGGGGTGGAGTGGTGGGACTGCCGGAGGGAGAAGGAGAGTCAAGCAGGCAGATTGTTTTCACACATGGAGAGGAAAAGATTTGGAGATGAACGGGCTTCCTGCAGGTATGGGGAACGGTGCATAATAAGTCATCTTACATGCAATGAACTGACCATTGCACGCCAGGCTAGGTATAGTCTCAAGTCATTAAAAACATACACGCCCCACACATGTTCAGATTTCAAGGTGCACTAAATTATTGCATGCGATGATTAAGGTTGGCCATAGTGGTGGTATCTTAGCTGGTATCATGCACACGGGAATAGCAAACATGCTGATGTGGCAAAGAATTAAAGAAGAGAGGGGGTAAGAGTAACATAGGTAGATACCGTATCATGTTAAATACTATGCTACTTTGTGTCATGCATGGGACTATAAAGGTAGTCCCGTATCATAGACTAGTATCATGCACATGATACCAGTATATGATACTTTCCACTATGAGTAGCCTAAAGAGAATATTGACTAATGCATGTAAAAATCTTTGTCATTTACTAGTGTTCATGCATGCATGCCATGCGATAATGCATTGGTAAACACATTTTTTTGTGAAGAACAACAGCATTAATTGAGTACTTTTGCAGACTACAAAAACTATTCCACCACCTCTATCTTCGTAAGAGTAGGTGAAAATTTTGAATCGAGCCCTTTAAACTAGAAGGGAGGTAGTAGTGCTCTAATAGCTAACCTTGTTGTGATGACTAGATAGGACATGGCACGCACCTGGACGGAGGAACTAGTCTGCATTGTGCATATAAGTTTTGTCTGAAGTCAATGTACCTCTACTTTGACCAAACTTATAGAAAAATGTATCAACATTCACAATGTCAAATCAATATTTTTATACTCATTATGAAATGTAGTTTCATAAAATATATATTTGGTATTGTAGATATTGATATTTTTAGTATAAATTTGGTCAAACTTTGCAAACTTTGACTTGACACAAATCTTATGCGGAGTAAAAAGGACCAGAGGGAGTATCATGCATGCGGAGTAGGAATTTTTTTTTGCTCATTTATAGCCGTCCGTAGTCTCAAAGGGCGCGACCGCGCGAGGGAGGCGAAGGTCATGGCAGGCGTGACGGTTGACGGAATTAAGTGAAGTTACATACACGCGCCGGCATGGCGTGCGAACACGCAGAAGCTATACCGTCAGGCCTATGATGTGGGTCTAGTAGACATGACATCTAGTGGGTCCCGCATAATACTTGAGAACTCTTTGGGGGCATGCAGCCATTTATCCACCGGGCAAACCACCACCCCACGCCATTCACACGCCCTACTCGTCCCCGTCTTCTACCTTATAACAGTTCGCTCCCAGTCGTCCCATCCTTTCACATTACACCAGTTCCACTTCTCCTAACCCGCCTCCAAAATCCATGGCCTCCCAAATCTCCATGATCGGCGGTGAGTACAAGGTTAGAACCATCACCGGCGATGAGTTCATCGTCATCTACACCCGTAGATCCGCGACGGTGGAAGCATGCCTTGGTCGCTTCCTACACATGTTCAAAGGTTCAAAGGATGAGTGGGTCGCTGGGCTAGATGTTGAGTACACACAATCCTGCAAAAGGAGAAGCTTCTAAAGGTAGCAGAGATGAAGAAGCCCACCGTGATCGAGGTTTGCACACATAATGTATGCTTGGTCTACCACATATGCCATGCCGACGTTAGGTGCGAGGATTTTGAGTTCTTCCTCAAGGACAAAATAGTGAAATTTTTTACTGTAGACTTTACGAACGACAAGAGAGTCCTGGATCGGATAGACCTCATTGTTGGCCAGCCTTTCGATCTCCAGAAGGAAAGCCTGGTGTCCTCCTCTCAGCCTTCAATGCTGACCCTGGCAGCAGCCATGATTGATCCTTCGTACGCTCAACTGAAGAAACCTCACCCAGAGTTTCATCATGCATGGGAGTTGAAGACAATAGATGAAGATCACATTGTGTACGCAGCAACGGATGCCTACCTTTGTTTAAATATCTACAAGGGTTGGATGAAGAAGCAGAGCCCAGTGTCCGGTTCAAGCAAAGAAGTGTCGGTGAAGAGGAAGAGGAAGAGGGACGAGGACGAAGTCGAGGACGTGGACTGGGACTCCGAGTAAGGTGGCAGTGCCGTTGCTCATGCTAGTTCTATTGCAGTGTCAAGCGGACTAGTTACTTAGTTTTGTTTCCAGGGGTGTGTTGTGCTGAGCCACCATCAGAACTATGTTATGTTCTTTCTCGTTATTTGAACTCTTTAGTACGTACAGTTGTACTAGTATGTCTTACTACTGTTCTTCTTGTAGTTGGTACTACTACTTGTATCTTCGCCTTCCTACTGTACTTAATATGTACTAGTAGTATAATTTGGGTCAGTCGATTTGTGAAAGAAGTTTGACGGAGTGTGGCACCCCGGCTCAAAGCAACCAGTTTACCTTGCATTGCCAGCCCAGAGATCAAGTCTTCTGGCAACACACAACAACTTGGTACAGAAAACAACCGCTTTATTGATGCTAGCGGAAACATAGGTTCGATATTACATCAAGTAGAGAGGCCAAGCAGCACACACGTTGCGGCTGAACAATATGTACATTATTTAATGAACATGAAGGGGCCTCGATCACGACAACTACGCGGCAGTGGAACGACGACAAAGTGGAACTCCATAGCACAGGGACACCAATGTGGACACAAGCTAGACGCGGGAAGCACTCCGATCCGGTAAGACTTTCCTGAAATCTGGCATGACACGCCAGGTCAGTACATTGAATGTACTTGCAAGCTCACAACAAGCATAAGCATAATGGCAAACAATATAATGACAATTAAGCAAGTTAAATCCAATGCAACAACATACTACTTATGCAGTGAAACAAACATGTGCACTGAGTCCCGCGGACTCTCTTACCAGACGGGTTACCTCGTAACCAAAACGATGATCATACCCGGATCACAAACGAAACCAACACTTTGGTTCCCACAAAGATCATCTCATGATCTCACAAATCTCATCACTTACCCAGTGCCAAGCATATAAATTTAGTGTGCAAGATTACTTAATCATGTTGATCTATGGTGTGACTTACTTACGAGCTATGTCCGTAACCAAGGACGCGGCTATCGATAGATTTAATAAACACTCTGCAGAGGTTAGCACACTGTACCCACACCACGAAATCCATGGCCTCGCACTCCCATTCGGGTGGCCCAACGGCATTCCAATAGAACCCTCCCACTGCCATGACACTCTCCCGGCAACTCCGACCAACTCCCCTCTGGGATAAGTCATGGGTGGCCCCGTGTCTACCAAAGACATCAACGGCCACCGTCGTGGCAAAATTTAAATGGTCCCAAATGGGGACAAGGTACCATAACAACAATTGGGCACACAAGGTTATGTCTGCTTACTGGGCCAGGGTACCGCACGCCCATAACCTTCCCTCGTTGGAGGTACCGACCAGAGGCATGACAACGGGCTGAATAACGGCCTTCCCATAAAGGCAAATGTGGTTGCACTGGGAAAACTCGATTCAGTGGCACCATGACTCGATCAACATTATGTTCAAGTTGAATTAACATCAGGTTTAACTTGAAATAAAATAACTCGAGTCACATTAAGCCATGAACATGCAAATATCCGACATGCATCACATAACACCTAAAGTAAACAGATCAACATCATCAAAGTCTCTACTTGCACTAGTCATCATTAAGCTTCACTGGTTTTACTTCACTGGTTTTAACACTCATCACTTTAGTTATGCCATAATATATGAAAATCAATAACTCACATAAAGAAAATACTACCGATCATATCCAAAAGCATAACCACACAATCAAAACTACTTCTACTGCCTCATACTATCCATGCATTCAAATACTACTGTAACCTAAGCATTTCAACCAGGACAAAGTAACTAGCGTATGCAATATTCATTTAATTAATTAAATGCATGAAATAACTCATATTCAAGTTGGAAAAATCATAAATACTGAAGTGACACCATGCAAATGTTGGTGTGGCTTGCCTTAGTGCAGAGGAGGTTCACACTCCTCCTGGTTTTCTTCAAGACAAGCTTCCCCCTCTGAAAATAATTAAAAACAACTAAAGAAAATATCAAGAATCATTCTGAAAATCACCAGAAATTCTTGGAAGCAGAGAAAAATCTCAAAATTTGTGTGCTGCTAGAATATTTCAATACAAACACAATGCAAAAAGAATCAATTCATTTGGACTTATGGTTTAAAAGTTATGGCTGGTCAAAGTTGCTGGTCAAAATTTTAAATAAAAGAATTCCAGGGGGTGACCTCGAAAGCGTATTCTGCGAATAGGCCTTCACTCGTACCGCTTCGGGCGCGAGTGGAGAGGCTAACAGTGGGCCCCGCCTGTCGGGTGTGGGGAGAGAGAGAGAGAAACAGAGGGGTGGCGGTGCTCCGCCGGAGCTCACACCGACGAGGAGGGCTCGTCGGCCGATCTGAGAGGGAGGGATGGATAGAGGAGGTCACGGCGCACCTACCTGTACCCGTGGCTTGGCGAGAGGTGACCGGAGCAGCTCGGAACCAACGTCTCAAGCGGCGGCTGCGGTCGAATCTCGCCGGAGATGAAAAAGACGGCGGGAGGAGGCGATTCCAGGGGCTCCAACAGGGTCAGCTGGCACCAACGGACCACTAGGGAGTCGCCGGAGAAGAAGTTGGAGCTCGAGGAGCAGTGGAGAGGTGGGAGGCAAGCAGAGGGGATCGCCGGCGAGCTCGAGCTGAGGACGGCGGCAAGAGGCCTGCCCGGCCGGGCTGCGGCTTCTCTACTGCTTGTGGTGGATGGCAGAGTGGATGAGTGAGCTCGAAGAGGACAGGGGGCTCAGTATATATAGGCGGAGGGGGGTGGGGTTCGCGGCTCCGCCGGAGCTCTATGGAAGGTGGCGCACGGCGACGAGAAGTGCCAGGGAGGGGTGGAGGGGGTGCAGCGATCACGCGGCAACTGTGGAAGCTCGCGGACGAGCACAAGAACTTGGGCGCAGACGAAGACAGTGGCACGGGCGCACTGTGGCTTTGGCTGCGTCATGCCTGTGCTTGCTGCGGCGTCTCCGGCGTTGGCGAATGCCAGGGAGGGGTCAAGGGTGATGAGTCGAAGCTGGTGGCGCGGTGCGGCAGTCGGCGACATGCGGTGAGACGAGCACGCGGCGAACAGAGGCTCGGGCGCAGCGCAGAGTGCGTCAAACACGTGCCAGAGCCCGTGTCCACACGCGGTCATCACGCTAGCTCGGTCAAAATGATGCCCAGGCGATGCCAAACCGTGTCTAACGTGTTGTCCGTGTAGTGTTTAGTCCAGGGGAAGAGATGGAACACTGCCAGGCCGACCGGATTGAACAAGAGCTAAGTAGCAAGTTTCTGGTCAGAAACTTTGGCACTGTGTTTGGAGAGGTTCTAGAATGATTTTAGGGCTAATCTCCTGGGGTTAAGGTTTTCTTAGGAGGGTAATGAAGCTCAAGAAAAATCAGCCTCATTGGATCAAGGAATAATATACTTCCTGTAGAAACTGCATTTTGAGGTCAGAACAGAAAAGTTTTTCTGTAGCAAAAATATTCCAAATAACTATGAAATATTTTTGCACAGGGAGGTGTGCCAAGGTCCAAAGAATATTTGGGAATTTTGTCAGAGTTTTGGGAGCAAGAAAAATGAGGGTTCCTTTGGAGCATATGTTGCTGAAATGATTTTCAGAGAGGAAAATGATGAAAAATATTCCTTGGGCCATTTTGGGATATATCAGAGAGGAAATGATGATTATGAGAGGGATGGGTCACTTGGGTGAAAATCAAGGACATGCCCAAGTGTTTAAGTCCAAGTGATTTATTCAAAAAACTCCAAATTCAAAATCAGAGGCAAAGAAGTCCGAAAAAAGAGAGAAGGCAAAAACCAGGCTGTCACACGGAGCGAAGGAAGAAGACGGTAGAGAAGCTACCCCGGTATCTATATTAGGGTGGCAGGGTTCCCCTGATCTATCTTATGAGTGTTGGGTGGGGAATGAAGTTCGCCGGAAAAAATGGATCGTGCCCGGGGTTAAACGGATGGCGGGGGTGGGGGGAGCATGGCGGTGGCAGGCAGTTCACGGGAGGGCGGGGTGGCGGTGGCAGGCGGTTAGGCCTGTGGCAAGCGGTTAGGCCTGTGGCAGGCTGGCGGCTCGATGCCTGAGAGAGAAGATGAATAGTGCATCATTTTCGGAGGTTGAAGAAGCCCTTCTGGCCGTCCATGTTGCATCCAACGGCTCACAAGAGTCGACTGACCCAAATTGTTCCTTCAGATTGCAGGATCCACGTGGCATTCAAGGTCTCGAAGGTAGATTCCATGTCCACACCTAGTTTGCGGGCTCGGCGCGGGCGCGACCAGCTTCCGCCGCGACAACCACTATGAGCGCCTCCTCTGCGCGGGCGAAGACGACAATGACACGCTAGCTCCTTCTCACCGGCGTGCTGGAGCACGCGCTCGTCCTCCTCTTCGTACGTTGCGGGCATAGACGCGGCTCCACCTGCTCGCGTGCTTGGCAATGCGGCAGCATCGTGAGGAGGGACTGCAGACGACGTGAGCGGGCGAGCCTTCAGCTTCATGGCACAGGGATGGCGGGGAGACGGCGGTGATGGGCGAGAAATGGTCGGCCGGAGCAGGCGAGCGGCGGCATGTGCAACGGCGGCGGCATATCGGTGAGTGCGCTTATGGGAGCTTAGTTTAGTTTTATATAGGGTTGGTCAAACTTAAAAGAACACCGTACTAGTACACGTAAACATTAGACTGAGGCAGCACTTATACTACCACATTAGTTAGCAAAGCATCGATACGGAATCCTGTGCAAGCACGTGCACCGCGGCCGCGCGGTCGATCGAACGATGCGTCACCGTGTCACGCTCGAAGGACATCCACCGAACCTTTTTGTGTGTGTGAAAACAATCCCCGAATATTACTCTACTTTTTTTTCCTGGAAAAGTTCTTCACGCTACAATATTTTCATATATTTAAATTTAGCTTCAGTTCATGCTTATTTGGATTTGGACGTTTTTGGTGCGCCCTAGACATTTTTTTAAATAATGATTCTGTGTGTGTGACTGAGAGAGAATGCGTGTATGTGTCCATATGTGTGTTGTGGCGGAAGGGCAATGTGGAGACGGTGTGCGTGTGATAGAGACATCGAGAGGTGTGAATGTGCAAATGATCATGCATGAGTGAGACATAGAGAGATGTCGATATGTTGTGTATACATGAGAGAACGGTCTTCTATTTGTACTTGTGTGTGTGCGAGAGAGAGAGAGAGAGAGAGAGAGAGAGAGAGAGAGGAGCATCCGTAACACAGCAACCATCTCTCTCGATTCGTCCGTTGCTCGCACGATTGCATGTAACACATGCATCAACGCACACATTTTGACACCATCACCCGGCCCCTGCCCGCCTCAAGGCCCGCACATCGCTCTCTATCTCGCACGCACAATCTCTTCGTGAAACCCCTATTTAGCATGTAGCTTTCCGTCACATACACACACATTCTCTCCATAGGTTTGATTTCTCTCAATATCTGACACACACACACACACACACTGCACACAAACTCCCCCCTCCCCCGAGCACACAATTCATCCCCATCCAAGGTTATATGGCGACCACTCTCGCTTGTGCTTCTCTGCACCCCAGCATGCACACAACCTCAATCTTCAAAGAGGGCATCGAGGAGATTAAAGACGGCGACCACACTGCACTAGAGAATGCGGGGCCATTTGGAAGCAGGATGATATGACGACGGCTGACTGACTCCTCCCCCCCTCTCTCTCCCGCACAAAATTATCAATCCCTTAACCCACAAGATCCTTCCCCTCTTGTCCACGTTTTTCCAGCTCTCTCATCAAACCCGTCGTCTCTTCTCCTTCCACATGTACAAAATCCGGATGCACACGCATCTCACGTATATTACATGTCTCCATCTTTCTCACAGACCTAACTTCTTCCTCTCTCTCTCTCTCTCGTGAGGTTTGTCTCCTACTCTCTCGCCCACATACAAACAATCTTTCCCGCCCTATTTGCTCCATCTTCACAAGCTCTCTCTACATGTTTTATTCACACATTGGGATGTGTTCAAAATGTTGCTTTATAATGGATCATGTAGAGTTATGGTTGGTTTTGTTGCATCCTATACAAAGTAATTACTATGAAATGCATTTATATTTTCATTTGATTGGGATTATATGAGTTTGAGCATATTGTGAAGTACTATAGACCTAGTATACATCTTGGAATTCAACAATGATTCTAACTATTGAATTGTATAAACCATTACATTTGAAGTGAGTAGCTTAATATATTTATTTCATGATTACAACAAATGATTAATTCCACTACAAACTAAGAAAACAAATGTGTACTCCCTCCGTTTTTATTTAAGGGCCAGTTCTTTTGGCGGCTTAAAAAATAAGCCGCCTCCTCCCCCGCTTTTCCCATAAGCCATCAACGCCATTCATTGGGGCTTTTGAACTAGTTATGGGATAACTAATTTAGAAGCCTCAATTTTTTTTGGGATCAGCTTATTTTTTAAGCTGGGGAGAGGCACCTTATTTGTTAAGCCGCCCAAAAGAACTGGCCCTAAGTCCGCGTATTAGCATTGGTCAAAGTCAAGTTTTGTAAACTCTCACAAAGTTTATAAGAAAAAATATTAACATATACAATAACAAATAAATACCATTAGATTCATTATTGAATGTACTTTCACATCATACATATTTGTTATGGTAAATGTTTATATTTTCCTATAAAGTTGGTCAAACTTTAGGAAGTTTGACTTCAGTCAAACCTAATATGCAGAGTTAATAAAAACGGAGGGAGTACTAGTAGTTACTAGTACTACTCGCTAGTTGCTTAGCCAAATCACCCAACATGCCAGACGGGGAGTTCAGTGTTACAAAATTTTGAGGTCGGTGGGTAAATCTCCTGCGACCCTGATTCGAGCAGTGCGAAGTTAATCATACCCTTCGGAACAGGCCTATGGATGCTGGTGGGTAGGGGGCTGTTTTGGTAACTTCAGGTTCACCCTACCCAGCCAACCCCACCGCAAAATGGACTTCTCCATGGCACTGCAGCCTTCGTGCTACTCCCCTTCTACATCGGCGCACTAGTCCACTGCAACGCATCTGCCTCATCGACGACGTCATACGCCGCACTGGAGCCGGTCCACTGTCATCGTCGTACACGGAGCCTCTTACCCGGCACCGTCTTCCACGGTCTCCGATCTGCTTTTCGGAAGCCGACGCCAAGCGTAGAAGCACCACTGTCATGGACAATGAATTGACTCCCGTTGCCGACCATGATGCACAGACACCGCCGCGACCATCGTACTCCTCCTCGATTGGTAATGTGTATATTGAATCTCTTAGCAGTACATGTGCAGTTCCAATTTTTTTCATACCTACCCTTCAAATTTCCTGGTTGCTATTGTTCTGGTAAAAGTAATTGGTTATAGCTTGCATTGTCCAATAGAATATCACCTTGTAATTGTGTGTCGCTCCTGTATTGCGCTGTGCTTGGGTAGGTTCTTCATCTGCAACCAGTAGTGTGGCAAATGATGGAAAGTTTTTTAGAACTAGCAAGATGCCCATGTGGTGCACGGAACATCAAGATGCATTTGTATGAGTAGTTTATCTTGTGGGAGAAAAGGATGAATGAGGGAAGGCCTTATTTGCAATTGTGGAGAGGGTTGTGGGTATCTTTTTGCAAAATTGCCATAGTTTCCTTCCTATCCGTCAGATATAAATCGGACGGCATATATTGCAGGATGGCAGGCACACCATCATCACCAACTTTGTTTTTATAAGAGTAGATATAAATATAAATATAAAATAAATATATAATATATAATATGTAAGAGTAGAGAAGAGAGTAGAGATAGCAGGGACGTCAGGAAAGGATCGCGCGCGCGCGGGAAAAAGCGGACGGGCGAGTGCTAGTTTTGGCGCGCGGCGTCCGGCGCGCTTTATAAAATCCAACGCCCTCCCACCGCTCTGTGCCTCGCCACCGCTCTCTCCCCGCTCTTTCTCGCCTCTCCGCCGCTGCGCCACCATGCCGCCACGCCGCCGCGAAACTTGGGGCTACCGCGGCATTCGCGCGCGCCCCTCCGGCGGCTTCTCCGCTGAGATCTGGTTCGGCGAGATGCGCCTCAGCCTCGGCACTTTTGACACAGCCCACGAGGCCGCCTACGCGTACGACGCGGCGGCATGGCACCTCCGGCGGCCTCGTAGGGACATGAACTTCCCCAATGTGCCGACACGGGAGCGGGCGCAGGAGCTCGCGCCTCCCCCGCGGCTTATCACCAATGAGGATCGTCGCGACAACCGAAGGCGGGAGCACTGTCTCGGCATCACCGAGATGGAAGAGGAAGCCATGGCGCTGTGGCGCCAACGCTTCCCGTAGGACATCATCAACAAGCGCGAGTTCTACGCGCAAAGGAGGGCGGAGAGGGAGAAGAGGAGGGCGGAGCGAGCCGCCTATCGTGAGGACAGGCATACGCGGAAGGTGGCCGCTCAATTCAACATCAAGCTAGGAGCAGCGTCGCCCTGGGACTCCGACGACGATCAGTATCTTGACGCCTACATTGAGACGTCGGAGGAGGACATCACCGAGGCGGAGTCGGACGACGAGGAGTAGTTGAACTATCTATTTTTTTATCTATCTATGCTATATCGATGCTGAGAACTATCTATGCATCTATCTTTGCCAGTATCGACTCGGAGTCGAATGTGTATCGAGTCAGAGTAGAAAGGAGAAAAAAATATAGCGCGTCTGCTGGAGCGGCGTGCGCGCGCAATTTTTTACAGCGGCCGCTAGAGCCAGCACTCTGCGGCCCGCAATAACTGGCTATTTCGGCACTGTAAACACTTTTTTAATGTGCCGCGCATTGCACTTCTATTGGAGATGCTCTAACATGGCAGATGAGTGCTTTAATGTTGCCCACAGGATGCGTGAGTATTACTATATTTTTCTTGCCATGTTGAGATTTTAAAACTATGAATGCGAACATGCAGAGGAGTAATGAAGACCAAACACGGGACATTGGGGACATCTTCAAGGAACGTGGCAAGTTAAAGAGGAGCTGCACCGAACCTATAAAACGAGCTTTGGTAAGTAACACCCTTTCAATTACTTTCGTTTAGCCTCGTGTTGTTTGACGTGTATATGTTGTAGTTTCTATTTCTCTTAGCCTCGTGTTCTTCGATGTGTAATAAGAAGAGTCTTAATCGTGCTAATGCTTTCATTTTTAGCTTGATGTAGGAAGTGGGTGTTCTCACCTTGGAGTCTATTTTTATATTTCTCCTTTTGAATTCACTTCTCCGAGTCCTGTTTATCTGGCTTCTACTTAATGGATTTGGGTAGCTCTGACTATTGATCTAAAAAAGAAGTAACTTCATGTCAGGATGCAGTTCCTGCGAGGAGGGAAGTATGGTCAACCTCGAGATCATGTTTCGAAAATGAGGCTGGATTAGACACAAGGTGCCCGTTCCCTAATGATGCTGGATTAGACACAAGGTGCAAATTCCCAGATGATGCTGGATTCCACACAAGCCAGGTGGAGTCGTCAACTGTTTGTGTCCTCATGGCTCTAGTAAAGGCTGAAAGAAAGCATGCAACAGCCCTTGAGAATGAAGCTGAGTTCCTGAAGAAGCGAAAAGAGCAATCAGATGCTCTCTTCACCCAAGCCAAAGAAGAGATGGAAGAAGACAGAAAGAAGCTAGCAGAGGCAGAGCAGGCTAGACGTCTCCTACTATCTAAAACTGTTGTCAATACAAATTTTCCTTCATAATAGTTAGGTTCAAATGTTTATCCAGTCAGCATGCCTGTTGTGATGTCCGTGCATCTACTGATGTGGCACAAAATATTTTTTTTTCGGATCATGTAATAACAGCCATTACTTTCCAAACAATAACAGACGAACCATTGAACATGGTATAGTTCACAAGCAAGCCCAACATTCCAAGTTCAGCTTCCACATCAAACTCATGTTCACAGATATCTGCACATTCATAGATAATGTCCACAACCATGATTCACTTCAAAGCCAAAAAAATGTGAGGAGAGTTATAAATAAAGAAAAATCTCTAGTTCCTACTACCAGTGCGAGCACAACAAGTCAAGACCATACGTAATTAATTATATTTTGGACATTTTTTGACTAAACGCGAATAACTTCTGGAAGCAGGTATAATTTCTAATGCCGGCCACGGCTGGGGTCCATGATGTTTTGAGCCAAACCGGGCAACACACCGGGTGTCTATGCCGGCGACGCGATGGTCGTAGCATTCGTGGGTTCGGAGCGGCGGTGGCTCCCGTGGTCTACTATTCCTCAATGTCGGCGATGGCCGCAGACATGTTGGCCACCTCCGCTAGCATGCCAATGTTCCACCAACGTTTGCGTCGGATGGCGCGGCCAACCACGGTACACTGGACGCCATGGTCCCCCGTGTGCCGACGTGCAGCAACTAGCCACTCCTCTGCGAGCAGACTTGGAGCATCGAGTTGATGCACCAGGGGCCAGCTTGGAGCGGTGGCTTGCTCCTCCGCTTGCCCGCCTGCAGCCTCGCCCATGGTATTGACGGCCTGGGGCGGGGAGTGAGGTGGGGCAGCGAGTTGCCAGGCTCGTCGGGGCACCCAGCCAGCTTTTATGCCAGAGAACTCGTCTTCCTGCTCACCGGATGCTATGGAGAGTGTGGAGAAAATGGTGCAAGGAGGATATGGGGAGCGGCGGTGTGGTGCGGTTCTTGCCAGGCGTCTGGCCTCATTTAAATAGCGGGCGGACGAGAGGAGCCAACCGGCGTTGTGTTCTAAAATGCCAGCCGACTCGCGGAAGGACGTGTTGTTGGCACACGCGTGGATTCAATGGAGGCAGGCAGTGCAGTCTGAAGCCGATTGCATGCGGCAAGGAGGCGTGATCAGCCTAGCCTGCAGCGAGTGGGGCCCTCTTGGCTGGCGTGCCGGTTCAATGCCTGAGCTATGAGAGGTCGCGTCCGTGTCAGAGCAATCACTCCCTCCGGTCCTTTTTTGTTTGGGTATAACAAAATCTCATTTTCCATTCACATTTTACAAGTAAAATTCGTGGACAAACTTTGTCCCAAAATACGATGGGGACTAGTAAACCAGGACGGGGGTAGTAGTTATGAATTCCATTTTTGCTCCATACCAATCGTTCTAAAAACTAGTATAACGCGCCATTGAAAATCGGAACTCTTACCCCGCTAAAAAAATGATATTTTAAACGTGGCTACTCGATCAGTGGCGACTGGCGAGCCACCGCCTCTAGGTCGTTCAACTGTGGTCCCGACCATCAACTCCTATGGATCAAATTATCAGGCGAGCTGACTATTCCTACAAAAGTGCGCTCCACCACGTACCCGGTACCCGCGCATGCAGCAATCGTGCACCTAGGGTTCATTTGTTTACGGTGACTTTACGTAACTCTCATGTGTGCGAGACAGAGAGACCGACTACGTGCGTGCGCCTCTTCTCTTCGTATATGTACTCCACCGTTTGTCTGATGTTCAAAAAATTATACAGTAATAACTAGCAATGTGCCAATGCGTTGCCACACGTTCAAAGTAGATTAATACATATTCACCGATTTGATAGAAAAGAGTCTGGTTTTGAAATACGTATATCACTAAAAATATGTTATGTTTCACTCAAAATATATTCCTTTGGCGGTTTTGATGAGATAAGGGAGGAATGTGGTTGGTTTCAAGATTCGAGAAGTGGTATATTGTTGCAAAAAGCCCATGTGTGTGTGTGTGTGTGTGTGTGTGTGTGGTGTGTGTGTGTGTGAGAGAGAGGGAGAGAGGAGGAGGACGGAGTGCATGTGTGACAAAGACACAAAGAGTTTGTGTGCGAGAGGTATCACCATAAAATGAGGCGATAGTGTGTGTGTGCACGATCGAGAGGGCATGTCTCAAGAAGGGACAAAAAATCTACATAGATGCAAGGAGCACGAGAGAGACATGTACAAGATAGTGGAAGCAAGAGTGTGCGGATGTATAAACCTATCTGGTGGATGGTCGATCAATGTTTGTGACAGAAATATGAGTCGGGGGTGCGAAAGCGAGAGTTTTGTGTGTGTGTGAGAGAGACGATAGTCGGGAGGGGGAGTGGAAGCAGGAGTTGTGTGTGTGAGAGAGAGAGAAGGGGGGGGGGAGAGTTTGTCTGATCGGTAAACAAATGAATAATGTCAGTTTTATAACTGAGATGAAGATGGAAAGGAGACCCCAACAAACGTTGTGTGTGCGGGAGAGAGTAATTTTAGTGGTAGGAGTCATATCTAGAAAGATATAAGGTGTGTGAGAGAACCCTAGAGAGAAAGACAAAGTGAAAGACGAGTAAGAGTGTGTGTGTGGCGGTGAAAAAAAGCTTAGGTACCTAGTGATACCAGAGAACGATAGAGACGTGAGAGATAATGAAAATCATGTAATGTATAATGATAGGGAGAGTGTGACACTTCTCAAGGGAGACGGCGAGAGATCATGTTTGCGAAAATAGGAGAAACATGAAGTGAGCGTGCGGGTGAGCTGGAGAAAAGAGAGTGATAGCTACATGAAGGAGCACCCGAGAGAGATGGGCGTGAAAGGAGATTCAAATATTTAGGTGCGTGTATAGAAAATGTTAACATAAAAGGGATTCAAATATTTGAATTCGAGATGAAGATACATGTAATTCATACTCGAACCAAAATTGATCTATCAAACATGCATACTCATATGAATTCGAGCGCATCTATGTTATTTAATATCTAGATATTACTGATCCATACATTTGAGTAGAACATAATTTGGTTTAAAATTTTTGAATTCAACCTTATGATTTTGAGATCATTGTATTTGTAAATCATATTATATATATAAAGGAGCAGAATTCTTTGTTGTGATTTTGAAAGTATATATAAAAAAAATGATGTATATAGAATTTTATTCGAATCGAAAATGGATCATGCCCAAAAAAAAAGAATTTCAAATGGATTGGAATTGAGTTGGCACGGGAAACGTGCAAGCTTTTTCTCAAAAATTTGAATGAAGCGGCCAAACTCGTAGTAACCGCCCGAAACCAAATTATGGGAGATGGAAATTACTGCCTGTCCCTGACATGCAACACATGTCGGCTCGACTTCAATAGGTCTTGATAGGGGCAGGTTTGTAATTTCACTCAAACATGACATAACCGCATCTCACTCGGATTCATACCCGGTGGGCGCCAAAACACAGTGGTTCCTCGCCCGAAATCGCCTCTCACCCAGATTCATACATGGTGGGCGCCAAAACAAACTCTCCTCGGCCGAAATATCTGTCGGCAAATATTCGATGTATGCGAGATTACCGTCCTATCCCCAGCAGCCCAATATTCCTGTGATGTCTAAAATTTTAAACGGGGGATAAGTTGGTAACCTTCCCCGCATTTGAGACAAGCGCGTCCCAAAGACATGGTTCCCCCCTACCTCTCTCCCGCCATTTCCCCATTCGTACTGCGTGGGCGCCAAAACACCCTCTCCACGCCAGCCTCCTCCGTCCGCCACCCCATCCACTGCCGTCCTCCTCCACCATGCCGAAGCTGATATCCCGATGCCGTCGTCCATTACAAGGGATTGACCTCTCTCATCCACGGCTTCGGACCAGGATCCTTGCATCCCGTCCTCTCGCTTCATCCCCGCCGTCGTCCACCTTGCCGGCGCCGCTCCTACGACCGTCTCGTCCATCGCGCCGGGATATTTCCCCCGCCTCCACCATCTACCCTCCTAGATCTGCTTCCACGCCGCCGACAGCCATCGCTACCGCAGCACCGTCAAGTTCTCAGTAGATGAATACACGGTGCCACACCAGAGGCGGTACTCTTTCGTATATGCTCAACTTATTTATCGCAGCAAGAAAATAGATCGCCACTGCTTTACTGTGATTTCTTGTCCATCACTTAGGATCTTACTTGTTAGTTGAAACCAAACATTGGTTGCGAAGTTGCCTTTGTCCGGTTTGCACCTTCAGATCCACAATGGCATGCTCAACACTATACTCACAATGCTTATGGTTTTCCCCTTTTATATTCCACAATAGTTAAATGACAGTGGTCTAAATTTAAAAATTGGGTCAGTCGATTTTTGAGAGCTCGCCGGAGTTCGCCGGAGGGAAGGAAGGGGCTCGAGTGGGGACGGTGGTTGTGAGGGGCGGTGGCCTGGCGGTGGTGGGGCCTCGCCAAATGAAAAAAACCCGACGCGGGTGGGGGCGGGGGTGGGGGTGGGGGTGGCGGAGGAACACAGGCGGTGGGGGCGGTTCAGGGGAGGGCGGGGGGGTCGGGGCCGGTGGTTCGGCCGGCGGCCTGTGTGTTGTTCTGTAGGGGAAGAATCAGAGACGAGGAACAAGAAGGGTTAGGAGACGTAGGATCTTCATCCAACCGCTTGAAATGTTCGACTGACCCAAATGACTAAAGTCACGCGACTTACATGCAGACATTCCTTTATATTCAGTACCATAATCGTAGCTGCTTAGCACTGCTCCTCAATCCATCAAGCTAAACAATGTGCCACTCATAATTCCAAACTTGCTCAAATACGAATCTGATATGATGCTGATATTACTAAAACAGATAACATTTAATTGGTCAGCTAATGTTCCTACTTTACTTTCAAAAAGCACGTGCACCACATATAGAGAGACAGTAGGGAGTTGCATTCTTAATGCGCTCTGGTTCATCATGTGTGGGCACTGCGCAACGAACATTTTATTATCCAAAATCTGCTTGCTCTTCTTTAGCATGTTCCTCTTCTGTTCTTCTTTAATAAGTACTCTCTCCATTCCTAAATACAAGTCTTTGTATAGATTCCACCATGGACTACATATGGAGCAAAATGAGTGAATCTACACACTAAAATGTATCTGTATACATATGTATGTGACCCATAGTGGAAATCTCTACAAAGACTTATATTTTTGGAAAGGAGGGAGTATAATAGTAGTACAGTATGTTCCTTGTAGTGAAGAGGATCAGGGACATTTGCAGTGTAGAGGTCTATTCGGTCGGTTGTGATGGACACTTTCAACTCTTCGGGCCTCTTTGATTCATAGGATTTTGTAAACATAGGAATAGGAATTGCAGTGGCCTGCCCACTTGAATCCTATAAGATTAGCAAGGAAATGCGGGGAGCTATGTTGCCTTTGAGAGTTACACTGATATTAATAGTACCGCACCTTCAGTTGAAGAGAGCTGGTATCCGAAGCCTTTCTAGCCGTACCGGTAATAGTAGCCCATATTTTCCAGCAAGTTCCACTTTCCTGATTTTACTTGTGATGCTTACGGTTTTCCCGTTATATCTACACTATGATCTGTGTAGCTGCTTTGTGTCGCACTAGCAGCAGTCCACTCTTGAAGCTAAACAATACACCAATCATAAGTCCAAAGCTTACTTCTTCAAATACGAATTGTGATATGATATTGATATTAGTTAACAGACACACATTTAATTGGTCAGCTAATGCTCCCACTTGATTTTCCAAATGCATGTGGCCACATATAGAGAGACAGCATGGAATTGCATTTCTTTGGGCGCTGTGATTCATCATGAGTGGGCAACCAACATTGTATGGAAAGAAGCGGAATCTCAAGAATATGCTTCCTCTTCTGTTCTTTAACATGTTCCTCTTTTGTTATTCTGTATTTAGTATGTACAATATGTTCATTGTCAGGAAGGGGAGCATGGACATCTGCAGTCAACAGCTGATAGAGCTGGCCTGTATGTGATCGATAGGCTTTCAATTAGTAGTGGCAATACAACACCGTATTTTCCAGCCAGTTTCACTTTCCTGATTTATATATGCTGGTTATGGTGTACCCCTATTATCTACACTATGATATGCCCAGTTGCTGTGTGCTCTTGTTATCATGGTTTGGCAATAAACTCTCTATACAGTATATTATGAACGTATCATCTGCCAACTATCCTTACTTCTGGAGCCTTTTTTTGTGTACTTGTGCCAGATTATATTAATGCACGCACCATATTACAGCACACATGGGCTCTCTCATCAGAATCCAGTGATAGCACACAAGGGTTTACAGGGAACCCCTATATTAAAATATCCTCTGCATTACAAAGATAATCTCACTACTATTTATGTTTTCATGCTTCTCAGATATTGTACATAATCACAATGAATATGAGAATGCGCGCATCAGAAGAATATTGTGGAACACTGCAATGGCTAACAAAATTGGCACCAAGGCATTGAGTTCCATTCTGGATGCAATGAAACTCATACGCTCCCCACCTGTAGATTCTTGTTTAGAATATGATCCTAATTTCTATTCTGACCTCAAGGAGTCGAAGGCAGATGGCCTCTCCTGTTCACCCATCAAGGTGCCTGTTCTAATTTGGCATGGTTTTATTGATTGCGCGTATCTTGCATAAGGTGTCTTGCATTTCTTCTACTCTGTTGCACCGCCATCTGCTTAGTTTACTCATCATATATGTCAAGATGCCATGCCCATCCATTACCAATACATATTCCATCTGTCATCATACCATGTTTTTCCACTCAAATGTTGTTCTTGTGCATCAGACATCAAAAAGGAAGAGGGTGATTGCCGAACTTGAAGGAGCACCAGCAAAGTCCTTGAAAAACATGGTGGTGCCGGAGAAATCAGATAGCACCCCACTTATATTGGCTCTACAACCAGTGACACAAAACATAGAACCGACTCCAGCAGACTGTACCCATACTTCAGTGGCCACACCACTAGCCCCACCACACATGACCTGCACTCCAGCAAAAGGTATGCCGATTTCAGTTGCCATAGCACCAGCCATACCATAGAAAAATCCCACTCCAGCAAAAAGTACAGCAAGTCCACCGGCCGAAGACCTATCCCAACTGCAGAGACGGCCAATTCCTGCAGATTGGAACCTCATTCCAGTTATTCCCAGTTTAAAAGACAATGCTTTCAATGTTGTTAGGGACTACGTGCATATATTCCCATCATGGGAAGATTATAGTGAAGACAAACACCATTTTCACATCTTCCTGTCCCACTTACGTGTAAGTGCTATTATTCATGGTGATTATTTTCTTGTTTTCTGCTGATTGAACACATCAATGATTTACATTACATTGTTGTAAGTAGGCGGGGGTCAATCTGGATAGTCAGGACAAGCAAAGCTTGCTTGCGCTTTTCAAGGAAGCATTGCAGCAGTATCGGTGTTACATGAGGAAATCACACTTTGATGGCAAGTCTATAAATGAATTTCCGGTGAAGTCTCCTGTGCTAAATTGAGAAGGCATTGAATGGAAAAACCTTGTTATGCACTGGTCTCGTTCCCAGGATGAGGTACTGTCTATGATATCACATGACAATTTGAACTTCTACTTTTTCGCATGTGCCTTACGAATCTCTTTTGCAGGAAAACTGATCAAAGAAGAATTCTAGTTTGAAAAGGATGACAAGATATCGCAAATATGCTGCCCGCTGCTTTGCTCTTATTAGTACCTGTTGTCCTGTATCACTGTACTTGCATTCATACCTGGTTCATTATGTGATAGCAGTATGCATGATAGCTTGCTTATCAATTGTTCGCTCCAAATTATCATATTTGTATTAATGGTTACATTAATGTAGAATATACCCAATGCCACTGAAAAAGTTTAGCTCTGCATTGTTCTTGTAAGTACCTGTTGTCCTTTATCAGTGTACTTATATTGACAGCTAGTTGTTCATGTACCATCACTCTGCAGCTTATTTTCCTTTGCCCTCCATTTTCTACACATCAGATCTATATTTACTCTTACCATAAGGTTGGATAACACCAATGGTACTGAAGAAGTTTAGCTTTGCATTGCTCTTGGTTGTACCATTTGCATGTATCGCTGTACTTATATTTATAGGTACTTGGTTATGTAGCATCACTCTTCATCTTATCTTAAATATTCTCCATTTTTTCTTATATTATCACATCTATATTTACTCTTAACAAAATGTAGAATAAAGGCAATGCTTATGAAGAAGATTCTGTGGTAAACTTCTTGAATTGCCCCCCCCCCATCAGCATGGACAAGGGCTTTATAGAGCCGGTCTTCACCACTAATGTAAGTTTGTCCTTCTCAAGCCTTCAAACTTTGTTGTGTATATTTGGTTAGGCATGACTGCAACAGCTATTTATTTTTGGTGTTTGCATCAAATTGCATGTTTAAAGTTTATTATGAAGTTCATAAACAAAAGTTTGTCCTTCTTCATACCATGTAAATTAAATTATACAGAGCAAGTGATCTTCTTTTGCACTGCATGTATGCTTCTGTTCTTGATCTGTAATCCAGTGGTGTGGTGAAACTACCCACTACAGCACAATGTCATATTCTGCAATGTCTTAACTATGAATAATGTCATATCATTCTACTATTATTTAAACCATCTCTTTATTTGCCAATCTGAAATGGGATAAATTGACAGCACACTAACCATTGATACTTATGAGTTCTTGATATGTAATCCAGTGGTGTCGTGAAGTTGCCAACTCCTTCACAATGTCATTTCCTGCCATGTCATAACCTGAACAATACCATATTGTGTTAATGCTATTTTAAATTGTGTCTCTTTATTCGCCAATAAGAAATGTGATGAATTGTCAGCACTCATACTTATATGTGCAAAACCTGTCATATGTCTGCTTGTTTCTCTTTCAGAGTGAGGAGGATATAAGCGTCAAACAAGCGCAGTCTCATCAGCTTGCTCAGCTGCTTGCGCTGCAGCTCCCGAGCAGGGCTAACCTTTCTTGAACTCTATTGAAGCATTGTCGGTTTTGTATATTATTTTTTCGGCGTGTTTATTTGCACTGGTGGCGATCTTTGATGCCTAGTGTATGTAATCTGCTGTCTGCTTGTGCTTTATTATCATAGTGGCGAACTTTGATGCCCATTGGATGTAATATGCCATAATTTCTTTATTGTATAGTCTAGGTTTTTTCTTATTCATGATGCTGCAGTTATTTTACTGTATATATATCCTGTCTTCGCTCCATGCAAAGTAAACCGGCCAAACCGTAAAATTACGGTACATAATTGGGCCGTCATGCAAATCACTATATATGGGCCGCATCATGGGCCCAGTCATCTTGGTCCGTTAACAGGCCTAAATGTAAACTGGCCCACTAGTAGTTTCGGGCTTTTAATAGGCCGAGTAAACCATCCGCCCTATTTTGGCAAGAAAATTCAACGGGCTTTTAGTAGGCTGAAAAGTAGGTTGGGCCTGAAACATGCCGAACAGCTCACGGGCCGACAACAGGCCGAAATAGACCCCGGCCCATGATTGTGCCAATCACATCACGGGCCGTTAACAGGCCAAAATTGTCTCGGTCCTTGTTTGGCCCAATCAGATTATCGGCTGTGAGCAGGCCGGATGCAAAGCGGGCCATAATTAGGCCCAACTATATGACGGGCTTTTAACATGCCAAAATAAATATAGGGCCGAAATGTTAAACGGGCCTTTAACAGGCCGAAACTAATATCAGGCCGTACTATTAAATGGGCCTTTAGCAAACAGAAATCCTAACCGGGCCTCAAGTGGGCCCAAAAGCACAGCGTCCAGTTGATGGGCCGAATCTAACATGGGCCATAATTTAGCCCAAAGAATGAAAGGCTCTTAAAGGGCCGGATCTGATATGGGCCGTAATATGGCCCAGAACATGGTAGGCTATTAACGGGCCGGATCTCATATGGGCCCTTATTAGGCCCAGAACATGGCAGGCTGTTAATGGACAGGATCATATGTGGGCCGGCATTTGGCCCAAAACATGGCAGCCTGTTAACGGGCCGGCCCACTAGTGTCTTCAAAATCGTGTGGGCCTTTAGCTGGGCCGGCCCATTATGGTCTGCAAAATCTTGTGGGCCTTTAGCTGGGCCGACCCATTTAATCTTTATGGGCCACTTCTGGACCGTTCCACGTGTCAACATATCATAGGCGCATCTCGCCCATTGGATGAGTGACATCTGTGCCAACGCGGAGCTGACACGTGGTTCCGTCGGCCAATGAGAATTTTACACGTGGAAAATCACCATTGGTCCTGGCTATTAGCGGGTTATCGGATCCAAAACCGGACCCGATAGCTTAATGGCGACCCGTTATGGTGGATGCCACATGTCGGTTACCCTTGACGAAAGCACTTCTATGACGCGTGATTTATCGTCATGGAAGTGGACACTTCCGTGATGATAATTTTGGTAATGTCATGGAATACTTCTACGACAACACAGGTATGACTATCTTGATTCTGTCATAAAATCGTCAGATGTACATGCATGACAGAAAACATGACCTACTGTGACAAACACGTATCATCACGGAAGTGTTTTTTTTGTAGTACGTGATGGCATCGTTGAGATCCACCTGCACTTCGTCCACTCGAGCCACGTGCTTCTCACCGGCGGTCTTTGCCGCCCCCAGTTCGGCCACCGCCTTTTTGGCAGCCGCTTTCTTTTCGGCCGCCTCGGCCTCGACCTTCTTAAGCGCCGCCTTGAGGCTCTCAACCTCTGCGGCAGCAGATGTAGTCACCAAATAATAAGGACTCAGCATACAATCAGGAATGTTAGTATTCGGCAGTGTTAAACTTTGTATCTTGACAAAGGCTTACCTTGCGCCTCATCAAGCCTTTTGTTGACAAGGTCAAGCTCTTCATCGGAGCATTTAAGCTTCCGATCCATCTCCTCGAGGGCAGCGGCATTAGCAGCCGCAACCAAACATGACGCCTGCGATATAAAATCAACCAGGATATTTTAATCCCTGGACTAGGGATATTTGACCCTCTATAAGGTTTTTGGAACCCATACGGAGTCTCGAGGGCTGGCACATATATATGTACGGCCAACTCAAGTTTTTTGCTAAAAAAGCAAAAGCCATTTTTATGGAAAAATAATATTACTTGACTTACTTCAAAGCATGTCAAGAGGCCCTGAACGGCATTGTTCAGTCCGGCATGGACGGACCGAACACCCAGCAGAACCGCACCCATAAGGGCGCTGTGTTCGTCAACAATGGTGGAGTTGCTCACTAGCCCCTCCATCATGTCCGGCTAGCTTGCCGATGCCTGGTTATTGGCGCTCGACGCGGGCGGCGGTGCCTTGGCCCCTCCTTCGTTGGAGGGTGGGACCGGCGCACCCGAGGGCCTTGGGGGCTCGGGCGCGGCTGGTCGGGAGGGTCCGGATGGTCCGGATTCCCCTCCCGTGTTCACCACGAGGGATGTGCCCTCCTGGTCTTTGGTGACTGAGGCATCAGCCTCAGCCATGGTTGCATCGCCCCCCTATCCCGTGTTCAGACGGGGAGGGGTCCTTCGGACAACACCTCTGCAGCCTCTTCGAGGATCAGGGGAGGTGCGGAGTGCAGCTCGGATCCGCTGTCCGCCAACTCGGCGAGCGGAGAGGTCCCCTCCGAGGTCTGCTCGGTGGGGAGGCTGTGCGGTGGGCTGCGATATCACACAATCAGTATCCATCAGTACGGGACCAGTGAAGATGAAACAAGAAATGCTGAAGTTCGTTCCTTGTGGCAGGGGGCTTGACCCTGCGGTCCTTCTCTGGAACCTCTTCGGACGCCACGGACTCCTCATCGTAGTCCGAACTTTTAGGGAGGACAACCTTGGGCCTGCACTACCTCTTTGAGGGCCGAGGAGGCTGTTCCCCCTCGACGTCTTCGGACGCCGCCCTCTTCTTGGAGTGGGAGGAGGCACTTCCCTCCTCGTCTTCATCTTCCTCCCCGTCTTGGGAAGATGGGGCCGCAGCCTCTCCGGCCTGGGAGTCCAGACGAGCTCTTCAACGGAGGCCTTCCTTGGCCTCTGGTTGGTCTTTCTTCTTCTTCCCCTTCTTCTCGGGCGCCTTGTAAGGCGCCACAACCAGCAGCTCCTCCAGCTGAGCGGATCGACGCTCTTCGGGCAGAGGAGCCGGACTGCTCATCTTCTCGGCCTTCTCGAGCCAGCCCTGCGAAAGCAACAAAAAGGGACTTAGACCAAAACTTTGGACGGTGTGGATGTCAGAATAAGGGCCAAGGATTGGTTACCTTCTTCAGAGGATGTGCGGCATCAAGGCCGATGTCTTCTTTCTCGGTCGGCCACTCCTTCTAGGGCTTGAATAACAGGCTCCACACCTTGTCGTAAGTGGTGCCGAAGAGGTATTAGACAGTGGCCGGATCCTCAGGCTTGTGAGTCCACATCGGACTTGCTCTTTGCTGGCAGGGGAGGAGGTGGCGCGGAGCATTATCTGAACCACATTGGTCAGCTTGGTGCCGGTCTCCATCATGTTGGAAATACCTTTCTGCCATTTGTTCACTTCATCGGCGGACTCCCAATCCAGGCCTTTCTTGGTCCACGAGGTCAATCTCGTTGGGGGTCCGGATCTGAACTTGGGGGCTGCCGCCCAGCCCTCCTCCCTTGGTTCGGTTATGTAGAACTATTCCTTTTGCCACACCTTGACGGTGTCAATGAACGTACCCTCTGGCCATTGGACTCGGGTGAGCCGCAGTCCGCATGTGCGCCGCCGACCACCTTTTTCTTGACATTGAAAATCTTCAGCCATAGGCCGAAGTGCGGCTGGACCCGTAGAAGAGCCTCGCAAACAATGATGAAGGTGGAGATGTGGAGGAGAGAATTGGGGGCTAGATCATGAAAATCTAGCCCATAGTAGAACATCAATCCCCGCACGAAGGGGTGCAGTGGGAATCCTAACCCCTGGATGAAATGGGTGAGGAAAACCACCCTCTCGCCTGGCTTGGGCGTGGGGATGACCTAGCCCTTCTCGGGGGCCCGGCGAGCGATATCGGCCGACAGGTAGCCGGCCCTCTTTAGCTCCTCGATGTCGTTGTTGGTGACGATAGAGGCTTCCCACTTGCCATTAGCTCTGGATCCGGCCATGGCCAAGGTTAGGAGGAAGCGGGAAAGGGAATAACTGTGAAAGGGAACCGGAGCTCTGGATATTGGAAAGGCAGCAACAGAGGAGGAAGAAGGCGTAAAATGATAACTGTGGCCGTTCCCGTTTTATGGGCTACGAAGGAGCCAAGGGTTCCCCTTTTCATGCCGTGGGCTTCTCCACTTCCCGATATACTCGCGACGTTATGCGCGGATGTGGGAATCGAAATCATTGATCATATCCCCTAAAAAATGGGGAACGATCTCGGTCTTGATGAGACGTGCCAATGGAGGGGCGGCCTCGAGCCGCGCATCAAGAACTGCCAGCCGTTCGATGTTGTGACCGGCCATGACCCTTCGGTAAAAGTCGTCAGGCATGGGCACTGTTCACACTTGAGCACTTTGACCTTCAAGGCTAAGTAAAGGAGACACTTCAGATTCTGAACACCACTCAAGCTCCAAATACGCATAGGATAAAACGAAGAACTCACCTCGCAAGCCGAAGACCATGATATGTGCGGATGCCAGATACAGGCCCTGGCGTTGGAGGCTAGTTTGGGGGCTACTGAGGGAGTCCTGGACTAAGGGGTCCCTGGGCCGTCGACCTCTTACATATGGGCCGGACTGATGGGCCACTATGGGGCCAAGCTGGAATGCGGACCCAGGACCGGACAGGAGATCTTCGGAGTCGTGGTGTGCCCTCCAAGTTAGGATTAGCGTGATCTTTCCTTCATTGTAACCAATCAAATGTAACCCTAACCCTACCGGTGTCTATATAAACCAGGGAGTTTAGGGGCTTTAGGGCTAGAGCTACATCCATCACCTCATCACCTTAGGGTTTAGCTCGCTTGATCTCGAGGTAGATCTACTCTGTAACTATACCATACATCAAATACAATCAAGCAGGATGTAGGGGTTTACCTCTTCGAGAGGGCCCGAACCTGGGTAAATACCGTGTTCATCGTACCTTGTTCCCCGTCGATCCTAGATCCACAGCTCGGGACCCCGTACCCGAGATCCTACGGTTTTGACACCGACACCGAGCTTTAACAAAAGAGACTTGTAACAGATACAATGGGAAAAAATAAAAAGATAAAGGAGTAAAAACAAGACGGATAAGTTGCCGGGCTTGATTAGCCCGAGTCCTCTTCTGCCACACGTCTGCGTCTCCATGCTGTTGACCAGCTCATCTTCATTCATAGCTAAGTTGATATTGGCAGTCTGGGACTTCAGCCATTTGTTTGCTTGATGCTTTGTTTGGTCGAGTCCTTTTAGAAGGCGAGCAGCTGCCGCGTGGATGGTTTAAGCCATGTGGACACGACACTTCTGCCTGGGCCTTTTACAGTGCCCTGCTAGTGTATAACTCCGGAGTTCGTCCCTATTCCGTTGAGCTGATGACGATGTCTCATTCTTTTATGGCTCCTTGGCCGCCCGTGGAATTTTCAGTGCAAAGTTGTGCACCCTAGGGGCGTAGTGCCCTTCCCAGGGGAGGCGAACGAGGAGCCAGTGCCCCAATTTGGGGTGGGCTGATGTTTGACCGAGGTCAGCGTGGGCAGCTCGTGTGCGCTTTGATGAGCTGGTCATGTGTTTGGCTGTGCGGGCCGCCTCCTCGGTTGCCTGTACCTCGGCTGCGAACGCCGCGGTCTGATCCTCTGTCTGGAGGGAGCGTTCGGTGTTCCCATTGATTGTAATGACACCGTTTGGTCCCGACATTTTTAGCTTTAAGTAAGCGTAATACGGGACTACGTTAAAGCGCGCAAGTGCGGTGCGCTCGAGCAACGCATGGTACCCGCTCCAAAAGGGGACGATATCAAAGATTGACTTGTCGCTCCAGAAGTTCTTGGGTGACCCGAAGACTACTTCCATTGTTATTGTTCCCGTGCAACGAGCTTTGACACCGAGTATGACACCTTTAAAGGTGGTGGTGCTGGGCTTGATCTGAGATGAGTCGATGCCCAACTTCCTGATCGTATCCGCGTAGATTAAATTGAGACCGCTGCCTCTGTCCATGAGGACGCGTGTCAGATGGAATCCATCAACGATCGGGTCTAGGACCAGAGCAGCCGATCCGCCATGCCTAATGCTGGTCAGATGATCATATTTTTCAAATGTGATTGGGTAAGCCGACCACGTATTGAACTTCGGGGCGACAGGCTCCAATGCGCAAATGTCCCGAAGTGCTCGTTTCCTCTCCTTTTTGGGGATGTTGGTAGCATAAATCATGTTTAGGTCTTTCACCTCGTCAGGAAACTGCTTCTGGCCTCCCTTGTTAGGTCGCCGAGGTTCATCCACATCGTCACTGTGAGGTTGGGCTTTAGTTTGGCCCTCCATCGCCATCTTTCTGGCCTGCTTGAAGACCCAGCAATTCCCATTGGTATGGTTTGCTGGTTTATCCGAGGTGCCATGGATTTGGCACGATCTGTCGAGGATCTTTTCTACCTGGCTGGGTCCATCTATGTTCCCTTTAAATGGATTCTTTTTTATACCCCGATCTAGGTCCGTTGAACCCTGCATTTACTGCGGCGTCCTCGGTGTCGCTCCCGCCATTTTTATGCCTGCGCTTGTTTTTGTTGTGCCTGGGCTTACCATTGGCGTCGCGAGAATCCGAGGTGCCAGCCTCGCCATTGTGAGTACTGCAGGCCAGCCAGCTATCCTTTCCCACAGAAAAGCGGGTCATAAGTGAGGTGAGGGCCACCATGGTCCTCGATTTATCCTGCCTGAGCTGGCGGGCGAGCCATTCATCCCGGACGTTCTGCTTGAATGATGAAATGGCCTTGGCGTTGGGGCAGTCAATAATCTAGTTCCTTTTTGTTAGGAACTGATTCCAGAATTTCTAAGCTGACTCGCCAGGTTGCTGATTAACATGGCTGAGGTTGTCGGTGTCCAGGGGTTGGACGTAACTGCCCTGGAAATTTTCCCTAAAGGCATCCTCAAGTGCTTCCCAGCTTCCGATGGAATGAGGAGGCAGGTTATTCAGCCAATGCCTCGTCGGCCCCTTTAACTTGAGCGACAAGTATTTGATAGCATGGAGGTCGTCTCCATTGTCCATATGGATATGGAGAAGGAAGTCCTCGATCCACACAGCTGGATTGGTCGTGCCATCGTAGGATTCTATGTTGATGGGTTTAAACCCTTCGGGGAACTGATGTTCCATCACCCTGTCTGTAAAACAGGTCGGATGAGCGGGGGCTCGGAACTGAGTAGTGTCGCGTCAGACATGGGGAGATATCCATGTATAGGCTTGATCCCGGGATCGGCCGTTCCTGTCCAACCAGGCATCATAGCCATTGAACCCAGCTAGCGCTCGCCTTCTTGATGCGTAGATGCACCGAGGTGGCGTCCGGTTTGCCTCTATCTAGTGTTGAGCATCATAAGGCTCAAAGTAATCAACAGGGTCCCTGCCATGACGGTGGGGCGTTGTTTGGGTCTGAAAATCTTACCTTGGCAGCCTGTCGCGCCCTCTAGGGGGTCGATCAGGTTGATCGGCCTGTCCGTGTGCTAAAGGCACGTCGTCGATTAACTCTTCGTTGAACTCAGGCAGCAAACGCCTGTGCGGGTAAGATTTGGGCGCACTACGGCGTCGTTCTTCGAGATATTGCTCCACCGAGAGTATCTCGACTCATTTGTCATTCAGCATGTCCTGATTGGCTTGCAGCTGCGGCTGCTTCCATTTCATGCTCCTGACGGTGGCTATAAGGCGCCGCCAGAACCGTTCTTGCTCGAAAGGGTCTTCGGGGACTATGAAGTCCTCGGTACCGAGGCTCTCATCTTCCTCGGATTTAGGTAAGTAGTTTTCATCGGCCCCTTCAAAGAGGTCATCGGGGTCCAAGTCCTCGAAGATTCCTTCAGGGCTGGCATGCCGTCCTGGGGAGGCTTGAGGATCCTCTCTCGAATTGTGGACATTGTCTGCTGCCGCGTTGTTATGGGTGGCCGCGGCATCGTTCCCACTAGGGTCACCGTTCGTACCTCTCCCGCGCAAGCGTGACGGGTTCTTAGGAGTATCTACCATGTAGATGTCGTAAGTGGAAGTTGCGGTCCACTTGCCGGTGTTGACCAGCGGCGTAGTGGTTTCTGCAAGGTCGTTGACATATTCATCCATGTCGGTACCCTCCTCGTAGTCTAACATGTTGGTTAAATCATCGATCACAGTGACTTAGTGGGTGGTGGGTGGGATATAAATTTCTTGATCATCGGATTTAAGTCCGATCTTGTCGTAGACCGAGGTCTGATTGTCCAAGATTGAAAAGATCTGTATGGCATTAAGCATCTCGTTTAGGTGAGATAACTACTCCTCGAGATTTATTGCCTGGCAATAAGCTGAGCCGATAGGAAGTATGACTGATGGGTCACTTGACGTGCTCTCAGCCTTGTGAAGAGCGAGTGTCAATTCCGGATTTGGTACGGGAGCCAGTTCTAAATCCGGAGTAGCATCCGAAACCGGGTCCAGGCCAACATTGGGGCTTGACGCTGCGACGAGGCTATCCGAGGCGGGTTCCTCCGTGTGGTCTTGGGGTGCTGATACGTCTCCAACGTATCTATAATTTTTGATTGTTCCATGCTGTTTATATTATCAATCCTGGTTGTTTTATATACATTTACTAGCAACTTTACATCATTTTTTGGGACTAACCTATTGACATAGTGCCCAGTACCAGTTGCTGTTTTTTGCTTGTTTTTTTTACTTTGCAGAATATCAATACCAAACGAAGTCCAAATGCCATGAAACTTTTTGGAGATTTTTTTTCTGCCAAGAAGACACATAGGAAGCTTCTGGAGGCCACGAGAGGAGGCCCGTGGGGCCCACTAGGTACCAGGGCGCACCAGGGGCCTCCGGCACGCCCTGGTGGGTAGTGGGGCCCACGGGCACCCCCTTGACCTACCTCCGCCTCTATAAATACTCTAAAATTCCAAAAACCCTAGGGGAGTAAACTAAACACTTTTTTCGCCGCCGCAAGTTCTAGAACCACGAGATCCAATCTGGATGCATTTTCCGACAGTCTGCCGGAGGGGGCAACGATCACGGAGGGGTTCTTCATCATCCTTGCTGCCCCTCTGATGATGCGTGAGTAGTTTACCACAGACCTACGGGTCCGTAGCGAGTAGCTAGATGGCTTCTTCTCTCTTTTTGATCTTCAATACAATGTTCTCCTCGATGTTCTTGGACATCTATTTGATGTAACTCTTTTTTGCGGTGTGTTTGTTGGGATCCGATGAATTGTGAGTTTATGATCAGTTCTATCCATGAATATTATTTTTGTCTTTGTTGAACTCTTTTATGCATGATTGTTATAGCCTCGTATTTCTTCTCCGATTTATTGGTTTGTATTGGCCAACTAGATTGATTTTATCTTGCCATGGGAAGAGGTGCTTTGTGATGGGTTCAATCTTGCGGTGCTCAATGTCAGCGAAAGAAAGAGACATGACACGCATGTATCATTGCTATTAAGGGTAACAAGATGGGGTTTATTCATATGTGAGTTTATCTTGTCTACATCATGTCATCGTTCTTATTGCATTACTCCGTTTTTCCATGAACTTAATACACTAGATGCATGTTGGATAGCGGTCAATGTGTGGAGTAACAGTAGTAGATGCAGGTAGGAGTCGGTCTACTAATCTTGGACGTGATGCCTATATACATGATCATTGCCTTGGAAATCGTCATGATTATTCGGTTTTCTATCAATTGCCCAACAGTAATTTGTTTACCCACCGTATGCCATTTTCTTGAGAGAAGCTTCTAGTGAAAACTACGGCCCCCGGGTCTATTTCCTATCATATATTAAATCCAAAATACCTTGCTGCAATTTTTCTTTATTTATTTTGTATTTTTGTTAGATCTATTTATCAAAACCTATACAATTTAATCTATCTCAATACTGTTGAGGGATTGACAACCCCTCTTACGCGTTGGGTTGCAAGTTTTTGTTGTTTGTGTGCAGGTGATGTTTACATATTGTAGCTTGGTTCTCCTACTGGATTGATAACCTAGGTTTTATAACTGAGGAAGATACTTACCTTTGTTGTGCTGCATCATCCTCTCCTCTTCGGGGAAATACCAACGCAGATACAAGAAATTTGGAAGAATTTCTGGCGCCGTTGCCGGGGAGCCATCATCAACATCTATCAAGTACCTATGCATAAACTCTCATCTCCTTGCAATTACTTTATTTTCCATTTGCCTCTCATTTTCATCTCCCCCACTTCTAAAACGTTTTTACAAAGATTCAAAAATATTCTTCGTTTGCCTTTTTCTTGTTTGCTTCTTTTGTTTGCTTGCGATCTTGTTTGCGTAGTCACGATGTCTCAAGAAAATACCAAATTGTGATTTTTCCAATACTAATAATAATGATTTTATTAGTACTCTTATTGCTCCTCCCGCCGCTAGTGTGGAGTCTTATGATATTAATGCCGATTTCTTGAATCTTGTTATGAAAGGGCAATTTTCCGGTAATCCTAATGAGGATGACGCGTCCCATGTAAACACTTTCGTAGAATTGTGTGATATGCAAAAGAAAAAAGATGTGGACAATGATATTGTGAAATTAAAATTATTTCCTTTCTCTTTGCAGGATCATGCAAAAATTTGGGTTTCATCTTTTCCACGAAATAGTATTGATTCTTGGGATAAGTGCAAAGATGCTTTTATTACTAAGTATTTTTCTCCCGTGAAATTTATTTCCCTTAGGAACCAAATTATGAATTTAAACAACTTGAGCATGAACATGTCGTACAATTTTGGGGAAGAATGAAATTAATGATAAGAAATTGTCCTACGCATGGTTTAAATCTATGGATGATTATACAAAAAAATTATGCGGGGTTGAATTTTGTTTCTAAAAATCTTTTAGATTCCGCCGCGGGTGGTACTTTTATGAAAATTACTTTGGGTGAAGCCACTAAATTGCTTGATAATATTATGGCTAATTATTCACAATGGCATACCGAAAGAGCACCTACTAGTAAAAGGCTAATTCTGTTGAAGAAATTAGTACTTTGAGTGAAAAAGTTGATGCGCTTATGAAATTGGTTGCTAGTAAAAATGCTCCTGTTGATCTTAATGATGTGCCTTTGTATATTTTGATTGGGAAAAATAGTGATCCCAAAGATGTGAATTTTGTCTCGCGAAACAATTTTAATAACAATGCTTACAGGGGTAATTTTAATCCTAGGTCGTTTCTTGGAAGTTCCTCTAATAATTATGGCAATTCCTAAGGTAATTATTATAATAAGAATAATAGGATGCCCTCTGATCTTGAGAGTAATATGAAAGAATTTGTCAATCCTCAAAAAGTTTTCGACACTACGATAGAAGAAAATTGAATAAGATTGATGATATGTCTAGGAGCACTGATAGAATTACTCATGATGTAGAAAATATCAAGATTAAATTTTTTCCACCAAAGGTTGATATCAATGAATCAATTAAATCTCTATATGTCTCCATGAATGAGAGTAAGAAAAGAACCGCTATGCTAAGAGCTAAAAGAGATTTTTTTTTTGAAAAAGCGTTTTCGCCCGATTGCTTTCATAGTAATGATGAAGATGTTAAGATGATTGGTGTTTCTTCTATTGATTCCTTGTTTAGTAATATTAAAATTTATGATGAGAGGACCGAAAAAGAGTCAACTTTAGTTAGAAGGCGTCCTCATAATTTGGAGGGTGAAAATCTTGTTGGAAAAATTGATAAAAGTGGGTTTGGAGAGGTAAAAACTTTAATTAGTGATGTGCCCACTCTTTTGGATTACAAAGACTTTAATTATGATAGTTGCTATTTGATTGAATGCATATCTTTGTTACAATCCATGATAAATTCACCCAAATTCTACGAGCAAAATAAAGATTTTACTAAACATATTGGTGAAGCAATGATGAAAGCTTTAGAAGAAAAGTTGGAATTAGAGATTTCAATTCCTAGAAAATTATATGATGAATGGGAACCCACCCTTAAAGTCAAGATCATAAATTATGAGTGCAATGCTTTATGTGATTTGGGTGTTAGTGTTTTCACAATTCCGAAATCTCTATGTGATGTGCTAGGTTTTATCAATATGGAAGAATGTTCTCTTAATTTGCACTTGGCGGATTCTACTATTAAAAAGCCTTTGGGAAGAATTAATGATGTTCTTATTCTTGAAAATAGGAATTATGTGCCTATATATTTTATTGCTCTTGAATTGATTTTAATCCGTCTTGTCCCATAATACTTGGTAGGCCGTTTTTACGAACTATAGGCGACGTGATTGATATGAAAGAAGGGTATATTAAATTTCAGTTTCCCCCAAGAAAAGGTATGGAACACTTCCCTAGAACTAGAATTAAGCAACCATATGAGTCAATCATGAGGGCAACCTATGGAGCAAAAACCAAAGATGACAACACTTGAATCTATGCATTATGCCTAGCTAGGGGCGTAAAACAATAGCGCTTGTTGGGAGGCAACCCAATAGTTATCCTTTAAATTTTTGTTTCTTTTCTGTTTTCCAATAAATTTGCATTTATACTACTGTTATGATTATATTTTTTATGTTTTAATTAGTGTTGTGCCAAGTAAAGCCTTTAGGTTTATGTTGGATGATAGTTGATTTTATCCTATTGAAAAACAGAAGGTTTTGTGTCAAGTAGAAGAATTGTTAAAATATGCTGGAGCATGGAAAAATTCTGAATTTTTTACACATGATTGATATACAAATTTCCCACGTCGTCCTAATTTTTCAGAATTGTTTGAGGTATATAAGTGTGATCTTAATTCAGTTTTCTACAGACTATTTTGTTTTTGACAGATTCTGTTTTCGTTGCATTGTGTGCTTATTTTGATGAATCTATGGATTGTATTGGGGGGTATAAGCCATGGTAAAGTTATAATACAGTAGGTATAATGCAATAACAAAATATGAATAGGTTTCAATAGTACTTAAAGTAGTGACTTGATTTCTTATACTAACGGATCTCACGAAGGTTTTGTTAAGTTTTGTGTGATTGAAGTTTTCAAGTTTTGGGTGAGATCACGATGGATGAAGGAATAAGGAGTGAAAAGAGCCTAAGGTTGGGGATTCCCATGGCATCCCAAGGTAATATTCAAGGAGTACCAAGCAGCTAAGCTTGGGGATGCCCCGGAAGGCATCCCCTCTTTCTTCTAAAGACCATTGGTAATTTTACTTGGAGCTATATTTTTATTCGTCACATATCATGAGTTTTGCTTGGAGCGTCTTGTATTATATGAGTCTTTTCTTGTTTTGCTCTTTATTTTGTCACAATCATCCTTGCTGGACACACCTATTTGAGAGAGCCATAATGATGCTATGATTTGTTAGAATTGTTCTATGTGCTTCACTTAAATTTTTTGAGCTATGGAATCGCTCTAGTACTTCACTTATATCTTTCTAGCACGGTGGTGGTTTAATTTTGAAGAAATATCCTTTCATGCTTCACTTATATTATTTTGAGAGTTGAAAATTTTGAAGAAATATTTATGCTCTCGTGCTTCACTTAAATTTATTTGAGAGCTTGTTAGTAGCAATGGTAATATATGAATTTATTCTAAAGTGATAGATATTAAGGAGGGATATAATAAAAAATTTCATGAAGATCATTGGATATTATAAACTTGATTCCTTGTAATAGTTTTGAGATATGGAGATAGTAATATGTGAGTAATGTTGATGAGTAATTATGCTTTAGTAAGAATATTGGTGTTAAGGTTTGTGATTCCCTATGCAAGCACGAAAGTCAATAGTTATGCAATGAAGTTACATCCTACTTGTGGTGCATTATTCAGTGTTAGTTATGTTTAATGCTCATTTATGATCATTTTTGTTTCTTGGTTGGTCGCTTCTCAATCTATTTGCTAGCCACCATTTGTATTAAGCGGGAATACTGCTTGGGCATCCAACTCCTTAAACCCAAGTTGTGCCAAATGAGTCCACCATACCTACCTATATGTGGTATTTCCATGCCGTTCCAAGTAAATTTGTATGTGGCAACTCTAATTTTCAAAATGAATTTCCTTTTTGTGTGCCCGTACCGCTCATGAAGTGGCAGGGGCTGGCCAATATTTTCCATGCTAGTTAGGTTGTTATAAAGATGAGTGTCTATTCAATTGTCATTGCACGAGACTGTGGCAGGTAATAGGGATGCCTAGTCCCGAAATGAAAAATATATATTTTATGTTATCAATAATAAATTCCTTGGAAAGTGTTGGTATGGAAGGCACCCGTGGATACGGCTAGCCATTGATTGTGAAAGACTAGCACATATGCCCGTGCGTTGCAACGGGAGAAAAAAATAGCATGCATTTAAAATTAGTGAGAATTATATGTGCAAGCAAAACCCTGTGTACACTTGAAAAAGGAACATTTAGCTTATCGATTTCGCCGGGTGTGAAGTAATCAATCTGCTACTTTTCCATTCATTGCTCGAGGGCATTTAAGAGTTTTATTACGTCATCGTACGCCAGAGAAGGCCCATGAATTGTTCAATCTACTTTTCCTTTCAATCAAGGAGATTTTAAGGTATGAAATTTCTGAATTAGGAAACATGAACCATTTTTTAAATCTTGAACAGCTTTTTCAAAATTATGTACACTTTCAAAAGAAAAACATGAACAAAATTTGAAATAGGAACATCTTTTAAAATTCACAAACATTTTTTGAAAACATCAACATTTTTTTATAAAAACATGAACATTATTTGAATTTGTGAACAATTTTTTAGCATGGGAACATGTGTTGAAAATTCATAATATTTTTCAAAAATGCGTAACTTTTAACATTTTTTTGAATTGTAGAAAAACATGAACAAAATTTGAAACATGAAGATCTTTTAGAATTCACAAACATTTTTTAAAAACACCAATTTTTTATATAAAAAAATGAACATTATTTGAATTTGTGAACATTTTTTTAGCACGGGAACATGTGTTGAAAATTCATAAGATTTTTGAAAATCTGTACCTTTTACCATTATTTTGAATTGTGAAAATTGCACTAAAACAAGAATATTTTTCAAATTTGGAGCATTTTTTTAAATTCCATTTTCTTTTTAGAAATCTCGAACAATTTTGAAAACAATAATTTTTTTTGAAAAAATGGGAAACTTTTTCAAGTTCCGAATATTTTTCAAAATCGCAACACAATGTTGGAATTCCGAACATTTTCTATAATTTGATTTTTTTTTATTCTGAACGTTTTTTGAGAATTTTGAATTTATGAAATAAATTCTATCGGTTGTCCTCTGCGAATAAAAATAGATAGGGGAAGGAGAATAAAAATAGAAGTAAAACACAGAAACAAAGAAAACTGGGCAACCCATTATCGGTTGTCCTCTGCGAAGCTCCGACTATTTGTCGCCCTGTGTGGAAAATAGAATTTTCCTAGCTGTGTGGGCAGAAAAATAAGTGGGCTGGCTTCGCTGGGCCACAGCGCGGGGCCCACGTACAAAATTCTGGAAAAACCTTTTTTTGTAGCAGACGAATGCATAAAAATTTAGTACCACATCAGATAGAAGAAAATTCTTTTCGGCAGTGAACGGATGAAAAAATTGGCGAAACGCACCTTGCTTTATTAGTTGGTATAGAATGGTGGAAAAGGAAATAAACTTTATTTTATGTTTGGGAACCTCCTATGATTTACCTAGCATGGAAGATATTGGAAATTCTCGGTCGTTTTCGTTTACAGGAAAAGCATGCCTCTCAAAACAATTTTATCTCTTAATTTAAGCTAAGAGCTCTGGCACCTCTAGAAATCTCTGCTTCCTTCTGCGAAGGGCCTATCTATTTACTTTTATGTAATTTTTATTTTTATTAGTCTCCATCTTCTCTTATAAAGCACCAACTCGGGAACACTATTATCATACTTGTGCCTTGGATATAGCTAAAATTTGAGTGTGTTTCATGAATGAATCAATGATTGAGCATAATGGGCTAGGGATAGCTTTCTTTAGTGTTGATATGTTGAAAGACATGGTTGCTTTTTGATATGCTTGAGTATTGATGTCCTCATGTCAATTATAGACTATTGATTTGAATCGTCTAAAGTCCAAATGTCCATGCTACAAAAGAAAAGAATATGCGATGAACATGTTTGGCAGCATTCCACATCAAAATTTCTATTTTTATCATTTTCCTACTCGAGGGCGAGCAGGAATTAAGCTTGGGGATGCTGATACGTCTCCAACGTATCTATAATTTTTGATTGTTCCATGTTGTTATATTATCAATCTTGGATATTTTATATATATTTACAAGCAACTTTATATAATTTTTTGGGACTAACCTATTGATATAGTGCCCAGTGCCAGTTGCTGTTTTTTGCTTGTTTTTTACTTTGCAGAATATCAATACCAAACGAATTCCAAATGCCGCAAAACTTTTTGGAGATTTTTTTCTACCCAGAAGACACTCAAGAAGCTTCTAGAGGCCACGAGAGGAGGCCCGTGGGGACCACTAGGCATTAGGGCACGCCACGGGCCTCCGGCGCACCCTGTTAGGTAGTGGGGCGCACGGGCACCCCCTTGACCTACCTCCGCCTCTATAAATACTCTAAAATTCCAAAAACCCTAGGGGAGTCGACGAAACACTTTTTCCGCCGCCGCAAGTTTCAGAACTACGATATCCAATCTAGAGGCCTTTTTCGGCACTATGCCGGAGGGGGCAACGATCACGGAGGGGTTCTTCATCATCCTTGCTGCCCCTCCAATGATGCGTGAGTAGTTTACCACAGACCTATGAGTCCGTAATTAGTAGCTAGATGGCTTCTTCTCTCTTTTTGATCTTCAATACAATGTTCTCCTTGATGTTCTTGGAGAACTATTTGATGTAACTCTTTTTTGCGGTGTGTTTGTTGGGATCCGATGAATTGTGAGTTTATGATCAGTTCATAGATGAACTGATCATAAACTCACAATTCATCGGATCCCAACAAACACACCGCAAAAAGTCATTACATCAAATAGATCTCCAAGAACATCGAGGAGAATATTGTATTGAGAATCAAAAAGAGAGAAGAAGCCATCTAGATACTGCCTACGGACTCGTAGGTCTGTGGTAAACTACTCACGCATCATCGGAGGAGCACCAATGAGGATGATGAAGCCCTCCGTGATCGTGTTCCCCTCCGGCAAGGTGCCGGAATAGGGCTCTAGATTGGATCTTGTGGTTCTGGAACTTTCTGCTGCTGGAATTCTTTTTCGTTGACTCCCCTAGGGTTTCTGGAATATTTGGGTATTTATAGAGTTGAGAGGCGGTGGAAAGGACCTCCCTGGGCCCCACTACCCATCAGGGTGCGCCAGGGGCCTCTGGCACGCCCAGGTGGGTAGTGGGCCCCACGGGCCTCCCCTCTGGTACTTTCTTGGCCCTAAGTTGTCTTCTGGGCAGAAAAAATCTCCAAAAAGTTTCATGGCATTTGGACTTCGTTTGGTACGGATATTCTGCGAAGTAAAAAACAAGGAAAAACAGCAATTGGCACTCGGCACTATGTCAATATGTTAGTCCCAAAAAATGATATAAAGTTGCTATAGAATGAATATAAAATATCCAAAATGATAATATAACAGCATGGAACGATAAAAAATTATAGATACGTTGGAGATGTATCAATCATCAAGTCGAGGCACTTCCTCGTTAGGCTCTGCATCTACTTCTACAGCGGCTGCAGAAGGGACAGGAGCAGCGGCAGCCGAAGTGGCAGCAGACATGTTGTGGCTTTCAGAACCACTAGGTTTACTTGGTCTCGACCTACAATGAGTGCCGAGGTGCTCGCTATTATCAAACACATATGATGTATGAACACTCTTCCCCTTCTTTGCGTGGCTGAAGCACCTCAATGCAGATTTTACCGAAACGTCAGTCAGCATTCAAACTAAATAGTAATTCCACATGCTTCTCGCAAGTTACACTACAAAAAAATAAACTTCCATGATGATACGTGTTTGTCACAGTAGGTCACGTTTTCTGTCATGCATGTACATCCATGATGATTTTATGACAGAATCAAGATAGTCATAGCTGTGCTGTCGTAAAAGTGTTCCATGACAATACCAAAATTATCATCACGGAAGTGTCCACTTCCATGACGATAAATGGCGCATCATGGAAGTGTTTTCATCAAGGGTGACCGACATGTGGCATCCACCGTAACGGGTCGCCGTTAAGCTATCGTGTTCGGGTTTGGATCTGATAACCCGTTAACAGCCCGGACCAATGGGGATTTTCCACGCGTAAAATTCTCATTCGCCGGCGGATCCACGTGTCGGCCCAGCGTTCGCACAGTTGTAATGCAGCGAATGGACGGGATGTGCCTATGATACATCGACACGTGGCTCGGCCCAACAGTGGCCCATTCAGGTCAAAAGGCCAGCCCATTTGACCAGGTCAAAAGGTAACGGTCGGCCCACTTAAAGCCTGTTAGCGGCTTTTTGCATATAGCCCATTTACAGCCCCCTAGCTCACGACCATTATGGCCTATCCAAATTAGGCCAGTAGCGTCATCTGGGCCGTCCAATATGATTCCAGCCCGTTGTAACTTCCAGCCCATGTATGGCCCATGACATCTTTCGGCCCATATGAGGCCCTTTGTAACTCTTGGCCCATTAACGGCCCGTGGTGAAACTGGCCCATAATGAACAGTGTATCGCTTTATACCCATTAACGGCCCATTATTCCATTGGACCGTTTCCAGCCCATGTTATCTTTCGGCCTTCTCAGGGCCCATTTATTCTTGGGCTGCTTGCAGCATTCGATTACTTACAGTCCGTTACTGGCCTATTCTGGTTGTGGGCCAAATTCAGCCCGTGGTTAAAGTCGGTCCGTTTGTGACCCGTTAATCCGTTGGCCGTTTTCTTAGCGTCATCAAATACGGCGGATTAACGACGGCCCGTTATGGTCGGCCCATGAACGGACGATTCCAACTCTAGCCCGTTTACAGCCCATAATGCGGTCCATTATTGGCCCATGTTTGGCCAATCGATCATACGGCCCGTAGAAGGCCCGTTGATTCTACGGCCCGTAGAAGGCCCATTGTTTCTACGGCCCGTAGGAGGCCCATGGTCACTACAGTAGATATGTAGCCCATGGTTATTGTGGCCTAGTTTTAAAAAATAGGTTATTGCGGCCACTAGCAAACCACGGAAAAAAAACTGTACTGACTACAAATAAACAAGACAACAAGGAAATAAATAAGCAAGCAACTTATGCTAGGCTATCACGGCTATTACACATATTACATCCACTGGGCATCAAAGTTCGCCGCCAGTGCAAATATGGGGAACAAAGCAGCATATTACATACACTGGTTGTCAAAGTTGGTGACCAGTGCAAATAAACGCCGCAGCAAAACAAGTCCAGCACTGAAACCACTTCACAAGAGCTCAAGAAACAATATCCTGGGTATCCACCATGCTGGCAAGATGCTTAGCAAGCTTATTAGCTTTCTCTTGTTTGGCGCTTAAATCCCCAGCGCTTGCTGTTGCACCAAAAAGTATGCATCTGAATTCTGCAGGGACTTCCTCAGTCCTTCGGCTTCCTGTCGCAGCACATCTGATCGATGTCTTTCAACTTGAAGTTGAGACTGAAGAAGCCGAACTGATTCAGGCAGTGAGTTTGAAGAGCTGGTGCTAGCAGTAGTGGCCAGTAACTCGAACACTACATCAAGACAGGACTTTGGGGTTGTCTCACTATCTTCAAGATGGTTTTTATCAGGTTTCTTGGAGACCAACAGGGATGTCACACTATCTTGAACCTTGTCTGCATTACTTCCTTTACCATTGCATAACGGGGTACTCTTCTCCAATATTTTGTTCCCATTCTAAAAGAGAAACAAGCAGATACATCACAGGTTTACCATGTTGTATATGAAACTCATTTTGGTAAACCAGTTCAGTAGTAAGGTGGACAGGATAATAGCATGAAACAAACATATATCTATGTACTATGGTCACTGTATTGTCTATCATCCTAGTTTAGGTTGCCAAATGAAGTTAGAGACACAATTCAAATCATATCTATTTAAGACAAAGCAGCATAGACAGAATATAAGTGTGGGAAACTACACAACACTAACAACACTTGCAATGTGCATGACATGAGAACATAACTGTTTATACAATTGAAACTGAAATAAACATAGAGCAAGAAGTTAGAACAACAATCCAGTTAAAGAAATAGGTTTAAAACATACCTGTTGCGCCATTGGAGTTTCAATTGGATCCTTCAAATTCGAAATTAGTTGGTATGAGTAAATACAGTGATGGAAGAGCAAAGGAGTATGGACCAAAGCTACGGAATCCGACCTGAGAACAGTTGCTCTTCTACTTTAAACATGGAGCTTGGGTTCGCTGTGGTGGTCTTCGTGCTTTGGGCACTGCAGTTGCTTTACAAACTGCTCGTGTGGGGGTACTCCGTGGTGGACATGGTGCTATGTCAACTAGAAGTGGGTTACTATCTGCTGGGGTTGGGGTTAGATGGGGTGTAGCTGGTTCTCTGTCCAACGGTGTAAGTGTACAATCTGGAAGAGTCTCGATTATGTGTAGTGGGGCTAGTTCATGGGCCAGTACAACCATGGTTCTATCTGCATAGACGGGTAGCACCGTCTTTTGTGAAGAATGGGTTTTTACTCCCTTAGATATTGCCATCACCCCCTCCAATTCCAATGGCTGATAAACAAGAAAAGAAATTCAATGTACAGACATTGTATCATAGACAGATGTGGTAATTCACATATATGTTGTCTAACCAAACAGGACAACATGACACAATTTCACTTATATGATGGCAAACTAAACAGGATAGCATGACAGAGTTTTAGATATATGATGGAAAACTAAACAGGATATAATGACATAATTCAACATATGATGAGTATCTAAACAGGATGACATGACAAAACTATATATGATGTCTTTCTAAAATAGGTTGGGATGAAATAATTCACATACATGTTGTCTAAGTATACATGATGGCATGATATAATTCACATAATTGATTCATATACTAAGCATCTGGCACTCGCATGTATGATCTCTAAACTAAGCAGATGGCATTGAATATTGTGTATATGATGTCTAAACTAAGCAATGCAAAACACCATATGCATGATATGAGAAATATAAACATTGCAAGATAAAGCGTACACCTCAGGTGGGATATAGGACTGGTCATCTGTCTCTGAATCCTCCTCTGAGGAGCTATCAGTAACCATCGAGATATATGCTTCAACAGGTATCATTGCCTGCTCTGAAGACCTTGTTTTCACTCCAGATTTTTTCATAACCGGCTCAAATGGCTGATACACATGAAGAGTAGTTCAGTATACACAGATTGTCGACAAATGGAATACGTAATGAAAAAAAAGGATGGCATGAGATAATTCACATATATGATACCTGGCTACAGAGGATGGCGGTGCATAATTCACAGATATGATAACTGGCTAAAAAACATGGCATTGCATAATTCACATATCTGATATAGAAAGTAAACAGGAGGCATTCACACAAAGCATGTCTAATCTAAGCAGATGGCATGGCAATGCAAGACACCATATGCATGATATGAGCAATATAACCCTGCCAAGTTAGAGCATACACCTCGAGGGGGGGGGATATGACTGGTCACCTGTCTCTAAATCCTCCTCTGAGGAGCTATCTGTAACTAGCAAGAAATCTGCATCGACAGGTAGCACTGACTGCTCAGAAGACCTTGTTTTCACTCCAGATTTTTTTATCACCGACTCAAATGGCTGATGCACAGGAAGAGTAGATGAATGTACAAACATTGTTGACAAATGAAATACATTATGAAAAATAAACAGTATGGCACGATACAATTCACATATACGATGACTGGCTAAACAGGATGGCATTGCATGATTCACGTATATGATGCCTGGCTAAAGAAGATGGCATTGCATAATTCACATATACTCCCTCCGTTCCTAAATATTTTTCTTTTTAGAGATTTCAAATGGACTACCACATACGAATGTATATAGACATATTTTAGAGTGTAGATTCACTCATTTTGCTCCGTATGTAGTCACTTGTTGAAATCTCTAAAAAGACAAGTATTTACGAACGGAGGGAGTATGATATAGAAACCAAACAGGTGGCATTCACAAAGCAAATCTAAACTAAGCTGATGACATATAAGATGTATAAAGTAAGCAATGCGAGGCGCCATATGCATGATATGACCAACATCAGCATGCCAGGTTAGAGCAAACACCTCAGAGGGTAAATAGGAGTGGTCGGCTCCCTCTGAATCCCTCTCTAAACAATTATCTTCCTCTGGAATATAATCTGGAATGGGGGGAGGGGGCCCCCCACTTCGTCCACCATGGAGCGACGTCTGCATGACATTATATTCCCACGCAACGGTCTTCCCTTTTTCTCTAGATGTTCAGTATGATTGTGTACAATTACTGACATACATAATAAAAAAAGTAGTTTGATTATGTAAGGCCTAAGGGGTGCATGCAGAAATCAAGACTGATGGTAGCAAATGAGTGGATAGATCCAAAACTAATCATAGCAGGGAGATGATAGATTCAGTTTAAAAAGATAGACAATGGCTCATCTACTGTTTGTTGCCCACCGAACATGAACCACATAGAATACCCAAGATGAACCAGATAGTAGATAGTTACTATTTATTGCTGCCCCGATATGTGCCCAACGGGCATTTTAAAACTCAAGTTGGAACATTAGTTTGGACCTGACTCGGAGTCTAAGAGGTGAACAGGACGATAGAGTAGCAGGTAATAATAACTGATGTATAACGTAAGCAGACACGAAAGAGTGCGACCTCTCTTCTGGAACTGTGTAGTCCTCAGGTTCATCTGCTCAGTCGATGATGGTAATGCAGTTGGCGTGGCTGCCGGTAACGGGGAAGATGATCTGAGGCGGCGAAAGAAGGTCTGCAGGGGGAATCTCTGCTACCGTGCATGCTTCCGTCGATGGTGCACCTTAGGTTGGGTGGATGGCGTCACGGCAGGAGCGGGACAAAACACACCGAGTTTTCTTTGACACCTATCTAAAAATGAAGTAAATCTGTAAGGCCTCCTTAGAATTGGAGGATTCTAAAAATGCAGGGACAGGAAAAACACAGGAATATGATAGGAATGCACGTGCAAAACAGAGCATTTGCAATCATAGGATTTCTGTCAACCTCGGTGTTTGGTTCACATGAATTGGAAGAACACAGGAATGGAGAAACATGGTTAAATTAAAGTCAAACCACATGAAAATGTAAAATAAGAATCTTATTATGCTGGTAATGCACTTCGTCCTGTTCTTCATGCATATTAATTTGAAAAGGACGTCCAAGTGGATATTAAAATTCCTACATTTTTTTATTTGAAAGAGACACCAAAGGAAAAAAATCCTCCAGTTTTGCTTTGCTCCATTCCTTCTAACCAAATGCACGAATACTAGTACCATAGTAAAGTTTTCAATTCCTATGTTTTCCTTCACTTTTTCTTTGAACCAGTGGCGATTCTAGTAGGCAGTCTTCAACAGGTTGAAGCCTGCCCTCGAAATATTTTGTGAGCTTAGACTTGGTCCACATGAATATCATATAATGGCTATCTTGGTGAACCGATTCAAATTGTGGTTCAAAACAGCATTTAGTTTTCTCCTTGTTAACTTTGTGACCACGATTCATTTCTTTCTAGATTTGCAACTGCTTTGAACCAAAGGAGCCCTGAGGGATCGACATGAATGTAGAGTAACAAAGTGATGTGACGAGTGTACAACCTCTTTGGCATAGCCTTGTCGACCTCAGCATCATTGGGTTGGACGTGGAGGATGGTGATGCTGGTGTGACTGTCGGAGGTGAGGAAGAAGATCTAAGGCCTCTGGAGACAGCGCCGAGGGTACTGCTCCGCTGTGATGGATGGTTCCATCATTGGAGGAGATCCGGTGAAGTGTACGACGGCGAGGCTGAAGCAGGACAAGACAGACAACATTAATCTGAAGTAGGAGTCTAATAGCATGTGCAATAGATGATGTAAAATACATGACGAAAAAGTGCTAGATGTAAAATGCATCAGCCACGCCGCGGCTGCTCCGAAAGATGCTGTAAATACTGTTGACTCTGAACTTAACTGAAGAAACTAAACTTTACAGTCGAAACTGAATTTTACTGTCGAAACTGAATTTTACTGACAAAACTGATTGAACTAGTAGCAGAGCACTACAATAGAAGTTTAGGGCGTTTGAGCACTGGTAGCAGAGAAGCAGTGATCTAAATCAGTAGCCGCTCGAGCAAGGAACGTACTAGCAGAGAGCAGCTCATGCAGCAGCACCGCTAGCGAGTGCTAAAGCAGCAACTCCTGTAGCTGCCGTAGGTCGTGCAGCAGCAGCAGCGCGAGCGAGAGCAAGAGCAGAGCAGAGCAGCAATAGGAACGAGAGCAAGAGCGGAGCAACAACACGAACGGGAGCAAGAGCGGAGCAGCAGCATGAACAAGAGCAAGAGCGGAGCAGCAACGCGGCCGACAGCAAGAGCAGAGCAGAGCAGCAGCAGAAACAAAAACAAGAGCAGTGCAGCAGCGCGACCGACAGCAAGAGCAGAGCCGCAGCACGAGCGAGAGCCGGAGCTGTGACAGCTAGTGCTGGTGTGGAAGTCACCACCGAGGAAGCAATGATAGAGGGGAGAGACGCCGGGGAGGAAGTAGCCGGCGATGGCACCATCGATGGAGACCTCCATGGCTGCTCGGTATCGAGCACCGGCAACCCCGTGAGATCAAATAAAAGATAAATGCAGCGGTGAGTGCAGAACCTCCTTCATGGCGCCGAGTAGGCCTTGGCTTCATCGGAGGAATTGGTGAGGGTGCTGCGGTTCCGGTGGGGCAGGTCAAGGCAATGCTGTGGGGATGGAGGTGGCCCGATAGACGAGGCGAACATCGGGGCAGCTCCTTGGATGTGGAGGACGGGGCGGCTGATCCGGCGGGACGACGAGATCGACGGCGGATCCTCATCCGGTGCGGTGGATGAGGGACGTCGAGCTGTTGCTGTGGACGATGTCATTGGGGAAGAGGCTCCGGCTGGGCGGCGGCCGGGAGGCCGACGGAGGAGCATGGGGTTTCGCGGGTTTTGACGGCCTCGGTGTACGAATGGCAGCGTATGAAGGGGAAGGTAGAGGGAGCCATGGCTTAGGGACACGCTTGTCCGAAATGTGGGGTAAGTTACGAACGAACCCCCACCGGTTTTGATCACGCGATGTCGAGGCGGCATGTCCGGCTGAGGGGTAGAAATGGGATTTCGCGTGTCTGGGCTCTGGGACCGATTTCGGATGAGGAGGGAGTTTTCGCGCGCGTCGAAATTTTGGGATAACGCGGTGCGGGTTGAAGAGGCGGGAGTTTCGCAGCAGAAGAGACAAAAAATACCCGAGCTTGAAAATTTTGGGATAACAAGGTGCGGATTCCATGTTCGGCAGAACAACCTTAACGTGTACAAAAAAAAGACAATTCATACAAGACACAAGAGAGTCATGTCCCCTTTTACTATATTGCTATAAATGCCATTGAAAAACTGCAAGAAAAATATAAAAAAAATCGAGAGAACAAGATTAGCATGTACAGTACCAAATCAATTCGCACTTCCCTCAACAGCAACAAAAACAAATCAATTCCCACCACAAGAAAGAGTCATGTCCCTTTTTATATGATTACAAATGCCAGGATCTCGAATTTCAATTTTTGAATCCATGTTATGTTGAATTCGAATATATTGTTAAGTGATCTTGCGGTTTACAATGGATGTAGTCCTGCAATTTGATCTTCCATCTTATATGAACATTTTACTCCACCCTATGAATATATATATTGTCGTCTACCATATGGACTAAATTTGAATCAATTTTCCTTATTTGAATACGATTGTTGTCAAGTTATACCATCATTTAAATATTATCTTGATAATAGAAACATGCATATAGTAGTAATGATATTTAAATATGAACTACATGTACCATATGATCTCCAATTCAAATATTTGTATCCATTTTATGTTAAATTCAGATCACAGTACATTGGTCTAGGTAGCGAGATGTTCGGGATAATCTAAACCCTATATTCATATGTATAAAATTTGGCCGAATTGGGACAAGTTTTGGTATAAGCTTCTTGCAAATTGGATTTTCTCTCGAGAAGCCTCGTGGTTCCGAGAGGGAACATGTCACCATAGAACTATATGAGTGCCGTGTTAGAATTTGGAATTATTCCGGGTTCGTTTGGCTTTTTTTATACATTAATTGAGTTTCTGGTCATTTAATGTGCATAATTCAAATTTGAACTGCAAGCACATGCTCCAGTGCATAAAAGTTGGTTGAAAAATCACATGTGTGTCCTTGGGTGAATTTCTAGGTCCCATGCAAGAAATGGGAATGAAATTCAAACATTTGGGCGTCGTGGCTCGGCCGAGAACATTGAGAAACTTGGTTTTTAAATTCCTGTAAATCCAAAACTCGCCTGAAAATCATGAAACTTGGCATGGTGTTACGTCATGGCACTAACATGTTGTGGTAAAAAAATTGGCCGAATTGGAACAAGTATTGGTATAAGCTTCTTGCAAACCGGAGCTTTTCTCAAGAAGCCTCATGGTTCCGAGAGGGAACGTGTCACCTTTGTGTGCGAAATGATATACGCTGCCTCCCCCCTGATTTTCTTTATAGAGGCGACATAGAACTATATGAGTGCCGTGTTAAATTTTAGAATTATTCCGGGTTCGTTTGGCCTTTTTTATACATTAATTGAGTTTCTGGTCATTTAATGTGCATAATTCAAATTTGAACTACAAGCACATGCTCCAGTGCACCAAAGTTGGTTGAAAAATCACACGTGTGTCCTTGGGTGAATTTCTAGGTCCCATGCAAGAAATGGGAATGAAATTCAAACTTCTGGGCGTCGTGGTTCGGCCGAGAACATTGAGAAACTTGGTTTTTAAATTCCAGTAAATCCAAAACTCGCCTGAAAATCATGAAACTTGGCATGGTATTATGTCATGGCACTAATATGCTGTGCTAAATTTTTTGGCCGAATTGGAACAAGTTTTGGTATAAGCTTCTTGCAAACCGGAGCTTCTCTCAAGAAGCCTCATGGTTCCGAGAGGGAACGTGTCACCTTTGTGTGCGAAACGATATACTCTGCCTCCACCTGATTTTCTTTACAGAGGCAACATAGAACTATATGAGTGCCGTGTTGAATTTTGGGTTCGTTTGGCCTTTTTTATACATTAATTGAGTTTCTGGTCATTTAATGTGCATAATTCAAATTTGAACTGCAAGCACATGCTCCAATGCAACAAAGATAGTTCAAAAATCACATGTGTGTCCTTGGGTGAATTTCTAGATCCCTTGCAAGAAATGGGAATGAAATTCAAACATTTGGGGTCATGGCTCGGCCGAGAACATTGAGAAACTTGGTTTTTAAATTCCTGTAAATCCAAAACTCACCTAAAAATCATGAAACTTGGCATGGTGTCATGTCATGGCACTAACATGCTGTGGTAAAAAATTTGGTCGAATTGGAACAAGTTTTGGTATAAGCTTCTTGCAAACTGGAGCTTCACTCAAGAAGGCTCGTGGTTCTGAGAGGGAACGTTTCACCTTTGTGTGCGGAATGATATACGCTGCCCCCTGATTTTCTTTAGAGAGGCAACATAGAACTATTTGAGTGCCGTGTTAAGTTTTGGAATTATTCTTGGTTCGTTTGGCCTTTTTTATACATTAATTGAGTTTCTGGTCATTTAATGTGCATAATTCAAATTTGAACTACAAGCACATGCTCCAGTGCATCAAAGTTGGTTGAAAAATCACATGTGTGTCCTCGGGTGAATTTCTAGGTCCCATGCAAGAAATGGGACTGAAATTAAAACATCTGGGCATCGTGGCTCGGCCGAAAAAATTGAGAAACTTGGTTTTCTAATTCCTGTAAATCCAAAACATGAATGAAAATCATGAAACTTGGCTTGGTGTCATGACATGGCACCAGCATGCTGTGGTAATTTTGCTATCCGATTTGCGAAGGTGCACACATTAACAATCAACAAAGTCATTTTGGAACAAGTGTTGTCACGTTACAATCGGAAACACAAGTATTATTGAAACCGTGGGCGTTCTACTTACCATTTACGTGCTGCCACACGTCCCCTTTTTTATTGGCTAGGAGGCGCCGTGCGGGGTAGCTATTTGAGTACGGGAGGCGTGCGATCAGACCCCTGCGCGTGCTTATCGGGAGGAGAGCCCTTTGAACTCCATCTGACGCCCACCTCTCTCCCAAAGTCTCCATTAATGGCGCCCGAGCCCCTGTTTAATGGCGTGGCTATGTCTCACTCGACTGAGATTTAAGAGAGAGAAAAAAAAAGAAAATCTGAAAAGAAAATTTTGCACGGATCTTGATGTAAGATCCGACGGACCTATATAGCATCTACTGCAACTTATAGCAAGACTGATGAATACATAAGGACGATGACAATGGATAATAATTGTCTTACATATTTAGGAAGATAATTAAAAAAGCCACATGCGGCTATGCCCGAAATACATAAGGGCAAAAGAAGAAGGAAGACGCATACAATGCTCTGGCTCGCTGATCTCTACTTTCTTGATGCGCTGCAGGTCACGGAGACTAGTTCTCGCGGCGAGCGGCGATGATATCTTTCATCAGTTTCATGTCCTCAATATGCTGCTTGGCAGCATCCATGGATTCCTCCACCAGCCTTTCGCGCTCGATGCGGAGCATGGCATTCTCGTCCATATTTCTTGACAATGACGTCCGTCCTCTTCAACAAGGCAGTGGTCTCCTCCGCCTGCTTCACCCTTCTGACGATCTTCGCCCTACCCAGGTCGCGCTCGGTGCGGAGCTTCGCCTTGTCCTCCCCTAGTCGCCAGATGATGCCAGTAGCATTTTAAAACGAGGCATTCATCTTGTCCTGCAGCTTCATCCAGCCGGAGATCCGACCCATCAGGCCATCGAGCATAGCGCGCATGCACCTATGACAGTCCTCGCCTGCCCACGAGACATTTTCCCAGGCCGCCGTGGCGCGGGAGGACCTCCCTGCTGCATTCGCGGTGCGACAGCACATCTCTGTTGCTTCCGCGACGCGGCCGGACCAGTCTGCTGCATTAATGGCCCGGCGGGACCTCTGTGCAGCTTCGGCGGTGTGGCGGGACCTCTGTGCAGCTACGGAGGCGCGGCGGGACATGTCGGCTGCTTTCGCGGCGAGGCGGGACATCTCTCGTGCTTCCGCTTCCATGCTCGCCTCTCCCTAGTAGTAATCTCTCGACCCAGGACTCATGCGGGCCATGGTAGATGCAAGGGAATGACGATGAAAGACTTGTTTGTTTTTGTGGATGAAGAGTTGAGGAAGAATGTGCAGTCATCTTGGAGTAGAGTATTTATAAGCGAGTACTAATACGCTCCTAAGAGCAAGTATAATAAGTCCTACTCAGCAGGCTATAAGACTTGCCATGTCACAAAATTCCTACATGGAAGAGAGAGAAGTGGGGAGAGAGAGCAGAGTGGGCGCTTCAGTAGTCGCCCGCCTACACGCATGTTATGAGGCACAATAGCTAGCTTGCAGCCGGGGCTGCTGGCTGTAAACTGGCGCTTTGACTTTCCTTCCAATCCTAGCATGCAAAGACTAATAGTTAAATCCAACCCAAAAGCCAACCTATAGCTATCCTATTATATGGTCTTGGCTTTATGAAGACTACAAGTGACATGGACATGGCTGTAGCGCTGGTTGCTGGCTCTCTTATTAACCATGCTCTAAGTGGGAAACCGTTTGGGTTTTGATCGGTGTGAACAGGTTTGCAATTAAATATAGCGTGGTAGTAATTTGGAATGTGACGAGACGCAACTTCAAAATTTATTGACGGTTCTAGTTTCGAAGTGCGGCACTATTCCTAGATGGCGTAACGTGGGCACGCATTCTCGGCCGTGGTGTAGCAGTTTTGTAATATGCCACGGTACTTCTCTTTCTAGTCTTTTTTTCACACGCATTACATCGACACATATCATCTCTCTCCCTCTTTCCCACGCACACATCTAGTCTCTCGGGACTTCTCGCATGCACCATCTCTAGCTCCCTAGGTCGATGCCACCCACATACACATGTACTCTGAGTTTAGTACATTATAAACGAAGAGAAGAGGTGCACGCACGCACTGGTCCTCTCTCACACTCGCATCTGTAGCTACGAATTCTAGTGTTCTCAACCATCCAATTGGCTCTATCATAGGTTCCCGTTGCTCCTTGGCCTTGAGATTGAGAAGTTTAAAACGCGGAGGCTAAGCTGGAGGTGCGAGGTTTTGGTTAATGTGCGGGCCGCACACGGCACCAACACGACACCAGCTTCGTCTGCCTGGTGCGCAGTCCGGTGAGTACTACTAGTAGTAGTACTACTTTGATGTGTCGCGTCAACTCATAGAAGTATGCAACACTTCCTCAACAAACAAGCATATAAAGCAGCTTATACTGCTTACGCAAAGGATCTTTATATCCAACAGAGACAAAATATCCGTTTGACTATTGGAAATTACTTTAACTGTTGATATGATGTTGAAGTAATTGCTGCATCGCCACCAAAATCCACTAGACCGAGCTAACCCCTATATTAGCATATTACTAAGATAAACAGAAGGCACTGTAGAATCATTTAGGAGGTGAGCTTGTCAATCTGAATGTGGAGGGACACCGTCCTCGACAACCCAGCCCCAGCCAGCAGCTTGGGCGGAACTTTGAATAAGGTCAGCTCCTGCACGGCGATGGCGTCGGGATCCTTGCTGCTTGTCACCTCGATTTCCACCTTGATGGCGTCGGTCCTGCCTTTGGGCTCCCCCGGCGGGCCGTTCGCCCATAGCTTGGCCGCGTAGTGCGGCAGCGGGGACGCCCCCGCTCTGATGCAGACGACCGACACGGCGATAGGGGCGCCGATGTCGAGCACGCCGCCGACCAAGAAAAATGCGCGGCCGTCCTTCTCCGCGAACAGCAAGAGTCGCGGCTCCGACACTGGCACTTGCAGCTGGAGCACCTTGCCGTACTGGATCCTGTGCACGGGCATGGGATGCACGGTGCTGATGTGGTGGGGGAGCGCTGGCGACGGGCCTTCGTAGCCGCAGACGGGAACGGGGCATTTGTAGGGCGCGAGCGGACACATGCTCTGGTGATCAGCGTGCTTGTGGTAAGTGACGTAGAGCCCACAACCTTCATGTGGGCACTCCACCCTCAACGAGGAGAGGATGACGTCCATCTCCATGTTCCGCACATCGAAGCCGCAGCCGCGCTCGCACTTCTGGCACTGCCGCTGGTTCCCGGGCGCTCGCTGTGGTAGTCCGCGCAGGCCAGGTGCCCTCCCTTGCACTGCACAAATCAATCGAACATCACATCAATCAAGAAAACTGCACCTTGCTCGATCAGCCGAACGGACGAGGTGTATTCGAACCTCATACACTGGAGGCTTCAAGGGTCGGTAGCACAAGGGGCAGTGGAGCAAGGTGAGGTCCATAGAGACCATAGAGAGCTCCATCGTCGGGTCCTATTCCGTCGGCATGATCTCGCCCTCCTCGTGCACCACCATCTCTCGCTTTAGGGCCGGGGCATTAGAAAGTTTTACCATCACATATTCATACTACTTCAAGGTGCATTAAATCAACACATGAAAGTATTAAAAGGAAAGTCACGGCATGCATGCATGCATTGTAATTAATGCATCAGTAAATGCAAATTATTGAAATATATCGAGTACACTGCTTTGATGTGTCGCGTCAACTCGTACAACAAGGAGAAGTTTGATTACAACACCCTCTCCCTCGCCCATGAGCGTGGTGGCTCGCAGGACTAGGAGAAGCTTTCGCTACACGCTCTCCCTCCCGCACGCGGTGGACATGCAGCAGTTCATTCGATGTCAGATGGCCAGAAGCATACTAGTAGTACTCCACTATAGTAGTACCATCATTGTTCGACTTCCCGAAGAGGCGAAGAGCCAAGCGCAACCCAAACGCTTGTGTGGCAGTTTCATGTGTAGGGGAGGTAGTAGTATAGTAACATAGTCTAGGATAGCGTGTACCGTGCCTCTAAGCTTAAAATCGTTGGAGTCGGCTCCATGCTATGAGTCTGTCTCGAAGCATTTTTTTGATTAAAATAATCTTCTGGCCCTACCTGTCATCCTGGTTATTGTAGTTTGCACGCTGATCTGGTCAAGAGAGGAATATATATTTTAATTTGTGGTGGGGTAAATGTTAGAGGTTGCAGCAAATATATTGTACACTGCGGGTCTTTTAGCCACATTTAGAGGCAAGCATGTGGGGCCAGTGCTATGATGTGTCGCGTCAACTCGTACAACCAGGAGAAGCTTGATTTTACTACTAGTACACCCTCTACCTCACCCATGCGCGCGGTGGCTCGCAGACGAGGAGAGGCTTTTGCTTACTACAACAAGCTATCCCTCCCTCAGGCGGTGGACGGACATGCAGCAGTTGATTCAATACTATAGAAGTAGTAACATCATTGTTCATCTTCTCGAAGAGGCGAATAGCCAAGCACAACCCGAACATGGCAGTTGCGAACGCTCGCGTGGCAGTCTTATGTGTAGGGGTGGGCGTGGTGCGGCAGTTTTGTGGCAATTCTTTTCTACTGCTGTTTGCGTCCAATAGGTGCCATCGTCGGATGCAGATCTTACGGTTATTGTGGCGATTGCTAGTAATAGTCATCTTACAAAAATCTAATAATCCCAAAACAAACCTGACCACGTTTCTTGTTTCTAGACATGAATAGGAATCAACCAATGAGAGACGTGGGACGTAGAACCGCAAAAAAAAAGACGGACGTAGTACCTAGCACGACATGCAGCGGTCAGTTCAGAGCAAGTACAATAGTGGGCTTATAGCCTGCTTACATGGCAACTTTGCCTATGTGGAGGAGAGAGACATAAAAAAGTAAGAGCATGGTTAGAGCATGGTTAATAATACAGCCAACTGCTGACTATAAGATGTTGCCATATCATTTATAGCCAACACATATATTCACTTATATACAACAAACTTAGCTATAAGGTTGGCTATAAGATTAGTAGTACTTTTTCTCATCTTCTCTCTATCTCTTTCCTCACATTTATTGCATCTACCTTGGAGCACGCATATAGCCAGGCTCTTGCATTTTTTTATGTCTCTCTCCTCCACATAGACAAAATTGCCATGTAAGCAGGCTATAAGCCCACTATTGTACTTGCTCTTAATAGTATAGCCCTGTAAACCGGAAAGGAGGGACTACTCCCTCCGTTCCTAAATATTTGTCTTTCTAGAGATTTCAACAAGTGACAACACCGTAAATGAGTACATACGGAGCCAAATGAGTGAATCTACAGCGTAAATAAATACGTATTAAGTTCTCTCGTTTTCTTCTCCGCCTTGGTCACGGTGCACAATATTGAGTATACTACTACTGACTAGTCTCATTTTGACACACATTTACGTTGATACGGCTTGAATGCCAACGAGGAAGAGGGTAGCAGTTCCCAGAACGTTGAACGGTCAATGATGCCTCCACATTCAATTAGCATGCAGAATTAAGTAATTGGAGAAGCAGAATGGAGCCAGCACGATGTGAATGCAATGTAGTTTGGACTCTCATATAAAGGTGCCCCACCACTCCAATCCATCTACTCCTAGTCTCTGCGCAACACTGCCCACTCCAATCCAAGACCAAGACCAAGTGACCACAAGCCACAAGCACCCATGGCGTCGATGGACGCGAGCGGCAGTCGGCTGTGCTGGATCGTCCAAGACGCTGGCCTGCAGCCCCGCACCGCGCAGCGTTTCCAGACAGTGCTAGCGACCGCCGGCGTCATGGCCCTCGTCGACGCCGGCTTCGCCTCTCGTATGTGCGAGATGATGGTCGTCACCATCAGCAAGTTCATCGCCATCAAGAAGCGCGCGGACGACCTTGCTTGAAACCCTCGACCTGCACATCCACGTCTATGAGAAAATTGTCTACTTAGGCCACTACAAGGCCAGCAAGGATAGAAAGACGTTGGCCTTCTTCAAGCGGCTGGAATCTTTGGACGCCGTTGTTCAGAAGCATGTCGACCTGGCCACGAAAGCTGCTGCTACTTAGCCGCTGTTCGGTGGGCCGGCTCCCTGAGTCGAAGAGGTGGACATCGTCGATGGATGCATCTTTATTCTTGCCTCCTGTAACCAGCACTGCATCGCCTCGTGGCCTTAATGTTTTATTAGTGTATGGCATTTTCATTCCAGTTGTAAATGATATCATTGTTCGACTTCTCGAATAGGCGAAGAGCCAAGCACAACCCGAACATGGGAGTTGCGTATGCTTGCGTGCCAGTCTTATGTGTAGGGGAGGGGGGCGTGGTGTCGCAGTTTTGTGGCATTTCTTTTCTATTGCTGTTTGCGTCAAATAGGTCCCACCGTCGGATGCAGATCTTACGGTTATTGTGTCGATCGATTACCAAAACACTTAGGCGCGGTGGATTAACTCGACCTCGTTTCTTATTTCTTGACATGAATAAAGGAATCAACCAATAAGAGACGTGGGCCGTGTATGTTTTTAATGCCTTGAGACTACCTAGCACGGCATGCCGCGGTCAGTTCATTGCATGCAATGGTAGTACTACAGTAAAAATATTAAGTTCTCTCATTTCCCCTCCGCCTTGGTCGCGGTGCACAATGTAGTAATGACTAGTCTCTTGTTGACCCGCATTTACGTTGATATGGCTTGAATGCCAAGGAGGGAGGGGGTAGCGGTTCCCGAGACGTTGAACGGTCAATGGATGCTTCCTCAATTAGCATGCAGAGGGAATTAATTGGAGAAGCAGAATGGAGCCAGCATGATGTAATGCAACACAGTTTGGACTCTCATATAAAGGCGCCCCACCACTCCAATCTGTCTACTCCTAGTCTCTGGGCAACACTGCTCACTCCAATCCAAGACCAAGTGACCAGAACCACAAGAACCTATGGAGGCGATGGACGTGAGCGACAGTCGGCTGTGCCAGATCATCCAAGACGCCGGCCTGCGGCCCCGCACCGCGTAGTGTTTCCAGACGGTGCTGGCGACCGCCGGTGTCGTAGCCCTCGCCAACGCTGGCTTCGCCTCTCGCATGGACGACATGATAGTCCGCTCCATCTGCAAGTTCATGCCGTCAAGAAGCGCACGAATGACCTTGCCGTACTGCTCCAGCCCGCGCACCCAGGCTCCTCGTTGCCAGCCACCCTCATCGGCCTCCATGGTGATGAACTCTTTCAAGCCCTGGTGGCCCTGCAGCTGTCGTAGGTCGTGACGAAGAATGTGCACCTCGAGGCCGCGCTCGCCGCGCAGCGCCTCGCCATGCAAGAAACTGTCGATCTACACATCCACGTCTATGAGGAAATCATCTACATAGGCCACTACAAGGCCAGGGAGGATAGAAAGACGTTGGCCTTCTTCCACCGGCTGGAATCTTTGGACGCCATTGTTGAGAAGCACGTTGAACTGGGCACGAAAGCCGCTGCTACTTAGCCGCCTTTCCGTGGGCCGGCGCCCTGAGTCGAGGAGGAGGAGGAGGAGGTCGTCGATGGATGCATCTTTCTTCTCGGCACCTATAACCAGCACTGCATCGCCTCGTGGCCTTGATGTTTTATTAGTGTATGGCATTTTTATTCCATTTGTAAATGACATGTTTGATCTCTTGCTCTTATTTGGTGTTAATTATATGTAGTATCACTGTCTTCGTCCTGGTGAACTACCTAGGTCCTGGTTTATTAGTCCATTTTGTTATAAATTTTGACCAAGATTTAACTGACAAAATGTTAGTGCATGTCAACAAAAATTATATCGTTTGATTTGTATTTGAACATAGTTTTCAATGATATAATTTTGGTGACATGCATGAACCTTTTGTTTGTCAAATTTATGGTCAAAATTTGGCATAGGTTACGATGGGGAGCAATAAACCAGGACGGAGGTAGACTGGTCACCATCGTGTTTTGTGTCAAATTTTGACTTCAGTGACCCAACCTACATGGAGGGAGTATATATATTGGCGCGACAACCAAACTTATATATTCAAAACTGAGCGTTACTACATGTCATGAGTTCAAAACGAGAAATTGGAACAAGTACTACAGCACGCCTGTGCCATTCGCGTCGCACCCCACACTGTCGTTCCGGCCCGCCGCTCATCGTGCATTGGCTTGGCATTTTCTATGTACAAGTTATAAAGGTAAAGACTGCCGCGTTCGCGTCGTACTCCCACACGGTCTGTCCGGCACGCCGCTCAAGCAAGGGAACACTTGTTGTCTTAGCATTTTCACTGTCAGGTGGGGCCGCAGTTGAGCAAACCGACTATCGGCAAATCCCCACCCTGCCCACCGCGCGTCGGCTGAGTTAGAATTAGAAGAGAGAAATGAGGGAGAAGAGCTAGCTGTAGCACAAATGTTGTTGTCAGATGGAGTACTGAGGCCTCTTCCACTACATTGGTGCTAAGGTGGGGTGCTAAATGCTGAGTACCACTAGGTGGGTGCGTGCGACCTACCTGTCATCACTTTAGGTCTCCTTTTTGAACCGCAGCTACGCTTCATAGTACATATTTTTTCACGCATTTTTCCTCATATACGTACTCCTAGGCTATTTCCACGTGCTTCCTTTCACCGACACGTGGGACATAGAGCATCTGGGTCGTAGTGCATGCACGACTCGGAGCATATGCAACCATGCGGGCGTACTTTACATTTCAGACCTGACGAATTACATGCAAACCCCCCGCAGAAGAATAAATAAATAAATGAATTACTACATGCAAACTTGATTATTTTAATAGAAACCGGAGCACCTTCATTAAATTTTGGACATAACACATTTATAAAAAATGACCGGACCTAAACCAGTCTAAGGGCCTCTTTGATTCACAGGATACTGAAAACACAGGAATGGGAAAAGTATGATGGCGATGAACCGAGAGGAGGAGGAAGAGGTGGAGTACTGTACGTGCTAGAGACTGGACTGTAGTACATTGTTTTTTATGGCCATATCACCACATTGTTTTCTATGGCCTATCGCCTGTTGGTTCACTGGGCTGCCGTGTTTCGCACTCCTCTGACGTGAGTAGTACTATACTAGCAAGATGCCCGTGCATTGCATGGAACATCAAGATGCATTTTTTTACAAAACACCTGTTGTGATTGACCCATGCAGGAGTAATCCCATGTGTAAAAACTAATGATATCTTGAGAATTTCATCGAAAAAATGGTATCTCGAGAATTTCATCGAAAAAATGATATCTCGAGAAAGATGAGAGATAAGGTGAGGAGGAGTGGGGCGTGGTGGTGACTGGTGGTCGGACTGGGCGGAGGCATGGGGATGGACGGCGCCGGCAGCGGCCACCATGCCAGATTGTTCCAAGGACTTCCTTTTTTAATTGCTCAACAATGAGGTTGTGGGAGATAAGGATGAATGAGGGAAGGCCTTGTCTACAAACGTGGACAGAGGTGCGGGTATCTTCTTGCAAAATTGCCATAGTTTGCTTTCTATCCGTCAGATATAGATCGGACGGTCTATATTGCAAGATGGCAGGCACACCATCATCACCAACTCGGTTTTTTATAAGGAGTAGAGAAGTAGAGATATACCGCATGATTCTTTGCTCCTTCTTACTTCGCCGACATGTGGGAGAGCCAGCATCCGGGTCGACGTGTCATGCACCAGATTTAGAGTGGGGAACGGAAGGGGGGCATCACCCCGGTCGTAGCGCCGGAGTAATTTTTTTTAAACTATGCCGGAGTAATAATGACTATAGTGAGTAGTCATATCACAAGATCCCATCTTTCCAGCAGTAACGAGCCATCAAATCGCACAGCCCTACCTTTCCAGTAGTAAGTTGAATCCGCTACTCCCTCACCCTCCTCGCCTCTCTCTCAAACCAGCTACGCGAAAACTGCCGCGCGTACTGCCTGGGAAAAGCCCGGCCCTCAAATTTTAAATACTCATAGTATAATTTTGTATCGATGAATTGCGCCATGGAGCAGAAAACCAAAAGAAAAAGGTGGTACATGTAAACAAATACAGTTCAAGCTCTAGCTAGCGATTCGGAATGTAAACCGTGCATGTGTTTATACGTATAGGTTTCTTCAAAGTACCGAGTCCATTGATGCAATGTGGTCAATATCTCAAAGCCAAAATAGTTCGAGCTTGTTCGTTCTATATAAATAGTACTGTATGTTTATTCACCCGTAGTGTTGTTCAATGAATGGAGGGCCGGGGAGCACAAGTGAACAAAGTGCAAATTGCAGTCAGTCACGTTAAGTAGAGAGTTTCTTTTCTTTAATGCCACGTACACAAATTGAAACACTTGTTGTGGAGAGAAAAAGATAATCACTCCACTATATATATAGGTAGGGGCCTGAGCGCTTGCTTTACTAGGGTTGCTCTCTTCATTCTCTCATCCTCTCCAGATCTAAACAACATAGCGGTAGCGACATTTTCTCTCTGCTGACCGCTGGTCACAGATCCGGCCGGATCCCTTCGGCCGGTGTGTGTAGGGGACTAGGTGCATCGTTCACGTGGTCATCGGCGGCGAGGGAGGAAACCCATAGCTATCGGCAGGTCCCGATCCTCTGCCTGTGCTGTTCTCTCTGACACAGTGCTGGCTCAGGAGGTCCTCCGACCCCTTCTTCCTCCCTGCCGTATTGTGGGCAGATCCGACCTGCCGCCGGCCTCCTAGCCACATCCCGATGACCCTCAGGTATAAGTTCCTTAGAAAGCGGCCCTACTCTACTGCCCCAGCTCCCCACGTGTCTGCATGTGGATCTTTTTCTACTTCCATCAGCTCTTCCAAAGCCACCTAAATTTTTAGTATTATTAGAGGTAAAGTTACTTCATGCAGTCGAATCTAGGACTTGGTTCAAACAGCGAAGGGGTGAAAGTTGTAGCATGAATCTAGGACTTGATTCAAAGAGGAAATAACAGGGGGGGACTAGTAGAGACTGGATACCGTGTCTTGGTTGAAAAGGTAAATAAAGGTAAAAGGTAGTACAAACTTGATAAGGAACATATCTATTATTGGTTGGAAAAAGGATAGAAAGTGGCGGCTGGTGGACAAGTCAACAGAGTATGTCCATGATTAGATTTGCTGCCCTCATATAGTAAAAGGTATCCAGGATTAGATTTCCTGCCCTCACAGAGTATGAACAAACTCGGCATCACCACTTTATGCCTCCTTGTAGGTACATTGTGCTGATGCGTCCACTGTCGCATGTCCTTATACGAACTTTTTGCAGTTGTTAATATAAGGGCGCATGTAAAATGAAGCAATCACACTGTTACCGTAAGGACATGTCTAACCAATGTTATTGTTAATCTAATGCCTTCATTAATACGATGCAATTAAACTATGTTACAAATGGTACTCCTGCTATTTTTCCCAGTATGATAAGTAAGTTGCTTCTTTATGCTGCTGAGTGTCCTGGTGTCCCCACTGTCCCATGCCCTTAAACCAACTCTTTAGCTGCTGTTGATCTACTGTATGTGGTAAACAAGCAATGCCACCATTAAAGTAATCCCATATTTGACGAATGTCATTGTTGATCGTAATCCTTCCGGTAACATGAAGCAATGCTGCTGTTTTAAAATTTCAACTGTTCTTGCGTGATTGCCATGAACATAATCAAGATGCTTATTTTTATTTCCTGTATGTTTTGTATCTTGTTATTGACCAGTAACTGTTTTCTTTTTATCTTTTTGTACGGATAAGGATATCCATTTCACCTCGTTGCTATTGTGACCTTTTGGTGAACTGCACAAAACACTTTTTTTTGGAATGAGTGTCTTGTGCAGTTCAACTAAAATATCATGTGGGCAACGTCTCTCAATTTTGGTTGAACTGCACAAAGGTTGATTGGAGTTTCCAACATCTCCATCAAACTCTGCTGGCAATCTCGTGCAACATTTTATTAGCCTTTGCAAGATGAGCCGTCACTGTCACCACAATGTCACTTTATTTTAGTGGAACTGCACAAAAGGATAAGCAAATTATAGTTACACCTTGCATGAGCAGGAAAACCAACCTTAATGTTGTTCAATTTTAGTGCAACTACTAAAGAATAACTGCCAGCTCATGAGAGCAAGTACTTCTTGCTAGCTGCATGATACAATCTTTGCTTCATTTTAGGCGAACTGCAGAAAAAGGTCGCCTGAATTGAATCATCCGAGTGGATCTGCAGGTTCACCACATCGAGTCGTGGCGGCGAAGGGCCCCTCTCTCAGTTATGGTTCCCATGATCGGGTATGTTCCTTCTTGGTTGATTTTGACTCTGTATCCAGCTAGTGATCTTGTGCTACTGTTATGGCACTGCTATGAGAAAGCAATAATGATATTATTTTGCATCTTAATTTAATGCCACTAATAATTTGTGGCAATCTTTTGGCACCGCTACTACCACTGATAAAATGAAGTAATAATACATTTAAAATAGAGCTACTGTCTTAGCTATCATTTCATTTCCAATGTAGATAACTTGCAGAAGGCCTATCCAGCAGAATCAAGTCCATGTGCACTGCATCAATCACATAGCTGCAATGAACTAGTTGAGTCCATCACGCCTACCATTGAGGTGGCGCGAGCCCCCTCTCTAACTGGCGAGCGCCATAATTTTAGTTGAACTACACAAAAAAGTGATTGAAATGAGTCGACGCTCCTCCTTCTACTGCCACACTGAGGTGTTAATGGATGTCAACTACAGATGTTGTGATGGTCAAAAGCATTCGCCAAGTTCTTGGGTTGTATGACACGGCTAGCTAAGATGGATTTAATCCCGAGATTCACTTTATCCAAAGGCTCTAAAGTGCCATGCGTGTGTGCAAGGTGGAAATAGATATTTCAGGACGTTGATTGATGATTCCACTAGATTATGCTATGTGTATTTGTTAAATACTAAGGATGAGGCTCTATGCGCACTACTTCAAAATCTAGAAGGCCCTCTTGTGCATATATTGTAAGTGGTAGTGCCACCAGTGATGCAGAATATTTCAGCTGCCAATGTTTGACCCGTGTGGACTTAAAAATGACTGGTTTCAATGTTTAAGCAAATCCTTGGATCAAATTGCTTACATGAAGCATCGATCAATTTTTATTTATTTGTTCACATTCTCACAACGTTTGAGTTGTACAGTTACGATTGGCTCTGATCTGTGAATCATTGAGATGTGTAGGCATCTTTGTTGTACTTATTATTTGAATCTAATGGGTTGGTTCTGAATCTTGCAAGCTGGGAATCATTGTGATGTGTAGGCATCTTTGTTTTACTTATTATTTCAATCTTATTGGTTGGTTCTGAATCTTGCAAGCTGGGAAACACGGCATGATGATGCAGAGGACAGCAACCATAACAAGCTGTTCAAACTTGGTAGAATTGTGTGTGAAAGTGCGGCAAATGAGCCTATCATTTGTGTCCTGAGAATAATAATTCTAATTGTTCTGCATGTTGATCCTATAGCACTGATAGAACGAGCCAATGTTTTGCTTGTTTTAAGAATAAATTTTTATTAAAGCTAATAAAATTTATGTAAAGTGACCACTAACACTTGCTATTACAGTACCAATACAGACCAGCTCGTGAACCCGAGGGGGCATGTTCTGCCGGGCGTGCAGCGGGCGAGGGAGGGGTAGTAACTGCTGTCGCCTGTACACACTCAGTTTACTGTTGTATGCAGTTCCCCAAGAGCTGAAAAACGAACTGCTGCCGTTGCCTACCCACTCGTTCACTGTCGATTGTATTTCCCCAAGATTGGAAAAACGAACTGCTGCTGCCGCGGTGCCACCCCCTAGTACCCCAGTACACAGCGATCGTCTTCATCTCCCCCTGCCCCCAATCCCCACAAAACGAGAACCGCCACATCAACTCTGCGTGAGAAGAGTCTCCAATGGCGATTCAAGGTGTGAGCCTGCTGGATATGGACTTCAGCATGGAGTTCACCTTTGAGTTCGCCGTTCAGACCCATGGCAGCACCAAGTTGAATGTGATATACACCAATGATCCGGACTCGGTGAAGCTCTGCCTCACCAAGTTCAAGCAGTACCTACAGGAGGAGAAAGCATAAGGGCGTGGGACTAGACCTTGTGCCCATCCATTCGTCTCTTGACAGGGACCAGCGGATCGCCGTCGCCCAGGTATGCGTGCGGGACGAGGTTCTCGTCTACCACTGCTATAGGGCCATCAGAGGTCCTGGAGCATTCGCCCATTTCATTGGCACCGCCGACTGCACCTTCACTACAGTGGAGAGCAGTAAGAACGCGACTGTGCTTTACGATTCGGCCATCTGGTGCAACAAGCTTGTCGACATCCAGAAGAAATACAAGACCATCGGCAATGGGCTGGAGAAGGACTCCGTGGTTGACCTCGCTGCGACCATCATCGAACCCTGCTACGCCAACATGAAAGAAGACGTTGATACAAAGGACCTGAACATGTGGGAGGTACCTCTGAATCTAGCCTACATAACCTATGCGGCCAAGGACGCATACGCATGCTACGACATGTACAGGCGGATCTTGGACATGAGGGCGTGTCTGCTTCCCGTAACCGACGAGTACACGGACAGCCGCAGCGTCATGATCAAGCATGCCAGGAAGGTCTAGATGATGTACTTTTCTGTTTAAGCACCTTTATCATCTGGGTGTTTCATGCATTAGCCTATGTGTCGTAATTATCTGTTTTGTCCGAATTATTTCGTCTCAAAACCCATTAACCTATTTGCTCTTTTTTTGAGTGGCTATTTGCTTATGTATGTAACTAGTTCACTGGGCTGCCGTGCTTTGAATCTCCTTTCTCCCAACATATTCCCCTTCTCAGGTGGACCCAGCAGGTCTCATACACAGACATCTGGGACCAACCACCTATCCATTTGTATATCTTTATTTTGTTCAATCTTTCGTCCTCTTCCTACAGCGTCTCGTGGCGCTGCCACGCACGCCTCGGTAACCCATCCTAGCCTATGGCGCTGGCTAGGCCATCCCGCTACTCCCACACATTCTTCGGCGGCGGCAGCTCCACCGGCCCACCCTGCACCCGAACAAGTCAACCCTCATACTCCCCTCCGCCTGCGTCTTCCCCGGCTCCGGTTCGTACCGGTCCGAGGTCTCGATGTCGTCCCCGGCATTGGTGCTCTCGCCACGGCGCCGCCGTCTGTCGTTCCCAACATGGTCAACAAAACGAGAGGAATCGGGAGATGATTGTTCGTCGAGAGGCTGACAGTCCGGGCCCACTAGGTCCATGGCCTAGGTTTTGTTGTTTAACACGCACAGCCCACGACATGCAGACACAGTTGATCCAGCAGGTTTCAACTTTTTTTTGGGGTCCAGCAGGTATCAAGCAGCCTCTGGGCCTCCCAGCCTAGCTTGTCTATAACATCAGCAGCCCAAGTTATGTTTCTTTTTTTAAGACAACGCACAGCTCAGTTCTCTTTTTCCATAAGAATGCAAAACTGAACCTATGTTTTCCCTTTAATAATAGTATATATATACTTATATTTATATTTATATCTTATTTTATTACATATATACAATAGAAACAACATAAGGTTCCGTTAAACCTGTCGTTCGTCCAACCATTGTATAGACCTTCCCACTTCCTTTATTTTTCGTTTTTATTAATCCTATATCTGAATTTTCTCCCACTTTCTTTTTCGATGTAATCTGAGTTTTCTCCCAGTAATTTTCCCTAGAACCAACTCAACTGTCCCACGTCTAGCCTAAAAATTAATAATACCCCACGTCCTATTAACTTATCAAATTAAAATGATATTTTATTTCATAAATCGAAAGTTCTTACAAAATAATAATAATAATTGTTTATATATAACTTGGCAAGTTAACTCCTGGTGATTGCGTACGTAAGCTTGCAAAGATTTTAGTGACCAATCAGTAATAGACGTGCAATCATGTGTTTATGTTTTTATAATATTTCTCCGTCCAGCCCAACACGATATTTTCACCCAGCCCAGCAAGTCCGTGGATTTCGAAATAAATGCAAATGGGCTTTAAATTCTAACATAATATATAAACGGGCTGCATAGACTCTACATCATTGTTTCACCCAGCCCACCAAACGGACTTAAAAAACCAAATGACCTAGCTGACATGTGGGCCAGTAGATAGAAGCCTAAGCACTTTCGCAAAAAATAATACAAAGGTCGAAGCCTAAGCAAGGCGTTCGATTTACATCCAACGGCCGACATTCTTCTTCAATCTCTCGTCTTCTTCCTCCAGCGATGCCGGGACCACCTGCTCCAGCCTCGGGCGTCCAGCGGCGCTGTTTCATGCGCCTTGCAGCGAAACGCTACCCCACCAACAGCCAGGCCATCCCTCCATTCCTCCGCACCTCCTCTTATTCTCTGCCGAGTGTAGGCCCACCCCGCACCCGAACTAGTCAAGTTTCCTACTCCTCTTTGTCTGCGACTCAACTGCCACGTCTTCCCCATCGGCCTTGGTGCGCTCGGCACGGTGTGGTCAACGTGGTCAACAAATGAGAGTCATCGGAAGATGACTATATGTGAGAGGCTGCCAACGGGGACGCACCACGCCCATGGACGCATGCATGCAACTGCATCCTTTTTACCCAGAAAAATAATGTTTTCTCCCCCTGACAGCTGGGACCCACCAGCTACATCTTCGCACGCAAGGAAGTGCATTCTTAGTATGGGAAAAAAAATGATTCCTCCCCCTGATAGCTGGGACCCAACAGCTATATCCTCGCATGCAAGGAAGTGCGTCCTTATCCTCCCTTATAGCTGGGACCCACCCAGTCGAAGTGTACGTAGTGTTGTCTGTCTTGTCGCGAATGCGTACGTAGATACTGGTCGATCGGTCACTCTGCAACGATGAACCGTGGCCGAGTAAGTAGCGGCACGTGTCATAGTAGATCCCCCCCACGTAGCAGTTCAGGATGTCCCGTCTAAACAGTGTACACGTACATACAGCGACACACCAAAAAAGACGGCCATGTACGTACATACGTGCGGGGTCTTGAAACGCGTACTCGCACATATGAACGGCCAGGGCTCGTGTACGTGGAGAGGAAAAGGACGGCATCGACGTCGTCCTGTTCAACGGCAGCTAACCGGCTGGGTTGGAATGGAGGAAACAGCGTCATGTTCACCGGGAGCCAAGTGACTGGGTCCAATGCGTCCTGTTCATCGGGAGCGAAGCCACTGGGTCGAAACGCGTCCTGTGTATCGGGAGCCAACCTGCTTGGACAGAACAACAGGAACGGGGTCTGGCGTACCGCAAAACAGAGGAAAACAGCCTTCTGTTCGACCGCGTACGGTCGAAATGAGGTCCTGTTCATCAAGAAGGTTCTGGCGTACCGCAGAACGGAGGAAACGGCTGTCTGTTTGACCGGCTATGGTCGAAACGGGGTGCTGTTGATCGGGAGGGGTGTGGCGTACCGCAAAACGGAGGAAACGAACTTGTGTTGGAGCGCTTACGGTCGAAACAGGGTCCTGTTCATCGGGAGGGGTGTGGCGTACCGCAAATCGGGACTCCTTGGGTAACTGTTCATCCACCGTCTACTGGCTCGCTACAGCCTCCACGGGCTACTGTTCATCCACCGTCGACTTCCTCCAGCCTCCACCTACTACTGTTCATCCACCGTCGACTTCCTCTAGCCTCCACAAGCTACTGTTCATCCACGGGGTCCTGTTCATCCAGCCTCCTCCGGCTACTGTTCAACCAGCCCTCCACGGGGTCCTGTTCAACCAGCCCTCCACGGGGTGCCTCCACCGGCTACTGTTCATCCACCCCCACCTCCTCGATCGGGGTCCTGTTCATCCAGCGGCAACGGCCTCTACTACCACGGGATCCTGTTCATCCAACCCCCACCAGGAACTGTTCATCCAACCCCCACCGGGGACTGTTCATCAAGAGGCAGCTTTGATCGGCTTCAGTTAGCAGCAATAGCGAAGGAATCACTCGGGTTCAATTAACGGCCAAGTGATCGACCGGGCTTTAGTAACGTAGCTAGTGCAATCGCTCGGGTTCAGTTAGAGCCCAACGCCTCGCACACATGCGCGTACGTGTACGAGAGAAACGCACAAACCTTCGTGCATCGCTCGGCCCCGACCACCCACTGTAACCGGAACTCCCCGAAATTTTCCTCGCCCTCGCTTCTACCACGATTTTTTCCATCATGGACGGCCCAAAGAATGTCATGCAGGTGCATCTCCGGCCTGCCCAGGATGAAAAACCCATTTTCTGTCACAGAAGTAGGAGCCCACCACATCTATGATGATACCGGGTTTTGTCACAATTATCGTCATAGAAGTGTCATAAGCATGACAGGAAAAAAAAATCGTTCGGGCCAAAATGTCACGGATGTGTCTTTTTTTGTAGTGTTAGTGGGAGAAATCTTTGCTCGCTACTATTGAAATATTCTAGTTCAATAGCATTGGCAGAGCTCCACTCATACATGGAACAGAGTGCATCGTGAAAATCTTTGAAAGAAATGCTGGTTTTTACCACCTTCGGGTAGAAAAATCCAGAGATCATACGCGGTTTAGTACCACACAACACGCTAGTTTCTATTCTAAGCGCCAGCCAAAAATCAAGCGCAGGATCAATCTTATTCAATCGAAATAAAGGATGAAAAATTCAGCAACCCAAATTGGTATGATTCAAGCGACTAGTGGTCAAATAGTGCCTAATTTATGAGTTTGCTCATTAATTCAAGGGGAAACGACACTTGCCCATATGGAATCCATGAACTATCCGCCTCCGATTCGACCCAATCATCTCCACGGTCGATGGGCCGGAGGGCGTCCTTCCCCGACATCACTTGTTAATCTCAGATTGGGGGGGGGGGGGGGTTGATGTGGCGGTGGCGCGGCATTGCCGACGAATGGAATAAGGTTAGAGGGTGGAGGGCACGACGGCGGTGGCGGCGGAGGTCGCAGGGCAGGGCGGTGCGGGAGTGGCTCGATCTGTTTTAGACAAGCTGCTCCGACGTGTCTCCATGTGGCCCCACTCATCAACATGTAACGGTCAAAGGAGGACACGGCCCTAAGCGGCCCCACTCGTCAGCAGTTAACGGTCAAGCCATTGACCCGACGGCAAACTTCCAGTTTGACCATTTGTGAGAGTTTTAGACAAGAGGGTGGGGAAAAGTGAGCAAAAGTTTAGAGCATGGGAACAACTAAGCACAACTAAGTAACTAGGGGCACTATCATAAAAAACCCTAATTTTTTTGTATTATCATCCATAAGCTTAAACCATGAGTGGGACAATTTTTAATCATTAATTTCATTCTCTCCCAATATTGTGCGGCATGTTCTTGCTAAAGTTGCTTAAAGTTCATAATTTGATTTCTAAGAGAAATAATCTTAGCGGGAGGAAAATACTTGGCAATAAAAGCATCCTTACATTTATCCCATGAAACAATACTATTTCGAGGCAAGGATGAAAACCAAGTTTTAGCACCATCGAACCAATAGGAGAACCACACAAATTCCCATCGTCAGCACCTACACACACAAAAGCAAACACTTGCCCCCAACGTGGGCAAGAGGGTTGTTAATCCCCTTGAACTCTTGACTTGCATGGATTAATTCTGATAGTGGTAGATAGATAAAAAGAAAAGTAAAATTAAAGTAAATAAATTGCTGCAATGTATTTTTGTTTTATTAATATAATTAAGTAGACCCCGGGACCATACTTTTTAATATAGGCTTCTCTCTCAAAACAATAGCATACGGTGGGTAAACAAATTACTGTTGGGCAATTGATAGAAAAGCGCATAATTATGACGTTATTCATGGCAATGTTCACATATATAGGCATCACGTCCATGACAAGTAGACCGACTCCTGCCTGCATCTACTACTATTACTCCACAAATAACCCACAAGTATAGGGGAGCAATTGTAGCCTTTCTCGATAAGTAAGAGTGTCGAACCTAATGAGGAGCTAAAGGTAGAATTAATATTCCCTTCAAGTTCTATCGACCACCGATACAACTCTATGCACACTTGATGTTTGCTTTACCTAGAACAAGAATAAAACTACTTTGTAGGTGTAATAGGATAAATTTGCAAGAATAAAACTAGTAGTACTTAGCTAGGTAATAAAAGTTAGTTTGTTTTAGTGGAGAGCTTTTTGTAAGACAAAGAGAAAGATTGTCCATAGGCAGTTGAATATAACACTATAGATACTTATCATATGCAATGAGGGAGAGGCATACGCTAACACACTTTCCATACTTGGATCATATGCACTTATGATTGGAACTATAGCAAGCATCCGCAACTACTAAAGATCATTAAGGTAAAACCCAACCATAGCATTAAGTAACAAGTCCTCTTTACTCCCATACGCAACAACCCCCTTACTTGGGTTTAAGCTTCTTTCACTCTCGCAACCCACTATAAGAGAATCATGAACATATTGCAACACCCTACAGCGGCAATCCCACAAGCTTGTGTGGGCACCATAGGACAGCACCATAATAACATACAACTCATATCAATCACACCATACCACAATTAACCCGTAGGACAAAAGAAATCTACTCAAACATCATAGGAGGGCAACACATCATTGGATAATAATATGTAGAATTAAGCACCATGTTCAAGTAGAGAATTACAGCGAGGGGGAGAGAGAGTTGGCGATGACGGCGGTGAAGTTGTTGGTGTAGAACGCCATCATGATGGTTCCCCTGGCGGTGCTCCGGCGCCACCAGAAGAGAGGGGAGAGAGCCCCCTCCTCCTCCTCCTCCTCCTCCTTCCTCTTCTTCTTCTTGCTTTGCCTCCATGGCTCTCAGAGGGCAGGAGCCCCTCCTAGATTGGATATCTCTCTATTTTCTCTTCTGTTTCACGTTCGTGTTTCTGGCCGAAAACCGTTTCTTAAATATCCCAGATCCATAACTCCCATCGAGCTGAAATTTTAACATGATTTTTCTCTCGATATAAACTTCCTTGTGACCGAAGAAGGAATCCAACTGACTTACGAGGTGGCCAAAACACAACCCCGCGTGGCCTGGGGGCGGTGGCGCCCTGATGCCTTATGAAGGCTGTGGGCCTTCATTTGCGTTGATTCTTCCTCCCAAAAATCACACATATTCCAAAATAAATCTCCGTACAATTTTATTGCATTTGGACTTCATTTGATATGGATTTTTTGTGAAACAATAAACCATGCAAAAAGCAAGAACTGGCACTTGGCACTGGATCAATATGTTAGTCCCAAAAATAATATAAAATGTTGTCGTAAGTATATGAAAGTTGAAGAATATTGGCATGGAACAATCAAAAATTATAGATACGACAAAGTCGTATCATCCACCAATCGACCGCTATCTAGCATGTATCTATGGTATTAAGTTCATAACAAACAGAGTAATGCTTTAAGCAAGATGACATGATGTAGACAAAGTAAACTCCAGCAATAAGAATAAACCTCATCGTTTTATCCTTAGTGGCAACAATACAATATGTGCCTCACTACCCCTTCTGTCATGACGTGCGAACGCCGCAAGATTGAACCCACTACAAAGCACCTCTCCCACCAAAGATAAATCAATCTAGTTAGCCAAACCAAATGGATAGATTGAATAGAAATACAAAGCTATAATAATCATGCATAATAAAGTTCAGAAAAGACTCAATTACTTTCAATGAATAATCTAATCATAAACCCACAATTCATTGGATCCCAACAAACACACTGCAAAAGAAGATTACATCGGATTGAACTCCATGGAGATAATGGAGAACATTGTATTGAAGATCAAAGAGAGATAAGAAGCCATCTAGCTACTAGCTATGGACCCGTAGGTCTGTGGTGAACTACTCACACATCATCGATTGATGTAGAAGCTCTTCGCGATCGATTCCCCCTCCGGCAGAATACCGAAAAAGGCTCCAGATGGGATTGCGGAAGAACAGAAGGTTGTGGCGACGGAAAAATTGTTTCGGGTGGCTCTCTGTGGATTCCCAATATTTGAGAATTTACAGAAGTGAAATTAGGTAAGATGGAGCCACATGGGGCCCACAAGGCATTAGGGTGTGCCTACCCCCCAGGGTGCGCCCAATTGTCTTGTCGTCTCCTCGTTTGCCTTCTGGTGTCCTCCCGAAGCTTCTAGGGTCTCTTTTGTCCAGAAAAAAACTGTGAAAAAGTTTTGTAGCGTTTGGACCCTGTTTGCTACTGATTTTCTAGAAAACCAGAAAACAAGCAGAAAACAGCAACTGGCACTAGTCACTGGGTTGATAGGTTAGTTCCCAAAAAATGATATAAAATTGAATATTAAACCATATAAAGTATCCAAGATTGATTATATAATAGCATGAAACAATTAAAAGTTATAGATACGTCGGAGACATATCAGACATCGTTGCTGTCATCCGTTGCCTCTGCCATGTTGCCCTTGAATGTACATCAGCCTAGGCTGTATGCGCGAGTATGCATTCGAGAGCCCACTCGTATGTAGGTACGTGGATGTTTTTTTTGCAGCGTGGTTGTATGTACGTGTACATGATTTAGACGAGACTACATGACATGCTACATCAGGGGCTCTGCTACGACACGTGCCACTCCTTTCTCGGACATGCGTCATCGTTGCAGAGAGACCGATCGACCAGTATGTGCGTACACGTTTGCGACTAGACAGATAACATTGTGTACACTTGGACCTGGTGGATCCCAGCTATCAGGGGGAATCATCTTTTTTGTGCCTAATAAGGAGGCACTTCCTTGCATGCAACCATGTAGCTTGTGGGTCCCAACTGTCAGGGAAAGGAAGCATTTTTTCTGCATAATAAACAGGCACTTCCTTGCGTGCGAAGATATAACTAGTGGGTCCCAGTTTTCAGGGGGAGGAATCGTTTTTTGTGCATAATAAGGAGGCATTTCCTTGCGTGCAAAGATGTGTGGTGGGTCTCAGCTGTCAGGGGGAATCGGTTTTTCACGTAATAAGGAGGCACTTCCTTGTGTGCGAAGATGTAGCTGGTGGGTCCTAGATATCAGGGGGTGGGATCATTTTTTGTGCGTAATAAGCACGCACTTCCTTGCGTGCGAACATGTAGCCGGTGGGTCCCAGCTGTCAGCCTCTCCACTATAGTCCTCTTCCGATGGCTGTTGTTCGTTGACCATGCCCCGAGAGTACCAAGGCGGTGGACGACGGCAAGTCCTAGGAAGGGAACGACCCAGAGCCAAGGAAGACGCGGTAGTAGAGTCCCACGCAAAGGGGAGTACGAGAGTTGACTGGCTTGGCTGCGGGGTGTGGCTGCCGTCACCGGAGAATAACAAGATGTGTGGGGTAGGGGGAACGGGAGGTGGAGGGATGGCCTTGCCAGTGACGTTGTAGCCCTTTCCAGCGAGGCATGCGAGGCAGCATCGCTGGCGGATGGAGGCAGGAGCGGACGGTCCCGTCGGCGCTGGAGAAATAAGACGAGAGATTGAAGAAGCACGTCAGTCATTGGATGTAAATCCAACGGGTATGAATGTCAGAATCGTTTATTGATTGAGTTATATTTTCTGGATAGTTTTTTTAGGGGTTTGAGGGGAGTTTGTTGACATTTTTTTTGAGAATCAGGGAGTTTGTTGACCGAGTGGACAACTCCTTGCGTAGGCTTCAATCTCGTGTGCCAAAAATGTCAGCTTCAAAATCTGTGGCGGACACGCAATTTTTTTCTGAAATACAACCATTTGTTGGGCTGGGTGAAAAACTAATATTGCGGACATGCAACCCTTTTATTATTTTTCTTAGAATTTACAACCCCATTTGCTTTTTTTCGAAATAGATGTATTTGCTGGGTTAGGTGAAAAATAATGTTGGGCTGAAAAAAGCAATGTTAAAAAGTAAACCTAGTCTGGGCATTTTATTATAAATGTGGATAATTTGTGTGTGAGTTATGATGGGGGCATACATATTATAGTAGATTGAGACGCGATTGTACGTGTGTTATTACATTGGTGTGTAAAATCTTAACACATTTTATAATGATTTTTGTACGCAGTCACCGTGATTTACTTGTCAACTTATAATGAGAAACAATTATTTTGTAAGAACTTATTGATTTATCAAATAAAATATTATTTTAGTTTCGTAAGTTAATAAGACGTGGGACAATTCGAGTTGGTTTAGGGAACACCAGTGGTACAAAAATCAGGGATGGTAGGGAAAACTTCAAAAAAATATAAGTAAAGGTGAAAAGGAAACTTTACGTCTTTTTAATATAATAATATATATACTAATAAAAATGTAAAAATGATATATATATATATATATGTAGAGATGAGAAAGCGAAAGTTGGACATGGAGTTTTGAGAGAAAAATAGAACTGAGATGTGTGTTTTCTTTAGTAAAAAAAGTTGAGCTACAGATGTTCTACGAGAAAACAAATCCAAGGCTGGGTGGCTTAGAGGCCAGTTGATACCGGTTGGATCCCTTGTGCCCGCATGTCGTCATGGACTGCGCCTATTAAAAAACAAAATCTATCCTGGGCAGTCTACAACCCATTTGATAGTTGGTCGACCTAAAAAAAATATGCTGGATCCCAGTTGTCAGTCTCTCCTTGTTGAATTGTCTCGTTTATTGACTATGTTAACATTTTTTTGGGTATCAGATGTCAGCTTACCATTAGGAGGAAGCATTTTTTCCATCATGATAACAAGTGCAAGCACTTGTTTGTGCACGGTCATGGACATGTTGGGTCCATACTGTTAGCCTCTACTCCCTCCGTCCGGTGAAAAATATACATATAGAAATTTTAGGACAAATTATGGAGTGGAGTAAAAATTGCATTGGAAAGGTGCAATTCACCATCTCTCTCCTCTTTAATTACCCAACCCCCAATGAGCTAAGTGCATGTAGAAATTAAGGAGACCATATGTAGAATGTTATTAGTCTTGATTACCGAGTGATGAGAGAGAAGCATTTTTTTCTACTTTAAAGTGCATTGGGAAGATAGAAGTATACTCTTTTGTGGAAAATTTTTAAAGCCAAGCGTACACTCTTCACCAGACGAAGGGAGTATATGGACAACTCTCTTTTGGCTCCACGGACGAATTTCATGCAAACCCTAGACCCCCAAGGTGACATTGATTGGGATATCGACGAGATGACTTTAACTTGAGGGGTTCATGTATTCACTATGTGTTAATGCTTTGTTCCGGTTCTCTATTAAAAGGAGTGCCTTAATTACCCTTAGTTTCCATTAGGACCCACTGCCAAGGGAGGGTAGGATAAAAATGTTAGGTGAGTTCTTATCACAAGCACGTATGACTATAGGGAATACATGCCTACATATGATTGGTGAATTGGAGCTAGTATGTATCGCTCTAGGTTGTGACAGTTACATATTGAATCTTATCTGAACACCGCATCGCTACTACATGCCTACGTTTTTCTGCTATTGCCATTGTTCTAATTACTACTGCTATACTTATTGCTAACTTGTTAGTATTTTTGCTGCTGTTACCGTTACTTTGCTATCACTATTATGATTATTATTGTGCTACTAATAAACTTTTGCCAGAAAGTTATCTCTCAGGTGTGGTTATATGGACAACTCAACTACTAAAGTTTATAAATATTATTTGGCTCCCCTTGTGTTGAATCAATAGATTTGGGTGAAATATTACCCTCAAAGACTGTTGCGATCCCCTATACTTGTGGGTAATCAAGGTCAATCATTTTCACACTTTTTTGTCAAGAGGAAACAACTCATGTTATACGTTGGTATTGCTTGGATCACATATTTCAGCAGGGTCTATCTAACTGCGCAAGCAAACATTCTCTCTGACCAACCTTGCATTTTGCCTATGGCTCGGTCCCCTCTATCATTAAAAGTTTTAATGTTGATCTTTCCAACAGCGGTAGGTAGACAAAGATAGCACTCTGATAAAGCTTCGACCTGGACGCCGAGAAGCTATTTCAGATTTTTCATAAGAGTTCTGGGTGTGTCAGGACTGAAGTAAATCAAACATTTAATCCTGTTCATGCATTGTCCCGATGCAGTAGTGTACATCTCAAGAATCTCATTTAGCCTAGTTACACTTTCCATGTTCACCTTGATGAATATGAAGCTATCATCAGCGAAATGCAGGTGAGTCACCCAAGGTGCTCTGAAGCTAGCTCTAAACCTGTGTCAATAAAATTTCCATAGTACTTCAGAAGCGAGGAAAAAACTTTGGCACATAGTACAAAAAGATAGGATGATAGCGAGTCACCTTGTCGGAGGCCCCTCGAAGGAGTGAAATAAGGTAGTTATTCTCCATTCAGGCGATCTGAGAATAGAAATGATGTGACACATTTCATAATATATCTTATCAAATTGACAAAAAATCCAAGCTTCGGTAAAATAGCTTCCAGAAAATGCCACAATACCATGTCGTGTGCCTTCATCATGTCCAATTTAACTGCACAGGTGAATTTCTTTCCTTTCTTCCGTGTCTTCATTGTATGAACACTTCAGTAAGCAACTAGAACATTATCTGTGATCAGATGACCTAGGAGTAAAGCACTTTGTTCCTCACTAATAATATCGTTCATGCACTACCTCATACAATTCGTGACTACCATGGTAGCTAACTTGTAAAGGACTGGACATAGAGAAATTGGACGATATTATGAGATGCTCTATCGGTGACGTACCTTAGGGATCAAGGTGATAGAAGTGTCATTAAGGGCCATGGATAGTTGACCTCCATTGAGAAAAGCAAGCACTACCTGATTTACATAATGTTGAAGTAGCTTCCCATGGCGCTGAAAAACCTGCAGTAAAACCATCCACCCCCGGAGCCTTTGAAAGAACCATTTGGAATAGTGCCTCTTGTACCTCAGATGGTTCATACAGTTTAATCAAGAACTATTACATATCCAGTGTAACCTAGGTTGGAACATGCGATAACAATTGAAAGCACAAGTGCTCCCTGGGTGATTTTGGTAATTAATGTCAACATATCTCTTGTTGGACTAATGGTTTTATCTAGTATGTTTCAGACAAGTTCAACAATGGCGTGGCATGGACAAGAGGATGTGGAACCCCTTCAGAATGCTAAGGATAAAGATTGGCAAAAGCTCAAGGCTTTTCACTTATATTTTAGTGATCCAAGATCACATTGAGTCCATAGGAAAGCCAATACTATTAAAAGGAGATGAGGTGTTGTTAATGGTCTACTTGCTCAAGTGCTTAGTGATATTGTTCCAAAACCCTCAGCCACTTTCTCCATCCAAATATGTCCAAACCCAAAACTCCAAATTGGCCCCACCGATTCTTTCTACCCGGAGCCACCGAGTTCATTTGACATAGCCACTACCAGAAAACCTAACAGCTCAGTCTCACCGATACGGATCTCAGTCTCACCGAGATGGCCTTGCCAACTCTTTATTATCAGTTGCAATTATTTCGGTCTCACCGAAATTGCAATCGGTCTCACCGAGATGGCTCGACCAACTCTCTGTTGCCTTATTGCTTCACTTCGGTCTCACCGGGTTGATGCAATCGGTGCCACCAAGACGCGGTTTGCCCTAAGCCCTAGCACATCGGGCCCACCGAGTTGTTCCAGTCGTTCCCACCGAGATTCCTAACATTCATATTTTTGAACAGATCGGTCTCACCGAGTTTTCTGATCGGTGCCACCGAGATGGGTCAAAAGTGTGTAACGGTTGGATTTTGTGTGGAGGCTATATATACCCCTCCACCGCCTTCTCCATTTGTGAGAGAGCCATCAGAACGTGCCTACACTTCCACCATACATTTTCTGAGAGAGAACCACCTACTCATGTGTTAAGATCAAGATATTCCATTCCTACCATTTGAACCTTGATTTCTAGCCTTCCGCAAGTTGCTTTCCACTCAAATCCCGCTTCCACCATAGCCAAATCTGTGAGAGAGGTTGAGTGTTGGGGAGACTATCATTTGAAGCACAAGAGCAAGGAGTTCATCGTCAACACACTGTCTATTATCTTTTGGAGAGTGGTGTCTCCTAGGTTGGTTAGGTGTCGCTTGGGAGCCTCCGTCATGATGTGGAGTTGAACCAAGAAATTTGTAAGGGCAAGGAGATCGCCTACTTCGTGAAGATCTACCCGAGTGAGGCAAGTCCTTCGTGGGCGACGGCCACGGACTCGCGCAACCGTTACACTTCGTGGGTTGAAGTCTCCATCAACGTGGACGTATGATAGCACACCTATCGAAACCACGCCAAAATTTCTCTGCGTCTCCATTGCGTTTGCATACCCAATCCCATCCCTTACTTTCTTGGGAATTGCATGCTTTACCTTTTTCCGCTGCCTATACTCTTGTCATGCTTGCTTGAAATGTATTGTGTGTGCTTTAACATGTGCTAAACTCAATCTTAACTTGAAGAAATTAAAAACTGCCACTTTTGCTTGCTAAGGGTCTAATCACCCCCTGTAGACCCATCTTCTTGTTCCTTTCAATTGGTATTAGAGCTTTGGTCTAGATTGCTTTGGTTTAATCACCATTGGAGGAAGATGGATGAATCTACGTTCGGGAGTATTAGACGTAGAGTGCATTTTCTTGATGGGGAGCTTGGTGGTTCATGGAAAAATGAGATGCTTGAGATTTTTAATGAATATAATTTGAATAAGTATATTCTTAGCCCTTAAGTGCCTCCTATTGATCCTTTGCATCCTACCCCCAATCAGTATCTTGACATGGTTCGCAATCTTAGAACTATTGATCTTATCATTAGAGGATTGCCTAGAAATTTGCTTGTGTGCTTGCCTACCTTTGAATGCGCATATACTATATGGAATTATCTTGAGGAACGGTTTCCAAATTATTCCTTGAAAAATCTAGATGAGATTCTTCATAAATCCATTGCTTTTCAAAAAATGGAACCTAGTGATCCCAAGTTTGATGTATGTCTATTTGAGCTCCGTGATCTTATGTGTGCTAAAGGAAATGTTGGAGTCATTAGTAGCATCATCTCGGAGACAATTAGAATTCATAAACTTGAACATTGTCATGTTCATAAATCTAATGAATCACTTGCTCTAGGTGATGATCACATACATGATGATGACATTGAGCTTGGCTATTATGATGAAGACGAAGAAAGTGATATTGACTTTGAGGATACTATGAGAAATCTTAGTCTCATGGCAAACTTTCATGATTACATGGCCGAAGGAAAAGAGTGGATTCTCGATAGCGGATGTACTGATCATATGACCAGAGGTAAAGACATGTTCCATGAGCTTGCTAAAAACGACGGACCACGCAAGTATGTAACTTTTGGAGATAACTCCAAGTGTAAGGTACTTGGCCTTGGTAAAGTGGCCATATCCAATGATAGCTCAATTCAAAATGTTATGCTCGTTGAATCTCTTGGTTACAATCTTCTTTCCGTATCAAGGCTAGCCGACTTTGGTTTCAATGTTCTATTTACCGAAGTAGATTGGCAAGTGTTTCGTTGAGATAATCATAATATGGTCTTTACCGACATCCGTAGAGGTGATCTATATATTGTTGATTTCGCTAAGAGAGGCCAACCTCGTACTTGCTTAATTGCTAAATCTTCTAAAGGGTGGTTGTGGCAAAGAAGTTTAGGTCATGTGGGCATGTGAAATCTTGATAAGCTTATTAAAGGGGATCATATCCTTGGTGTTAAAGATGTTATATTTGACAAGGTTAGACTTTGTAGTGCTTGTCAAGCAGGAAAACAAGTTGGAGGAAGTCATCCCGTGAAGAACATCATGACCACGAGGAGACCACTTGAGCTACTCCACATGGATCTCTTCAGTCCGAATTCTTATAAGAGCCTTGGTGGTAACTCTTTCGGTTGGTCATTGTTGATGATTTTCAAGATTTACGTGGGTGTTCTTTCTTGATGACAAATCGCATGTCCAAAAGATCTTCAAGAACTTCGCCAAGAAGGCCCAAAACCAATTTGAAGTGAAGATCAAGAAGGTTCGGAGTTATAACGGAACGGAGTTCCAGAACGCCAATGTGGACACCTTTCTTGACCCAAGAAGGGATTTCACATGAGTTCTCGGCTATGTACACACCTCAACAAAATGCAGTTGTTGAGAGGAAGAACCGGACACTTATCAAGATGGTGAGAACGATGCAAGATGCTACAAGACGCCAAGACACTTTTGTTCAGAAGCGGTTGAGACAGCTTGTCATGCTACGAATCGACTATATCTTCACAAGCTTCTTGGCAAAACAGCATACGAACTACTCACCGGTAACAAACCCCAAGTTGGATACTTTCGAGTATTTGGCTCAAAGTACTACATTCTTGATAAGCATCGTTGTTCAAAATTTGCTCCTAAATCTCATGAAGGTTTCCTACTCGGTTATGGCTCAAACTCTCACACTTACCGTGTCTACAACAATTTCACCCCGAAAGGTTGAATAGATGGCAGATGTGAAGTTTGATGAATCTAATGGCTCGCAAGTAGAGCAATTGCCAATTGATGTAGGAGATAAAGATCCCTCGAAGCAATTCAAGATTTATCTATTGGCAAAATTCAACCAACAAAGGTGAAGGAGAGCACTTTGTCCATTCAAGTGGAAGCCTCAACTTCACATCAAGGTGAACCACAAGTTGACTTGGAGGCATCCACAAGTGGAACACATCAAGACGAAGGAAATGAAGAAGTACAACAAGATGAACCACCTCAACCTCCTTCTCCACCTCCACAAGTGAATGACAACACCACCAACAATGAAGAAGATGATGAGGATGTTCCACCTCAACCCAAGGAAAAGCTCTCAGGAGTTAGAGCAAGAGTCTTAAGAGATCATCCCATCGAACAAATCTTCGATGACATCCAAACTAGGAGAATCACTCACACTAAAACTCGCTTGGCTAACTTTTGTGAACACTACTCATTCATTTCTAGTGTTGAACCTATGAAGGTTGAAGAAGCTCTTGAGGATCCGAATTGGATAAATGCTATGCACGAAGAGCTACACAACTTTGAGAGGAATCAAGTATGGACATTGGTTGAAAAGCCCAACAATGATCATAATGTCATTGGAACCAAATGGGTGTTTCAGAATAAGCAAGATGAAGATGGACAAGTTGTATGCAATAAGGCTCGTCTTGTTGCTCATGGCTACACTCAAGTCGAAGGTATGGACTATGGTGAGACATATGCCCCCGTTGCTAGACTTGAGTCAATTTGCATTTTACTTGCTTATGCCAATCATCATGATATCACTTTATACCAAATGGACATTAAAGTACTTTTCTTAATGGTAAAATTGAGGAGGAAGTTTATGTTAAACAACCTCCCGACTTTGTTAATCCCAAGAAACCTAATCATGTCTACAAACTTCACAAAGCTCTATATGGTCTTAAACAAGCTCCTAGAGCTTGGTATAAATGCTTGACCAAGTTTCTTATTGAAAAAGGCTTTGAAATTGGGAAAATTGATTCTACTCTTTTTACTAAAAGGGTTAATGGAGAACTATTTGTGTGCCAGATTTATGTGGATGATATCACTTTCGGTTCTACTAACCCTCACTTTAGTGAAAAGTTTGGAAGGCTAATGTCGGAGAAGTTTGAGATGTCTATGATCAGTGACCTCAAATTTTTCCTTGGTGTGCAAATCAAGCAAACTAAGGAAGGCACCTTTGTCTCACAAACAAAGTATACCAAGGATCTTTAAAAGAAGTTCAACATGCAAGAAAGCAATGGTACGAAAACACCCATGCCTACTAGTGGACATCCTGACTTGACTAAGGATGGCAATCCGGTTGACCAAAAAGTTTACCGATCGATGATTGGTTCATTATTATATCTATGTGCCTCCCGTCCCGATATTATGCTAAGTGTGTGCATGTGTGAAAGTTATCAAGAGGCTCCTAAAGAATGTCATCTTAAGGCCGTGAAAAGGGTAGTGAGATATTTAATTCATGCACCAAACTTTGGCATTTGGTATTCTAAGAGATCATCTTTTGATCTTGTTGGCTATTCTGACTCGGACTATGCCGGTGACAAGGTTGATACGAAGTCCACTTCGGGTACTTGTCAATTTCTTGGTAGATCCCTTGTCTCTTGGTCCTCCAAGAAACAAAACTCGGTATCCTTATCCACCGCCGAAGTGGAATACATTGCTGGCAGATCATGTTGTGCTCAATTACTTTGGATGAACCAAACTCTTAAAGATTATGGGATACATGTGAAACATGTTCCCATTGCTCTGTGACAATGAGAGTGCTATTAAAATTGCTCACAATCCCGTGCAACATTCTCGAACTAAGCATATCGAAGTTCGTCATCATTTCATTCGTGATCATGTTGCTAAGGGTGACATCTATCTTAAACATGTTTGTATCGACAAGCAATTGGTGGATATCTTCACTAAACCGGTTGATGAAAAGATATTTTGCCATTTGAGAGGTGAATTGAATATCATTGATGCCTCAAATTTGGAGTAGAGATTCCATTTGGATACATGCAAGGCATGAGCCTATCACTACCAAAAAATACACTTCCGTGATGATACGTGTTTGTCACAGTAGGTCATGTTTTCTATCATGCATATACATCCATGATGATTTTATGACAGAATCAAGATAGTCATACCTGTGCTGTCGTAGAAGTGTTCCATGACAATACCAAAATTATCATCACGGAAGTGCCCACTTCCATGACGATAAATGGCGCGTCATGAAAGTGCTTTCGTCAAGGGTAACCGACATGTGGCATCCACCGTAACGGGTCGCCGTTAAGCTATCGGGTTCCCGTTTGGATCCGATAACCCGTTAACAGCCCGGACCAATGGGAATTTTCCACATGTAAAATCATCATTGGCCTGAGGAAACACGTGTCGGCTCCTCGGTGGGCCAGATGTCGTCCATCCAATGGAGGAGACGTTCCTATGATACGTCGACACGTGACAGTGCCCAACAAAGGCCCGTATAGGTTAGAAAGGCCGGCCCAGTCAAAGGCCCGTAGTATTTACTTAGGTACTAGTGGGCCAACCCACTAACGTCCTGCTTAAACATGGCCCATCTATGGCCCAAAGCCAGATCTGGCTCGTTAATTGTTCGCCGAGTATTTGGGCCCAATTATGACCCAGTGACATTTCTGCCTGTTAGAGGCCCGATGTAGACATGGGCCCATTTCAGCCTGGTGTGTCTTTCGGCCTGGGAATGGCCATGCTGCCCATGGGCCATATATGGTCCAACGCGACAACCGGCCCACTAACGGCCCGTGATCAAGGTGGCAACAGTTCAGCCCAACGTGACTTTGGGCATGTTAAAGGCCTGTCGTATAATTCGGCCCGTTGATGCCTCTACTAAGCTTTCGGCCTTTTAAAGGCCCATGATATAAGTGGGCCAACTAAGGCCCGAGATATGCTTCGGCCTGGTAATGGCCCGTCATATAACTGGGCCAATAACGGCCCGGTCTACATTTGAGCCTGCTAAAGGCCCGTGGACGAATATTGAAAATTGAGGCCCAACATGCATTTCGGCCTGCTAAAGGCCCATGGTATCTTCTGGGCCATAACAGGCCAATAGAATATTCAGCCTGTTAATAGCCCGAAGCTACATGGGCCCAACTAAGCACTAGGTCCACTAAAGGCCCAACTAAACTTTGGGCCGAATGTAGGCCCGTGTAAGTTGTGGGCCTGGCGCATAGTAGGAAGGGCCCCAATGGTCTTTCAGGCCCAAGAAAGTTGCGGGCCGGCCCAATTGTGGCCCGCCAAAATGTAGGCCCTTTAGAGAAGAATGTTTCGGCCCGGTCGACTACATCAGATTTTCGCCCTTTTTTCAGATAGCGAATGATGGCATATACGGTAACTAGTAGGAATTAAGAACAAACCTACTCTATACAATAAAGAAATTACGGCATAGTAACTTAGAATAAACCTACACTATACAATAAAAGATTTATGGTATATTACATCCACTGGGCATCAAAGTTCGCCACCAGTGATCATAAAAGCGCAACGAAGAAGCAGATTACAAAAACTGGGCGCCATTGCAGCGTAACAAAATAATACTGAACCAAGACCACTTCCAAGATAGTTCAAGAAAGGTTAGCCTTTCGCGGGAGCTGCTATGCAAGCTGCTGAGCAAGGCTATGAGACCGGCCTAGCATATCGGTCATAGCTTCCAGGTGTAGTTGTTTAGCAATGAGGTTCTCATTGGTGTTCTTCGCGATCTTCCTTAGAGATTGGACTTCAAGTCGAAGTTGAGTTGCAGAATGCCTTTCTGGTTGAACTTGAGAATGAAGAAGTCGAACTGATTCAGACAGCGAATTCTGTGAGCTTGTCCGACTGCTAGTCTCAAGTAACTTGAACACAGCATCAAGAGATGACTTTGGGGTTGTCTCGCTATCTTCAAGATGTTTTGCCTTCTTTGCTGCAATATATGTTGGGTTTGTCTGACAGCCTTCAGCAGATTTGTGCATGCCATTAGGCATATCACCCTGAAACAAGTGGAGAGATGACATGTTTTGCACGTGTATAAACAAATATGGTAACTGTTCTGTCAATTCCATCCAATTTCAAATTAGAAAATAAAGAGTTAGTTCAGAATATCAATAGCATAATTTGGCATTGTTCATAATGCGTGGAGCTTCACCACACTACTGGATTACCATGTCAACAAAACAAGCATAGATGAAGGGCAAAGACAATCATTGTATCTATTTTGGTTAATGTGCATGGCATGTTTTTCATATCATCAGCCACATTAGTAAGATAAAACAGGAGATGACAAGGTGCAAATGTGGGCTGCTTCACCACACACTGGATTATAGATCCACAAAAACAAGCATACGTATAGGGAGTATTGAGTAATGTGCATGGTATGAATAAGGAATTTGGTTTTACAACTAAAACTTGGAACTTACTGTTGTTGCGAACATGCATTTTGATAGAAACAGCAAACTAAACAGCAGTTGACGATAGGGAGTATGAGCAAATTAAACAGCAGTTGAGGATAAAGGCTTTAGAAGGACTGACTTACATTAACAGTTAACACCAGCTTTATAATGCCCTTCTCCATGTCAAGGGAAGTATAACTCAAGAATTTCAGCACAGAATATTCTTCATAAGCATTGCCTGTACTCTACATTTTGTAGAGAGTAATTATAGATATGATAACACTAGAAGGGATAGAGGATAATGAAGATAAGATGCAGATTGATGCTACATAATCAACTACCAATCCCTGTAAGTACAAGCGTTGCAGGACAAAATGTACTGACAAGAGCAATGGGATACACTTCTGCACTGGCATTGTCTGTGTATTCAACTTTTTGGTAAGATTAAATATAGATCTGATATTTTTTAGTAAATGGTGGGCGAGGGAGATAAGATGCAGAATGCTACACAATGAACCAATCCCTCCTTCCCATAATATAAGAGTGTTTTGTACACTGGTGTACTGTACAAAACACTCTTATATTATGGGACGGAGGGAGTAGCTGTTATTGTAAGTACAGTGATAGAAGACGTTTAGTCCTTACAAGAGGACTGGAGAGCTAAACCTCTTCAAAAGCATTGGGTTGATTCTAAATTTATGTAAGAGTCAATACGGATCTTATAATGTCCACAAAATGGAGGATAACGAGGCTATTATGTGAAGTGATGCTACATAATCAACCAGCTATGAAAGTAAGTATGGTCATACAGGGCAAGAGGTACTCACAAGAGCAATGCAGTGCGAGATTCTGTGGTCCCTTGAGAATGAATGTTCTTCTGCAAACAGTTTTCATATAAGTGAGACAGTAAGGCACATGCAAAAATGTAGTTCAAATTGTGATGTGATATCATAGACAGTACCTTACGCTGCAGACGAGACCAATGTGTAACAAGATTATTCCAGCCACTGTCTAATAAATGTAGTACCAGAGACTTTACAGAAATTTCATTTAGAGACTTGCCATCGAAGTGCGCTTGCCTCAGGTAGGAACGATACTTCATCAACGAGTGCTTGAAAAGCGCAACCAACCCTTGCTCGTCTTGACTATCCAGTTTGGTCCTCGCCTATTTAAAAGAATGAAATCTTGTGTCTTCTATCAGCAGAAACATATGCAGTAATTACCATGAATAACATTAGTACATTACTTACGCGTAAGTTGCGGAGGAAGATTGGAAATTGTTTTTTGTCTGTGGTATAATCTTTCCATGAAGGAAAGATGCGCACAAAGTTCCTGACAACAATATAAGCTTCGTCTTCTAAACGGGGAAGAAGTGGAACAGGGGTCCTATTTGCTGCAATTGGGGCTCTCTCTCTCGTTCGAAAAGGGATTTGGCAACTGGATTTGGTGTACTCTTTGCTGGAATGGAGGTTTTGCGTCGTAGAGCTGGTGCTATGTCAACTGGCATCATCATACTATTTGCTGCAGTTGGGGTCTGCTGAGTTGGGGCATCAGAGATGGCCAGTGTAGTAGGGCTAGAGTCTGCTAGAGTTGTGGCCGTGTTTTCTAGGTCTGGTGATATTGCAACTACACCTAATGGGCTATTTGATTTATCAGGTGTCACTACCTTTTCCAAATACTTTGTTCGTGCTCCTCCGCGATCAGCAATCACCCTCTTCCTTTTGAATGTCTGATACACAAGAACAACATTTGAATGGATAAATATGGTATGATGACAGATGGAATATGTACTAAAAATGGATAGGCAGGGCGTATTCACATACACGATGTGTAAGCTAGGCTAATGGCAGTGCAACAATTGCCTTTGACTCCTCCACTAGGGAGCTACATTTACATTGGTCTCCCTCTAGCTCAGAATCATTGTTAGGATCATATTCTGAACACGAATCTGTAGGTGGAGAGCGTTTGCATTGCATTGCATCCAGACTTGATTTCAGACGCTTAATGCCAAGTTTGACAGCCATGGCATTGTTCTGCTTTATTCTTTTCATGCGCGCAAGCTCATAATCATTATGATGCTGTTCAGTATCTGAGATTCATGAAAACATAAAAAGTAGTCAGATTATCTATGGAATGCATTGCGGATTCAACTCGAAGAGTGTCTCCCTATAAACCCCTGCGTATATAGAGTTCATCCCCCAACCGTGCTGACCAAACCACACACAAAAATACAAACCTCTTATGTCTCTATAACAGGCGGACACACATTTCAAAACTGAAGTAGGAACATTAGAATCATATCAAATTCATATTTGAACTAATAAAATAAGGAATTATGAGTGGCATAATGTTTAGCTTCAAGGGTGGAGTGCTGGTAGTGCGACACAAAGCAAGTAGGCAGATTGTATTCCATGTAAAAGATTGTAGTCTATGTAAAAGGTGGATATGACAATTTCTTTCTATACAATGTAGTGTTCGTTGCCCACACATGATGGAAGAGATCACACAGAGAAATACTATTCACTCATGTCTGCAGTTCCAGTATTTTGAAATAGGGTGGTCCACCCTAAAACAATATTGACAACAAATATGACAAGGCAAGCATAGAGGTAGTGAATCAATCATTACTTGTGAGCTTACGAGGACAAGTATGCAGAATTGTAACTGTAGTAAGAGACCGTCCAAAATCTGAATCATTTGGTCTAGCACTTATTGTTTGCATCTAATCGAGTGAATAATTGGATATCATATTGAATGAGTAAGAAAGACAAGTAAAATTGTCAACAAACCTGGCCTGCAGTAGTAATATGGGTCAATGTCACTATGACCAACAATCCAACATGACTAGTGTCTGTTCCTAGGGCCGGAATTTTGAAACCCTGTGAACTTTACAGGTACTAAAGATTACTGAAATATCTGAACCATTAAGTGTAAGTAGCACTTAGTACACAGTAAACCCTAATGACAATCCTGCCTAATGAGTAATGAATCAATTAGAAAATGGGTGATGGGGAGTGGCTGCAGAGTGTTGAGGACGTATCTCAGGATAAATCGGGTTGGCTTAGTGGGTGCTACATGCCTGAGCCCGGAACGGACTGGGAAGGTAGGCACGGCGGCGGGCTCGGGCAGCGGTGACGCTGTTGGGTGAGCGGCTCCTGACCTCCTATTAGTCTGGCATCTCCTCCTAGAGTCATGCCGTCCTGTCGGATTCAGGGCTCCGCAGACCCAAGAAAGGTTCGAACTCTGGGGTGCGTGCAAAGAACTCAATCTCCCCAGCCTACCGACTCGTCAATCTCACCGCCTAGCTCGATGAATAGGAATGGAAAGGGACTCAGCAGTTTACCCAGGTTTGGGCCACCTTGCGGTGTAAAACCCTACTCCTGCTTTGTGGTGGATTGGCCTTGAGGTGGAATGAGGATGAACTAGTACAGAGGAAGAACAACCTCAGGAGGAGTGTTCTTGCGCTGGTGTGAGCTGGTGAGGATGATCAGGGTCTCGTCTTTCTATGGTGGTGGCCTAGCTATATTTATAGTGGCCTCGGTCCTCTTCCCCCAAAATGAAGGCGGGAAGGGATCCCACAACGGCCAAGTTTGAAGGGAGACAAGTAGTACATCTTATCCTGACGAAAGGTGATCTTCGCCTGCAAAGCTTCTGGTCGTGACGTCGTGGTGGGCTCGGCGATGACCTCCGTCCTGCCGTCCTGGTATTGTAGCACGGGAATGGAAACCTATGGATGATTCCATGGGACTCCGCGTCTGCGCTTGCTTCCTTAGCACCGAAGAGGAAATCTGCTGTACTGCGCCTGCTAGCGCCCGCCTGGCCATGGTTGTCATGGCTTGCATCATCTGAACCTCACGAGGTGGGGCTTGCATGGAAATCTCCGCTCCTCAGGAGCCAGCTTGAGGAAGCCGCTCCCTCCGGAGGTCTTGGCGTCGTCTGCCTCGCGAGGGTCTTGTGTAGTTGATGCTGGGGAAGGGCCGTACCAGGCCGCTGATGAAGCCACGCTGTGGGCCGCAGGCAGGCAAGTCTGGGTAACCCGGTTCCCAGAACACCGACAATAGCCCCCGGGCCCAAGGCGCGCTCGGACTGCCGCGGGCCCTAACCGCCTGCAGGCCCAGTCGACGCGTGGCGCTTGATGGGACGTGGGCGTCTCCGCTTCCCCACACTGCCTTAGCAACCATCCTGGGCTGACAAAAAGGCTAGCGCCTGCTGCTGAGCCTTCATTACCTTCCCTTCGCCGTGCTTTTTGCTTCCCATCCTCGACGTCGTGCTCATGATCCCCTCCACCTGGTGGCCAGGCTGACGCCGGTGGTGAATAAGAGGAAGGAAGAGGCCAATGCCCCCGAGGCCGCGCGACCCGCCGTGGCCGTGGCGACCCCTGCGCGTGCAGAAGATGCCGCCCCGTGTGCGACTGTGATGGAGCGAGCCTCCCGAGGCTCGGTGGCCGAGCCTCAGGAGGGGACCGCCTCCGCAGCCAAGCCGACTCCAGAGGTGCCTACCTCCAGCGCGCTTGCTGGGGGTTTGAGGGCTCTGGAGCCCCCTGTCGCCCTTGCTACTATAGTGGCGCCAGTCCCGACGCCGGTGCCGCCTCCTCCTCGAGTCCTCACACTCACGGACCATGACACCTTCGTCATACCCAGCGCTTTGGAGGAGGCCTTCACCGCGCTGGGGCAGCTCCGGACCGATCTTCAGGGCGCCGACCGGCGTGCGGTGACGGGGCGTCTGGGGCTGATCTCGGGGTGGCTCCAGGCCGACTCCTTCATCAGGGCGGCCTGGGGCCAGGCCGAGGCTGTCGTTGCAGAGGGCAGGAAGGAGGCCGGCGAGGCCACAGCGGCTCATGACGCTGCGCTGATCGACGCCGCGTCTGCCGAGGAGCGCTGGCACATGGTGGAGGCCGAGCTGAAGGCCCTTCATGATGAGCAGGCCGCCTGCGCCCGCCAGCTTGGAGAGCAGGAGGAGGATCTCAAGGCCCGGGAAGCTGCGCTCGCCAACCGAGATGCCGAGCTGGAGCAAGCGGCCCAGGAACAAGCCGCGAAGCGCAGCCGCCTAGGGAAGCTGAAGGAGGAGACGGAGGCGGCCCAGGTGTCCCACGCCAAGTTCGTCTCCGAGAAGAAGGCTCGGCTGGAGGCCAAGGAGAAACTAATTGCCACGGCTGAGAAGGTGGCCGCGGCGGGGCGTGACGCCTTTGTCTGCCTTGAGCAGAGGTCCCGCGCAGCCCTGCAGTCCCTTTACGGGGAAGGGTATGAGGGCCGCTGGCTAGCCCGGAGGAGGGCCCTGCCGGGCTGCTCCCCAAGCTTGCCACGACGCTCGAGGGTATCGTCGCCGGGGTGGGCCCCCTGGTGGAAGCGGAAGCTCGCGCACTTTTCACCTCGACCGCGACGCGCATCTTCAGCCACCTCCACCTCCGGGATCCGAGCTTCGATCTTGGCGCGCTGCTTGAACCCGTGGCCCCTGAATTCCAAGATGCTGCTGCTGAAGCCGTGGGGAAGCAGGTGGAGGCCCTGCTCCAGAAGTTCCTCTGTGTCGACCCCGCGACTACGACGGACGGAGCCAATGGTGAAGACGGCGGTGACGTTGTTGACGACGGGCCTCCTTCGGCAAGCGACAGTGGCATCCAAGGCTGAAGAGGCGGTTCGAAGGTGGTGCTTCCTCCTGTTTTATCCCTGCAATATTCACCGTGCCTCGTGGAGGCATGAGAACTTCTGCTTTAAGTTTTTAAGAGACAATTTGTTTTGTATTAATTTGCTAGGATTTTGCGATTTCCTTTCTGTTTGCCTCAGTGTTCAGCGTCGGCACGGCCCAGCCCCGCGCATACCTCAGCCGCCGTTGGGTCGTCCGGATCACCAGGACGAGACCAAGGGGTGATGGGCTATGTGACCAGTGAGGCCCCTGAGTCGCGATGGTCAGGGGTCCCCCTTGACGTACGAACAGCTCTCCATACCTTTCCTCGCCGGGCTTTCGCTTGGGAGGGACGCGAGACCAGGGACCTGGTGAGGTGGCATACGCCAGGCGTGGCCTGAGCGTAGCCCCCGTGCCCAGCCCCCTCGCGCTACCTTCCCGTGGGAAAGCAGCGCGGTGAGGCTGAGTGGCGAGCCTGGTGGCTCTTCTGAGGTTACTGCAGCCGCTAGGGTGCCCTTAGTTGTTTATTCACCAGCGTGGAGCATGGTGCTTCCGCTCTTGCATGGGCATAGCCACTCCTCGACCGTGTCATCCGCCAGCGTGGAGCATGGGGCTTCCACTAGTTCGTTGGTGGGAGCCCCCTCTGAGGGGAGACTCCAGGGTGTGTACAGCCCCGTCCTGGCACGTGGCTTGCATGGCAGGACTAGAGGAGGTGTATGTGGGCACTCGTGAGCCAACGCGGGACTCACGAGGCCCTACCTCAAGGCGGGTTGCACCTGAATTTGGTTCGGAACACTTGCAAGGTTCCTGCGAGATGGTTAGGTTACCTGCGCCGAGTGAATCTCCTGAGGATATCGCATGAGAAGGCCAAACACCAACGACCCCAGGAGGTGACGTGTACGGGGCCGGCCCGCCAGACAGAGCTCAGCCGTTGGGTTTGTCGACGCTGCAGGGACGGACCCGAGCACAGACGCCGTGCACAGTCTTCTCATGCGAAGGTCCTTAAGAAAGACAACCGGCGCGCGGCTCCCGCGGCGGCGAGGCACCGGGTCGTGTGCCCTAACTTATCCACTCCCGATTAGCTCATGCGAGAACAAGGCACCAAGGACCATGGGAGGTGACGTGCACGGGAGCTGGCCCGCGAGCTAGAGCTCAGCCACTTGGATTTAGCGACGCTACAGGGACGGACCCGAGCACAGACGCCGTGCCAGTCCTTAATCATGAGGCAGTCGTGGGTGGGTTCGCAAGGGCACACGACGTTCATGGCGACGAAGCACCAGACACACATGTGATAATCATAAAGCAACTCATGAAGAGGTAAGGCCAGCTTTGATAGATGCAAAGAACGATACATGCCATAGGGACGGACCCACACGACTTGGGGATAATGCAGCCCGAGGGGTGCCCCCAACTGAACAAACTGAAAAATGTCACCTGGCACCGTTGCTGAAGAAGTGTTGGAGTAGCTGAAGACACGAGCCGCAGAAGTCGTTCCTCACGAGCCGTCCAGGTCCTGAGCCTCGTGAGGCCCCGGGGGCCCGTGCGGCTCGCGAGGGTCCGGTGCCTCCTCCAACAGGATCGCCTGGTGCCTGGCCTCGTGAGCCGCCAGGACGCTCCGCATGTGGCGCTGGTGCGTGGCAGCCTGGTTCAGCAAACCAAAAGGCATGCGAACGTAGCTGTGAGGGGGGCCCTCGCACCGGCCCACGTGGGACGGCCAGTAGAGCTCCTGAGACGCGGCCTGGTTGAGCCCTGGGATGTTGATGCAGACGTGCAGCCCGCTGCCCTTGTCAGGGGAGGGAGCTGCGCCTGGTGGTGCAGGGCGACGCTCGCCTCGCATGGCCGTCACCTCCTGAAGATCCTCGATCACCTTGGTGATGAACTCCCGAGTGCCTGGCACCTCGCGCCCTGCGCTCTTCTCACGGAAGCGTGCGTTAAAGCACACCTCCACATGGTGCCCGAACGCCTCCCTCGTGACGCTGGCCAGGTCTGAGGCCCTCCACAGGAGAGCCCCCGAGCCTAGCCTAAGAGGGGAGCCGGGCGCGCCTTCCTATGCAAGAAGGGAAGGCGCCCCGTCAGTGGGCGCAGGTCCTGAGGCATGTTCGTCGGGCGCCCAATCCTCCTGGGGTCCCGGGCGGAGCAGCTACTTCTTCTTGGGAACGGCCTCGGGAGGGTAGGTAGCGCCCTCATCGTCTGGGTTCTCGACCGCTGCAGTCTGGTAGGCGCGCTCGAGGGAGCACACCGCATCCTTCTCGTCGCAGGCGACCGTGATGATGCCGCCGCTCCCTGGCATCTTGAGGACATTGTAGCCATGGTGAGTGGCGGCCATAAACTTGGCCAGGGCTGGGTACCCGAGGATGGCGTTGTACGGGAGGCGATGTGGGCGACGTCGAAGTCGATGAGCTCAGTGCAGTAGTTGTCGCGCTTGCCAAAGGTGACAGGGAGGCGGATCTGCCCTATCGGGGTGGTGGAGCCGTCAGTCACTCCTGAGAAGGGCTTGGTAGGCTGAAGCTGGTCGTAAGGCACCTGGAGTCTGTCGAACATCTCGACGGAGAGGACATTGAGTCCCGCACCACCATCGATGACTGTCTTGGTGACGAGGACGTTGCTGATGGTGGGCGAGCAGAGCATTGGGTGCGCGCCGGCAGTGGCCGTGCACTTGAGCTGGTCAGTAGAGTCGAAGGTGATGGCGTACTTGGACCACCTGAGCGGACGCGTCACCTCGAGCTTGGGGAGGGCCGCGTTCACCTCAAGAGTGAAATGCTTGAAGATGCGGTGAGAGGCAGGAGCCTGAGCGCCGGCCAGGATGCAAGCCACGGCCATCATCTTGGTGGTGGTCAGCCCCATCATCTTGGTGGTGGTCATCATTCCTCCTTGGCGGCGGCGGCAGCAGAGGAAGGCCAGCATTGCCCGAAGGGTGGTCCTCACGAGGCTGATCCCTCCAGGGCCCCTCGCAAGGCTAGCCCTGCCAGCGATCCTCACGGGGCTGGTCGCTCCAGTCCTGGTGGGGGTCGCGGTTGTCCCAGTGTCCGCCACCTCGGCCTCCTCCACGGCCGTAGCCGCGGTCGTTGCGCTCAGGGCGGCGGCCAAGGCACCTGTCCCGGATGGCCCTGAGCTCTTGGCAGTCATTGGTGTTGTGGCTGTGCACGTTGTGGAAGACGCAGAACGGACAGCTGCCCTTGGAGGACTCCGGGTAGTCACAGCCGTGATTCATCTCAGGATTCAGCCGCGAGCACAGCTGGCCCCTTGCGCTTCACGTCCTTGGCCTTGGCCTTCTTGTCTTCTGGGTCAGCTTCTGGGAGCTCGAGGAGGGTGAGGCGTCCTTCCTCGAACCTCGCGCATCTGGCTGCCATGTTAAACATTTCCAGATCCGAGCACAGGTCCTCGTGCATGGCGAGCTCTTCCTTCATCTTGACATCCCGGATGCCATCAGTGAACACGGAAATGATGGCCTCGTCCGTCACCTTGGGAATCTTGAGGCGAACATTGGTGAAGCACTGGATGTACTTGTGCAAGGTCTCCCCAGGCTATTGCTTGACGCGCCGCATGTCGTCTACAGCCGGAGCGCGGTCCCGAGTGCCCTGGAAGTTGGCGATGAAGCGCTCCCGCATCTCATCCCATGAGGAGATCGATCTAGCGGGGAGGTTCAGGAGCCATGAGCGCGCGCCATCCTTGAGGGCCATGGGAAACCAGTTCGCCATAACCTTCTCATCGCCGTTGGCCGCCTCGATGCTTAGCTCATAGAGCTGGAGGAACTCTGCAGGGTCGGGGGTGCCATCGTAGCGTGGAGGCAGGTCTGGCTTGAACTTCCCTGGCCAGACGACGCCACGCAGCTCCGGGGTGAACGCACGGCAGCACGCCGCGCCCACGGGAGCCCGCCGTAGAGGGGGAGCCTGGACATGGCGCTCGCGCACTGCCACCTCAGGCAGCACGCGGTATTGACGTGGCGGCGCTGGGAGTGCATGCGCCTCTCCTTGGGGACGCTGCACCACTTGGCAGCTTTCTTCGTCGCGCGTCGGTGCCCTGTGCGGCGGGTCGCACTGAGGAGCCTGACGCCTTGGCTCGAGGGCGACTTCTTGCCTGGGAGGTGGAGGAGGCGCACCGTGGGCCACGTCGCCCGCAAGAGGTGGCTGGGGAGGCAGCGAGCGAGACGGAGTAGGGGTCTCTCCGGCGGCGCTGACGAGCTCGGCGATGCGGTCCAGCCAGTCTTCGTAGAGGTCGTCGGTCGGGCGATAGCGCAGAAGCTCGCGCACCATGAGCAATGCGGCCTGCGCGTTCGCCGGGCCGTGACGGGCATGGGAGGACAAAGCAGCCACCGGAGTCATCGACGGGGTGGTGGTGCGCCCGTCGCGCCGTACAGATGGATGCAGCGACGAAGCCTGCTGCTCGTGGTCCGCGGGGCCGGTGGCAGCGTTTGCCGCAGGTGACGGGGAACAGTGGGGGGCGCCATTGTCCGCAGGTGCGGTCTGGGCGACACGAGCGGCGAGAGCAGCCCGGCGCTCAGCGCGAACTCGACGAGCATCGGCCATGGGAACGGTGGAACCGCGGCGAATCGGTCGGTGGAAGAGAAGCTCCGACGCACCCCTACCCGGCGCGCCAAATGTCAGATTCGGGGCTCCGCAGACCCAAGAAAGGTTCGAACCCTGGGGTGCGTGCGAAGAACTCAATCTCCCTAGCCTACCGACTCATCGATCTCACCGCCTAGCTCGATGAACAGGAAAGGAAAGGGACTCAGCAGTTTACCCAGGTTCGGGCCACCTTGCGGTGTAAAACCCTACTCCTGCTTTGTGGTGGATTGACCTCGAGGTGGGCTGAGGATGAACTAGTACAGAGGGAGAACAACCTCAGGAGGAGTGTTCTTGCGCTGGTGTGAGCTGGTGAGGATGATCCGGGTCTCGTCTTTCTATGGTGGTGGCCTAGCTATATTTATAGTGGCCTCGGTCCTCTTCCCCCAAAATGAAGGCGGGAAGGGATCCCACAACGGCCAAGTTTGAAGGGAGACAAGTAGTACATCTTATCCTGACGAAAGGTAGTCTTCGCCTGCAAAGCTTCTGGTCGTGACGTAGTGGTGGGCTCGGGGATGACCTCCGTCCTGTTGTCCTAGTCTTGTAGCACGGGAAAGGAAACCTTTGGCTGATTCCTTGGGACTCCGCATCTGCGCTTGCTTCCTTAGCACCGAAGAGGAAACCTGTAGTACTGCGCCTACTGGCGCCCGCCTGGCCTTGGTCGTCATGGCTTGCGTCATCTGAACCTCACGAGGTGGGGCTTGCATGGAAATCTCAGCTCCTCAGGAGCCGGCCTGGGGAAGCCGCTCCCTCCGGAGGTCTTGGCGTCGTCCGCCTCACGAGGCTTGGCCCCTCGCGAGGGTTTGTGTAGTTGATGCTGGGGAAGGGCCGTACCAGGCCGCTGATGAAGCCACGCTATGGGCCGCAGGCAGGCAAGTCTGGGTACCCCGGTTCCCAGAACGCCGACACGTCCGCGGACGGCAAGTCGCCAGCGAGGCAGGCGGCTGGGGGTGAGTAGAGATCGGAAGCACAGCAGAATAGAGGGTAATCGGGGTCTGGGCCAACCCAAAATCCCAGGGTGGGTCGCCGCCCACCATGGGCACCCTGTAGATCCACACCCCAGCGGCGTACATGCATTTTCGAAACTAAATTAGGAACATTTAGCTGACCAATTAAACGACTTTGTTTTAATAATATCAGATTCGTATTTGAACAACTAAGCTTGTTTAGCTTGATGAGTGGAGCAGTACTATTATGACACGAAGAACGTAGGCTGATCGTATAGTGATCATAAAAGGGGGGAAACCCTTAGCATGATCAATTAAACCCTATTATGACTATGCCATGGCAGATTTGAAGCTGCAAACCGTAGAAATGCTACTTAGCAACCATTGTTTGCTTTGAACTAAGAACTAAATTCTAAGAGCTGAAAAGAAAGTACAGTAACCAAGTTACGATCTATTTTCTGGTTGAGATAAAAAACTTGAGCAGATATGAAGTAGTACCACCTCTCTTGCGGTGCCGTGTATGCATCGGGGGTGCGATGGATGTCGGTGGCGTTGAAGCAGATCTGCAATGGTAGACTGGTGCATCGGGGGATAAGTGCCGTTGCGGTGGACGAGAAGGTCATCGGAGCGGCCCCGGCAAGGAGGACGACAGCGCCGATAAAGCGAGAGGACGCGATGCAAGGCTCCTAGTCCATCGCCGTGGATGAGAAACGTCCATCTCTAGCAGTGGACGACGCAGTCTTGGTAGGCGCTCCGGCATGGTGGAGCACGGCGGCGATGGATGGGGTGGCGGACGGAGGAGGCTGGTGTGGGGATGGTGTTCTAGTGCGGACGATGTATCACTACAAAAAAAAGACACATCCGTGACATTTTGGCCCAAATGAATTTTTTTTGTCATGCTTATGATACTTCTATGACGATAATTGTGACAAAACCGGGTATCATCATAGATGTGGTGGGCTCCTACTTCTATGAAAAAAAATCATGACATAAAATGGGCTTTTCGTCCTGGGCAGGCAGGAGACGCACCTACATGACATTCTTTGGGCGTCCATGACGGAAAAAATCATGGTAGAAGCGAGGGCGAGGAAAATTTCGGGGAGTTCCCGGTGACGGTGGGTGGTTGGGGCCGAGCGATGCACGGAGGTTTGCGCGGTTCTCTCGTACACATACGCGCGTGTGTGCGAGGCGTTGGGCCCTAACTGAACCCGAGCGATTGCACTAGCTACGTTACTGAACCCCAATCGATCCCTTGGCTGTTAACTGAACCTGAGTGATTCCTTCGCTACTGCTGCTAACTGAATCCGATCGAAGCTGCCTCTGGATGAACAGTCCCCGGTGGGGGTTGGACGAACAGTTCCTGGTGGGGGTTGGATAAACAGGATCCTGTGGTAGTAGAGGCCGTTGCCACTAGATGAATAGGACCCCAATCGAGGAGGTGGGGGTGGATGAACAGTAGCCGATGGAGGGACCCCGTGGAGGGCTGGTTGAACAGTAGCCAGTGGAGGCTGGATGAACAGGACCCCGTGGATGAACAGTAGCTGGTGGAGGCTGGAGGAAGTCGACGGTGGATGAACAATAGCAGGTGGAGGCTGGAGGAAGTCGACGGTGGATGAACAGTAGCCCCGTGGAGGCTGGAGCGAGGCAGTAGATGGTGGATGAATAGTAGTCCGTGGAGTCCTGTTTTGCGGTACGCCACACCCCTCCTGATGAACAGGACCCCCGTTTCCTCCGTTTTGCGGTACGCCACACCCCTCCTGATCAACAGCACCCCGTTTCGATCATAGCCGGTTGAACAGAAGGCCGTTTCCTCCGTTCTGCGGTACGCCAGACCCTTCCTGATGAACAGGACCCTGTTTCGACCGTACGCGGTCGAACAGAAGGCCGTTTTCCTCCGTTTTGCGGTACGCCAGACCTCGTTCCGGCTGTTCCGTCCAAGCCGGTTGGCTCCCGATGAACAGGACGTGTTCCGACCCAGTGGCTTCACTCCTGAAGAACAGGACATGTTCCGACCCAGTCAGTTGGCTCCCGGTGAACACGACACTGTTTCCTCCGTTCCGACCCAGCCGGTTAGCTGCCGATGAACAGGACGACGTCGCTGTCGTCTGTTGCCTCTCCATGTACACAAGGCCTGGCCGTCCGTATGCGTGAGTACACATTTCGAGACCCCGCTCGTATGTACGTACGTGGCCGTATTTTTTGGCGTGTGGCTGTATGTACATGTACACGGTTTAGACGGGACATCCTAAACTGCTATGTGGGGGGCTCTACTATGACATGTGCCGCTACTTACTCGGCCACGGTTCATTGTTGTAGAGCGACCGATCGACCAGTATGTACGTACACGTTCGCGACAAGACAGACAACGCTACGTACGCTTCAACCGGGTGGGTCCCAGCTGTCAGGAAGGATACGGACGCACTTCCTTGTGTGCGAAGATATAGCTGCTGGGTCCCAGCTATCAGGGGGAGGAATCACTTTTTTTCGTAATAAGAACGCACTTCCGTGCGTGCGAAGATGTAGCTGGTGGGTCCCAGCTGTCAGGGGGAGAAAACATTATTTTTCGCGGTAAAAAGGATGCAGTTGCATGCATGCGTCCATGGGCATGGTGCATCCCCGCTGTCAGCCTCTCACGTACAGTCATCTTCCGATGACTCTCATTTGTTGACCACGTTGACCACACCGTGCCGAGCGCACCAAGGCCGGTGGACGACGGCGAGGACCCAGACTTGAACGACCCGGAGATGGGGAAGACGCAGTAGTTGAGTCGCAGACGGAGAGGAGTGGGAAACTTGACAGGTTCGGGTGCCGGGTGGGCCTACACTCGGCAGAGAATAATAGGAGATGCGGAGGAGTGGAGGGATGGCCTGGCCGTCAGTGGTGTAGCGTTTCACTGCAAGGCGCACGAAACAGCGCCGCTGGATGCTGGAGGCTGGAGCTGGCGGTCCCGGCAGCGCTGTAGGAAGAAGATGAGAGATTGAAGAAGAATGTCGGCCGTTGGATGTAAATCGAACGCCTTGCTTAGGCTTCGACCTTTGTATTTTTTTTCGAAAGTGCTCAGGCTTCTATCTACTGGCCCACATGTCAGCCAGTCCGTTTGGTTTTTTTAGTCCATTTGGTGGGCTGGGTGAAACAATGATGTAGAGTCTATGCAGCCTGTTTATATATTATGTTAGAATTTAAAGCCCATTTGCATTTATTTCGAAATCCACGGACTTGCTGGGCTGGGTGAAAATATCGTGTTGGGCTAGATGGAGAAATGTTATAAAAACGTAAACACATGATTGCACGTCTATTACTGATTGGTCAGTAAAATCTTTGCAAGCTTACGTATGCAATCACCAAGAGTTAACTTGCCAAGTTATATATAAACAATTATTATTATTATTTTGTAAGAACTTTCGATTTATGAAATAAAATAACATTTTAATTTGATGAGTTAATAGGACATGGGGTATTATTATTTTTTAGGCTAGACGTGGGACAGTTGAGTTGGTTCTAGGGAAAACTACTGGGAGAAAACTCAGATTACATCGAAAAAGAAAGTGGGAGAAAATTCAGATATAGGATTAATAAAAATGAAAAATAAAGGAAGTGGGAAGGTCTATACAATGGTTGGACGAACGACAGGTTTAACGGAAGGATGGCAGCCCAGTGAACTAGTTACATACATAAGCAAATAGCCACTCAAAAAAAAGCAAACAAGTTAATGGGTTTTTAGACGAAATATTTTGGACAAAACAGATAATTACGACACATAGGCTAATGCATGAAACACCCAGATGATAAAGGTGCTTAAACAGAAAAGTACATCATCTAGTCCTTCCTGGCACGCTTGATCATGACACTGCGACTGTCCGTGTACTCGTTGGTTACGGGAAGTAGACACGCCCTCATGTCCAAGATCCGCCTGTACATGTCGTAGCATGCATATGCATCCTTGGCCGCGTAGGTCCCACGTGTTCAGGTCCTTGGTATCGACGTCTTCTTTCATGTTGGCGTAGCAGGGTTCGATGATGGTCGTGACGAGGTCAACCACAGAGTCCTTCTCCTGCCCGTTGCCGATGATCTTGTATTGCTTCTGGATGTCGACAAGCTTGTTGCACCAGATGGCCGAATTGTAAAGCACAGTCGTGTTCTTCCTGCTCTCCACCATAGCGAAGGTGCAGTCGGCGGTGCCGATGAAACGGGCAAATGCTCCAGGACCTCTGCTGGCCCTACAGCAGTGGTAGACGAGAACCTCGTCTTGCACGCATACCTAGGCGACGGCGATCCGCTGGTCCCTGTCAGGAGACGAATGGATGGGCACAAGGTCTAGTCCCGTGCCCTTGTGCTTTCTCCTCTTGTAGGTATTGCTTGAACTTGGCAAGGCAGAGCTTCACCGAGTCCGGATCATTGGTGTACATCACATTCAACTTGGTGCTGCCATGGGTCTGAATGGCGAACTCAAAGGTGAACTCCTTGCTGAAGTCCATATCCAGCAGGCTCACACCTCGGATCGCCGTTGGAGTCTCTTCTCACACAGAGTTGATATGGTGGTTCTCGTTTTGTGGGGATTGGGGGCAAGGGGAGATGAAGATGATCGCTGTGTACTGGGGTACTAGGGGGCGGCACCACGGCAGCAGCAGTTCGTTTTTCCAATCTTGGGGAACTGCAATCGACGGCGAACGAGTGGGTAGGCGGCGGCAGCAGTTCATTTTTCGGCTCTTGGGGAACTGGATCCAACAGTAAACCGAGTGTGTACAGGCGACAGCAGTTACTACCCCTCCCTCGCCCGCTGCACACCCAGCAGAACATGCCCCCTCGGGTTCACGAGTGGGTCTGTATTGGTACTGTAATAGCGAGTGTTAGTGGTCATTTTACATAAATTTTATTAGCTTTAATTGAAATTTATTCTTAAAACAAGCAAAACATTGGCTCGTTCTATCAGTGCCACGGGATCAACATGCACAGCAATTAGAATTATTATTCTCAGGACACAAATGATAGGCTCATTTGCCGCACTTTCACAGACAATTCTACCAAGTTTGAACAACTTGTTATGGTTGCTGTCCTCTGCATCATCATGCCGTGTTTCCCAGCTTGCAAGATTCAGAACCAACCAATAAGATTGAAATAATAAGTAAAACAAAGATGCCTACACATCACAATGATTCCCAGCTTGCAAGATTCAGAACCAACCCATTAGATTCAAATAATAAGTACAACAAAGATGCCTACACATCTCAATGATTCACAGATCAGAGCCAATCGTAACTGTACAACTCAAACGTTCTGAGAATGTGAACAAATAAATAAAAATTGATCGATGCTTCATGTAAGCAATTTGATCCAAGGATTTGCTTAAACATTGAAACCAGTCCTTTTTAAGGCCACACAGGTCAAACATTGGCAGCTGAAATATTCTGCATCACTGGTGGCACTACCGCTTACAATATATGCACAAGAGGGACTTCTAGATTTTGAAATAGTGTGCATAGAGCCTCATCCTTAGTATTTAACAAATACACATAGCAGAATCTAGTGGAATCATCAATCAACGTCCTGAAATATCTCTTTCCACCTTGCACACACGCATGGCACTTTAGAGCCTTTGGATAAAGTGAATCTCGGGATTAAATCCATCTTGGCTAGCCGTGTCATACAACCGAAGAACTTGGCGAATGCTTTTGACCATCACAACATCTGTAGTTGAGTATTCCTGTTTGCATAAATAAGAAAGAGCATGATTACTATAATATTGGCACTAGTTATAGCAACTTTATTTCCAAAACGAGAAAAGATTGCGATAGAATAGCTTTATTAAAAAAATACAACGTTAGCACAGTATGACAAAGCACAATCATGTTGATAAAGGACAGTACTAACCTGTGTGAGATGACTTTGGGAGATCAAGTTATTTTTCATTTCCCCGTATCTTGCCATGAAGGCGATTCAATGACATCCATTAACACCTCAGTGTGGCAGTAGAAGGAGGAGCGTCAACTCATTTCAATCACTTTTTTTTGCAGTTCAACTAAAATTATGGCGCTCGCCAGTTAGAGAGGGGGCCCGCGCCACCTCAATGGCAGGCGTGATGGACTCAACTAGTTCATTGCAGCTATGTGATTGATGCAGTGCACATGGACTTGATTCTGCCTGATAGGCCTTCTGCAAGTTATCTACATTGGAAATGAAATGGTAGCTAAGACAGTAGCTCTATTTTAAAGGTATTATTACTTCATTTTAGCAGTGGCAGTAGCGGTGCCAAAAGATTGCCACAAATTATTAGTGGCATTAAATTAAGATGCAAAAACAATATCATTATTGCTTTCTCATAGCAGTGCCATAACAGTAGCACAAGATCACTAGCTGGATGCAGAGTCAAAATCAACCAAGAAGGAACATACCCGGTCATGGGAACCATAACTGAGAGAGGGGCCCTACGCCGCCACGACTTGATGTGGTGAACTTGCAAATCCACTCGGATGATTCAATTCAGGCGACCTTTTTCTGCAGTTCGCCTGAAATGAAGCAAAGATTGTATCATGCAGCTAGCAAGAAGTACTTGCTCTCATGAGCTGGCAGTTCTTCTTTAGTAGTTGCACTAAAATTGAGCAACATTAAGGTTGGCTGTCCTGCTCATGCAAGGTGCAACTATAATTTGCTTATCCTTTTGTGCAGTTCCACTAAAATAAAGTGCCATTGTGGTGACAGTGACGGCTCATCTTGTGAAGGCTAATAAAATGTTGCACGAGATTACCAACAAAGTTTGACGGAGATGTTGGAAACTCCAATCAACCTTTGTGCAGTTCAACCAAAATTGAGAGGCGTTGCCCACGTGACATTTTAGTTGAACTGCACAAGACACTCATTCCAAAAAAAGTGTTTTGTGCAGTTCACCAAAAGGTCACAATAGCAACGAGGTGAAATGGATATCCTTATCCGCACAAAAAAGATAGAAAGAAAATAGTTACTGGTCAATAACAAGATACAAAACATACACGAAATGAAAAGAAGCATCTTAATTATGTTCATGGCAATCACGCAAGAACAGTAGAAATTTTAAAACAGCAGCATTGCTTCATGTTACCAGAAGGATTACGATCAACAATGGCATTCGTCAAATATGGGATTACTTTAATGTTGGCATTGCTTGTTTACCAGATACAGTAGATCAACAGCAGCTAAAGAGTTGGTTTAAGGGCATGGGAGAGTGGGGACACCAGGACACTCAGCAGCATAAAGAAGCTACTTACTTATCATACTGGGAAAAATAGCAGGAGTACCATTTGTAACACAGTTTAATTGCATCGTATTAATGGAGGCATTAGATTAACAATAACATTGGTTAGACATGTCCTTACGGTAACAGTGTGATTGCTTCATTTTACATCCGCCCTTATATTAACAACTGCAAAAAGTTGGTATAAGGACATGCGACAATGGACGCATCAGCACAATGTACCTACAAGGAGGCATAAAGTGGTGATGCCGAGTTTGTTCATACTCTGTGAGGGCAGGAAATCTAATCATGGATACCTTTTACTATATGAGGGCAGCAAAATCTAATCCTGGACATACTCTGTTGACTTGTCCAGCAGCCGCCACTTTCTATCCTTTTTTCAACCAATAATAGATATGTTCCTTATCCAGTTTGTACTGCCTTTTCACTTTATTTACCTTTTCAACCAAGAGAGGGTATCCAGTCTCTACTACTTCCCCCCTGTTATTTCCTCTTTGAATCAAGTCCTAGATTCATGCTACAACTTTCACCCCTTCGTTGTTTGAACCAAGTCCTAGATTCGACTGCATGAAGTAACTTTACCTGTAATAATACTAGAAATTTTGGTGGCTTTGGAAGAGCTGATGGAAGTAAAAAAAGATCCACATGCAGACACGTGGGGAGCTGGGGCAGTAGAGCAGGGCCGCTTTCGAAGGAACTTATACCTGAGGGTCGTCGGGATGTGGCTAGGAGGCCGGCGGCAGGGCGGATCTGCCCACAATACGACAGGGAGGAAGAAGGGGTCGGAGGACCTCCCGAGCCAGCACTGTGTCAGAGAGAATGGCACGGGCAGAGGATCGGGACCTGCCGGTAGCTGTGGCTTACCTTCGTCGCCACCGATGACCACATGAACGATGCACCTAGTCGGGCCCCTACACACACCGGCCGAAGGGATCCGGCCGGATCTGTGACTAGCGGCCAGCAGAGAGAAAATGTCGCTACCGCTATGTTGTTTAGATCCGGAGAGGATGAGAGAATGAAGAGAGCAACCCTAGTAAAGCAAGCGCTCAGGCCCCTGTCTATATATATAGTGGAGTGATTATCTTTTTCTCTCCACAACAAGCGTTTCAATTTGTGTACGTGGCATTAAAGAAAAGAAACTCTCTACTTAACGTGACTGACTGCAATTTGCACTTTGTTCACTTGTGCTCCCCAGCCCTCCATTCATTGAACAACACCACGGGTGAATAAGCATACAGTACTATTTATATAGAACGAACAAGCTCGAACTATTTTGGCTTTGAGATACTGATGGTACAGTTTGACCACATTGCATCAATGGACTCAGTACTTTGAAGAAACCTATATGTATAAACACATGCACGGTTTACATTCCGAATCGCTAGCTAGAGCTTGAACTACATTGGTTTCCATGGCACAATTCATCGATACAAAATTATACTATGAGTATTTAAAAGTTGAGGGAGGGGCTTTTCCCAGGTAGTATGCGTGGCAGTTTTTGCGTAGCCGGTTTGAGAGAGGCGAGGAGGGTGAGGGAGTAGCGGATTCAAGTTACTGCTGGAAAGGTAGGGCTGTGCAATTTGACGGCTCGTTACTGCTGGAAAGATGGGGTCTTGTGATATGACTACTCACCATAGTCATTATTACTCCGACGTAGTTTCAAAAAAAATTACTCCGGCGCTACGACCGGGGTGATACCCCCCTTCCGTTCCCCACTCTAAATCTGGTGCATGACACGTTGACCCGGATACTGGCTGTCCCACATGTCGGCGAAGTAAGAAGGAGCAAAGAATCATGCGGTATATCTCTACTTCTCTACTTCTTATAAAAAACCGAGTTGGTGATGATGGTGTGCCTGCCATCTTGCAATATAGACCGTCCGATCTATATCTGACGGATAGAAATCAAACTATGGCAATTTTGCAAAAATATACCCGCACCTCTCTCCACGTTTGTAGATAAGGCCTTCCCTCGTTCATCCTTATCTCCCACAACCTCATTGTTGAGCAATTAAAAAATGAAGTCACTGGAACAGTCTGGCATGGTGGCCATGCCGGCACTGTCCATCCCCATGCCTCCGCCCAGTCCGACCACCAGTCACCACCACGCCCCACTCCTCCTCACCTTATCTCTCATCTTTCTCGAGATATCATTTTTTTGATGAAATTCTCGAGATACCATTTTTCCGATGAAATTCTCGAGATATCATTAGTTTTTACACATGGGATTACTCCTGCATGGGTCAATCACAACAGGTGTTCTGTAAAAAAATGCATCTTGATGTCCCATGCAATGCACGGGCATCTTGCTAGTATAGGCCATAGAAAACAATGTGGTGATATGGCCATAAAAAACAATGTACTACAGTCCAGTCTCTAGCACGTACAGTACTCCACCTCTTCCTCCTCCTCTCGGTTCATCGCCATCATACTTTTCCCATTCCTGTGTTTTCAGTATCTTGCGAATCAAAGAGGCCCTTAGACTGCTTTAGGTCCGTTCGTTTTTTATAAATGTGTTATGTCCAAAATTTAATGAACGTGCTCCGGTTTCTATGAAAATAATCAAGTTTGCATGTAGTAATTCATTTATTTATTTATTCTTCTGCGGGGGGTTTGCATGTAATTCGTCAGGTCTGAAATGTAAAGTACACTGGCATGGTTGCATATGCTCTGAGTCGTGCATGCACTACGACCCAGATGCTCTATGTCCCACGTGTCGGTGAAAGGAAGCACGTGGAAATAGCCTAGGAGTACGTATAAGAGGAAAATGCGTGAAAAAATATGTACTATGAAGCGTAGCTGCGGTTCAAAAAGGAGACCTAAAGTGATGATAGGTAGGTCGCACGCACCCACCTAGTGGTACTCATCATTTAGCACCCCACCTTAGTACCAATGCATTGGAAGAGGCCTCACTACTCCATCTGACAACAACATTCTTGCTACAGCTAGCTCTTCTCCCTCGTTTCTCTCTTCTAATTCTCACTCAGCCGACGGGCGGTGGGCGGGGTGGGGATTTGCCGATAGTCGGTTTGCTCAACTGCAGCCCCACCTGACAGTGAAAATGCTAAGACAACAAGCGTTCCCTTGCTTGAGCGGCGTGCTGGACAGACCGTGTGGGGGTGCGACGCGAACGCGGCAGTCTTTACCTTTATAACTTGTACATAGAAAATGACAAGCCAATGCGCGATGAGCGGCGGGCCGGAACGACAGTGTGGGGTGCGACGCGAACCGCACAGGCGTGCTGTAGTACTTGTTCCACTTTCTCGTTTTGAACTCGTGACATGTATTAAGCTCAGTTTTGAATATATAAGTTTGGTTGTCGCACCAATATATATACTCCCTCCATGTAGGTTGGGTCGCTGAAGTCAAAATTTGACACAAAACACGATGGTGACTAGTCTACCTCCGTCCTGGATTATTGCTCCCCATCGTAATTTGTGCCAAATTTTGACCATAAATTTGACAAACAAAAGGTTCATGCATTTCACCAAAATTATATCATTGAAAACTATGTTCAAATACAAATCAAACGATATAATTTTTGTTGACATGCACTAACATTTTGTCAGTTAAATCTTTCGTCAAAATTTATTACAAAAGGGACTAATAAACCAGGACCTAGGTAGTACACTAGGTCGAAGACAGTGATACTACATATAATTAACGCCAAATAAGAGTAAGGGATCAAACATGTCATTTACAAATGGAATAAAAATGCCATACACTAATAAAACATCAAGGCCACGAGGCGATGCAGTGTTGGTTATTGGAAGCGAGAAGAAAGATGCACCCATCGACGACCTCCTCCTCCTCGACTCATGGCGCCGGCCCACTAAACGGCGGCTAAGTAGCAACGGCTTTCGTGGCCAGGTCAACGTGCTTCTCAACAATGGCGTCCAAAGATTCCAGCCGGTGGAAGAAGGCCAATGTCTTTCTGTCCTTCCTAGCCTTGTAGTGGCCTATGTAGACGATTTCCTCAAAGGCGTGGATGTGTAGGTCGACGGTTTCTTGCATGGCGAGCCGCTGCGCGGCGAGCACGGCCTCGAGGTGCACATTCTTCATCGCGACCTCCGGCAGCTGCAGGGCCACCAGGGCTTGAAAGAGTTCGTCACCATGGAGGCCGATGAGGGTGGCAGGCAACAAGGAGCCTGGGCGCGTGGGCTGGAGCAGTACGGGAAGGTCGTCCGTGCGCTTCTTGACGGCGGTGAACTTGCGGATGGAGAGGACCATCATGTCGTCCATGCGAGAGGCGAAGCCGGCGTCGACGAGGGCTACGACGCTGGCAGTCGCCAGCACCGTCTGGAAACACTGCGTGGTGCAGGGCTGCAGGGCGGCGTCTTGGATGATCTGGCACAGCCTACTGCCGCTCGCGTCCATCGCCTCCATAGGTGCTTGTGGTTTTTTTCACTTGGTCTTGGATTGGAGTGAGCAGTGTTGCGCAGAGACTAGGAGTAGATGGATTGGAGTGGTGGGGCGCCTTTATATGAGAGTCCAAACTGCGTTGCATTACATCATGCTAGCTCCATTCTGCTTCTCCAATTAATTCCCTCTGCATGCTAATTGAGGATGCATCCATTGACCGTTCAACGTCTCAGGAACCGCTACCCTCTCCCTCCTTGGCATTCAAGCCGTATCAACGTAAATGCGGGTCAACAAGAGACTAGTCATTACTACATTATGCACCGCGACCAAGGCGGAGGGGAAAATGAGAGACCTTTTATATTTTTACTGCAGTACTACCATTGCATGCAATGAACTAACCGCAGCATGCCGTGCTAGGTAGTCTCAAGGCATTAAAAACATACACGGCCCACGTCTCTTATTGGTTGATTCCTTTATTCATGTCAAGAAACAAGAAACAAGGTCGAGTTAATCCACCACGCCTAAGTGTTTTGGTAATCGATCAACACAATAACCGTAAGATCTGCATCCGACGATGGCACCTATTTGACGCAAACAGCAATAGAAAAGAAATGCCACAAACCTGCGACACCACACCCCCCTCCCCTACACATAAGACTGGCACGCGAGCATACGCAACTCCCATGTTCGGGTTGCACTTGGCTCTTCGCCTATTCGAGAAGTCGAACAATGATATCATTTACGAGTGGAATAAAAATGCCATACACTAATAAAACATTAAGGCCCTTTGGCGATGTTGTGCTGGTTACAGGAGGCAAGAAGAAAGATGCATCCATCAACGACGTCCACCTCCTTGACTCAGGGCGCCGGCCCACCGGACGGCGGTCCACTGAATGGCGGCTAAGTAGCAGCGTCTTTCGTGGCCTGGTCGACGTGCATCTAAACAATGGCGTCCAAACATTCCAGCCGCTGGAAGAAGGCCAACATCTTTCTGTCCTCGCTGGCCTTCTAGTGGCCTAAGTAGACAATTTCCCCGTAGACATGGATGTGCAGGTCGACGGTTTCTTGCATGGCGAGGCGCTGTGCAGTGAGCGCAGCCTCGAGGTGCACATTCTTTGTCGCGACCTCTGGCAGCTGCAGGGCCACCGGTGCTTCAAAGAGTTCGTCACCTTGGAGGACGATGAGGGTGGCAGGCAACAAGGAGCCTAGGCGCCCAAGCTGGAGTAGTACGGCAAGGTCGTTCGCGCGCTTCTTGACGGCGGTGAACTTGCAGATGGAGCCGACCATCATCTCGCACATGCGAGAGGCGAAGCCGGCGTCGACGAGGGCTATGACGCCGGCGGTCGCCAGCACCGTCTGGAAATGCTGTGCAGTGCGGGGCCGCAGGCCGGCTTCTTGGACGATTTGGCACAGCCGACAGCCGCTCGCGTCCATTGACGCCATGGGTGCTTGTGGCTTCTGGTCACTTGGTCTTGGTCTTGGATTGGAGTGGGCAGTGTTGCGCAGAGACTAGGAGTAGATGGATTGGAGTGGTGGGGCACCTTTATATGAGAGTCCAAACTGCGTTGCATTCACATCGTGCTGGCTCCATTCTGCTCTCCAATTACTTACCTCTGCATCCTAATTGAATGCGGAGGCATCATTGACCGATCAACATTTCAGGAACCACTACCCTCACCCTCGTTGGCATTCAAGCCGTATCAACGTAAATGCGTGTCAAAAAGAGACTAGTCAGTATACTCAATATTGTGCATCGCGACCAAGGCGGAGAGGAAAATGAGAGAACTTAATACGTATTTATTTATGGTGTAGATTCACTCATTTTGCTCCATATGTACTCATTTACGGTGTTGTCACTTGTTGAAATCTCTAGAAAGACAAATATTTAGGAACAGAGGGAGTAGTCCCTCCTTTTCGGTTTACAGGGCTATACTATTAAGAGCAAGTACAATAGTGAGCTTATAGCCTGCTTACATGGCATTTTTGTCTATGTGGAGGAGAGAGACATAAAAAAATGCAAGAGCCTGGCTATATGCGTGCTCCAAGGCAGATGCAATAAATGTGAGGAAAGAGATAGAGAGAAGATGACAAAAAGTACTACTAATCTTATAGCCAACCTTATAGCTAAGCTTGTTGTATATAAGTGACTATACGTGTTGGCTATAAATGATATGGCAACATCTTATAGTCAGCAGTTGGCTGTATTATTAACCATGCTCTTACTTTTTTATGTCTCTCTCCTCCACATAGGCAAAGTTGCCATGTAAGCAGGCTATAAGCCCACTATTGTACTTGCTCTGAACTGACCGCTGCATGTTGTGCTAGGTACTATGTCCCACATCTTTTTTTCGCGGGTCTACATCCCACGTCTCTCATTGGTTGATTCCTATTCATGTCTAGAAACAAGAAACGTGGTAGGGTTTGTTTTGGGATTATTTGATTTTCGTAAGATGACTATTACTAGCAATCGCCACAATAACCATAAGATCTGCATCCGACGGTGGCACCTATTGGACGCAAACAGCAGCAGAAAAGAATTGCCACAAAACTGCCGCACCACGCCCCACCCCTACACATAAGACTTCCACGCGAGCGTTCGCAACTGCCATGTTCGGGTTGCGCTTGGCTCTTCGCCTCTTCGAGAAGACAAACAATGATGTTACTACTTCTACAGTATCGAATCAACTGCTGCATGTCCGTCCACCGCCTGCGGGAGGGATAGCTTGTTGTAGTAAGCAAAAGCCTCACCTCGTCTGCGAGCCACCGCGCACATGGGCGAGGGAGAGGGCGTACTAGTAGTAAAATCAAGCTTCTCCTCGTTGCACGAGTTGACGCGACACATCATAGCATTGGCTCCACATGCTTGCCTCTAAACTTGGCTAAAAGACCCGCAGTGTACAATATATTTGCTACAACTTCTAACATTTACCCCACCACAAATTAAAATATATATTCCTCTCTTGACCAGAGCAGCGTGCAAACTACAATAACCAGGATGACAGGTAGGGCCAGAAGATTATTTTAATCAAAAAATGCTTCGAGACGGCCTCATAGCATGGAGCCGACTCCAACAATTTTAAGCTTAGAGGCACGATACACGCTATCCTAGACTATGTTACTATACTACTACCTCCCCTACACATGAAACTGCCACACGAGCGTTCGGGTTGTACTTGGCTCTTCGCCTCTTCAGGAAGTCGAACAATGATGGTACTACTACATTGGAGTACTACTAGTATGCTTCTGGCCATCTGACACCGAATGAACTACTGCATGTCCACTGCGTGCGGGAGGGAGAGCGTGTAGCGAAAGCTTCTCCTAGTCCTGCGAGCCACCACGCTCATGGGCGAGGGAGAGGGCATTGTAATCAAACTTCTCCTTGTTGTACGAGTTGACGCGACATATCAAAGCAGTGCATTCGATATATTTCAATAATTTGCATTTACGGATGCATTAATTACAACGCATGCATGCATGCCGTGACTTTCCTTTTGATACTTGCATGTGTTGATTTAATGCACCTTGAAGTAGTATGAATATGTGATGGTAAAACTTTCTAATGCCCCAGCCCTAAAGCGAGAGATGGTGGTGCACGAGGAGGGCTAGATCATGCCGACGGAACAGGACTCGACGATGGAGCTCTCTATGGTCTCTACGGACCTCACCTTGCTCCACTGCCCCTTGTGCCACCGCCCCTTGAAGCCTTCGGTGTATGAGGTTCGAATACACCTTGTCCGTTCGGCTGATCGAGCAAGGTCCAGGTTTCTTGATTGATGTGTTGTTCGATTGATTTGTGCAGTGCAAGGGAGGGCACCTAGACTGCGCGGACTACTGCGGCGAGTGCCCCGAGAACCAGCAGCAGTGCCAGAAGTGCGAGCGCGATGGCGGCTTCGACGTGCGGAACACGGCGATGGACGCCGTCCTCTCCTCGGTGAGGGTGGAGTGCCCGCATGAAGGCTGTAGGCTCTATGTCACTTACCACAAGCTCGCCGATCACCAGAGCGTGTGTCCGCTCGCGCCCTGCAAATGCCTCGTGCCTGTCTGCGGCTACGAAGGCCCACCATCGGCGCTCCCCCACCACATCAGCACCGTGCATCCCATGCCCGTGCATAGGATCCAATATAGCAAGATGCTCCAGCTACAATTGCCAGTGTCGGAGCCGCAACTCTTGCTGTTCGCGGAGGAGGACGGCCGCGCGTTTTTCTTGTTCGGCGGCGTGCTCGACATCGGCGCCCCTATCGCCGTGTCGGTCGTCTGCATCAGAGCGGGGGCGTCCCCACCGCCGCACTACACGGCCAAGCTATGGGCGAAAGGCCCGCCGGGGGAGCCCAAAGGCAGGACCGACGCCGTCAAGGTGGAAATCGAGGTGACAAGTAGCAAGGATCCCAGCGCCGTCCGTGCAGGAGCTGACCTTCTTCACAGTTCCGCCCAAGCTGCTGGCCGGGGCTGGGTTGTCGAGGACGGTGTCCCTCCACATTCAGATTGACAAGCTCACCTCCTAAATGATTCTACAATGCCTTTTGTTTATCTTAGTAATATGCTAATATAGGGGTTAGCTCGGTCTACTTTATCTTAAGAGATGGTGGATTTTGGTGGCGATGCGGCAAGTACTTCGACATCAGATCAGCAGTTAGAGTAATTTCCAATAGTCGAACGGATATTTTGTGTCTGTTGCATATAAAGATCCTTTGGGTAAGCAGTATAAGCTGCTTAATATGCTTGTTTGTTGAGGAAGTGTTGCATACTTCTGCGAGTTGACGCGATACATCAAAGTAGTACTACTACTAGTAGTACTCACCCGACTGCGCACCAGGCAGACTAAGCTTGTGTCGTGTTGGTGCCGTGTGCGGCCTGCACATTAACCAAAACCTCGCGCCTCCAGCTTAGCCTCCGCGTTTTAAACTTCTCAATCTCAAGGCCAAGGAGCAACGGGAACCTATGATAGATCCAATCGAATGGTTGAGAACACTGCAATTCGTAGCTATAGATGTGTGTGAGAGAGAGGACGAGTGCGTGCATGCACCTCTTCCCTTTGTTTATAACATCCTAAACACAGAGTACAAGTGTATGTGGGTGGCATCGACCTAGGGAGCTAGAGATGGTGCATGCGAGAAGTCCCGAGAAACTAGGTGTGTGCGTGGGAAAGAGGGAGAGAGATGATATGTGTCGATGTAATTCGTGTGAACAAAAGACTAGAAAGAGAAGTACCGTGGCATATTACAAAACTGCTACACCGCGGTCGAGAACGCGTGCCCACGTTACGCCATCCGGGAATAGTGCTGCACTTCGAAACTAGAACCATCAATAATTTTTGAGCTTGCGTCTCATCACATTCCTAATTACTACCAGGGAGAGGTGAGCATGGAAGCGAAAGCACGAGAGATGTCCCACCTCGCCGCGAAAGCAGCCCACATGTCCCGTCGCACCGCCCTAGCAGCACAGAGGTCCCGCCGCGCCGCTGAAGCAGCACAGAGGTCTCGCCGCACCGTCGATGCAGCAGACTGGTCCGGCCGCGCCGCCAAAGCAGTAGAGATGTGCCGCCGCACCGTGAATGAAGTAGGGAGGTCCTGCCACGCTGCGGCGGCCTGGGAAAATGTCTTGCCGGCAGGCGAGGACTCTCACAGGCGCATTCGCGCTATGCTCGATGGCCTGATGGGTCGGATCTCCAGCTGGATGAAGCTGCAAGACGAGATGAATGCCTCGTTTGAAAATGCTACCGGTGTCATCTGGCGACTAGGGGAGGATAAGGCCAAGCTCCACACCGAGCGCGACCTGCTGAGGGCGAAGATCGCCGGAAGGGTGAAGCAGGCGGAGGAGACCGCTGCCTTGTTGAAGAGGACGGGCGTCATCATCAAAAAACTTATGGACAAGAATGCCATGCTCCGCATCAAGTGCGAAAGGCTGGTGGAGGAATCCGTGGATGCTGCCAAGCAGTGTATTGAGGACATGAAACTGATGAAAGATATCATCGCCGCTCGCCGCGAGAACTAGTCTCCGTGAACTGCAGCGCATCAAGAAAGTAGAGATCAGCAAGCCAGAGCGTTCTATGCGTCTTCCTTCTTCTTTTGCCCTTGTGTATTTCGGGCGTAGCCGCATGTGGCTTTTTTAATTATCTTCCTAAATATGCAAGACAATTATTATCCACTGTCATCGTCCTTATATATTCATCAGTCTTGCTATAAGTCGTAGTAGATGCTATATAGGTCCGTCGGATCTTACATCAAGATCCATGAAAAAATTTCTTTTCAGATTTTCTTTTTTCTCTCTCTTAAATCTCAGTCGAGTGAGACATAGCCACTCCATTAAACAGGGGCTCGGGCGCCATTAATGGAGACTTTGGGAGAGAGGTGGGCGTCAGATGGAGTTCAAAGGGCTCTCCTCCCGATAAGCATGCGCAGGGGTCTGATCGCATGCCTCCCGTACTCAAATAGCTACCCCGCACGGCGCCTCCTTGCCAATCAAAAAAGGGGATGCATGGTGGCACGTAAATGGTAAGTAGAACGCCCACGGTTTCAATAATACTTGTATTTCCGATTGTAACGTGACAACACTTGTTCCAAAATGACTTTGTTGATTGTTAATGTGTGTGCCTTCGCAAATCAGATAGCAAAATTATCACAGCATGTTGGTGCCATGTCATGACACCAAGCCAAGTTTCATGATTTTCATGCGTGTTTTGGATTTACAGGAATTAGAAAACCAAGTTTCTCAATTTTTTGGGCCGAGCCACGATGCCCAGATGTTTTAATTTCAGTCCCATTTCTTGCATGGGACCTAGAAATTCACCCGAGGCACACATGTGATTTTTCACCCAACTTTGATGCACTGGAGCATGTGCTTGTAGTTCAAATTTGAATTATGCACATTAAATGACCAGAAACTCAATTAATGTATAAAAAAGGCCAAACGAACCCGGAAAAATTCCAAAATTTAACACGGCACTCATATAGTTCTATGTTGCCTCTGTAAAGAAAATCAGGGGGCAGCGTATATCGTTTCACACACAAAGGTGAAACGTTCCCTCTCAGAACCACGAGCCTTCTTGAGAGAAGCTCCAGTTTGCAAGAAGCTTATACCAAAACTTGTTCCAATTCGACCAATTTTTTGACCACAGCATGTTAGTGCCATGACAAGACACCATGCCAAGTTTCATGATTTTCAGGTCAGTTTTGGATTTACAGGAATTTAAAAACCATGTTTCTCAATGTTCTCGGCCGAGCCACGACGCCCAAATATTTGAATTTCATTCCCATTTCTTGCAAGGGACCTAGAAATTCACCCAAGGATACACATGTGATTTTTCAACCATCTTTGGTGCACTGGAGCATGTGCTTGCAGTTCAAATTTGAATTATGCACATTAAATGACCAGAAACTCAATTAATGTACAAAAAGGCCAAACGAACCAGGAATAATTCCAAAATTTAACATGGCACTCATAGAGTTCTATGTTGCCTCTGTAAAGAAAATCAGGGGGGAGGCAGCGTATATCGTTTCGCACACAAAGGTGACACGTTCCCTCTCGGAACCATGAGGCTTCTTGAGAGAAGCTCCGGTTTGCAAGAAGCTTATACCAAAACTTGTTCCAATTCGGCCAAAAATTTTACCACAGCATGTTAGTGCCATGACATAACACCATGCCAAGTTTCATGATTTTCAGGCGAGTTTTGGATTTACAAGTATTTTAAAACCAAGTTTCTAAATGTTCTCGGCCGAGCCACAATGCCCAGATGTTTGAATTTCATTCCCATTTCTTGTATGGGACCTAGAAATTCACCCAAGGACAAACATGTGATTTTTCAACCAACTTTGGTGCACTGGAGCATGTGCTTGCAGTTCAAATTTGAATTATGCACATTAAATGATCAGAAACTCAATTAATGTATAAAAAAGGCCAAACGAACCCGGAATAATTCCAAAATTTAATAGGGCACTCATATAGTTCTATGTTGCCTCTGTAAAAAAAATCAGGGGGAGGCAGCGTATATCGTTTCGCACAAAAAAGTGACACGTTCCCTCTCGGAACCATGAGGCTTCTTGAGTGAAGCTCCGGTTAGCAAGAAGCTTATACCAAAACTTGTTCCAATTCGGCCAAAAAAATTACCACAACATGTTAGTGCCTTGACATAACACCATGCCAAGTTTCATGATTTTCAGGCGAGTTTTGGATTTACAGGAATTTAAAAACCAAGTTTCTAAATGTTCTCGGCCGAGCCACGACGCCCAGATGTTTGAATTTCATTCTCATTTCTTGCATGGGACCTAGAAATTCATCCAAAGACACACATGTGATTTTTCAACTAACTTTGGTGCACTGGAGCATGTGCTTGCAGTTCAAATTTGAATTATGCATATTAAATGACCAGAAACTCAATTAATGTATAAAAAAGGCCAAACGAACCTGGAATAATTCCAAATTTTAACACGGCACTCATATAGTTCTATGGTGACATGTTCCCTCTCTGAACCACGAGGCTTCTCGAGAGAAGCTCCGGTTTGCAAGAAGCTTATACCAAAACTTGTCCCAATTTGGCCAAATTTTATACATATGAAAACAGGGTTTAGATTATCCCGGACATCTCGCTACCTAGACCAATGTACTGTGATATGAATTCAACATAAAATGGATACAAATATTTGAATTGGAGATCGTATGGCACATGTAGTTCATATTTAAATATGATTACTACTATATGCATGTTTTCTGTTATCAAGATAATATTTAAATGATAGTATAACTTGACAACAATCGTATTCAGATAAGGAAAATTGATTTAAATTTAGTCCATATGGTAGACGACAATATATATATTCATAGGGTGGAGTAAAATGTTCATATAAGATGGAAGATCAAATTGTAGGACTACGTCCATTGTAGACCGCAAGATCACCTAACGATAAATTCGAATTCAACATAACGTGGATTCAAAAATTGAAATTCGAGATCCTGGCATTGGTAATCATATAAAAAGGGACATGACTCTTTCTTGTGGTGGGAATTGATTTGTTTTTGTTGTTGTTGAGGGAAGTGCGAATTGATTTGGTACTATACATGCTAATCTTGTTCTCCCGATTTTTTAAATATTTTTCTTGTAGTTTTTCAATGGCATTTATAGTAATATAGTAAAAGGGGACATGACTCTCTTGTGTCTTGTATGAATTGTCTTTTTTTGTACACGCTAAGTTTGTTCTGCCAAACATGGAATCCGCGCCTTGTTATCCCAAAATTTTCAAGCTCGAGTATTTTTTGTCTCTTCTGCTGTGAAACTCCCGCCTCTTCAACCCGTGCCGCGTTATCCCGAAATTTCAACGCGTGCAAAAACTCCCTCCTCATTCGAAATCAGTCCCGCAGCCCAGACACGCGACATCCCCCTTCTACCCCTTAGCCGGAAGTGCCGCCTCGACGTCGCGTGGTCAAAATCGGTGGGGGTTCGTTCGTAACTTACCCCACATTTCGGACAAGCGCGTCCCTAAGCCATGGCTCCCCCTACCTTCCCATTCGTACCCAACCATTCGTATACCAAGGCCGCCAAAAACCGCGAAACCCCACGCTCCTCCGTCGGCCTCCCGACCGCCGCCCAGCCGGAGCCTTTTCCCCGACGACGTCGTCCCCAGCAACAGCTCGATGTCCCTCATCCACCGCATCAGATGAGGATTCGTTGTCGATCTCGTCGTCCCGCCGGATCAGCCGCCCCGTGCTCCACCTCCAAGGAGCTGCCCCGATGTTCGCCTCGTCTATCGCGCCACCTCCATCCCCACAGCATCGTCTTGACCTGCCCCACCGGAACCGCAGCACCCTCACCAATTCCTCCGATGAAGCCGAGGCCTACTCGGCGCCACCAAGGAGGTTCTGCACTCACCGCTGCATTTTATCTTTTATTCGATCTCATGGGGCTGCTGGTGCTCGATACCGAGCAGCCGTGGCGGGTCTCCATCGACAGCGTCGTCATGGGCCACTTCCTCCACAGCTTCTCTCCCCCATGTCGTTGCTTCCTCGGCTGCAACTTCCACACCAGCACTAGCTACTGCTGCTCTGGCTGTCGCTCATGCTGCTGCTGCTACTCCGGCTCCCGCTCACACTGCAGCTATGCTCCGGCTCTCGTTCGCATTGCGGCTCTACTCTTGCTGTCGGTCGCACTGCTGCACTGCTCTTGCTTTCGTTCGCGCTATTGCTTTGCCCTACTCTTGCCGTCGGTCGCGCTGCTGCTCCGCTCTTGCTCTCGTTCATGCTGCTGCTCCACTCTTACACCCGTTCGTGCTGCTGCTCCGCTCTTGCTCTCGTTCCTGCTACTGCTTTGCTCTGCTCTTGCTCTCACTCGCGCAGCTGCTTTAGCACTCGCTCGCGGTGCTGCTGCATGAGCTGCTCTCTGCTAGTGCGTTCCCTGCTCGAGCGACTGCTGATTTAGATCATTGCTTCTCTGCTACCAGTGCTCGAACGCCCTAAACTTCTATTGCAGTGCTCTGCTACTAGTTCAATCAGTTTTGTCAGTAAAATTCAGTTTCGACAGTAAAATTCAGTTTCGACTGTAAAGTTCAGTTTCTTCAGTTAAGTTCAGAGTCAACAGTATTTATAGCATCTGTTGGAGCGGCCGCGGCGCGGCTGATGCATTTTACATCTAGCAATTTTTGGTGATATATTTTACATCATCTATTGCACATGCTATTGACTCCCACTTCAGATTAACGTTGTCTATCTTATCCGGCTTCAGCCTCGCCGTCGTACACCTCACCGGAGCTGCCCCAACAACGGAACCGTCCATCACAGTGGAGCAATACCCTCGGTGCCGTCTCCAGAGGCCTTAGATCTTCTTCCTCGCCTCCGACAGTCACACCAGCATCACCATCCTCCACGTCCAACCCAATGATGCTGAGGTCGACAAGGCTATGCCAAAGAGGTTGTACACTCATCACATCACTTTGTTACTCTACATTCATGTCGATCCCTCAGGGATCATTTGGTTCAAAGCAGATGCAAATCTAGAAAGAAATGAATCATGGTCACAAAGTTAACAGGGAGAAAACTAAATGATCTTTTGAACCACAATTTGAATCGGTTTAGCAAGATAGCCATTATATGATATTCATGTGGACCAAATCTAAGCTCACAAAATATTTTGAGGGCAGGCTTCAACCTGTTGAAGACTGCCTAATAGAATCGCCACTGGTTCAACGAAAAAGTGAAGGAAAACATAGGAATTGGAAACTTTACTATGGTACTACTATTCGTGCATTTCGTTAGAAGGAATGGAGCAAAGCAAAACTGGAGGATTTTTTTCCTTTGGGGTCTCTTTCAAAGAATAAACGTAGGAATTTTAATATCCACTTGGACGTCATTTTCAAATTAATATGCATGAAGAACAGGACTAAGTGCATTACCGGCATAATAAGATTCTTATTTTACATTTTCATGTGGTTTGACTTTAATTTGACCATGTTTCTCCATTCATGTGTTCTTCCAATTCATGTGAACCAAACACCGAGGTTGACAGAAATCCTATGATTGCAAATGCCCTGTTTTGCACGTGCATTCCTATCCTATTCCTGTGTTTTTCCTGTCCCTGCATTTTTAGAATCCTCCAATTCTAAGGAGCCCTTACAGATTTACTTCATTTTCAGATAGGTGTCAAAGAAAACTCTGTGTGTTTTGTCCCACTCTTGCCGTGCCGTCATCCACCCCACCTGAGGTGCACCATCGACGGAAGCGTGCACGGCAGCAAAGATTCCCCCTGCAGACCTTCTTTTGCTGCCTCAGATCATCTTCCCCGTTGCCGGCAGCCACGCCAACTGCATTACCATCATCGACTGAGCAGATGAACCTAAGGACTACATAGTTCCGGAAGAGAGGTCGCACTCTTTCGTGTCTGCTTATGTTATACATCGGTTATTATTACCTGCTACTTTATCGTCCTGTTGACCTCTTAGACTCCGAGTCAGGTCCAAACAAATGTTCCAACTTGAGTTTTAAAATGCCCGTTGGGCACATATCGAGGCAGCAATGAATAGTATCTATCTACTATATGGTTCATCAGGGGTCTTCTATGTGGTTCATGTTCGGTGGACAACAAACAGTAGATGAGCCATCGTCTATCTTTTTGAACTGAAGCTATCATCTGCCTTCTATCATTAGTTTTGGATCTATCCACTCGTTTGCTACCATCAGTCTTGATTTCTGCATGCACCCCTTAGGCCTTACATAATCTAACTATGTTTTTATTATTATGTATGTCAGTTATTGTACACAATCGTACTGAACATGTAGAGAAAAAGAGAAGACCGTTGCGTGGGAATATAATGTCATGCAGACGCCGCTCCATGCTGGGCGAAGTGGGGGCCCCCCTCCCCCCATTCCAGATTGTATTCTAGAGGAAGATAACTATTCAGAGGGGAATTCAGAGGGAGTTGACCACTCCTATTTACTGTTGGAATTATGCCCTAGAGGCAATAATAAAGTGGTTATTATTATATTTCCTTGTTCATGATAATTGTCTATTGTTCATGCTATAATTGTGTTATCCGGAAATCGTAATACATGTGTGAATACATAGACCACAACATGTCCCTAGTAAGCCTCTAGTTGACTAGCTCGTTGATCAATAGATGGTTATGGTTTCCTGACCATGGACATTAGATGTCGTTGATAACGGGATCACATCATTAGGAGAATGATGTGATGGACAAGACCCAATCCTAAGCATAGCACTAGATCGTGTAGTTCGTCTGCTAAAGCTTTTCTAATTTCAAGTATCATTTCCTTAGACCATGAGATTGTGCAACTCCCAGATACCGTAGGAATGCTTTGGGTGTATCAAACGTCACAACGTAACTGGGTCACCATAAAGGTGCACTACAGGTATCTCCGAAAGTGTCTGTTGGGTTGGCACGAATCGAGACTGGGATTTGTCACTCCGTGTGACGGAGAGGTATCTCTGGGCCCACTCGGTAATGCATCATCATAATGAGCTCAATGTGACTAAAGAGTTAGCCACAGGATCATGCATTACGGAATGAGTAAAGAGACTTGCCGGTAACGAGATTGAACAAGGTATAGGGATACTGACGATCGAATCTCGGGCAAGTATCATACCGGTAGACAAAGGGAATTGTATACGGGATTGATTGAATCCTCGACATCGTGGTTCATCCGATGAGATCATCGTGAAACATGTGGGAGCCAACATGGGTATCCAGATCCCGCTGTTGGTTATTGGCCGGAGAGATGTCTCGGTCATGTCTGCATGGTTCCCGAACCCGTAGGGTCTACACACTTAAGGTTCGGTGACGCTAGGGTTGTTATGGGAAATAGTATGTGGTTACCGAATGTTGTTCGGAGTCCCGGATGAGATCCCGGACATCATGAGGAGTTCCGGAATGGTCCGGAGGTGAAGAATTATATATGGGAAGTCCAGTTTCAGTCACCGGAATGGTTTCGGGGGTTATCGGTATTGTACCGGGACCACCAGAAGGTGTCCGGGGGTCCACCGGGTGGGGCCACCTGCCCCGGTGGGCCAAGTGGGCTGAGCAAGGGAGGGAACCAGCCCCTGGTGGGCTGGTGCGCCCCCCCAAGGGGCCCAAGGCGCCTAGGGTTGGAAACCCTAGGGGGTGGGGGCGCCTCCCACCTGGCTTGGGGGGTAAGTTTCCCCCTGGCCGCCGCCCCTCCCCTTAGATGGGATCTAAGGGGGCCGGCCCCCTCTCCCCTTCTCCCTATAAATAGAGGGGGGGTGGGAGGGCAGCAGCACCTGATCCCTGGCGCAGCCCTCCCCCTCTCCAACACCTCCTCCTCCTCCGTTGAGCTTGGCGAAGCCCTGCCGGAGAACTGCAAAGTTCCACCACCACGCCGTCGTGCTGCTGGAGCTGTCTTCCTCAACCTCTCCCTCCTCCTTGCTGGATCAAGGCACGGGAGACGTCACCGGGCTGCACATGTGTTGAACGTGGAGGCACCGTTGTTCGGTGCTTAGATCGGAATCGACCGCGATCTGAATCGCTGCGTGTACGACTCCTCCAACCGCGTTCTTGCAACGCTTCCGCATCGCGATCTTCAAGGGTATGAAGATGCACTCCTCTCTCTCTCGTTGCTAGTCTCTCCATAGATTGATCTTGGTGATGCATAGGAAATTTTTTGATTTACTACTACGTTCCCCTACAGTGGCATCATGAGCTAGGTCTATGCGTAGTTTCTTGCACGAGTAGAACACAAGTTGTTGTGGGCTTCGATTTTGTCAATTTTCTTGCCATTACTAGTCTTATCTTGATTCGGCGGCATCGTGGGATGAAGCGGCCCGGACCGACCTTACACGTATGCTTACGTGAGACAGGTTCCACCGACTGAAATGCACTAGTTGCATAAGGTGGCTAGCGGGTGTCTGTCTCTCCCACTTTAGTCGGATTGGATTCGATGAAAAGGGTCCTTATGAAGGGTAAATAGAAATTGGCATATCACATTGTGGTTGTGGCGTAGGTAAGAAACGTTCTTGCTAGAAACCTATAGCAGCCACGTAAAAATTTTTGCAACAACAATTAGAGGACGTCTAACTTGTTCTTGCAGCATATGTCGTGTGATGTGATATGGCCAAAAGGATGTGATGAATGATATATGTGATGTATGAGATTGATCATGTTCTTGTAATAGGAATCACGACTTGCATGTCGATGAGTATGACAACCGGCAGGAGCCATAGGAGTTGTCTTAATTTATTGTATGACCTGTGTGTCAATAAAAAACGCCATGTAATTACTTTACTTTATTGCTAACCGTTAGCCATAGTAGTAGAAGTAATAGTTGGCGAGGTAACTTCATGAAGACACGATGATGGAGATCATGGTGTCATGCCGGTGACGATGATGATCATGGTGCCCCGAAGATGGAGATCAAAAGGAGCAAAATGATATTGGCCATATCATGTCACTATTTGATTGCATGTGATGTTTATCATCTTTTTACATCTTATTTGCTTAGAACGACGGTAGCATAAATAAGATGATCCCTCGCTAAAATTTCAAGAAAGTGTTCCCCCTAACTGTGCACTGTTGCGAAGGTTCGTTGTTTCGAAGCACCACATGATGATCGGGTGTGATAGATTCTAATGTTCGAATACAACGGGTGTAAGCCAGATTTACACATGCAAAACACTTAGGTTGACTTAACGAGCCTAGCATGTACAGACATGGCCTCGGAACACGGAAGACCGAAAGGTCGAACATGAGTCGTATAGAAGATACGATCAACATGGAGATGTTCACCATTGATGACTAGTCCGTCTCACGTGATGATCGGACACGACCTAGTCGATTCGGATCATGTATCACTTAGATGACTAGAGGGATGTCTATCTGAGTGGGAGTTCATTGAATAATTTGATTAGATGAACTTAATTATCATGAACTTAGTCTAAAATCTTTACAATATGTCTTGTAGATCAAATGGCCCACGCTAATGTTGCCCTCAACTTCAACGCGTTCCTAGAGAAAACCAAGCTGAAAGACGATGGTAGCAACTACACGGACTGGGTCCGTAACCTGAGGATCATCCTCATAGCTGCCAAGAAAGCTTATGTCCTTGAAGCACGCTAGGTGACGCACCTGTTTTCCCAGCAACTCAAGACGTTATGAACGCCTGGCAGTCGCGTAGTGATGATTACACCCTGGTTCAGTGCGGCATGCTTTACAGCTTAGAACCGGGGCTCCAAAAGCGTTTTGAGCAACACAGAGCATATGAGATGTTCCAAGAGCTGAAAATGGTTTTCCAAGCTCATTCCCAGGTCGAGAGATATGAAGTCTCCGACAAGTTCTATAGTTGTAAGATGGAGGAGAATAGTTCTGTCAGCGAGCATATACTCAAAATGTCTGGGTTGCACAACCGCTTGTCTCAGCTGGGAGTTAATCTCCCGGATGACGCGGTCATTGACAGAATCCTTCAGTCGCTTCCACCTAGCTACAAGAGCTTTGTGATGAACTTCAATATGCAGGGGATGGAGAAAACCATTCCTGAGATATATTCAATGCTGAAATCAGCGGAGGTGGAGATCAAAAAGGAACATCAAGTGTTGATGGTGAATAAAACCACTAAGTTCAAGAAAGGCAAGGGTAAAAAGAACTTCAAGAAGGACGGCAAGGGAGTTGCCACGCCCGGTAAGCAAGCTACCGGGAAGAAGCCAAAGAATGGACCCAAACCTGAGACTAAATGCTTTTATTGTAAGGGAAACGGTCACTGGAAGCGGAACTGCCCCAAGTACTTAGCGGATAAGAAGGCCGGCAATACCAAAGGTATATGTGATATACATGTTATTGATGTGTACCTTACCAGTGCTCGTAGTAGCTCCTGGGTATTTGATACCGGTGCGGTTGCTCATATTTGTAACTCAAAATAGGAGCTGCGGAATAAGCGGAGACTGGCGAAGGACGAGGTGACGATGCGCGTCGGGAATGGTTCCAAGGTCGATGTGATCGCCGTCGGCACGCTACCTCTTCATCTGCCTACGGGATTAGTTTTAAACCTCAATAATTGTTATTTAGTACCAGCTTTGAGCATGAACATTGTATCAGGATCTCGTTTGATGCGAGATGGCTACTCATTTAAATCCGAGAATAATGGTTGTTCTATTTATATGAGAGATATGTTTTATGGTCATGCCCCGCTGGTCAATGGTTTTTTTTTATTGAATCTCGAACGTGATGTTACACATATTCATAGTGTGAATGCCAAAAGATGTAAGGTTTATAATGATAGTCCCACATACTTGTGGCACTGCCGCCTTGGTCACATTGGTGCCAAACGCATGAAGAAACTCCATGCAGATGGACTTTTGGAGTCTCTTGATTATGAATCATTTGACACGTGCGAACCATGCCTCATGGGAAAAATGACCAAGACTCCGTTCTCCGGGACAATGGAGCGAGCAACCAACTTATTGGAAATCATACATACTGATGTGTGCGGTCCAATGAGCGTTGAGGCTCGCGGTGGTTATCGTTATGTTCTCACCCTCACTGATGACTTAAGTAGATATGGGTATGTCTACTTAATGAAACACAAGTCTGAGACCTTCGAAAAGTTCAAGGAATTTGAGTGTGAGGTAGAGAATCAACATGACAGGAAAATAAAGTTCTTACGATCAGATCGTGGAGGGGAATATTTGAGTCATGAGTTTGGCACGCACTTAAGGAAATGTGGAATTGTTTCACAACTCACGCCGCCTGGAACACCTCAGCGTAATGGTGTGTCCGAATGTCGTAATCGCACTCTATTGGATATGGTGCGATCTATGATGTCTCTTACCGATCTACCGCTATCATTTTGGGGTTATGCTTTAGAGACTGCCGCATTCACTTTGAATAGGGCTCCGTCGAAATCCGTTGAGACGACACCGTATGAATTATGGTTTTGGGAAGAAACCTAAGCTGTCGTTTCTGAAAGTTTGGGGATGTGATGCTTATGTCAAGAAACTTCAACCTGAAAAGCTCGAACCCAAATCGAAAAAATGCGTCTTCATAGGATACCCTAAGGAAACTATTGGGTATACCTTCTACCTCAGATCCGAAGGCAAGATCTTTGTTGCCAAGAATGGATCCTTTCTAGAGAAAGAGTTTCTCTCGAAAGAAGTAAGTGGGAGGAAAGTAGAACTTGATGAGGTAACCCCTCTTGAACCGGAGAGTAGCGCAGCTCTGGAAGATGTTTCTGTGGTGCCTGCACCGACTAGAGAGGAAGTTAATGATGATGATCATGAAACTTCGGATCAAGTTGCTACTGAACTTCGTAGGTCCACGAGGACACGTTCCGCACCAGAGTGGTACGGCAACCCTGTCCTGGAAGTCATGTTGTTAGACAACGGTGAACCTTCGAACTATGAAGAAGCGATGGCGGGCCCGGATTCCAACAAATGGCTAGAAGCCATGAAATCCGAGATAGGATCCATGTATGAAAACGAAGTATGGACTTTGACAGACTTGCCCGATGATCGGCAAGCCATAGAGAACAAATGGATCTTTAAGAAGAAGACAGACGCGGATGGTAATGTGACCATCTATAAGGCTCAACTTGTCACTAAGGGTTATCGCCAAGTTCAAGGGGTTGACTACGATGAGACCTTCTCACCCGTAGCGAAGCTGAAGTCTGTCCGAATCATGTTAGCAATTGCCGCATTCTATGATTATGAAATATGGCAAATGGACGTCAAAACGGCATTCGTTAATGGTTTCCTTAAGGAAGAGTTGTATATGATGCAGCCGGAAGGTTTTGTCGATCCTAATAATGCTGACAAGGTATGCAAGCTCCAGCACTCAATCTATGGGCTGGTGCAAGCATCTCGGAGTTGGAACATTCGCTTTGATGAGATGATCAAAGCGTTTGGGTTTACACAGACTTATGGAGAAGCCTGTGTTTACAAGAAAGTGAGTGGGAGCTCTGTAGCATTTCTCATATTATATGTAGATGACATACTATTAATGGGAAATGATATAGAATTCTTGGAAAGCATAAAGGCCTACTTGAATAAGTGTTTTTCAATGAAGGACCTTGGAGAAGCTGCTTACATATTAGGCATCAAGATCTATAGAGATAGATCGAGACGCCTCATTGGTCTTTCGCAAAGCACATACCTTGACAAGATATTGAAGAAGTTCAATATGGATCAGTCCAAGAAGGGGTTCTTGCCTGTATTACAAGGTGTGAGATTGAGCACGGCTCAATGCCCGACCTCGGCAGAAGATAGAGAAAAGATGAGTGTCACCCCCTATGCCTTAGCCATAGGGTCTATTATGTATGCCATGCTGTGTACCAGACCTGATGTGAACCTCGCCGTAAGTTTGGTAGGAAGGTACCAAAGTAATCCCGGCATGGAACACTGGACAGCGATCAAGGACATCCTGAAGTACCTGAAAAGGACTAAGGATATGTTTCTCGTTTATGGAGGTGACGAAGAGCTCATCGTTAAGGGTTACGTCGATGCTAGCTTCGACATAGATCTGGATGACTCTAAGTCACAAACCGGATACGTGTATATTTTGAATGGTGGGGCAGTCAGCTAGTGCAGTTGCAAGCAAAGCGTCATGGCGGGATCTACATGTGAAGCGGAATACATAGCAGCCTCGGAGGCAGCACAGGAAGCAGTCTGGATGAAGGAGTTCATCACCGACCTAGGAGTTATTTCCAATGCGTCGGGCCCAATGACTCTCTTCTGTGACAACACTGGAGCTATTGCACTTGCCAAGGAGCCCAGGTTTCACAAGAAGACCAGGCATATCAAGCGTCGCTTCAACTCCATTCGTGAACATGTTCAAGATGGAGACATAGATATTTGTAAAGTGCATACGGATCTGAATGTCGCAGATCCGTTGACTAAACCTCTTCCACGAGCAAAACATGATCAACACCAGAACTCTATGGGTGTTCGGTTCATCACAATGTAACTAGATTATTGACTCTAGTGCAAGTGGGAGACTGTTGGAAATATGCCCTAGAGGCAATAATAAAGTGGTTATTATTATATTTCCTTGTTCATGATAATTGTCTATTGTTCATGCTATAATTGTGTTATCCGGAAATCGTAATACATGTGTGAATACATAGACCACAACATGTCCCTAGTAAGCCTCTAGTTGATCAATAGATGGTTATGGTTTCCTGACCATGGACATTAGATGTCGTTGATAACGGGATCACATCATTAGGAGAATGATGTGATGGACAAGACCCAATCCTAAGCATAGCACTAGATCATGTAGTTCGTCTGCTAAAGCTTTTCTAATGTCAAGTATCATTTCCTTAGACCATGAGATTGTGCAACTCCCGGATACCGTAGGAATGCTTTGGGTGTATCAAATGTCACAACGTAACTGAGTGACCATAAAGGTGCACTACAGGTATCTCCGAAAGTGTCTGTTGGGTTGGCACGAATCGAGACTGGGATTTGTCACTCCGTGTGACGGAGAGGTATCTCTGGGCCCACTCGGTAATGCATCATCATAATGAGCTCAATGTGACTAAAGAGTTAGCCACAGGATCATGCGTTACGGAACGAGTAAAGAGACTTGCCGGTAACGAGATTGAACAAGGTATAGGGATACTGACGATCGAATCTCGGGCAAGTATCATACCGGTAGACAAAGGGAATTGTATACGGGATTGATTGAATCCTCGACATCGTGGTTCATCCGATGAGATCATCGTGAAACATGTGGGAGCCAACATGGGTATCCAGATCCCGCTGTTGGTTATTGGCCGGAGAGATGTCTCGGTCATGTCTGCATGGTTCCCGAACCCGTAGGGTCTACACACTTAAGGTTCGGTGACGTTAGGGTTGTTATGGGAAATAGTATGTGGTTACCGAATGTTGTTAGGAGTCCTAGATGAGATCCCAGACGTCACGAGGAGTTCCGGAATGGTCCGGAGGTGAAGAATTATATATGGGAAGTCCAGTTTCAGTCACCGGAATGGTTTCGGGGGTTATCGGTATTGTACCGGGACCACCGGAAGGTGTCCGGGGGTCCACCGGGTGGGGCCACCTGCCCCGGTGGGCCAAGTGGGCTGAGCAAGGGAGGGAACCAGCCCCTGGTGGGCTGGTGCGCCCCCCCAAGGCGCCCAAGGCGCCTAGGGTTGGAAACCCTAGGGGGTGGGGGCGCCTCCCACCTGGCTTGGGGGGTAAGTTTCCCCCTGGCCGCCGCCCCTCCCCTTAGATGGGATCTAAGGGGGCTGGCCCCCTCTCCCCTTCTCCCTATAAATAGAGGGGGGTGGGAGGGCAGCAGCACCTGATCCCTGGCGCAGCCCTCCCCCTCTCCAACACCTCCTCCTCCTCCGTTGAGCTTGGCGAAGCCTTGCCGGAGAACTGCAAAGTTCCACCACCACGCCGTCGTGCTGCTGGAGCTGTCTTCCTCAACCTCTCCCTCCTCCTTGCTGGATCAAGGCGCGGGAGACGTCACCGGGCTGCACGTGTGTTGAACACGGAGGCACCGTTGTTCGGTGCTTAGATCGGAATCGACCGCGATCTGAATCGCTGCGTGTACGACTCCTCCAACCGCGTTCTTGCAACGCTTCCGCATCACGATCTTCAAGGGTATGAAGATGCACTCCTCTCTCTCTCGTTGCTAGTCTCTCCATAGATTGATCTTGGTGATGCGTAGGAAATTTTTTGATTTACTACTACGTTCCCCTACATTTACCCCCTGAGGTGTTTGCTCTAACCTGGCATGCTGATGTTGGTCATATCATGCATATGGCGCCTCGCAATGCTTACTTTATTCATCTTATATGTCATCAGCTTAGTTTAGATTTGCTTTGTGTGAATGCCACCTGTTTGGTTTCTATATCATACTCCCTCCGTTCGTAAATATTTGTCTTTTTAGAGATTTCAACAAGTGACTACATACGGAGCAAAATGAGTGAATCTACACTCTAAAATATGTCTATATACATCTGTATGTGGTAGTCCATTTGAAATCTCTAAAAAGATAAATATTTAGGAACAGAGGGAGTATATGTGAATTATGCAATGCCATCTTCTTTAGCCAGGCATCATATACGTGAATCATGCAATGCCATCCTGTTTATCCAGTCATCGTATATGTGAATTGTATCGTGCCATACTATTTTTTTATAATGTATTCCATTTGTCAACAACGTTTGTACATTCATCTACTCTTCCTGTGCATCAGCCATTTGAGTCAGTGATGGGAATATCTGGAGTGAAAACAAGGTCTTCTGAGCAGTCAGTGCTACCTGTCGATGCAGATTTCTTGCTGGTTACAGATAGCTCCTCAGAGGCAGATTCAGAGATAGATGACCAGTCATATTCCCCCCCCTGAGGTTTATGCTCTAACTTGGCGGGGTTATATTGCTCATATCATGCATATGGTGTCTTGCATTGCCATGACATCTGCTTAGATTAGACATGCTTTGTGTGAATGCCTCCTGTTTGCTTTCTATAACAGATATGTGAATTATGCAATGCCATGTTTTTTAGCCAGTTATCATATATGCTAATTATGCACCGCATCATATAAGTGAATTATCTCATGCCATCATTTTTTTTCATTGCGTATTCCATTTGTCGACAATCTGTGTATATTGAACTACTCTTCATGTGTATCAGCCATTTGAGCCGGTCATGGAAAAATCTGGAGTGAAAACAAGGTCTTCAGAGCAGGAAATGGTACCTGTTGAAGCATATATCTCGATGGTTACAGATAGCTCCTCAGGTGTATGCTTTAACTTACAATGTTCTAGTTCTATATCCCACCTGAGGCGGATTCAGAGACAGATGACTAGTTCTATATCCCACCTGAGGTGTATGCTTTAACTTACAATGTTTATATTTCTCATATCATGCATATGGTATCTTGCTTTGCTTAGTTTAGACATCATATACACAATATTCAAAGCCATCTGCTTAGTTTAGAGATCATACATGCGAGTGCCAGCTGCTTAGTATATGAATCAATTATGTGAATTATATCATGCCATCCTGTATACTTAGACAACATGTATGTGAAATAATTCATCCCAACCTATTTTAGAAAGACGTCATATATAGTTTTGTCATGTCATCCTGTTTAGATACTCATCATATGTTTAATTATGCCATTATATCATGTTTAGTTTTCCATCATATATCTAAAACTGTGTCATGCTATCCTGTTTAGTTTGCCATCATATATGTGAAATTGTGTCATGCTGTCCTGTTTGGTTAGACAACATATATGTGAATTACCACATCTGTCTATGATACAATGTCTGTACATTCAATTTCTTTTCTTGTTTATCAGCCATTTGAATTGGAGGGGGTGATGGCAGTATCTAAGGGAGTAAAAACCCGTTCTTCACAAAAGACGGTGCTACTTGTCTATGCAGATAGAACCATGATTGTACTGGCCCTTGAACTAGCCCCACCACACATAATCGAGACTCTTCCAGATTGTACACTTACACCGTTGGACAGAGAACCAACTACACACCATCTAACCCCAACCCCAGCAGATGGTAACCCACTTCTAGGTGACACAGCACCATGTCCACCACAGAGTACCCCCACATGAGCAGTTTGTAAAGCAACTGCAGTGCCCAAAGCACGAAGACCACCACAGCGAACCCAAGCTCCACGTTTAAAGCAGAAGAGCAACTATTCTCAGGTCAGATTCTGTAGCTATGGTCCATACTCCTTTGCTCTTGCATCACTGTATTTACACATACCAACTAATTTCGAATTTGAAGGATCCAATTGAAACTCCAATGGTGCAACAGGTATGTTTTAAACCTATTTCTTCAACTGGATTGCTGTTCTAACTTCTTGCTCTATGTTGATTTCAGTTTCAGTTGTATAAACAGTTATGTTCTCATGTCATGCACGTTACAAGTGTTGTTAGTGTTGTGTAGTTTCCCACACTTATATTCTGTCTATGCTGCTTTGTCTTAAATAGATATGATCTGAATTGTGTCTCTATCTTCATTTGGCAACATAAACTAGGATGATATAGACAATACAGTGACCATAGTACATAGATATATGTTTGTTTCATGTTGTTATCCTGTCCACCTTACTACTGAACTAGTTTACCAAAATGAGTTTCATATACAACATGGTAAACCTGTGATGTGTCTGCTTATTTCTCTTTTAGAATGTGGACAAAATATTAGAGAAGAGTACCCCATTATGCAATGGTAAAGGAAGTAATGCAGATAAGGTTCAAGATAGTGAGACATCCCTGTTGGTCTCCAAGAAAGCTGATAAAAACTATCTTGAAGATAGTGAGACAACCCCAAAGTCCTGTCTTGATGTAGTGTTCGAGTTACTAGCCAGTACTCCTGGCACCAGCTCTTCGAACTCGCTGCCTGAATCAGTTCTGCTTCTTGAGTCTCAACTTCAAGTTGAAAGACATCGATCAGATGTGCTATGACAGGAAGCCGAAGGACAGAGGAAGTCCCTGCAGAATTCAGATGCATTCTTTCTGGTGCAACAGCAAGCGTTGGAGGATTTAAGCGCCAAACAAGAGAAAGCTAATAAGCTTTCTAAGCATCTTGCCAGCATGGTGGATACCCAGGATATTGTTTCTTGAGCTCTTGTGAAGTGGTTTCAATGCTGAACTTGTTTTGCTACGGTGTTTATTTACACTGGTCGCCAACTTTGACAACCAGTGTATGTAATATGCTGCTTTGTTCCCCATATTTGCACTGGTGGCGAACTTTGATGCCCAGTGGATGTAATATGTGTAATAGCCGTGATAGCCTAGCGTAAGTTGCTTGCTTATTTATTTCCTTGTTGTCTTGTTTATTTGTAGTCAGTGCAGTTTTTTTCCCGCGGTTTGCTAGTGGTCGCAATAACCTATTTTTTAAAACTAGGCCACAATAACCATGGGCTACATATCTACTGTAGTGACAATGGGCCTCCTACGGGCCGTAGAAACAACGGGCCTTCTACGGGACGTATGATCGATTGGCCAAACATGGGCCAATAATGGACCGCATTATGGGTCGTAAACGGGCTAGAGTTGGAATCGCCCGTTCATGGGCCGACCATAATGGGCCGTCGTTAATCGGTCGTATTTGATGACGCTAAGAAAACGGCCCAACGGATTAACGGGCCACAAACGGGCTGAATTTGGCCCACAACCGGAACAGGCCAGTAACGGACCGTAAGTAATCGAATGCTGCAAATCAGCCCAAGAATAAATGGGCCCTGAGAAGGCTGAAAGATAACACGGGCTGGAAACGGCCCAATGGAATAATGGGCCGTTAATGGGTATAAAGCGATTCACTGTTCATTACGGGCCAGTTTCACCACGGGCCATTAATGGGCCAAGAGTTACAAAGGGCCTCATATGGGCCGAAAGACGTGATGGGCCATACATGGGCCGGAAGTTACAATGGGCTGGAATCATATTGGATGGCCCAGATGACGCTACTGGGCCTAATTCGGATAGACCATAATGGGCCGTGAGTTAGCGGGCTGTAAATGGGCTATATGCGAACTTGCCGCTAACAGGCTTTAAGTGGGCCGGCCGTTACCTTTTGACCAAGTCAAACGGGCCGGCCTTTTGACCTGAATGGGCCACTGTTGGGCCGAGCCACGTGTCGACGTATCATAGGCGCGCCCTGTCCATTCGCTGGATGACAACTGTCCGAATGCTGGGCCGACACGTGGATCCGCCGGCGAATGAGAATTTTACACGTAGAAATCCCCATTGGTCCGGGCTGTTAACGGGTTATTGGATCCAAACCCGAACCCGATAGCTTAACGGCGACCCGTTACGGTGGATGCCACGTGTTGGTCACCCTTGACGAAAACACTTCCATGACGCGCCATTTATCGTCATGGAAGTGGACACTTCCATGATGATAATTTTGGTATTGTCATGGAACACTTGTACGACAGCACATGTCTGACTATCTTGATTCTGTCATAAAATCGTCATGGATGTACATGCATGATAGAAAACATGACCTACTGTGACAAACACGTATCATCACGGAAGTGTATTTTTTTGTAGTGTATGAATAGGAAAATGGAGGGAGAGGTACGGGGAACCATGTTTTTGGGACGTGCCTGTCTGAAATATGGGAAAGTTACGAACTTAGCCCCCATTTAAAATTTGGACGTCTCGTCGGTTCGGGATAGGACAGTAATCTCGCATCTCCCCAATATTTGCCCACAGCGATTTCGGGCGAGGAGAGGGTGTTTTGGCGCCCACGGTGTATGAATGGGGCTGACAGGTAGGGCGGTTGTGTCACGTCTGACGGAAGTTACAAACCTGCCACTATTAAAAATATTTGCCTACATCGATTTTGGCCGAGTCGAGTTTGTTTTGCCGCCCACCGTGTATGAATGGGCAAATGGAGGGAGAGACAGAGGTCTTTCGGATGAGCTTGAATCAAATGTGTTTTCCGACCCATGTTTGGGGCCCACCGTGTCTGAATGGGCTCAGAGGCGGTCGTGTCATGTCTAATTGAAGTTACTAACCTGCCCCTATTGAGAGTAGTGGAAATCGGGCCGATGGATTGTCCGTGTAAGGGGTAGACAGTAATTTTTATCTCGCAAACACTGGCTTCGGGAAGCCGACGTGGGAGTGGATATTTTGTCGCTTCTTTCAAATTTTGGGACAATAAGCATTCACGTTTACCCTGTCAACTAATTTTGAATCCATTTTGTATTCTTATACGAATCTTTATAAATCATTCTCTGTTTTTATTTATATCTTCAAAAGCACAACAGAGATGTATTCCACTATCATATATGGATATGATTTACAAATGCCGATACTCGAATTCAGAAGGTAGAATCCAGTTTAAGGTGAATTCGAATATTTGAAACCACTTTATGTCCAACTCAAGTGTAACATGTATGACACACGCAGCATATAGTGTACTCCCATTTAGATATGTACACAAGCGATGTCTCAAGATTCAAAATACTGAGTCAATCAACCAATAATGTACAAAACTAAAAGACATATAAACACTTATAGAGTACATGGATCAATAATATCAAGTAACATACATAAGCCAGGCCGTTGTACTTTTTTTTCCTAGAAGAGCATCATTTTTTTAGCAAAGCTACTACAGCATCTTGGCCCTTTCAGATGCATTCCACTTAAGGACCATCTATACTAATATTATTGCTGAATGCACATTCAGCCTGATTGGCATATTTGTAGGTCTGGCATAGCAATCAAAATGAAATGTCTCAGAGTCTTATCAATTAATACAGACTTGTGCTAAAAAATTACAAACCAAAAAACAAAAAACAATTATTACATGATCTCTAAAATAAATGGTTTGATCGATTACATGAACAAACAACACAAAGGTTATTCAACGATGGAAAAAACATTTCACTTATGATTTACCAAGTGGGAATTTAATTTCCCTTTTTTCCTTCAGGACCTTAACAATGCGGTCAGTCTCAGCTTGCTTCGTTTTGAAATCCACAAAATATTTAATGGTTGTCTTGAGTACTGCTTGTGATTTTGCTGTTTGCTTCCTCAACATGTCAACTTCATCTCTAAGTGCAGAACCAGAATCTCTTTCTACCAATAGTTTAGCCTCTAGAGCATCAGCAGTTGGCAATTCATGATCAACGATTGGGTCGGTGCCACTGCTGTGGGATGCTACAACGTCCATGGGGACCTTACTCTTTGATCTCGGGCTAACCTATTTTGCCATTAAAGTTTTGATTAGATTCTGAAAAGTTGAAGTTAGCAAAACATCTCAACTAGGAGTTAGAACAGCAACCCAGTTAAACTAACAAGGAATTAAAGAGTTTCGGGATGTTGAAAAGTAGTTATTCACATCATTGTAACCGGTTGCAGCAGCAAAGCAGTTAAACAAACAAGTTTTGCAAAAGGTACCTGTTGTGGCATTGGAGTTTCTCTTGGATCCTGAAAAGTTGAGTAGCCAGTAACGTGATTAGAGCAACCGGTTGCAGCAGCAAAGCAGTTAAACAAACAAGTTTTACAAAAGGAACCTGTTGTGGCATTGGAGTTTCTCTTGGATCCTGAAAAGTTGAGTAGTCAGTAGCTTGATTAGAGCAACAAGTTACAGCAGCAAACCTGTTACACAAATATATTTTTGAAAATTTACCTTCTGTGCAATTGGACTTCCAATTGGATCCTGAAAACTTGAAGTTGGTGAGATGATTACAGCAACAAGTTACAGCAGCAAACCTGTTACACAAATAATTTTTTGAAAATGTACCTCTTGTGCAATTGGACTTCCAATTGGATCCTGAAAAGTTGAAGTTGGTAAGATTATTACAACAACAAGTTACAACAACAAACTAGGTAAACAAGGAAGTTTTTGAAAACATACCTGTTGTGCCAACGGAGTTTCAGTTGGATCCTGCAAACTTGGATGTTAGCAATCATAAATAAAGTGTTGCAAGAGCCATAAGAAACAAACATCAAACTAGTAAAACTAACCAGTTTTGGCAACATATTTAATTACACATGAACTAGTAAAACAAACAAGTTATTGGCAACGTATGAAAGTAACAAGTCAGTACCATTTACCAGCAACACAGAAATCTGTAAATTTCTTTGATGTATGCAAAATGATTCTGACACATATATATATAAGTTAAAAAAACGTTGTCCCTCATATAAACCTGAGAGTTGTCTGTCTATGAACATGCAAATATTACTAGTGCTACAGGTCATAACAGCAAACCATTTAAACAAACAGGGTATCAGAACGTAAATTACACATGAATTTTGCTGCACCCTAGAAGGTACATATGACCAGCCATCTACGTGCTTAGGTAGCTATTTAAGTTCAGGCAAACAGGTAATTCTTAACAGTAAGTACCAAACACATAGATAGGTGCAGTTTATAATAGGATTAACAGGCTATGGCATTATGTAATCAGTAGCAATCTAAATTAAGCCAAGCAACATAATTGAACAATTTTGCAATCAGTGGCTAACTAAAATTCCGAGAAGCAGGTAACTGAACTTATGCTAGCTCTTTGTACAGGCACACTACAACTTCTTTTTCGCTTACAAGGTTCTATGAAGGAGTCCATGGCATCAATTTCTTGGATACGCAGTCCCAGTACTTCTTTCTTCCCACACTGCATTGGTAAGTCGAATGGTTAATCTGATAAGATGGTGCGTCCTTGATATGTTATATGAGGACGGGTTGTCAGAGTAGTTGTAGCAACACACATCACACTGGCTTTTATTGTATATTTCATGCGATTACATTTGGCATATCGAGATCTAAGCAATCTACAATAGGATGAAAAGACTGGCACCCTTCACATTATTGGCGAACTCAGTTCATAGAAACAAGCAATTCAACCATTCTATGGGTAAATCAAAAGCGCCACCGGAATATTTTTCACTACCCCAATCATACACAAAAAAAGGGGCGACGCCACCGTAGGGGCTGGTATGGGCGGCCGCCTCGGTGGCTGGAAAGTGCGCACCTAGTTTGAGTCGTCCAGGTTGGTCCAGGCTAGTTTTGTTCGTCCCAGCGCACGAGCAGGCAATGTAGAAAATGAAGAAAAATGTTTCAATTTGGATGGGCCAATAACGTGAGTGCAAGGCAGGCCCTATAGCAGGCTCGCGGCCCAAACAAGCACCTCCCATATCGATCGACAGTAGAAAAAATCCCCAATTCGTTCGCTCCAGCCTCCAGTCTGGTTCGCTCCTAACCTAGCCGTCACTGGACAGACCGACAGAGCACTTCCTCGCGCCCTCATTGGACGCCGGTCGCCGGGCTTCAAGCGAATGGAAGGACAAGAAGATGAAGATCCAACTCTGGGTGTAGCCTGCGTGGGAGGCAGCAGCAGCAGCAGCAGCGCGGGCGTGGCATCAAGCTTGCGCAAATGGACAGTCGCAGCTTGCAAGAGCAGCATGCGCAACGAGGAGGTACAACACATCCCTGATTATATGTAATTCAACTATTCAATTTCTGGCCAATAGTTAAACCTGACGGTGTTGTAAAACTGCTTGTATGTAGAGAATCTACAAGAAAATGAAACCAATTTCTACTTATTTTATAACTCCCCCAATCAAGACTGAACTGACTAAACCTGATGTGTCTAATCAACTTTCCGGTGCAAACATACAAGCTCATGTTGTTCTTGAGCCTGAAGTGTCTAATGAACAGACTGCTAATGAAGGATTTGATGCAAACATTTTACATGCTCCTGGTGATGAACATATAGTGTCTAATGAGGGATCTAATGCAAGCATTTTGCAAGCTCCCATTGAAGGATTTAGTGTCTAATGATGATCTGCTATGTTGAGAGAGAGGTATAGAGATTTGCAGGAATTGATGACAAGCAAATTATAGTACATTTTCATGGCTTGAGGAAACGTCGAGGCCATCTACCAGAAAGTCCCCGTATCATGACAACCTAGCATAAATACTTTTCTAATCTGTTGTTTGAAACAATTGGCATACTTGTGTAGGGTAGATATATTGATATGCAGTTTGCGCACTGGTTATAGGTGCAATTACACTTGGATATTTTCGGCCAGAGAACGAATAATTCAAGCAGGTACAGTCCATGTTAGTAGTCCTTGTACACCATGTTGCATTTTGTGTTTTTTGGTGGTTAAATCATTTAGTGTTTTATAATCTGGAACTACTTTGGATCATTAGCTAGTTTTCAAAGTGCATGTAGCTTCAAGTTTCTCAAGTTATGTTGATTTCTAGAGTGCAAGTGCCTTCGTATTTTTTAAGTTAAATTTTCGCCCCTGGTAACTTGAATTCGTGGAACTGCCACTGCACAAAAATCATACACGCACGCCAGTACGAATTAAATGAAATGCAGGGACTTACGCTAGCTCGTTGTACAGGCTCACTGCAGCTCTGCTTGCACTTGGGATGTTCCATGTACAAGTCCATGTTACCACTTGCTTGGATGTGCAGGCCTTGTGCTCCTTGCATCTCCCTCTGCATTTTTGACACGGCGTATGGTTGATCAAATGAGAGGAATCGACCTTGCTGTTGTACCGGAGGACAGGTACTTACAAGGTTATACCGACGTGCAGGATGTGTACCAGACCCCGTAGCGCCGTCATGCTTCGCTAAAAAATGGTTTTGCTTGTTTCAGACGATATCTCCAGAAGAAATAAGAGTTAAAGTCAGAGTTGCATAGGCATGTCAGCTAAGAGAGCAGTAAAAGGATATCCAAACATCGCCGAAACAGTGCACAAAGGGAGTGATATGTGGATACCTAGTTCGGGCCGGTGTTTGGGCCTGCTCACCTAACTAGAGTGCAGGTCACTTCAGAGCCGTTGAGGGTGATGCGCTGGCTGGCCGCTTACGGATGCAGATCTCAAGCGGCAGTGGAGCACTACGATGCGGTGGACGAGGCCGTTGGTGAAGCACCAATGATGTTGGGGGGTGGAGGTGCGACGATGTTCTCGGTGAAGTAGCCCCGGTGAGGTGGGAGACGACGTCGGTGAAGCGCACCTGATGTGGTGGAAGTCGGTGTCTGTGATGCATGTCGGCTGCGGCGGCCGACATTGTGAGTGGATCACCCAGTGCGGTGGACGAGGGCATAGATGAGGTATCTTCGGTGCAGTGGTGAAGCGCGACCGTCGTCTTCATCGTCGTCATCCGGCACAGAGGTGGGGAAAGAGACGAGACGAAGGGCGATTCAAATTTTGCTTGTGTTGGTGGTGAATTAGGGATTTGAGAGCTCTGGCCGCGGAAGGAGACGGGGGAGAAGGGAGATTTTGCAGGGCTGGAATTGGGGCCGCCAGATATTTCAATCTGAAACATGGAAGCGCGAATTTTTTTTGTCGTCGTTCTTTTTTTGGGGGGGGGGAGGGAGGGGTGGGTGCTAGCGTCCGTACGACACACGCAACCACGACATGACCCTGGTCTGCCTGGTGCGCCTACATTTGAGAATGCAAACGAATCTTCTTTCATTGGCAAACGAATCTTGTACTATGTATTACCATGCCCGTGTTTTCCTTGCAAATAATTAGTCCTTCGAAACGAGATACTATGAATTAATTAAAGAGGAGTTCTTTGAATTAGAGTGTGTTTGTCACATAGCGATCTCCAACTCTAACGTGGACTTCGCATTTCACGGTATCCACACTACTTTTTTAATTTAAATTCATATATGTATAAGATGAACACCATGGTAGTGAGAAAACTTTGGATGGATTCAAGCATATGACCACACACATACAAAATACCACAACAATCACGTCAATATTAACTTTTCCAAACCTAGTATGGCACCAATTCGAAATAATTACGGAAGCCATATGCATGGTCCTCAATTCAAATCTTACAATGTACCCTAAATTGAAATGTCAATATTAAGTCTAGTACTATCTACATTCAAATGTTGTTTTTAAACCCCCCCCCCCTCGGCACACACGCTACATACTTCCTCTATTGATCAATCTTCCTCCCCTAACCTCCTTACAAAGCTATTGGTTTCCGTACGCTCATTCTTTCTCTCCATGTTTCGATCTCTAACTCTCACACACCCGCCATTGCACTCCATGCCGAGCTCTCTCTCTCTCCCCCTCCCACCCTCTCTCGGTAGATACATGCATTGCCTATCTAGACCTCCCTCCCTCTTGTGCGCATGCATGCACATTGTCTATCTAGGTCACTCTCGAGAGACCATCTCACTCTTTCTTCCGCACGGCGGCCCACACTCGCTTAATCTCTCTCTCTATCTATCTAAGTCTCGATTAACCTTGCTTTCTCTCTCACACAAACGATATATCTCCTTGTTTAGGCCTCAATCGACACACTCTATACTCTCTCACACAGATTGTCTATCTAGATCAGTATCTCTAAGCCGTTCCACTCTTTCGACCTCATGGCGGCCCACGCTCGCTCAATCTCTCTCTCTCTCTCTCTATGCATGTCTCGATTGACCTCGCTCTTTCTCACACACAAATGATATATCTCCATGTTTGGGCCTAATTCGACATATTCATAGTGTATACTCTCTCATGCACCTTGTCTATCTAGGTCACTCTCTCCAACCTGTCTCACTCTTTCGATCGCATGACGACCCACACTCTCTCAATCTCTCTCTCTTTATCCATGTATCGACTGACCTTTGCTTCCTCCCACGCACAAATGATATATGTACATGTCTATGACTGGATCATCTCTCAAGCTCTCTCTTACAACCCTCACCCTTCCCAAAAGCTCAATCGGACAATATCTATCCACAACATATATATCTTTTCAACGAATGTCGAGGAACACTCACTTTGTCTTTCTATCTATGTCTCGATTGACCTCATTTCTCATGCCATCTCTTCCACACATTGAAGCTACCTCTCCATCCCTCGCAGAGCCGGAGCTATTTACATTGCGAGGGGGACTCCAACCTTCGATTAATTTGTGAAGGCATTTATTCCGGTAGGTTTAGATTGTATATTTGTAGCATTCGCCCCACAACTACTCCAAACACCGATGCAACCCCCGGCCCTCCCCCAATTGTTTTCCCTCGGCTCGGTCACCGCTCTCTCGCACGCCCTTTCTAACCTTCCACATCGCACCATGGTATTTTTGCAAAAAAAACTCTGGTGTTCTCTTTAATTATTACAAATAAGCTACAAACTACACACCCGGAGTCCACCTGTAATGGAACAAATTTTGACACAGAAATTAAAGTGCTACAAACTACACACCGGGGGCGGGGGGGCAACTGTCATGGAGCAAATTTGCACCCATATCTACACCCCTATATTGTGTGCGAATAATTTTGAAAGATGGTAGTTGGATGAAGCCAATCCGACGGTGTGGAGATGGCAAATCCGAGCACTACTGGCCATTGGATATCATCTACATTCCACCACATTCTGCCACATGTACAATCTAGAAGGCTGCATGGCTGAACTTAATCATAATGCACAAACCTCAAAACACAAGCACTTCTCCTTTGTTCTAGAATCTTCAGTATCATAATTGCCCATTTTTTTCTAAATGAATTGCCATTATTTGTTTTTACTTTATGCTCTACAATGCACAATTCCATGAATCTTAAAATAGATTAACTTTTTTATAAAAACCTATTGATTTTGAATGAGATGAACTATAAGAATTAAACGAACATCTACATCATGCATATATGAATCAAAGCTTACATGCTATGGTGTGGTATCTATTCATAATTTGGTTGCCAAATCTCATGCGTGCAATGCAAGTGTACCTTACTAGTATAAATTAAAAATGAAAAAGGACGAGGATCAAACATGCGACCAGGGCCTTCAAGCCGCACGTCAATAGGCAACATAGTAGCAACGTTTGTTGTACTCCCCTTTGTCGATATAATGTTTTTATATTACCACAGCCTATTTAATGGATAACATGTTTTTATATTAACTTCAGTACATTAGTGGGACCGGCTCGTGAGCACGTACTATTCCACTTCACTTACTGGTGGGTTCTATGCCTGATCTCTCTCTCTCTCTCCTCCCCTTCTACGTTTAGACGCACAGGCAAACACGAAGAGCGCGCCGGCGGTGTTGCGGTTGCCCGCATCTGGACGCGTTCACATGTTACGGCACCAGCTTCACGTAATACTAGTACTGGTATTATACTCCTATGTAACAAGTTTTGGAACAAAAGTGACCGTGACAGACAAGTTAGGCTAGTAGTATCTACTAACAATTAAATGTGTGGATAAATAGATGTATCGCCTAGTGCTCGAACAAGGGGACTGCTCGTGCCCTGCAAGTATTTGGAACTGGCTTCCCTAAAAATATATTTGGAGTTGACGTGGTATTTAATATGAAATGCTTGTGATGAGAAGGAATACATGTCGCTTGATGACGTTTTAAATTTAATTTGACACGGCTCTAGCAGAACATTCAATCGATCAAACCATAGATTTCATTCAGTCTGACTGTGACTTTATATTCATACCACGATCGAACTAAAATAAACGCAAATGATAAATCCCAAACATTCGGATTTTAAGCATGGCAATCTGAACGTTTTTCATGGCATATTTAGATCACACGGCGGCGGCGGAGGCATCTTGCGGCGGGAAGCGGCTCCTCTGCCTTGCTCTGTGTGTCGTCGGGCCACTGACCGGCGCCGACGGGGGCGTCTTGCGCTGTTGCTAGCGTACTCCTGGACATTTTCCCTAGCTTCAAGGAAGGCCAGAATGTTCTGGACTTCGGTCTCCAGGAGCCAGTCAATTGGCGGGAGGAGGCGACTGGCGTTGGTGCAAGGAAGCGGTCAACGGCGGTGATCCATGCCGCGGGGGGGGGGGCACTAGCACTGGCGCGAGGACAGGCACTGGCAACGGCACGGCAGAGACATTAGTGTGCACGGGCACCGGCACAGGTGCCTGTGTCAGTGCACGCGCAGGCGCATGCGCTGGCAGGTGCACGGGCGCGTGAAAGTCAGCGGGGACCTCATGGAACCCCGTGGCTTCAAGCTTGGCGACAATGTGCGGCTCCCAGGCCATCAATGCCACGGGGATGGGCGCTAGCGCAGTCGGGGCGACGTGAGCTGGAACGGGAGCTGGGATAGGTGATGTCTTCCCGCAAGGCTAGTTCAAGCTTGTCCCAAAGCGCCTTATGTTCTTGAGACTCCGGCTGGGTGTCTTCCTCAGGAAACTGGAAGACTAAGGGCAGACCGTCGTGATGCGGCATGGCGTATGGTGATGTCAGGCTGGTTGGAGGTAGATGACAGGGGAATCCGACAAGAAGAGAGAAGATTGTAGCGAGACCGGCGCCATTAAAAGTGGGAGCAGTTGGGAGGAAGGTGCGCGGTGGAGCCTGGTCAAAGGGCTCACCTCCCGGTGAGCCTGCACAGTGGCCTGCTTGCACGCCTCCCGGTCAGCCAGCACAGTGGTCTGCTCGGACGCCTCTCGTCGACTCACACGCTTGCTCAGACGGCACCTGCCGATGAGAAGCAGGACTCATGGCGGCACGTAGGTCTAACGCCCATGGTTTGAATAGTGAAACCATTCACGTTAATGTGACATGCATTTGTCCCAAAATACCTTGGCCCATCATTTGTGCAACTTTTCATAAGCAGCTTCTCTCAAATTGAACAAAAAAATACGACAACCTATTTGTGCCATATCACGTGACCATGCTCAGTTTCATGAATTTCTTGTCAGTTTTGGATTTTCTGGAATTTAAAATCCAGGATTCGAAACAATATCATAACCTGCATCATGAAATAAATTTTCAAGCCATACATCTTTACTGCTGTAGATGTTAATATTTCTTAAGAAAGGATTTGGTCAAACATTTTGCTTAGTTAGACTTCAGACAAGTTATATATGTAGAGTAAAAAGATAATTCCTCCGTACCAGTGCATTGCCTGATATAATAACTCTAGTAGGCATGAACAACGCACGAACAAAATCAACAAACAGAGCTCCATTCTGTGCTCATCCTGGTGTAGTACTATTCGTACTAGGCAATGGAGTTGATGGGTGACCTTGGGTATCGGCGACCAAGGGAATTGAACCGTGCTCGGCACGATAGGTAATGTGGGCTAGTTACTAAAGCATCCCTCCATTGTTCATCGGTTGTCATTATGGACCGGGGACATGAGGGGAATTTCCTAGGGCTGGAATTCTGGCCGCCAGATATTTCGATTCGAAACGCGGAGGTTCGAGTGGAGGCGTGAAGTTTAATATTGCGGTTCTTTTGGTTGGGGTTGGCTAATGTGCGTACCATGCACGCCACCAGCAGGACATGAGCCCGGGTCTGGCTGGTACGCCGTCGGGTGCTACCATTCGAGAATGTGAAAGTAATCTTTATTTCAAATTGCCGAACGAATCTATATCTATTACAATGCCCGTATTTTCCTTGCAAATAACTGGTCATTCCAAAAGGCATGGTAATTAATTTATGATGAGTTCTTGAATTAGAGTGAGTTTGTGATATAGTGATCTCAACGTGGATGTATGACCATGCATGTATGACACGAATTCAAAAATAAAATGTAAGCCATGCATCATCCTCAATTCAATATTTTAAAATGAATAATAAATTGAAACATGAATATTAAGTCTAGTACTATGTACATGCAAATGTTGTGTTTAGGTCTCTCCATCGACACCCCCCCCCCCCACCACACATACTTCATGTATCGATCGATCTTCATTTCTTTGTTAATAGAGCTATTGGTATCCGACACACGCGCGCTCATTATTTCTCTTCACGTTTCGATCTCCATTTATGTCACACCCGCCCTCACACTCTTAACAAATGTATTTCTCACACACAACCTCGTCATGCCCTCCATGACAAACCCTCCCTCTCTCTCTCAAGACACGTACGTTGCCTTTGTAAAACACCTTCACCGTGCGCACACACACAAAGTCTATCTAGGCCACTCTCTCAGTAACTATCTCCCTCCAACCCTCACTACAGCTAAGCCGCCCGATATCTCGGTGTATCATCTTTAACATTCGAGTGTACGCTAGGCCACACTCACTCGATCTCTCCCTCTATAAATGACTCGATTGACGTCGCTTTCTCGCGTCGTCTCTCTCACACCTAGACGCTCCCACTACACCTCTTGCATAGGCGGAGCTATGTAGATTGTCGGGGGTAACCCCCTCGACCTTAGATAAAATTGTGAAGCTCTGTTTAGGATTGTTTAGATTATATTTTTTGAACATTATATTTGTCCCCACCCTCCCAAACATCGATGGGTTGTGCACCCTCCCCCGGGAGAATATCATGTGCCCCCACACCTTAGATGCTATATGGTGATACGAGTTCATTGGAGCATGTAGATGTGAGATATAGCGGCTCACAAGATGTCTTAATATTTTTACAAGAAACCTTAATGAGTTTGGGAATTGCACATAATTAGTACCAAAACTACTCAGATGCCCTTGGATCCCATATCCAACGGCCTTGAAGCTCGTATTATTGTAGCATCTATGATGAGGGAAGACCTCATATTCTCTTGTATTTAAGAATATCACGTGCTACCACACCTTAGATGGTGTGGTGATACAAGCTCCTCGGAGCCGTTGGATCTGAGATCCAACGACTCCTTGGTTGTTCGAATGTTTTTTGCAGAAAAGCCCCCAAAGAGTTCAGGCACAACCCACAAGCACAAAGACTACTTAGATGCCATTGGATCTTAGATCGAATGACCTCGAAGCTCGTATCACCTTAGCATCCAAGATGCGAGAGCACCTGATGTTTTCTCGCACGGGGGAATATGAGGTGCTCCTGCACCGTAGATTCTATGGTGATACAAGTTCCCGGGAGATCTAACGGCTTGCAGTAGGAGGTTTGAATGTTTTTGCAAAATAGGCCTCAAAGATTTTGGGAATTGCGCAGAAAGTACAAATACTACGCACATGGCATTGGATCTCAGATCCAACGACCTAGATGCTCGTATCACTGTAGCGGCTAATTAAGCTGCGGGGAGCACCTAATGTGAGCTACTAGGAGCCGTTGGATCCAAGATCCAGCGGCTCACATGAGGCCTGGATGTTTTTTTCAAAAAAAACCTTGGAGAGTTTGGAAATTGTGCATAATTACAAAGACTACTCCCAAGCCATTGGATCTCAGATCCAACGACATAAAATCTCGTATCACCATAGCATCTAAGCTGCGGGGAGCATGTGATATTCTGTGCCACTGTCATTTTGGTTCCTAAACTTGCAAAATACGTGTAAATGGTGCCGTAACTTGTCTAACCATGCAAAGTGTTTGTGCAAAAAAACCATCCTACACTGAAATATCAGAACAACACACGGGGAAGAACACACGGGGGCCCCACTTGTCATTGATCAAATTTGGACCTAAAACTAGAAAATCTGAAGGACGAGATTTGAACCGGCAACCTGGAGTATAAAGCATACGTCAATAGCCTGAAACTGTAACGGTTGTTGGCTTTGTCGCATAACTTGATTTTATATAGTATTACGTTGAGTAGAGTAGAGGGAGTGGCTCGTCAACACGTGCATGAACGTTGACTGACTTACTGGTGGGTCCCATGTCTGCCATCTCTCTCTCCTCTCCATCTAGTACAACCTTTAGACACACTGGCACACACGAAGAGTGGCACGATTTTGCCATGGTTTTATTATAACTAAAAAAATGCTTGTAAAATAGATGAATCGCCTAGAACAAGAGACGTTGTGGCTGGTCGTGACGGAGCTAACCACACCTATCCTCCGTGCCACATTAGCATGATGAAGCTATGTGGCTAGTGGGGTGTTTTCGACCGACTGGCTGGGTCCCGAGGTCGAACCATAGGTAGTTTGATGCAGTTTATTTTTACACGCACATTTTTCCTCCGTGCCGAGACGTGGCACACCCTACCGCGCAGTTTCTGGGTCCTCACGGGTGGTGCACGCATATTTTCTTCCTTGCCGAGACATGGGACGCCCTACCACACGTTTTTGGGTCCTCCTCGGTCATAGCGCCAAAGCATGTAAATGAGTTGTCAAATCACAAAAGCCCACCTTTCCCACCGAGTACATGAGTGAAGCACGGTGGCTAGCTAGTTGGGCTAGTGTGACCGATTAGCTAGGCCGCCGCCACATTTGTTTTTTCACCCCTTTTTTCTCTCCTTGCCGGTAGGTAAATTTAAATATCCACCGCTGTGTTGCACTGGTCTTTGGGTGCGGTAGGCGCGGCAGGATTTTTATTTTTTTGATTGACGGGAGCAGGCGCGGTAGCAATTAGTCATGATGACTCTGCCTGTCAAACCCACTGCCTCCTGAAATGAAAAGTCATCGACTGGCGTTTTCCCATGGTGAAAACTAAAAGATTCACCCCGCTCCTCGGCTGGCTCCCCCCGCCTTCCCGTAGATTGCATTGCCTTTCAGGCGTTTCGCCCTCTTTGCTTCCTCTCCCCATTGCTTCTACCTGGTTCCATGGCGGCGCACCAGATCATGAACTCTGAGGTGAGGCGCCTGACACAGGAGCTCCATGCCAAGGATGCGGAGCTCAGGGCCAAGGACGTGGAGCTCCGTGAGCTCAAGGAGGAGAGGAGTGACATGCTCCTCCTTTATGTGCGGGAGTTCACGGAGCTTCCAAAGTGGCAGGCATCCACCACAAAGATGCTCGAGGCATCGGCGGCGTTGCTGCAGAAAGCGAGAGTTACGATAGGCGGTCAGGCGAGCCGGCTGGAGCGCGAGCGGCCCGATCGTGACGAGGTCCAAGATCGCCTCAACCACTTGCTGGACCATGTTGCCACACATGTGTTGCGGCTGCGCGATGCCTACCATCGTGCCAGCGCGACCATGCCGGCTGTCAGGCTAAACCCGTTCTACCACCCCATCGACTTCAATGAGTTGTGGCTTCCTGACCTAGTCTCCTTCTTCACCTATATCTCCAAGGAGCTGAGCCGTCTCCGCGCGGTGGTGGGGGTGGAGCTGGACAAGCAGGGGTTGCCGGCGACCGTCGTTGTTGCCGGGCTAATCCTCTCAGGGCTTCGTCACCAGAATCCATTCGTGCCATTGGACGCCGTCTTTGACGAGCTGGCTCCAGTCGACCGGGAGAAGGCTTTGCGGGTGGTGGCACCCTGCATCACCACTGTCGTGCGCCTCGAGAAGCAGAGGGACTTTGGTGGTGTTTAGGCGTCGTATGCCTGCGCATGTCTCGGCGCAACATGACCGTTGAATCAAACTCAGACGGTGCAGATCAGTCACTATAGCACAAAGCGTGCGGGTGTGTTTTGTTGCATTCTCATCTCAACATAGTTGTTCCCTCTTCATGCATGCTCATCTCAGCACCCCTCTTCATGCATGCTCTGCATGCTCCTAGTGTATTTGTGTTAACCTAGTGTGTGCTCATGCACCCTTCATGCTCATCTCAGATCCCATGTTCCGTGGAGTATTGTAGCACCGTACTCTTCGTGTGTTGTAGTCCTAGTTCTGTTAACATTGATCTCACCATTCATTCTCGACCGGACGGTCAAAAAAGGGTCATGTTACATTACTTTTCATATAGTTGACATGTGCACAACATCATTTTTTATCATCATATCTTCCTACACTAGCAACAAGATTATAGTACTGGCGTATGAACCACTGCACATGCCTAGTAGTAGGAGTACTGTGTAAGTTCAAGTGGCTGCCATGTTTCGCACTCCTCCGTCGTAAGATTGGAAACACTTGCTGTAATCATTTTTTTTCAGAAACAGTGGGCACGCTCTACCGTACGGATCCTCCTCGACGATCATTGGGAACCTTGCTACTCACTTTCGCCAACTTGTGGGACAGCCTGCATCGGGGTCCAGTTGTCATGCACTAAATTACTCCGTACTAGAGTGCACAACTTCACAGTAGACTACACCGGTTGAAGCGCTGCAGTAATGCCCAATGAGCCGTCAAATCACAAAACCCCCACCTTTCCAGTAGTAAGTTGGATGGACGAAGCAACCATCATTTCACTCTTCTCCCTCATCTTCCTCTCTTGAAGAAAACCCCAACTCGCTTCTCCCTCATCTTGTTCCTCATTTCTTCAAGAAAACCCCGACGCGCTTCAGCCATTGTTCTTTTCTTCGAAAGAAGGAAAGGTGAGCGCATCAATGGTGTTGCTTCTGGCCAAGCCCGGTCTTGCAACACCGCGACTGATCCTATAACTCCCTCTCTGTTCTTCTTTTGGGTTTGTGATTATGGTTTCTTTTCTTTTATTTCTATTTGGCAGTTTCTCGATGGACCCTGGAGCACCGGCCGAAGTGATGTCTATGGCTCTGGCCAAAACCGTCGAGGCTCAGGGTACGAAGAAGCGCAAGCACCCCGCCGAGACTACCACAGACAAGCTCATGGCCATCGCCCTGTCCAACCCCCCTCTACGGGATCCCTCATTAAGCCAGTCCAGGTAATATCTCTTCTTGACGATCTTTTTGGCGATCTTGATCGTGTTTTTTCATCTAACACGTAGTACTAGTACTAGTAGTACAACTTTTTGGGTGATCTTGCATGTGATTTTTGTGTGCCAAATGACGGTGCTAAATTGCTCTTTTGACCAAAATATGCGAGAGGTTGACAAACATATGATTTTTGCACATAACACTGATTTCTTATAGATTACTTTCAACTACTTTATGAACATCAATGCTAGCTGTAGGAAATGCAAGATCTTAGCTCTCATGCCTTTGAAGAGAGTATAGTAGCCTCAGTAACTTGTGTTATGGATATTGCAAGTAATCCCTCTGCTCTCATGCCTTTGAAGACATGTTCTAGTGTCTTTGTTCACTCATTTCTGTGTGTATATGTAGTCTTATATGGAGTAAAATATCGAAAATCATCTTATATTTCTAAACGGAGGTAGTAATAAAATATTTGGTTTCTGTTTGAATTAGAATTAGGTCCGCGGTGGAGATGAAGTTCTGAAAGTCATGTCATGTGAACTGGAAGACCTGAGGATGAGTTCTACAACTAAACTATCCAGCTGCTGTGTCCTTGTCGCCATGTGTCGTGAACAAGTCTCTCTTGTAGGCATGTTCTCGAGGGTGTACTTCACCACAACAATTTCCTAGTTGTGCCTTCGATTACGAAGGGTGTGGTTCTTGTAAAGCTTCCCACAAATTTGGTGTGGACTGTCTTGATCGTCATGTTTATGAGTGGAAAGACCACTCTGTTAGGTTCTCCAAGGTTGATGAGATGGTGATGGTGCCGGTAGACATCTCTCACGAAGTCCATGGCCTAGTCAGTTATATGGGGTACATCCCGTAGGTCGGTGGCAATAAATAGTCTGTAGAGTTTAATTAGTGCAACTTTGCTTGTCTGTAGTAAGTACTATTCTTCAGTACTTGATGTGTGTGTGTGAACCCTGTATTGCTTAGTACTGCCGCTTTTTTGTCTGGTGAGTCCTAAGAACAATCTATGTTAATGTTTGTCCACTTAATTCAGTCTGTATATTTTGAAGTATCCATATCATCTTTTTTGTGAGGACGGTTTATCAATTATGGTTACACTCCAATACATGTATGCATTGCAGGGTTTATCGCACCCACCAGGATTTCCAGTCCCATGGATGTTCGCTCCATACGAGTTGTCACGACCTTTTGACTGTCCTGCTTGTCGGAGTAAGCGGGGGCCCTGCATGCCACCCGTAATTGGACGATCAACCTTCAATTTAGAACTTGAACATAGTGATATCCTGGTAAGGATTCACTTGTGTCACATCAAGTAAATCTTATTGATTTACTGTCTAAATCTTATTGATTTACTGTCATGTTTTCTTACTTTTGCTGCAATTTTACGATGCAGGTTTTGCCATGTCACATTCGTTACAGAATAAATCATTTGGTTTGCTCTATGATGATTATTTTTGTAGGTTGCACTTCTTATGTCATGTCAGTAATGAGGGCACTGTCCATCACTTATATTACTGGACACAATTGGATCAGTCTGTTGTCTGAGTACAATATGAAGCCCTATGATGAACTGCAGTTTGTTTTAACAAACACGGCACAATTAGTCCTTCTCGCGTTTAAAAGAAGTGAAGAAAAAGGCTGGATCCAGGTCACGGAGCCAAGCGAAGCTAGAAAGCTGAAGTATGAAATCATAGCAGACCAGAGATGATCGCTACTGTCTCGCACATCGGTACCACCTTCAGCATCAGATCGAGCACCGGCACCTGCTCCGACGGCACTAGCTCTAGCACTGACAGTGGTAGCAGCTCAGTCTGATCCACCACAGGATTGGGCACCGACCACATCAGCGGATCAGGCTGATCTACCGGAGGATCGGGCACCGACACGGGCACCTGCTCCGACACCGGCACCAGCTCCACAAGGAGCGCCATCTCTGGCAGCAGCAGCGGCACTACCTGTCGCACCAATACGGGCACCAGCAACGGCTTCGGCACCTGCACGAACACTTGAAGTTGAACTTACATCTGCTCCAGCACGTGCAACGGCAACGGAACCAGCACTTGCATCGGCAACAGACTGGGCTGCAGTTCGCACTGCATATACCAAATCCTTATGCAGGCCCACCGGCCTGTGGCCCAAAGTCCAGAACCGTCAGCCTATCTAAGTATTATATTCTCATCTGAACCCCCATATTATGTTATATATATTCCCCTTGATTTTTCTTATGTATAAAGTTGTGATATAAAAGATTTTTATATTTCTTTACAGAGGGAGTATCTCTGTATCAAAAATATATTTATGTGTAACTAGTTACTCCTGCCTTTCTACTTCATTTCGCTGATATGCGGGGCATTCGGCAATGGGGTCCACGTGCCATGCACCAATTTAGAGTGCACAACTGCACGGTAGACTTACCCCGGTCGTAGCGCCGCAGTATTGCCCAATGAGCCGTCAAATCACAAAAAACCCCACCTTTACAGCAGTAACAGTAAGCTGGACGGACGAAGTAGCAATATTTCACTAGGCCTGAATCCCCTTCTCCCTCGTCTGCTTGTTCAGAGAAAACCTCCTCTCAGCGATTCCTTAGGGTTTTCTTATGGAGAACCAGGTATGAATTCTTCATCCATCCCCGATAAATCCTAGTCACTTGGTCGTCGGTAATCCTAGGATGGCAGCCGCCGCCATTGATGCATTTTTCTTCCTACTGAATCTAGTGCGTTTCATTTGTAGTGCCCAAAGTGTGAGGACCCAACAGGTTTCTGCGCCCTCAGCGAGACGCCAAACTTGTTCCTTCTCATCCTAACAAAGGATTTTAAAACATGCACAGTATGTTCCTAGAATCCTCTTTTCTATCCGGGAGGGTTGGGGTTTTTGAACATGCAATCGACTAATTTGGAAATTTGGATTGCTATATTTGGATAAAAGGTACTAGTACCATGGTCAACACTGACGTGAAAGAGGAGATTATTTCTATATTTGGATAGCGAATAAATTGTGTTCTCATATTATTTTTCCTGCAGTGCATTCCTTGCTCTGCCAGAACACATGCACTCAAGATGGTTGGCCTTGCCATAACTGAATACACCAGTTTAATGGTCACACTGAAGACACGCCGTGGATATAAGTTCCCAGTTGGGTTCGTGAACCAAGAAGATCGCTTCTTTTTTTATGGCCGAACTTGGATAAACTTTCTCAAGTGTTACGGATTGAAAGTTGGCACACGAATGTTGATGGAAATAGCAGAACCTGGTCTCATCTTCACTGTGACCTTCCACCCCGACGTCGTTCCTGTAGTTCATCCATGTTAGTTTTGTATCTGGTTCTTGCATGGTGCCTCGATTACTTCTTAATCCACCTATTCTATCTAACTAATCACAATTTGACTTTAGAAGTAGCAACAATTTGTGATTCCCTTCTCTCACGGAGATGCTACTTCTAACTAATATTTCTTATAATTGGTGGCATGTGTAGGTTATTACAAAGTTCAGGACATTACTCGTTTCTTATTTGATAAGAACTCGACTGTTACTGAAGGCACTGAAGTTGACTGGGACGACATCCACTAGTTCCTACACTTTATTGATCGTCTTGAGGTCCTTGTGGGGTGTTTCAATGTTGGAAGGCCACGTGGGATATGTGTGCCACTAGTGCACACGTTGAACAGGTCCAACTGTGTCAAGAAACATATGGTACGAGCTGTTTTCTGTTATATATGTTGTTCATAAACTCTTGGTTATACACAGTTTTACAGCTGTGATTTTCTTGAAACAGAAACTGCCCAGTTTTATTGCTCCTGTACAGATGCGTGACCATGGTCGGGTCAGACTTGCGCTTGGTCACAACATGATGTTTATCTCGACCTACTCCATTTCCCTTGGAGGTGAAAAGATACTTATTCATGGGTGGTCTCAAATAATGAAGGCCCGTCCATCTTGGAGAATAGGACAGAAAGTTATGCTCTTGCTTTTCCATGGCTCTGAAGCGAATATCCTGTTTATTGACCACATTGCGAGATGAAGCTGCTTTTAGAAAGTTGTGGATGCGCGGGGTGGCGCCTGGGCCTTGTCCTGGGGCTTGGTGGCCTCACCCTCTGTAGGGAAAGTAGCAAGCTTCGAGGCATGCTTTGTATGGTTGAACCTGTATAAGTACTCATACGGCTTTCAGCTATGGTTGTTAAGTGCCCCTGCTGGATTCAGTTAAGGTTGTTAAGTACTCCTGCTGCTTTTACAGTCTGTCATGTTTCTTCAGTCTTGTCTTCCTCCAGTCACCAAAACCAAACCAGCGCCGGCAGGGCTGCCTGCTCCCACCTCCCACGGCTGGCTGCACCTCAGCACACTATCGGTGCAACAAACCCTGGGTCTGTTGCCCTGACTGTGCACAGGCACGAGAACAAGATCACAACACCAAGGCCGTGTCAAGATACAAGAGACCAAGATCTTCGAAGAACCAGCAAGCAGATTAAGAAGGCCAAGACCAAGGCAGAGAAGTGAGACACCACCAGGAGAAAAGCCTCCCTTGTCGGGCAGGCGGACCTGGCAGGGACAACGGCTCCCCCGGAAGGGAGCATTCAAGACGTCCTGGCAGGGCCTGCCGGGACACACGAGGGCAAAGACACCTCACCAAGCCATCTCACGATGACCCACGTCGTTGATCAATGCGGTGTCAAGCCGCAAAGTGACTAAGTGGCAGCCATTCGCCACATGGCGGCCTCTTTCCACAGGAAATACCTATAGATGACACCCGTCCTGCGGTGTGTCAAGAAAGCAGGCATGAAGCTGGCAAGACGAGCCCGGCAAGGCTTGCCGGGCGAGAAACGATGTGACGTTGAGCGGTGCATTTAATGCACTCTGTCATCCTGCGGAATTAGGTATGATAGCACTGTTTGCTATCTTATCAGTGCATAATGATTGTTTTGCCACTGTGGTGACCCCTTTACCCATAAAAGGAGGCCCATGGCAACCGAAGCAAGGGTTGGAAAGTTGAACACCCCCACACTCGTACACGCGTAGTCACTGCCTCCCCAGGGCGAGCCTGCCGGGCAGGAGTACTAAGCTCCACCACCACTTTTCCACCATTAATCCACCAAAGCAGGAGTAGGGTTTTACGCCTCGCGGCGGCCCGAACCTGGGTAAAATTGCCTGTGTGATCTCTGCCGTGCTGCCCCACGTTCTTCTGCTCTTTGTGCGATGCGACATCCCCCCTGCCGAACCAGCAAGGGGCCCCTTGGCCCCATAGGTGGCCGTGGTTTCCCGCGACATCTTTGGCATGCTAGGTAGGGGGATCGCTTGCGCGAACCTGAAAGCTTGTGCAGCGTGTCATCTTCATCACCATCTTCGTCTTCGACGGCGCCGTCGGCAATGGTGCCCAAGAAGAAGCTCGGTGCTGCTACTCACCCATCCACCTCGAAGGCGCCGCCGCCCGCAGCCACCAATGTTGCGGGGGATACGGAGGTGCACGAGAGTGTGGACGCCGCTGGGGCGATGGTCGGGGCAGGCGGCACCGTCACCACTTCCCCTGCGGTCGAAGCAGGAGCAAGAGACGCCGGAGGAGAGCAACATCAGCAACACCCCAATGGCCACGCTTTGTGAGGTACGGGTGAAGGGGCTACTCCATCCACACTCCTTCCCCTCGCCGACGGGCACAGCCGCAGCGATGGCGCTCGGTCCGGGGCGAATCGCCGCCCTCCGGCCGCCCCCACCACAGGGGCGGCCACAGCGCGTGCACCTCCCCCGGGACGAGTCGACCAGGCTGCTGCGCCTAGTGGAGCTGCTGACCCTCAAGCGCTGTCACTGCGCCACCATGCCATCCAGGTGGCCGCCCCGCAACGGCGGGGGCGTGATACGGTCCCTGCTGGCCCCATCAGGAGCCGAGCGACGGCGCGATCTACATCATCATCGCCCATACCAAGTACTGCTACAGAGGCCATGGCGCGGGCTCAACTGCTGCTGAGGTTTCCGCCAGCGGCCGAGTAGATGGATGAATGGCGTGCCACCATCCAGAGCCTGCTCGGCTTCGCCGAGGCTGGGGGCTTGCAGCGAGCTGGCCTGCCACGGCCTCCCCAAGCGATGACAACGGCCTGTGCTGCTGGTCATACGGAAGGGGCCACCCTCACGGTACAATCCCCGCCACAGCAGCCAGCGAGGACACAGCGGAATCAAGAGCCTGATGGTGTCTCGACGGCCTCTTCTGACCCTCGAGCGCGTCCAGGCCGACAGCGTGCCCCGGAGGACCGGCGGAGGGGAGACACGCACGTTGTCGTTGTGCAACGCCGCCACGCCCACCGCCGGGCCAATGGGTGCGACGGTCCCGACGTTGACGAGCCTGCACTCGATACCGGCAGGTACCTACCTTTCGAGGTTGGGTGCCCTGCCTTTACTCATGAGCTGCGGCAAGTCTGTTGGCCGTCCGTCTGCACGTTCAAGCCATAGATACCCGAGAAGTACGATGGGAGGCTGAACCCGAAAGAGTTTCTGAGCATCTACACCATCGCTATACCCGGCAGAGTATTCGCCAAGTACTACCCTTTGGCTCTCAAGTCCAATGTGAGGTCTTGGCTGATGCACCTGCCAGAGAACTCCATTTTGTCATGGGCTGATTTGTGCCATGAGTTCATTGGCGAACCAGGTCGGCCCAGCAATCTGCAGCTTCTTCAGCAGAAAGAAGGAGAGACTCTCCGGAAGTATTTGCAGAGATTTAGCAGAGTCCACAGAAACATCCCAAATATCCATCCAGCAGCTGTGATAGCTGCCTTCCAGTCCAATGTGCGCAACCGGAAGATTCGTTCCAAGATGAATGTATGGTTGCCCAAGACTGTGAAGGAACTTTACACCTTGGTGGATAAGTGTGCTCGGATGGAGGAGGGAAGAAAACTACCCAGAGAGGAGGATTGCATTAATGTTGATTTAGAGGATGATGACGAGTCCACCAGTCAGAAGAAGAGCAAGAAGCGCAAGGATAAGACGGTAATGTCTGTTGAAGGGTCAGGTATCCCTAGTACCAGCAAGAAGGTTAAGGCCGAAACCCCCGGCAAGGAAGCTGCCATGTGCTCTGACTGCCGGGAGGCCGCGGCCGCCGAAAAGGCCGGGAAAGGTGATGGGCCGTACTGCAAGATCCATCAGACTAAGGGCCACGACCTTCAAGAGTGTTATCAGGTTGAACAGCTTGTCAAGAGACAGAAAGCAGAATATGAGAAGCGTGACAAGGAAAAGGGACAGAATGTTGCTGGCGGTAAGGGTCGTGGCGGTGAAGTAAATCACCCCGGCAGACCTCTTCGGAACAAAGGGAAACCCGCCAGGGATCAAGAGAAGGAAGCCTGCGGTGATGAGAGTGATGAAGGGGATGTAGAGGAAACCAGTAAGCAGGAGTTCCAAAAGGCCACTGACGCCCTGTGCATTGACGGGGGTGCGTCCCTACACGCCTCTCACCGCCAACTCAAGCGGTGGGCGCGTGAGGTTAACGCCGTGGAACCAGCGCCAGGGGCCCGAAAACCACTCAAATGGTCACGCACGCCCATCATTTTTTATGAAGAGGATCATCCTGATCGCACCACCACGGTAGGATGTTTGCCGTTGTTGGTCTCTCCAACAATCCGCAACCTCAAGGTCACGAAGATGTTGGCGGGCGACGGGGCCGGGTTGAATCTGATTTCCTGAAAGGTTATCAGCAAGCTTCAGATAGCAGAGGATGAGTTAAAAGTCACCGGCACATTTCAAGGAGTTAATCCCGGCAGGAGTCATCCTAAGGGAAAGATCACGTTGCCTGTGACGTTTGGGGGAGAGCTGAACTACCGGACTGAAAAGATTGTGTTTGATATGGTTGACCTCCCCTTCCGTATAATGGAATCCTTGGACACCCAGCCCTGGCTAAGTTCATGGCGGCATCCCACTATGCCTACAACGTCTTGAAGATGCCAGGGCCAGTTGGAGTCATTTCCATCCCATCAGATCAGAAAGACACAATCATTTGTGTGGATAAGATGTACTGGGACGCAGTCGCGGCAGAGACAGCGGCGGCGGCAGTTCCTGCCAAGGAGAACAGAGGGAAGAAGAAGGATAGTAAGGGCTCCGGCAAGGAATTCAGGAAGCATGCCTCTTCGAAGTGCGCTGCGCCTGTTGATGACTTGCCGGAGAGTTCCAACAGCAAGAGATCCAAGGTTGCTGCTCCACAAGTGAAGAAGGTCCCGGCAGGGCCGGCTGGCGTTGATGGTACTTTCACCATCAGCGCCACCCTCGATGACAAAAAGGAAAGCGTGCTCGTTGCCTTCCTGCGGGCGAATATCGATGTGTTTGCCTGGCAACCATCTGATATCCCCGGTGTTCCCAGGGAGGTAATCGAGCACCACCTTGCTGTCTGCCCACATGCCCGACCTGTCAAGCAGAAAGTCCGGAAGCAGGCCTTGGAGAGGCAGCAGTTCATTACAGAGGAGATCAAGAAACTTGAGGCAGCTGGTTTGGTCAGAGGAGTGTTGCATCCAATGTGGTTAGCAAATCCAGTGGTTGTCCGGAAGGCCAATGGGAAATGGAGACTTTGCATAGACTTCACAGATCTCAACAAGGCTTGCCCCAAAGACCCATTTCCCTTGCCGCACATCGACCAGATCGTGGACTCCACTTCAGGCTGCGATTTGCTCTCCTTTTTGGATGCATATTCTGGGTATCATCAAATCTTCATGTCCAAGGAAGACGAAGAGAAGACCTCGTTCATCACCCCGTGTGGTACGTACTGTTTTATCCGTATGCCTTTCGGATTAAAGAGTGCCGGGTCTACTTTTGCAAGGGCAGTCCAGATTGGTTTTGGGCCACAGCTGCACAGAAACATTGAGGCTTATATGGATGATATGGTGGTCAAAACCAAGGACAGACCAACCCTTATCCAGGATTTGGAGGAGACATTTGCCAATTTGTGCAAGATTAACTTGAAGCTCAACCCGGAGAAGTGTGTATTTGGTGTTCCCTCTGGCAAGCTGCTCGGGTACTTTGTATCCCATCGGGGGATCGAAGCAAACCCCGATAAGATCCAAGCCATCGAACAGATCCAAGCACCAAAGATAGTCAAAGATGTAAGGCGTCTGACAGGGTGCGTTGCCGCGCTAAGCAGATTCGTTTCCAAGTCTGCCGAGCGCGCCTTGCCGTTCTTCAAAATCTTTAAGAAGGCAGGGCCCATGAAGTGGACTCCAGAAGCAGATGCAGCTTTGGAAGAGTTGAAGGCATACCTATCTTCTGTGCCCACCTTGGTTGCTCCCGAACCACAAGAGTCGTTGCTGTTATACTTGGCAGCAACCAATCAAGTGGTTAATGCAGCCTTGGTGGCGCAGCGGGAAGTGGATGAAACAGAGAGTGAGCAAAGACTGGCAGAGTCAGATAGGGATCAGGACAGAGGTAAGCATGGCAGTGAAGACAACCCCAAGGACACGGCAAGGAAGAAAGGGGTGCAGCGCCCAGTGTACTTCGTCAGTTCCCTGCTATAGGGGGCTAGATCGAGGTACTCTAGCGTACAAAAGTTGATCTTTGGCCTCATCATGGCCTCAAGGAAACTGCGCCACTACTTCCAAGCCCATGAGATCATGGTTGTCACTCGCTTCCCGTTGCAAAGGATACTCCGGAACCCTGAGGCTACTGGCAGAATAGTGGAGTAGGCTTTGGATTTATCCAGTTTTGGTTTGAAGTTTGAGAGCACATCAACAACCCAGAGCAGGGCATTGGCAGAGTTTATTGCAGAATGGACGCCAACCCCTGATGAGGAAGTGCCAGAAATAGTTATCCCCGACAAGGAGGCGCCCCAAGAATGGATCATGTATTTTGATGGTGCTTTTTCCCTACAAGGTGCAGGGGCTGGCGTTCTTCTCGTCGCTCCCACCGGGGAACACTTGAAGTACGTCGTCTAGATGCATTTTGCCCGGGAAGAGGCAACCAACAATAAAGCAGAGTATGAAGGGCTCCTTGCCGGGCTCAGGATTGCCGCAGAATTGGGAATCAAGAAGCTGATCATTCGAGGAGACTCACAGCTTGTGGTGAGACAAGTCAACAAGGATTACCAAAGTCCATTGATGGAGGCATACGTTGAGGAAGTGAGAAGATTGGAGGAGCACTTTGACGGGTTGCAAACAGAGCACATACCTCGTGCGGAAAACAGCATAGCTGATCACCTGTCAAAGTGTGCTGCCCAAAAGCTTCTTGTGGAACCAGGAACTTTTGTTCTCCATCTTACTCAGCCCTCCGTATCCGGAGCAACAATGGCCCGGAAAAGGAGGAAGCTGGACTCCGATAAGCCTCTCCTGGTAGAGCCATCCGCTCTTGGCAGGGACCCTGCCGGAAACAACTCCTCACAACCTGCCGGACCGCACCCTCTAGCCGGACCCATGGTCCCTGCGAACGAGGAATGTACCCCCGCAGTTGAGGAGGTGCTGCTAGTCCTTGTTGCTGAGCCCCAGGCTCCAACTTGGGCAAGGCACGTAGTCCACTTTTTCCAAACCGGAGAACTCCCCAATGACCAAGATGAGGCTGAAAGAGTAGCCCGGAGGGCTAGTATGTACCAGTTTATCGATGACACTCTGTACAGAAGGAGGCCCAATGGTGTGAAATTAAAGTGCATCTACCGGGAAGAAGGGAAGGAACTGCTGGCTGAAATACACAAAGCCATGTGCGGCTCCCACATTGGATCAAGGGCGCTGGTTGGGAAAGCATTCCGGCAAGGATTCTATTGCCCACAGCCCTCCAAGATGCGGTTGAACTAGTCACCAAATGTGAAGCCTGTCAGTTCCATTCCAAGAAAATCCACCTGCCTGCCCAAGCTCTTTAGACAATCCCTTTATAATGGCCATTTTTGGTCTGGGGGCTCGATATCCTCGGCCCTTTCCCCCAAGCGATCGGGGGCTTTGAATTCTTGTTCGTTGCAATCGACAAGTTTACAAAGTGGCCAGAAGTTGCTGCCGTGAGAAAGGTGACTGCTCAATCAGCTATCAAGTTCTTGAAAGATTTGGTGTGTCATTTTGGAATCCCGGCAAGGATCATTACCGACAACGGCACCCAATTCACGAGCCGCGCCTTCATGCAATATGTTCATGCCCTCGAAAGCAAAATCTCATTTGCTTCTATCGCACATCCCAGAAGCAACGGGCAAGCTGAGAGGGCGAACGCTAAAGTGCTGTGGGGACTCAAAACAAGAACCTTTCATACGCTGCAAAAGTATGGCAGGCGGTGGATCGATGAGCTGCCGGTAGTTCTATGGTCCCTCAGAACGACACCAAATCGAGCTACCGGGCAGACTCCTTTTTCCCTGGTCTATGGGGCGGAAGCAGTTATCCCCACGGAACTCATTTACGGGTCGCCTCGAGTGCTTGCCTACGACGAAGTAGCACAAGTTCAGCAATGGCGTGACGATGTTGTGCTACTCGAGGAGAACCGTCTCCGGGCTGCTACGCGTGTTGCACGCTATCGGCAAGCCCTGCGTCGCTATCATAGCCGCAGGGTTCAGGCCCGGTGTTTTGAGGAAGGCGACCTTGTCCTTAGGCGCGTTCAGTCCGCCAAGGGTACAAACAAGTTGACGCCAAAGTGGGAAGGCCCTTACCGGGTAGTACGAGTCACCAGACCAGGCGCAGTCCATCTGGAGACCGGAGATGGCATTCAATTGCAAAACTCATGGAATATTGAGCATCTCCGCAAGTTCTACCCGTAAGGCGTGGCTGTCGGGCCCTGCCCGGCAGCCACCCTTCTGTACAGGCCTTGCCTCAGTTGCATGTAACCCCTTGTACAAAGCCAGGCGATGACACTGAGCACCAGAGAAATAAACAAAGCGCTGGGGGGCCTCCGACCAAGTTGCATGCATACATAAGCATTTCATGAGCATTTGCATATGCATATAGATTGGATCGCATCCATTTGCATATGCATATAGATAGGATCGCATCCTGGATCATTCTCATCTGCATAAAGCTGCAGGTTCCTGCCGAGAACTCGGTTTCTACAAGAAGATGAGGAGATGAACCAATGCTGCGATCCCCGGTGAACCAAACAGATAAGTTCTACCTCTTGTCCATAAGTGTTCAGTAAGCTAAAACTTGTGCATAAGAAAACCCCGCCACTCTTCGAAACTTAGGTGCTCCCATCCCTGGCTCGAACGTTGCTTCGGCCTAGATGGTCGTAGTGGCCTTTGATGAAAACAAGTTGGCGGGGGGCTGGCCCCTCTATTTCTTCTCGGTAGACTCAGTTCCCCGGCAACGAAGGAAGGGTACCAGCAGGATAGCCTGTCGGGGAAAACTCGTTTATTTAAAATAAAGAGGCATTTCACCTCCGTGTGGACATATACATGCAGGAGTTCCCGGCAAGGTTCATCTTTTTCATTAATATGCTGGTCATACAAGTACAAACCTTACAGAACATAGATATGGACTCGAGAGATTACATTATTTGAACTAAAATTTTGCAAATGCCTACGAGTTTAAGATTGAAAAAAGATAAGTGCCCCGTGATGCCCTTTCTCGTCCCTCTCCTCCTAGGCACAGCAGTTGAAGGCGAGAAGGGCAAAAGGAGTGCCTGAGCAGAAGCCCGGGCCGTTCCCATCGGGCTCCAGGAGAGGTAGCCTGACGGGGGCGGGGGAGCACCGGGGAACGCATCGATGGAGAGCACGACGGAGGCGACCCGCTAACCACCACCACCAAGGCCAGTAGGACACAGCAGGGCTAACGGGGCTGCAGCTCGAGAGGAAGCCTGCCGGGGCCCAGCTGGAAGGCTGCTGGAGGAAGCCGGGCGGCATCATCCCCACCCCTGCATCCAACTCCCCTGCAAATCACCTTGCTGGGAAGTAGAGACAGATGCAGATGATGGTGCCGCCGCCTGATGAAGATGGTGCGGGCAACGCTCAGCCGGAGCCAGAGTCGTCGCCCTCTCGCGCGCTGCCGTCGTCATCGCCGTCACTGTCCTCCTCGTCGCTTTCGCTCGAGGAGGATCTTTCGTCGTCGGTCGAGCTCTCCGCGCAGCACCCTAAGCGAGCTCCTGAGCGCCCGAAGATCTTGACGGAGAGCAGGCCGCTCTCCATTAATTTGAACTGGAGAATGTGCCCTTCCGAGAAACCGTGGGCACGAGCAAAGGTCTTCCAACCACAGTGGAGATACATCACATGAGGAGCAGGGAAGTCGACATCAACCCACATGCCACCGTTCCCACGGCCCCTCGTGTGCAACCTCAGAGCGCGTGGCTGTTCGAGCTCCATTTCCTGTGCGAATGGAGTAGGGAGGCGAAGATGGCTGCATGGGGGTTTGTACAGCCTGATGATGAACTCTCGAGGCTGATCCCCGACATGGCCATCCATTGGAGGGAGGACCGCCGGTGGGGGCGCGGCAAAAGCATCGCCCCGTCCCCCTCTTCCTCGAGCACCGCGGCGACCTCGGCCTCGCCCCCTCCCTCCTCCTCTCGCGGTGGGCTCCTCTATCACGGGATCAGGAGGAGGAGGGATGCGCTGTCGAGTAGAAGCCCTCGTCACCACCGCTGGAGTGCCGCCGCGCCCTCGTCCTCTCACCATGGCGAGTGGGGGAAGATTGCATGAAGGGAGAAGAGGTGTGAGTGAAAATGCACTGCTCTTCCCCCCTTTTTATAGAAGGACGGGGCAGGGGGCTAGCCTTTTACACAGGAAACGGCCGCCCCGTTCCCCCAATGCGGCCTCCCTGCACCTTCTGCGACCCAAAGAATCAAGGCCGACCCTCTGCCCCAACCATCGACACCTGGTTCTCGACCGAGGCACTCGTCCCCACGCTCTCCGCATCCACCACCTACCACGACCAATGCATGCGGAGCACGTGGCAGGTGAATGCGAGGTGGGAAGCAAGTGGGATGGCAGTTTCCACCCCGTGATCATGGGGCGTGGGCAATCCACGGGCCACAATCCAAGTTTTTCACAGCATTACGCACGACGAGCGGGAAAACAGGAAACTGGCCCAGAGTCAAGATTAATGAAGAAGCAAAGAAGACTCCAAGAGATAAGCCTCTTCAGCGCCCCTGCCTGTGCACTTATTAGGACCTACCCCGACGACACCCGGCAGCATGATCAGGGCAGGCCCGGGGGCTTCTGTCGGTGCAACAAACACTGGGTCTATTGCCCTGACTGTGCACAGGCATGAGAACAAGATCACAACAACAAGGCCGTGTCAAGATACAAGAGACCAAGATCTTCGAAGAACCAGCAGGCAGATTAAGAAGGCCAAGACCAAGATAGAGAAGCGAGACACCACCAGGAGAAAAGCCTCCCTTGCCGGGCAGGCGGACCTAGCAGGGACAAGGGCTCCCCCGGAAGGGAGCATTCAAGACGTCCTGGCAGGGCCTGCCGGGACTCACGAGGGCAAAGACACCTCACCAAGCCATCTCACCACGACCCATGTTGTTGATCAATGCGGTGTCAAGCCGCAAAGTGACTAAGTGGCAGCCATTCACCACATGGCGGCCTCTTTCTACAGAAAATACCTATAGATGACAACCGTTCTGCGGTGTGTCAAGCAAGCAGGCATGAAGCTGGCAAGACGAGCCCGGCAAGGCTTGCCGGGCGAGCAACGATGTGACGTTGAGCGGTGCATTTAATGCACTCTGTCATCCTACGGAATTAGGTATGATAGCACTGTTTGCTATCTTATCAGTGCATAATGACTGTTTTGCCACTGTGATGACCCCTTAACCTATAAAAGGAGGCCCATGGCAACCGAAGCAAGGGTTGGAAAATTGAACACCCCCACGCTCGTACGCGCGTAGTCACTGCCTCCCCAGGGCGAGCCTGCCGGGCAAGTGTACTACGCTCCACCACCACTTTTCCACCATTAATCCACCAAAGCAGGAGTAGGGTTTTACGCCTCGCGGCGGCCCGAACCTGGGTAAAATTGCCTGTGTGATCTCTACCGTGCTGCCCCACGTTCTTCTACTCTTTGTGCGACACGACATCGCCCCTACCGAACCAGCAAGGGGCCCCTTGGCCCCATAGGTGGCCGTGGTTTCCCGCGAAATGCACACATCGCCGCCCCATCGTCTCCTAAATCGTTAACGCCTACGTCAGCCCCACCCCGCACCCAAACCAGTCAACCCTTGTACTCCCCATCACCTGCGGCTTCACCGTCGCATCTTCCCCGGCTCCTGTTTGTTCTTGTCTGAGGCCTCGCCATCGTCCTCCGCGCGCTTTGGTGCACTCGCCGCGGCACCGCCCTCTCGCGTTGTCAACATGGTCAACAAACAAGAGGAATCGGGAGAGGACTGTACATGGAGAGGATGACATTAGGGACCCACCATGTCCATGGCCGTACGCAAGCAAGTTCCTCATTTTTTGTTATATACTCCATTGCCAGCGTATAGAAAAAGAAAATGCTTCCTCCTAGTGGTTTGCTGACATCTGGGACCCACGACATTGTAAGCTTATAGTCAATAGACAAGAGAACAGCACAAGAGTGGCTGACACCTGGTATATAGCTGCTAGAGCAGTATTTTTTTTTGTTATTATTGAGATGGAGCAGGGTTTCAACTGGGTTGTGGCCCGTCTGGCCCAGGCTTCTATGTTACGTTCACCACATGACCAGCCCAGCTATTTTTTCTTTGTGAAAATGGCTAGCCCAGTTTATTTTTTCTGAAGAATACCCAGTCCAGGCATACCCAACCCAGGCCTACTTATTTTTCTCCGCCCTGCTGGGCTACAACTCTTCCAAGATGGCTGCAAATCTGAAAAGTAATATGAAATGGGCTGTAAATATAAAAAACACACGACAAATTGGCAATTACTTTCAAATTTCTGAAATTTTTCATATTTTCAGATTCCAATTTCACTGGGCTTTCACCTAATTTAAATATATCTTCAAAGTACTTTAAATCTAGCTCGACATTTTGGTATTAAAAATAGTTTGGACCCCATCGAAATATGCGAAATTTTGTATAAATTTTTAACCCTGGCCCTGGCCAACAAAAAGAAAACGGACTGCAATAAATTGCATAAGAAGTTGCAAATGAGCTGTAAATTATTAAAAAAATATGAAATGGGCTGACTTGTGGGCCTATTAAGTTGTCGCGTATGCAAGATTTTTTTACTTATTATATACGTCAACAGACGATTCTAGCAGAAGTGACCGTTGGATGTCAATCCAATGACCGTCGTGCTTCTTCAATCATTGATCTTATTGCTCCAGCCGCCAAATCCAGCGCCGGCGGGACCGCCTGCTCCCGCCTCCCATGGCCGGCAGTGCTGCCGCGTAGGCCTCACTGCCCCCTACTACTCCCACCGCTGGCCAGGCCATCCCTTTACTCACCCACATCCCTCCACTTTTGTGGCTTCGCCGCCTCCGGGTCATTCCCTTCCTGGATCTCGCCGTCGTCCACCGCATTGGTGTTCTCGGCACAGCGTGGTCAACGTTGTCAACAAACAACAACATCGAAAGAGGGGTGTACGTGAAGAGGCTGACAGTTGGGACCCACATGGTCCATGGCCGCGCGCAAGCAAGTACCTCCTTTTTACGCCAAAAAAATGAATCCTCCCCATGACAGCTGGGACCCACCAGCTATATCTTCGCAAGGAAGGAAGTGCCTCCTTATTAAGCGAAAAATAATGATTGCTCCCCATGATAGCTGGGGCCCACTAGATTTGGAGGCTGACTTGTGGCCCTACTAAGTTGACGTGTACGCAGGGCTTTGTCAACTTAGTGAACAAACGATTCTATCACCAGTGACCGTTGGATTGTTAACATCCAACGATCGTCCTGCTTCTTCAACCTCTGATTTTCTTGTTCCAGCCGTCCAAGCCACCGCGTGCTCCTGTCTCCCGTGGCCAGCTGTGCTGCCGCGCAGGCCTCACCGCCCCCTCCTACTCCCACCACTGGCCAGGCCATCCCTCTACTCACCCACATCCCCTGTTATTCCGCGGCGACAGCAGCCTCACACCGCAGCCAAACCAGTCAACCCTCGTACTACCCTCCGTGTGTTCCCAGGCTTCGCATCGTTCCCAGCCTCACCATCGTCCACCGCCTGGGTGCTGCCCGCGCGTCATGGTCAGCGTGGTCAACGAATGACAGCCATCGGAAGATGACTGTACGCGGTGAGGCTGCTAGTTGGACCCACCAGCTACATCCTCGCACGCAAGGAAGTGTCTCCTTCTTACACGCAAAAAAAAAGATTCTTCCCTCTGACAGCTGGGACCCACCAGCTATATCTTCGCACGCAAGGAAGTGCCTCCTTATCCTCCCTGACAGCTAGGACCGACCCGGTTGAACCATACGTAGGGTTGTTTGTCTGGTCGCGAACGTGTACATACATACTGGTCGATCGGTCTCTCTGCAGCGATGAACCGTGGCCGAGTAAGGAGCGGCACGTGTCGTAGTAGAGGCGCGGACATAGCATGTCATGCAATCCCGTCTATATATATCATGTACACGTACATACAGCCATGCTGCAAGAAAGTAAATATGGCTATGTACGTACATACGGGCGGGGTCTCTAACGTGTATAGAGATGGCGTCCTGTTCATCGGCAGCCAACCGGCTGGGTCGGAATGGAGGAATCAGGGTCATGTTTATCGGGAGGCAACCGACTGGGTTGGAATATGTCTTGTTCATCAGGAACCAACCGGCTTGGACGGAACAGCCAAAACAAGGTCTGGTGTACCGCAAAACGGAAGAAACTGACTTCTGTTCGAGCTCCTACGGTCGAAACGGGGTGCTGTTGATCGGGAGGGGTGTGGCGTACCACAAAACAGAGGAAACGGGCTCCTATTTGAGCGCCTACAGTTGAAACAGGGTTCTATTCATCGGGAGGGGTGTGGCGTACTGCAAAACGGGACTCCACGGGCTACTGTTCATCCACCATCTACTGCGTTGCTCCAGCCTCCACGGGCTACTGTTAATCCACCGTCAACTTCCTCCAGCCTCCACCTGCTACTGTTCATCCACCGCGACCTTCCTCCAGCCTCCACCAGCTACAGTTCATCCACGGGCTACTGTTCCTCTAGCCTCCACCGGCTACTGTTCAACCAGCCCTCCACGGGGTCCTGTTCATCCATCCTCCACCGGCTACTGTTCAGCCATCCCTCCACGGGGTCCTGTTCATCCACCCCCAACCGGCTCGGGTGTGTGGCGGCCTCCTCTCGATTGGGGTCCTATTCATCCACCCCCAACCGGCTCGGGTGTTTTGCGGCCTCCTCTCGATCGGGGTCCTGTTCATCCAGCGGCAACGTCCTCTACTACCATGGGGTCCTGTTCATCCAACCCTAACATAACTAGTGCAATCGCTCGGGTTCAGTAAGCGACCCCTCGCTCGGGTTCAGTTAGAGCCCAATGCCTCGCACACACGCGTGTACGTGTACGAGAGAAACGCGCAAAACGTCCGTGCATCGCTCGGCCCCGACCACCCACCGTAACCGGGAACTCCCAGAAATTTTCCTCGCCCTCGCTTCTACCACGATTTTTTCCGTCATGGACGGCCCAAAGAATGTCATGCAGCTGTGTCCCCGGCCCGCCCAGGACAAAAAGACCATTTTCTGTCATGATTTTTTGTCATAGAAGTAGGAGCCCACCACATCTATGATGATACGTAGTTTTGTCACAATTATCGTCATAGAAGTGTCATAAGCATGATAGAAAAAAATTCGTTTGGCCCATAATGTCACGGATGTGTCTTTTTTTTGTAGTGTATGTGACTAATCATTGATGTTTCTCTTATGATGTTGAATATTTATCTTGGATATATTTGCACCCTTGTAGGTACTTGGATGAGCCTAAATCTATGAGATTGCAAATCACTCACATCTTCAGTAACCTCTACATCACCAAGTATCGATGTGTTGGTTGTTGAAGACAAGGATGCATGAACTTACTCCTCATATCCTTTGACAATATCTGTCGTGGGGTTAACACGGCAGATGCCCTAGTGAAAGGACTTAGGTGTGAGGCCATCGCTACGGTGATTAGCTTGAAGGGGTTGAGCGGGATGAGAGACACGAGTTTACCCAGGTTCGGCCCCTCACGATCGAGGTAAAAGCCTACATCCTGGTTTGTGTTATATTGCTTGAGTATCGATTACAAGGGAGCGGATTCGCTTGACCTAGCTATCGATTGATTGTCACCTCTGTTTACCCACCGCAGGGAATTTATATACATAGGTCGAGGCCCTGGGCTTACAAGAGTCCGGGTCGGGTTGTACTTCGTAACCGATCCTGCCTCTAAGTTGACTTGCCTTCTTTGGCAAGTCGCCCTCGGGCGGCTTACACTTCTGGGTCATGCACCGTCTTCTGGCTCTGGGCCTCCGCCCGGCCCACCTTGTAAGTCGCCTCCCAGACTTCCATGTCTTACTCTCTTGGACCTGTCTAAGGCCTCACTGTTAAGTCGCCAATAGCTTAACCCGGCCTCTCCTGGGCGAGTTACATCGTGGGGTCATATCCCCAACATTAGGCCCTAGATTGATTTGAACTTGTTCATTTCAATCTTCAATTCCTCTCGTTGGCGAGTCTTCTTTGATTCTTTCAACTATTTAATCTCGAACAGATCTTCATAACCCGCCATATGAAAGGATGACGTCATCTTTAATAAATTCAGAAAAACCTCATGACGTCACAATGGATTTTTTTGCATTAATCGACCATTTCGAGAATCGAGGCGCCCCCTTTGTCGAAGTAGTTATTATGTCTCCTCGATTTTTGCACATCCCTATTACTGTTCCACCCTTTTTCCTTATAAATATGCAAGGGGGCCTACCTTTTCACTTTTCACCCCCGTCGCCTCCACTTCTTCTTCCTCGCGACGCCCGCCGCGACTGGAGCTCCGCCAGAACAGTCAAACCACTCCGACCGCTCCTGTCGAGGCTGCTGCATCACCCTATTGTTACCAGAACTCAGTGGCGCACCTCCGCTTTCCTCAGGGCATCGTCACCGGAATCCATTCATTCCATTGGACACCGTCTTTGATGAGCTGGCTCCCGTCGACCGGGAGAAGGCTCTGCGGGCGGTGGCACCCTGCATCACCACCGTCATGCGCCTCGTGAAGCAGACGGACTTTGGTGGTGTTTAGGCATCGTATGCCTGCGCATGCCTCGACGCAACATGACCGTTGGATCAAACTCAGATGGTGCAGATCAGTCACTATAGCACAAAGCATGCGGGTGTGTTTTGTTGCATTCTCATCTCAACATAGTTGTTCCCTCTTCATGCATGCTCTGCATGCTCCTAGCGTATTTGTGTTAACCTAGTGTGGGCTAATACACCCTTCATGCTCATCTCAGATCCTATGTTCCGTGGAGTACTGTAGCACCGTACTCTCCGTGCGCTGTAGTCCTAGTTCTGTTAACATTGATCTCACCGTTCATTCTCGACCGGACAGTCAAAAAAGGGGCATGTTACATTACTGTTCATATAGTTGACATGCGCACAACATCAGTTTTTATTGTCATATCTTCCTACACTAGCAACAAGATTATAGTACTGACGTATGAACCACTACACATGCCTAGTAGTAGGAGTACTGTGTAAGTTCAAATGGCTGCCGTGTTTCGCACTCCTCCGTCGTAAGAGTGGAAACGCTTGCTGTAATATATATTTTTCAGAAACAGTGGACACGCTCTACCGTGCGGATCCTCCTCGACGGTTGTCGGGAACCTTGCTACTCACTTTCGCCGATGTGTGGGACAGCCAGCATCGGGGTCCAATTGCCATGCACTAAATTACTCCGTACTAGAGTGCACAACTGCATGGTAGACTACATCGGTCGAAGCGCCGCAGTAATGCCCAATGAGCCGTCAAATCACAAAACCCCCACCTTTCCAGCAGTAAGTTGGACGGACGAAGCAACCATCATTTCACTCTTCTCCCTCATCTTCCTCTCTTGAAGAAAACCCCAACTCGCTTCTCCCTCATCTTGTTCCTCATTTCTTCAAGAAAACCCTGATGCGCTTCTGCCATTGTTCTTCTCTTCCAAAGAAGGAAAGGTGAGCGCATCAATGGTGTTGTTTCTGGCCAAGGCCCGGTCTTGCAACCCCGCGACTGATCCTATAACTCCCTCTCTGTTCTTCTTTTCGGTTTGTGATTATGGTTTCTTTTCTTTTATTTCTATTTAACAGTTTCTTGATGGACCCTGGAGCAACGACCGAAGTGATGTCTATGGCTCTGGCCAAAACCGTCGAGGCTCAGGGTACGAAGAAGCGCAAGCACCTTGCCGAGACTACCACAGACAAGCTCAAGGCCATCGGCCTGTCCAAGCCCCCCTCTCCGGGATCTCTCGTTAAGCCAGTCCAGGTAATATCTCTTCTTGACGATCTTTTTGGCGATCTTGATCGTGTTTTTTCATCTAACACACAGTACTAGTAGTACAACTTTTTGGGTGATCTTGCATGTGATTTTTGTGTGCCAACTGACGGTTCTGAATTGCTCTTTTGACCAAAACATGCGAGAGGTTGACATACATATGATTTTTGCACATAACATTGATTTCTTATAGATTACTTTCAACTACTTTATGAACATCAATGCTAGCTGTAGGAAATGCAAGATCTTAGCTCTCATGCCTTTGAAGAGAGTATAGTAGCCTCAGTAACTTGTGTTATGGATATTGCAAGTAATCCCTCTGCTCTCATGCCTTTGAAGACATGTCCTAGTGTCTTTGTTCACTCATTTCTGTGTGTATATGTAGTCTTATATGGAGTAAAATATCGAAAATCATCTTATATTTCTGAACAAAGGTAGTAATAAAATATTTGGTTTCTGTTTGAATTAGAACCAGGTCCGCGGTGGAGATGAAGTTCTGAAAGTCATATCGTGTGAACTGGAAGATCTGAGGATGAGTTCTACTACTAAACTATCCAGTTGATGTGTCCTTGTCGCCATGTGTCGTGAACAAGTGTTTTCCTCTAGGCATGTTCTCGAGGGTGTACTTCACCACAACAATTTCCTAGCTATGCCTTCGATTACGAAGGGTGTGGTTCTTGTAAAGCTTCCCGACAAATTTGATGCGGACTGTCTTCATCGTCATGTTTATGAGTGGAAAGACCACTCTGTTAGGTTCTCCAAGGTTGACGAGATGGCAATGGTGCCGGTAGACATCTCTCACGAAGTCCATGGCCTAGTCAGTTATGTGGGGTACATCCCGTAGGTCGGTGGCAAGAAATAGTCTGCAGAGTTTAATTAGTGCAACTTTGCTTGTCTGTAGTAAGTACTATTGTTCAGTACTTGATTTGTGTGTGTGAACCCTATATTGTTTAGTACTGCCGCTTTTGTTGTCTGGTGAGTCCTGAGAACAGTCTATGTTAATGTTTGTCCACTCAATTCAGTCTGTATATTTTGTAGTATCCAGATCATCTTTTTTGTGAGGACGGTTTATCAATTATGTTTACACTCCAATATCTGTATGCATTGCAGGGTTTATCGCACCCACCAGGATTTCTAGTCCCATGGATGTTCGCTCCATACGAGTTGTCACGACCTTTGGATTGTTCTGCTTGTGGGAGTAAGTGAGGGCCCTGCATGCCACCCGTAATTGGATGATCAACCTTCAATTTAGAACTTGAACATAGTGATATCCTGGTAAGGATTCACTCGTGTCACATCAAGTAAATCTTATTGATTTACTGCCTAAATCTTATTGATTTACTGTCATGTTTTCTTACTTTTGCTGCAATTTTACGATGCAGGTTTTGCCATGTCACATTCGTTACAGAATAAACCGTTTGGTTTGCTCTATGATGGTTATTTTTCTAGGTTGCATTTCTTATGTCATGTCAGTAATGAAGACACTGTCCATCACTTATATTACAGGACACAATTGGATCAGTCTATTGTCTGAGTACAATCTGAAGCCCTATGAAGAACTACAGTTTGTTTTAACAAATACAGCACAATTAGTCCTTCTCGTGTTTAAAAGAAGTGAAGAAAAAGACTGGATCTAGGTCACGGAGCCTAGCGAAGTTAGAAAGCTAAAGTATGAAATCATAGCAGACCTGAGACGATCGCTACTGTCTCGCACATCGGTACCACCTTCAGCATCGGATTGAGCACCGGCACCTGCTCCGAAGGCACTGGCTCTAGCACTGACAGCGGCAGCAGATCAGTCTGATCCACTAGAGGATTGGGCACCAATCACATCTGTGGATCAGGCAGATCTACCGGAGGATCGGGCAACGACACAGGCACCTGCTCCGACACCGGCACCGGCTCCACAAGGAGCACAATCTCCGGCAGCAGCAGTGGCACAACCAGTCGCACCGGCACGGGCACCAGCAACGGCTCCGGCACCTGCACCTACACTTGAAGTTGCACTTGCATCTGCTCTGGCACGTGCAGCGGCAACGGAACCAGCACTTGCACCGGCAACAGACTGGACTGCAGTTCGCACTGCATATACCAAAGTCCTTACAAAAACCGACATCTCCACCTTCTTGGTAAGCATTGGCAGCCCAAGTGCTTCGTTCTTATTTCCTTCCATGTTGTTTCACATGATTCATTGTGTTGATCTAAGTGTTTGCGTATGCCTTCTTGTTTGCAAACAGAGAATTCCTAGAGCAACGAGGGAGTCATTCAATAATCCGGGCAACCGTGGCCAAGTTTCTCTTACCATGCGCAGCCTTGGTGTGAATGAACCTGCTCAATATACCGTAAGTACAAAGGATGGTCGCATGATGATTGATGCTAAATGATGGTCAAGGTTCAAAACTCTATTAAATCTTGCGGTAGGGGACGATGTCAAAAACCAAACTTTCTCGGCAAGGAGAGCTGGTCCTAATCAACTTTGAAATTCTTTAGTAGCAGGACGCAACTGCCGAACTGATCTATCCTCCGAGAGCTTTTGATGTAATAATATGGCATGGTGAAACAAGTGTCCTGTATGTATAAGTAGTACGGCAGTATTATTTATCACATAGGATATCATGAAAGAATTGCAACTCTGATTGCTGGTTAGGAACTGTCGTTCGATTTCATTCTAACAGCTGCCATGCTTTATTTAATTTTCTGCATTCGCCTTGCGACAGCATCTAAAACCAGCGCCGTACTGATCGCTCGCAATATGAAATGCAATGAGTTAGAACACATGGGCCCCCAAACATGCAGGCCCACCGGCCTGTGGCCCAAAGTCCAGAACCGTTAGCCTATCTGAGTATTATATTCTCATCTGAACCCCCATATTATGTTATATATATTCCCCTTGATTTTTCTTATGTATAAAGTTCTGATATAAAAGATTTTTATATTTCTTTACAGAGGGAGTATCTCTCTATCAAAAACATATTTATGTGTAACTAGTTACTCCTGCCTTTCTACTTCATTTCACTGATATGCGGGGCATCCGGCAATGGGGTCCACGTGTAATGCACCAAATTAGAGTGCACAACTGCACGGTAGACTCACCCCGGTCGTAGCGCCGTAGTAATGCCCAATGAGCCGTCAAATCACAAAAAAAACCACCTTTACAGCAGTAGCAGTAAGCTGGACGGATGAAGTAGCAATATTTCACTGGGCCTGAATCCCCTTCTCCCTCGTCTCTTGTTCAGAGAAAACCTCCTCTCGGCGATTGCTTAGGGTTTTCTCATGGAGAACCAGGTATGAATTCTTCATCCATCCCCGATAAATCCTAGTCCCTTGGTCGCCGGTAATCCTAGGATGGCAGCCAACGCCATTGATGCATTTTTCTTCCTACTGAATCTGGTGTGTTCCATTTGCAGTGCCCAAAGTGCGAGGACCCTACAGGTTTCTGCGCCCTCGGCGAGATGCCACACTTGTTCCATCTCATCCTAACAAAGGATTTTAAAACGCGTACAGTATGTTCCTAGAATCCTCTTTTCTATCCGGGAGGGTTGGGGTTTTTGAACATGCTATCGACTAATTTGGAAATTTGGATTGCTATATTTGGATAAAAGGTACTGGTACCATGGTCAACACTGATGTGAAAGAGGAAATTATTTCTAGATTTGGATAGCGAATAAATTTTGTTCTCATATTATTTTTCCTGCAGTGCATTCCTTGCTCTGCCAGAACACATGCACTCAAGATGGTTGGCCTTGCCATAACTGGATACACCAGTTTAATGGTCACATTGAAGACACGCCATGGTTATAAGTTCCCAGTTGGGTTCATGAACCAAGAAGATCGCTACTTTTTTATGGCCGAACTTGGATAAACTTTCTCAAGTGTTACGGATTGAAAGTTGGCACACGAATGTTGATGGAAATAGCAGAACCTGGTCTCATCTTCACTGTGACCTTCCACCCCGACGTCATTCCAGTAGTTCATCCATGTTAGTTTTGTATCTGGTTCTTGCATGTTGCCTCGATTACTTCTTAATCCGCCTATTCTGTCTAACTAATCACGATTTGACTTTAGAAGTAGCAACAATTTGTGATTCCCTTCTCTCACGGAGATGCTACTTCTAACTAATATTTCTTATAATTGATGGCACCTGTAGGTTATTACAAAGCTCAGGACATTACTCGTTTGTTATTTGATAAGAACTCGACTATTACTGATGGAACTGAAGTTGACTGGGATGACATCCACCAGTTCCTACACTTTATTGATCGTCTCGAGGTCCTTGTAGGGCGTTTCAATGGTGGAAGGCCACATGGGATATGTGTGCCACTGGTGCACACTTTGAATAGTTCCAACTGTGTCAAGAAACATATGGTACGAGCTATTTTCTGTTATATATGTTGTTCATAAACTCATGGTTATACACAGTTTTACAGTTGTGATTTTCTTGAAACAGAAACTGCCCAGTTTTATTGTTCCTATACAGATGCGTGACCATGGTCGGGTTAGACTTGTGCTTGGTCACAACATGATGTTTATGTCGACCTACTCCATTTCCCTTGGAGGTGAAAAGATAGTTATTCATGGGTGGTCTCAAATAATGAAGGCCCGTCCATCTTGGAGAATAGGACAGAAGGTTATGCTCATGCTTTTCCATGCCTCTGAAGCGAATATCCTGTTTATTGACCACATTGTGAGATGAAGCCGCTTTCACAAGGTTGTGGATGTGCGGGGTGGCGCATGGGCCTTGTCCTAGGGCTTGGTGGCCTCACCCACTATATGCAAAGTAGCACTGTTCGAGGCGTGCTTTGTATGGTTGAACCTGTATAAGTACTCATACGGCCTTCAGCTATGGTTGTTAAGTGCCCCTGCTGGATTCAGTTAAGGTTGTTAAGTACTCCTGCTGCTTTTAAAGTCTATCTTGTTTCTTCAATCTCGTCTTCCTCCAGCCACCAAAACCAAACCAGCGTCGGCGGGGACGCCTGCTCGCGCCTCCCATGGCTGGCTGCGCCTCAGCGCACACATCGCCGCCCCACCGTCTACTAAATCGTTAACGCCTACGTCAGCTCCACGCCGCACCCGAACCAGTCAACCCTTGTACTCCCCATCACCCACGACTTCACCGCCGCATCTTCCTTAGCTCCTGATTGTTATCGTTTGAGGCCTCGGCGTCGTCCTCCATGCACTTTGGTGCGCTCGCCGCGGCGCCGCCCTCTCGCGTTGTCAACATGGTCAACAAACAAGAGGAATCAGGAGAGGACTGTACATGGAGAGGATGACAGTAGGGACCCACCATGTCCATGGTCGTACGCAAGCAAGTTCCTCATTTTTTGTTATATACTCCATTGTCAGCGTATAGAAAAAGAAAATGCTTCCTCCTAGTGGTTTGCTGACATCTGGGACCCACGACATTGTCAACGTACAGTCAATAGACAAGAGAACAGCACAAGAGTGGCTGACACCTGGGACATAGCTGGTTGAGCAGTATTTTTTTATTATTATTGAGACGGAGCAGGGTTTCAACTGGGATCTGGCCCGTCTAGGCCAGGCTTCTATGTTACGTTCACCAGATGACCAGGCCAGCTATTTTTTCTTTGTCAAAATGGCTAGCCCAGTCTATTTTTTCTGAAGAATACCCAGTCCAGGCATACCCAACCCAGGCCTACTTATTTTTCTCCGCCCTGCTGGGCTGCAACTCTTTCAAGATGGCTGCAAATCTGAAAAGTAATATGAAATGGGCTGTAAATATAAAAAACACACGACAAATTGGCAATTACTTTCAAATTTCTGATTTTTTTCACATTTTCAGATTCCAATTTCACTGGGCTTTCACCTAATTTAAATATATCTTCAAAGTTCTTTAAATCTAGCTCGACATTTCGGTATTAAAAATAGTTTGGACCCCACAGGAATATGCGAAATTTTGTTTAAATTTTTAACCCTGGCCCTAGTCAACAAAAAGAAAACGGACTGTAATAAATTGTATAAGAAGTTGCAAATGAGCTGTAAATTATTAAAAAAATAGGAAATGGGCTGACTTGTGGGCCTATTAAGTTGACGCGTATGCAAGATTTTTTTTACTTATTATATACGTCAACAGACGATTCTAGCAGAAGTGACCGTTGGATGTCAATCCAATGGTCGTCGTGCTTCTTCAATCATTGATCTTATTGCTCCAACCGCCAAATCCAGCGCCGGCGGGACCGCCTGCTCCCGCCTCCCGTGGCCGACAGTGCTGCTGCGTAGGCCTCACCGCCCCCTACTACTCCCACCGCTGGCCAGGCCATCCCTTTACTCACCCACATCCCTCCACTTTTGTGGCTTCGCCGCCTCCGGGTCATTCCCTTCCTGGGTCTCGCCGTCGTCCACCGCGTTGGTGTTCTCGGCACGGCGTGGTGAACGTTGTCAACAAACAACAACATCGGAAGAGGGATGTACGTGGAGAGGCTGACAGTTGGGACCCACATGGTCCATGGCCGCACGCAAGCAAGTACCTCCTTATTACGCCCAAAAAATGAATCCTCCCCATGACAGCTGGGATCCACCAGCTATATCTTTGCACGGAAGGAAGTGCCTCCTTATTAAGCGAAAAATAACAATTGCTCCCCACGATAGCTAGGGCCCACCAGATTTGGATGCTAACTTGTGGCCCTACTAAGTTGACACGTACGCAGGGCTTTGTCAACTTAGTGAACAAACGATTCTATCACCATTGACCGTTGGATTGTTAACATCCAACGGTCGTCCTGCTTTTTCAACCTCTGATTTTCTTGCTCCAGCCATCCAAACCACCGCGTGCTCTTGCCTCCCGTGGCCGGCTGTGCTGCCGCGCAGGCCTCACCGCCCCGTCCTACTCCCACCGCTGGCCAGGCCATCCCTCTACTCACCCACAACCCCTGTTATTCTGCGGCAACGGCAGCCTCACACCGCAGCCGAACCAGTCAACCCTCGTACTACCCTCCTCGTGTTCCCAGGCTTCGTGTCGTTCCTGGCCTCACCATCGTCCACCGCTTGGGTGCTGTCCGCGCGGCGTGGTTAACATGGTCAACGAACGACAGCCATCGGAAGAGGACTGTATGCGGTGAGGCTGTTAGCTGGACCCACCAGCTACATCTTCGCACGCAAGGAAGTGCCTCCTTATTACGCGTAAAAAAATGATTCTTCCCCCTGACAGCTTGGACCCACCAACTATATCTTCGTACGCAAGGAAGTGCCTCCTTATCCTCCCAGACAGCTGGGACCCACCCGGCCGAACCATACGTAGGGTTGTCTGTCTGGTCGTGAACGTGTACGTACATACTGGTCGATCGGTCTCTCTGCAGCGATGAACTTCGGCCGAGTAAGGAACGGCACGTGTCGTAGTAGAGGCAAGGACGTAGCATGTCATGCAGTCCCGTCTGTATATATCATGTACACGTACGCACATCCATGCTGCAAGAAAGTAAATACGGCTACGTATGTACATATGGGCGGGGTCTCTAACACGTACAGAGACGACGTCCTGTTCATCGGTAGCCAACCGGCTGGGTCGGAATGGAGGAAACAGCGTCGTGTTCATCGGGAGGCAACCGACTGGGTTGGAATACGTCTTGTTCATCGGGACCCAACCGACTTGGACGGAACAGCCAAAACAAGGTCTGGCGTACCGCAAAACGGAGGAAACAGACTTCTGTTCGAGCTCCTACGGTCGAAACGGGGTGCTGTTGATCGGGAGGGGTGTGGCATACCGCAAAACGAAGGAAACGGACTTGTGTTGGAGCGCCCACGGTCGAAATGGGGTCCTGTTCATCGGGAGGGATGTGGCGTACCACAAAACGGGTCTCCACGGGCTACTGTTCATCCACCATCTACTGCCTCGCTCCAGCCTCCACGGGCTACTGTTCATCCACCGTCAACTTCCTCCAGCCTCCACCTGCTACTTTTCATCCACCGTGACCTTCCTCCTACCTCCACCAGCTACTGTTCATCCAGCCTCCACCGGCTACTATTCAACCAGCCCTCCACAGGATCCTGTTCATCCAGCCTCCATCGGCTACTGTTCAACCATCCGTCCACGGGGTCCTGTTCATCCACCCCCAACCGGCTCGGGTGTGTGGCGGCCTCCTCTCGATCGAGGTCCTGTTCATCCATCGGCAATGTCCTCCACCACCACGAGGTCATGTTCATCCAACCCCCACCGGGAACTGTTCATCCAACCCCCAATAATGGTCACTGTTCATCAAGAGGTAGCTGGTTCGATCGGCTTCAGTTAGCAACAGTAGCGAAGGAATCGCTCGGGTTCAGTTAACAGCCAAGGGATCGATCGGTCGAGTTCAGTAACGTAGCTAGTGCAATCGCTCGGGTTCAGTAAGCGAATGCCTCGCTCGGGTTCAGTTTGAGCCCAACACCTCGCACACATGCGCGTACGTGTACGAGAGAAACGCGCAAAACCTCCATGCATCGCTCGGCCCCGACCACCCACCATAACCGGGAACTCCCCGAAATTTTCCTCGTCCTCGCTTCTACCATGATTTTTTCCGTCATGGACGGCCCAAAGAATGTCATGCAGCTGCGTCCCCGGCCCGCCCAGGACGAAAAGACCATTTTCTATCATGATTTTTTGTCATAGAAGTAGGAGCCCACCACATCTATGATGATACGTGGTTTTGTCACAATTATCTTCATAGAAGTGTCATAAGCATGACAGGAAAAAAATTCGTTCGGGCCATAATGTTACAGATGTGTCTTTTTTTTGTAGTGTATGTGACTAATCCTTGATGTTTCTCTTATGATGTTGACTATTTATCTTGGATATATTTGCACCCTTGTAGGTACTTGGATGAGCCTCAATCTATGAGATTGCAAATCACTCACATCTTGAGTAACCTCTACAGCACCAAGTATCTATGTGTTGGTTGTTGAAGGCAAGGAAGCATGAACTTACTTCACATATCCTTTGAAAATATCTGTCGTGGGTTAACACGGCAGATGCCCTAGTGAAAGGACTTAGGTGCGAGGCCATCGCTACGGTGATTAGCTTGAAGGGGTTGAGCTGGACGAGAGACACGAGTTTACCCAGGTTTGGCCCCCCACGATCGAGGAAAAAGCCTACGTCCTGCTTTGTGTTATATTGCTTGAGTATCGATTACAAGGGAGCGGATTCGCTTGACCTAGCTATCGATTGATTGTCACCTCTGTTTACCCGTCGCAAGGACTCGCCTTTATATACATAGGTCGAGGCCCTGGGCTTACAAGAGTCTGGGTCGGGTTATATTTCGTAACCGATCCTGGCTCTAAGTCGCCTTGCCTTCTTTGGCAAGTCGCCATCGGGCGACTTACACTTCCGGGTCATGCACCGTCTTCTGGCTCTGGGCCTCCGCCGGGCCCACCTTGTAAGTCGCCTCCCAGGCTTCCATGTCTTGGTCTCTTGGACATGTCTAAGGCCTCACTGTTAAGTCGCCAATAGGTTAACCCGGCCCCTCCTGGGCGGGTTACATCGTGGGGTCATATCCCCAACAATATCTATATGTCAAATTTCATAATTGTCAATTTGGATACACAAGTGCTATTCCTTGCAAGACTAACCCATGTAGGAAGATAAACTTCAACTCCAAAGGATGCTTCCAACCCTTGATGGACTACATCAACCATGAGCATCCAAAACAAGTTCAACTACATGATCAAGATCAACACCACAACCCAAGGTATGTCATTCCATCTTAGAGAAGCTTTCCTCCAAGTCATGAGTTAAAGCAACTCAACAAGATGTGAATACATCAAAATGCTTAAACGGAAAATGGCAACCCCATTTTGAGCTTAACGATGAGTATGACCTACGATCAAGTGATCTCACTTGACTCCTAAGTCAATATACTCTAACATAAGTGACTTTTCGCCGACCACCACTAGATGAAGTTCTCTAGTGTTCCTTTGAATATTGCTTTTCAATTGCATTTCTTCTTGTGTTTCCCTTCAAAAAAACTTCATCTAGAACTCTTTTGATTTCTGTTTTATTAGTCTCTGGTTAATTCATTGCAAATCCTTATGAAAATTCCTTGAAAATCCTTGTGAGATTTCATTTGCAAAGTGAGCTGAGTTGACAAAACTTTTCTTCTACATTGAACTCGACGTCACCAATTTAAGCCCATCGGGCGGACCGAAATACAAGTTCTACCTGTATGTAGTTCATCGGTTCAACCAAAACGGACTCACTCGGTCTCACCGATGAGCACCTTCAGTGACTCTGCTAACTCAGAGTCACCGATTGAAACAAATCGGCGCCACCAATTTCATTGCTGAGAAAACTATTTGCCATCTTTTATTACCTATTCTCGTCAACTCCACTCAATGATTCTTTTCCTCTATCTGCATCTTGAGCTACATTATGCTTACATGTGTTTCTCAAGGACCACACTCACTTGACTCATATCCATGAAACCTACCCTTCTTGGAAATTGATGTCAAAGGGGGAGAGAGAGCACATCAAAGCTTATTCTCATATAACTCTTCTAAGAAAGGAGGAGATATATAATGTCATAAGAGGAGAGAAGTTACATGTCTTTAAGAGGGGAAAGACATGTCAGTATATGTTTTGAGATCTTTGAATCCTATTCATTTCTGCTCTGATTGGTTCATTTATCTCTGCTCTGATTTTATCTCACCCTACCGTCTCCCATTATCCAATGTTACATTCAGGGGGGAAGAGTCCATGTTTTAGGGGAGAAAAATCCTTGGCATTTATTGCAAATCTTTAAATTCTTGGGGACATGTCTACATTTAAAATCAAGTACTCACTCTAAGCTACTCACCTATTACATGTCATCCTAGTCTTGGTACTCTTGGAGATCTTGGAATCCTTCTTATTTGAAGTTTTCTTGTGTTATCTGACCTTGTTTTCTCAAGATTGCTTCGTCTAGAATCAGCTCAAGAACCACAAGGTAAGTATATGCATCACACTCATGTACATGATGACCTCTTGCTTTTGCACATATTGTTTATAAGAGGGATTCATAAAGCATGAAGGTACAACCTATCTACACTCATTTTTTTTACTCTGATGCATATGACCAAGATACATGTAACTCATTTATTGCTCTGTCATGTTGTGCACTCACATGCTATTCAATTTAATCATTACATGATTGCACACATGTAAGGGGAGCTTATGCATGTTACATGTTCTTCCAAAGCTTTACTTACTACTCTTCATATTATCATTTACTTGAAGCTTTGATGTATGTTGCCATCAATTACCAAAAAGGGGGAGATTGAAAGCATAAGTGCTCCCTGGGTGATTTTGGTAATTAATGTCAACATATCTCTTATTGGACTAATGGTTTTATCTAGTATGTTTCAGACAAGTTCAACAATGGTGTGGCATGGACAAGAGGATGTGGAACCCCTTCAGAATGCTAAGGACAAAGATTGGCAAAAGCTCAAGACTCTTCATTTATATTTTAGTGATCCAAGATCACATTGAGTCCATAGGAAAGCCAAACTATTAAAAGGGGATGAGGTGTTGCTTAATGGTCTACTCAAGTGCTTAGTGATATTGCTCCAAAACCCTCAGCCACTTTCTCCATCCAAATATGTCCAAACCCTAAACTCCAACTCGGCCCCACCGATTCTTTCTACCCGGAGCCACCGAGTTCATTTGACATAGCCACTACCAAAAACCCTAATGGTTCGGTCTCACCGATACGGATCTCGGTCTCACCGAGATGGCCTTGCCAACTCTCTGTTATCAGTTGCAATTATTTCGGTCTCACCGTAATTGCAATCGGTCTCACCGAGATGGCTTGACCAACTCGTTGTTGCCTTATTGCTTCACTTCGGTCTCACCGAGTTGATGCAATCGGTGCCACTGAGACGCGGTTTGCCCTAAGCCCTAGCACATCGGTCCCACCGAGTTGTTCCAGTCGGTCCCACCGAGATTCCTAACTTTCATATTTTTGAATAGATCGGTCTCACCGAGTTTTCTGATCGGTGCCACCGAGATGGGTCAAAAGTGTGTAACAGTTGGATTTTCTATGGAGGCTATATATACCCCTCCACCCCCTTCTCCATTTGTGAGAGAGCCATCAGAATGTGCCTACACTTCCACCATACATTTTCTAAGAGAGAACCACCTACTCATGTGTTGAGATCAAGATATTCCATTCCTACCATTTGAACCTTGATTTCTAGCCTTCCCCAAGTTGCTTTCCACTCAAATCCCTCTTTCACCATAGACAAATCTGTGAGAGAGAGTTGAGTGTTGGGGAGACTATCATTTGAAGCACAAGAGCAAGGAGTTCATCATCAACACACCGTCTATTACCTTTTGAAGAGTGGTGTCTCCTAGATTGGTTAGGTGTCGCTTGGGAGCCTCCATCGTGATGTGGAGTTGAACCAAGAAGTTTGTAAGGGCAAGGAGATCACCTATTTCGTGAAGATCTACACGAGTGAGGCAAGTCCTTCATTGGCGATGGCCACGGTAGGATAGACAAGGTTGCTTCTTCGTGGACCCTTCATGGGTGGAGCCCTCCGATGACTCGCACAACCATTACCCTTCGTGGGTTGAAGTCTACATCAACGTGGACGTACGATAGCACCACCTATCGGAACCATGCCAAAAATTCTCCGCGTCTCCATTGCATTTGCATACTCCAATCCCATCCCATCCCTTACTTTCTTGCAAATTGCATGCTTTACCTTTTTCCGCTGCCTATACTCTTGTCATGCTTGCTTGAAATGTATTGTGTGTTCTTTAACTTTTGCTAAACTCAACCTTAACTTGAAGAAATTAAAAACTACCACTTTTGCTTGTTAAGGGTCTAATCACCCCCCTCTAGACCCATCTTCTCGTTCCTTTCAACAATGCATCAGTATCACTAAAACCTTGTGACAAGTATAACGCTTGGTAAAAAGCTAAAATCTCAACTCTGCCTTCCTCTTCATTCACATAAACAGATCCTATGGCCTGCTTGAGACCAACGATTTTATTAGTATTTCTTTGCCTCGCTTGTGCTTGAAAGCAAGCCATGTTATGATCACTTTCTCGTAGCCACGGGACCTGGGACCGCTGTCGCATCCAAACTTCTTCCAATAGGAGTGCTTCTCTCAATTTTTGGATCATTTTTCCTCTTCATTCGATGGGCCGCGACCCACTGAATGCTGGTGTAGTCTGTCTAGTTGCTTCAGAAGATTGTGAACTCTCTGTGACAGCCTAATAGGCTACCGTACTCTCAGGCACCCTGCTACTTCTAGAGCTTGCGTTGGTTTTTCGCTTGAAGAGGAAAGGGTGATGCAGCAAAGTAGAGATAAGTGTTTCCCTCAGTTAAGATCCAAGGTATCAATCCAGTAGGAGGAACACACAAGTCTCCAATAATTGCACCTGCACAAACAAACAAATATTTGCACCCAACGCGATAAAGGGGTTGTCAATCCCTTCACGGTTACTTGCAAGGATGAGATCTGATAGTGATAGATGTAAAAGATAAATAAAAGTGTGAAATAAAATAAAAGTAAATAAATTGCAACAATGTATTTTTGGGTTTTTGAGTTTGTAGATCTGAAAATAATATGATAAAAGATAGACCCGGGGGCCATAGTTTTCACTAGAGGCTTCTCTCTTGAAAGAAAGCATACATTGGGTAAACAAATTACTGTTGAGCATTTGATAGAAAAGCGCATAGTTATGACGATATCCAAGGCAACGATCATGTATATAGGCATCACGTCTGAGAAAGTAGACCGACTCCTGCCTGCATCTACTACTATTACTCCACACCTCGACCGCTATCCAGTATGCATCTAGTGTTTTAAGTTAACAAGAACGGAGTAACGCCTTAAGCAAGATGACATGATGTAGAGAGATAGATCCAATCAACATTAAAAAACACCATCTTTTTATCCTTAATGGCAACAATACAAATACGTGTCATGTCCCCTTCTGTCATTGGGATTGAGCACTGCAAGATTGAACCCATTACAAAGCACCTCTCCCATTACAAGAAAAATCAATGTAGTTGGCCAAACCAAATCAATAGATCGAAGAGAAATACAAAGCTATATAAATCATGCATAAAAGAGCTCAGAGAAGACTCAAATAATATCCAAAGATAATATGATCATAAACCCACAATTCATAGGATCTCAACAAAAACACCACAAAAGAAGATTACATCGAATAGATCTCCAAGAACATCGAGGAGTACATTCTATTGAAGGTCAAAGAGAAAGTATAAGCCATCTAGCTACTAGCTATGGACCCGTAGGTCTGTGGTAAACTACTCACACATCATCGAAAGGGCAGCAAGGTTGATGTCGAGGCCCTCTGTGATCGAATCCCCCTCCGGCGGAGTACCAGAAAAGGTCCCCATATGGGATCTCATGAAGACAGAAACTTGCGGCGGCGGAGAAGTATTTTTGGTGTGCACTCTTGTCTACGGGGAATATTTGGGCATTTATAGAAGAAAAATTAGGGTTGGAAGTGCCACGGGGGGCCCACAAGCTTGGGGGTGCGCCCACCCTAGGGCGTGCCCCATGAGCTTGTCGCCACCTCGTGGCTCTTCTGGCCACCTCCCAAAGCTTCCAGGGTATCTTGTGGTCCAAGAAAAATCGTCAAAAAGTTTCGTTCCATTTGGACTCCGTTTGGTATTTATTTTCTATAAAGATAAAACAAGGAAAAAAATAGCAACTGGCACTAGGTTAATAGGCTAGTCCCAAAAAATGATATAAAATAGCATAATAATGCATATAAAACATCTTGATAATATAATAGCACGGAACAATAAAAAATTATACATACATTGGAGACGTATCAAGCATCCCCAAGCTTAATTCCTGCTCGTCCTCGAGTAGATAATGATAAAAACAGAATTTTTGATGCGGAATTCTACCTAACATGTTTATCATGTAATCTTTCTTTATGCGGTATGAATATTCAGATCCGTAAGATTCAAAAAAAAGTTTAATATTGACATAAAAACAATAATACTTCAAGCATACTAAAAAGCAATCATGTTTTTTTCAAAATATCATGGCTATAGAAAGTTATCCCTACAAAATCATATAGTCTTGTCATGCTCCATCTTCTTAACACAAAGTATTTATCATACACAACCCTGATGACAAGCCAAGCAATTGGTTCATACTTTGTAACGCACTTTAGCTTTTTCAATTGTCACGCAATACATGAGCGTGAGCCATGGATATAGCACTATGGGTGGAATAGAGTATGATGTTGGAGGTTGTGTGGAGAAGACAAAAAGGAGAAAGTCTCACATTGACGAGGCTAATCAACGGGCTATGGAGAAGCCCATCAATTGATATCAATGCAAGGAGTAGGGATTGCCATGCAACGGATGCACAAGAGTTATAAGTGTATGCAAGCTCAAAAGAAAACTAAGTGGGTGTGCATCCAACTTGCTTGCTCATGAAGATCTCGGGCATTTGTGGAAGCCCATCGTTGGAATATACAAGCCAAGTTATATAACGAAAAATTCCCACTAGTATATGAAAGTGACAAAATAGGAGACTCTCTATCATGAAGAACATGGTGCTACTTTGAAGCACAAGTGTGGAAAAGGATAGTAACATTGTCCCTTCTCCCTTTTTCTCTCATTTTTTTTGTTCGACACTTTGGCCTCTTTTTTCTTGGGCTCGTTTGGCCTCTTTTCTTTATTTAAGTCTGTAGTCTCATCCCGACTTGTGGGGGAATCATAGTCTCTATCATCCTTTCCTCACTGGGACAATGCTCTAATAATGAATATGATCATCACACTTCTTTTTTACTTACAACTCAAAAATTACAACTCGAAAATAAGACTTTATATGAATGCCTCCAGTGGTGTATCGGGATGTGCAATAGTCTAGCATAACATGTACTATGTCAACTATATGATCATGCAAAGCAAAATGACAATGATGATATGTGTCATAATAAAACAGAACGGTGGAAGTTGCATGGCAATATATCTCGGAATGGCTATGGAAATGCCATAATACGTAGGTATGGTGGCTGTTTTGAGGAAGATATAAGGAGGCTTATGTGGGATAGAGCGTATCAAATCACGGGATTTGGATGCACTGGCGAAGTTTGCACCACAACTCAAGGTGAGAAGGGGCAATACACAGTACCGAAGAGGCTAGCAAATTGTGGAAAGGTAAGAGTGCGTATAATCCATGGACTCACATTAGTCATAAAGAACTCACATACTTATTGCAAAAGTTTATTAGCCCTCAAAGCAAAGTACTACTACGCATGCCCCATGGGGGATAGATTGGTAGGAAAAGATCATTGCTCGTTGATACGTCCATTCTGCATCATGTTTTTATGTTGATAATTATTGCATTATGGATCGTTATTACACTTTATGGTGCAATTCTCATACCTTTTGTCTCTTATTTTACAAGATTCACATGAAGAGGGAGAATGCTGGCAGCTGGAATTCTAGACTGAAAAGGAGCAAATCTGAGATCCCAATTCTGCACAACTCCAAATGTCGTGAAACTTTACGGAGAATTATTTTGGAATATACGAAAAATATTGGGCGAAGAAATACCAGAAGGGGAGCCACCAGGTGGCCACAAGCCTTGAGCTTGTGGCCCCCTGGCTAGCCTCCGGTGCCCATCTTGGAGCGCGCCCCCTGAGCTTGTGGCCCCCTGGCTAGCCTCCGGTGCCCATCTTCTTCTATATGAAGTTTTTTGACCTAGAAAAAATAAGGGAGAGACTTTCGGGACGAAGCGCCGCAGTCTTGAGGTGGAACCTGGGCAGAAGCAATCAAGGGCTCCGGCGGAGCGATTCCACCGGGGAAACTTCCCTCCAGGAGGGGGAAATCAAAGCCATCATCATCACCAACGATCCTCTCATCGTAGGAGGACCAATCTTCATCAACATTTTCACCAGCACCATCTCATCTCAAACCCTAGTTCATCTCTTGTATTCAATCTTTGTCTCAAAACCTCAGATTGGTACCTGTGGGTTGCTAGTAGTGTTGATTACTCCTTGTAGTTGATGCTAGTTGGTTTATTTGGTGGAAGATTATATGTTCAGATCCTTAATGATATTCAATACTCCTCTGATCTTGAACATGAACATGCTTTGTGAGTAGTTACTTTTGTTCCTGAGGACATGAGAAAAGTTTTGTTATAAGTAATCATGTGAATTTGGTATTCGTTCGATATTTGATGAGATGTATGTTGTCTTTCCTCTAGTGGTGTTATCTGAACATCGACTACATGACACTTCACCATGATTTGGGCCTAGGGGGAGGCATTGGGAAGTAGCAAGTAGATGATGGGTTGCTAGACTGACAGAAGCTTAAACCCTAGTTTATGCGTTGCTTCGTAAGGGGCTGATTTGGATCCACATGTGTAATGTTACGGTTAGATTTATCTTAATTCTTCTTTCGTCGTTGCGGATGCTTGCGAGAGGAGTTAATCATAAGTGGGAGGCTTGTCCAAGTATGGATAGCACCCAAGCACCGGTCCACGCACATATCAAATTATGAAAGTAGCGAACGCGAATCATATGAGCATGATGAAAACTAATTTGATGATAATTCCCATGTGTCCTCGGGAGCGCTTTGCTTTATATAAGAGTTCGTCCAGGATTATCCTTTGATATAAAAAGATTGGGCCACCTTGCTGCACCTTTGTTACACTTGTTACTTGTTACCCGTAATGAATTATTTAGCTACCAAACTATTTGTTACCAATAATTTCAGTGCTGCAGAGAATACCTTGCTAAAAACCACTTGTCATTTCCTTCTGCTGCTTGTTGGGTTCGACACTCTTACTTATCGAAAGGACTATGATTGATCCCCTATACTTTTGTGTCATCAAGACTATTTTCTGGTGCCGTTGCCGGGGAGTGACGCGCCTTTGGTAAGGAAAAATTTATATTACGTGCTGCAATTTACTGTCACTTGTCACTATGGAAAATAATCCTTTGAGGGGCTTGTTCAAGGTATCTTCACCTCATCCAGAAGCAATAAGAGTTTCTCCTCAACCTACTGCACCTACTGAAAATATTTATTATGAGATTCCTTCGGTTATGATGGAGAAACTACTAGCTAATCCTTATGCAGGAGATGGAACAGCGCATCCTGATATGCACCTGATATATGTAGATGACATTTGTGGATTGTTTAAGTTTGCAGGTTTATCCAAAGATGGAGTCAATAGGAAGGTTTTTCCTTTATCCTTGGGGGCAAAAGCATTGACATGGTATAGACTATGTGATGGTGTTGGAACATGGGAATAGAACTGATTGAAATTGGAATTTCATCAGAAGTTTTATCCTATGCATCTAGTTCATCGTGATCAGAATTATATATATAATTTTTTGGCCTCGTGAAGGAGAAAGTATCTCTCAAGCTTGGGGGAGACTTAAGTCAATGATGTATTCATGCTCCAATCATGAGCTCTCAAGATAAATTATTATATATAATTTTTATGCTCGTAATGATCAATCCATGCTCGATACTTCTTGTAATGGTTCTTTTATGAAGAACACTATTGAGTTCAGATGGGATCGTTTGGAGAGAATTAAAACACAACTCTGAAGATAGGGAACTTGAAAAAGGTAAATAGTCAGGTATAAAGCTCAAGTTTGATTGTGTTAAATCTTTTATGGATATCGATGCCTTTCATAAATTTAGCACTAAGTATGGACTTGACTATGAGATAGTAGCTTCTTTCTGTGAATATTTTGCTACTCATTTTGATCTCCCTAAGGAGAAGTGGTTTAAGTATCATCCCCCTATTGAACTAAAAGTAGAAGAACCCACTAAAGCTAAAGAAGAAATTATTACTTGTAGTGTTAATCCAGTTATTCCTACTGCTTATATTGAGAAACCCCTTTTCCTGTAAGGATAAAAGAACATGCTAAGGTTTCAACTGTGGTCCACAAAAGTTATATAAGAACATCTACACCCTGTGAACAAATTAAAGTTGAACCTAATGTTGCTATGGTTAAAAACCTCTTGGCTGATAATATCGATGGGCATGTTATTTATTTCTGTGGTGAAGCTGCTAGAATTGCTAAACCCGATGATAAAGATAAAAATAGACCTATTGTTGGCATGCATGTTGTCTCTGTTAAAATAGGAAATAATTGTTATCATGGCCTATGTGATTTGGGTGCTAGTGTGAGTGCTATCCCGTTTACCTTATATCAAGAAATTATGAATGATATTGCACCTGCTGAGATAGAAGACATTGATGTTACTATTAAGCTTCCTAATAGAGATACTATCACACCACTTGGGATTGTTAGATATATTGAAGTTTTGTGTGGGAAATAAAATACCCTGCTGATTTTCTAGTTCTTGGTTCCCCACAAGATGATTTTTGTCCCACTATATTTGGTAGACATTTTCCTGAATACGGTTAATGCTAAGATTGATTGCACTAAGGAAACTGTTAGTGTTAATTTTGGTGATGTGTCTCATGATTTTAATTTCTCCAAATTCCGTAGACAACCTCGAGATAAAGAATTTCCTAGTAAGGATGAAATCATTGGTCTTGCTTCTATTATCATGACTCCCACTGATCTGTTAGAACAATATTTGCTAGACCACAAAAATGATATGCATATGAATGAAAGAAACGAAATAGATGAGATATTCTTCAAACAAATGCCTATTTTAAAACACAATTTGCCTATTGAGACTCTTGGAGATCCTCTTCCACCCAAGACTGGTCCAGTGTTTGAGCTTAAACAATTACCTCATACTTTGAAATATGCTTATCTTGATGAAAACAAGATATATCCTATTATTATTAGTGCTAACCTTTCAGAGCATGAAGAAAAGAGATTACTGAAAACTCTGAGAAAGCACCATGCCGCTATTGGATATACTCTTGACGATCTTAAGGGCATTAGTCCCACTCTATGTCAGCACAAGATTAATATGGAGCCTGATGCTAAGTCAGTTGTTGATCATCATCGATGATTAAATCCTAAGATGAAGGAAGTGGTAAGAAATGAAATATTAAAGCTTCTGGAAGCAGGTGTAATCTATCCCATAGCTGATAGTAGATGGGTAAGTCCTGTTCATCATGTTCCTAAGAAGGGAGGTATTACTGTTGTCCCTAATGATAAAAATGAACTTATCCCACAAAGAATTATAACAGGTTATAGGATGGTAATTGATTTTAGAAAACTAAACAAAGCTACCAGGAAGGATCATTACCCTCTACCATTATTAATCAAATGCTAGAAAGGTATCCAAACATACACACTTCTGTTTTCTAGATGGATACTCTGGTTTTTCCCAAATACCTGTGTCACAAGAGGATCAAGAAAAAACTACTTTTACATGCCCTTTTGGCACTTTTGCTTATAGACGTATGCCTTTTGGTTTATGCAATGCAGCAGCTACCTTCCAAAGATGTATGACTGCTATATTCTCTGATTTTTGTGAAAATATTTTAGAGGTTTTCATGGATGACTATTCTGTTTACGAAAGTTCTTTTGATGATTGCTTAAGCAACCTTGATCGAGTATTGCAGAGATGTGAAGAAAATAATCTTGTCTTGAATTGGGAGAAGTGCCACTTTATGGTGAACGAAGGTATTGTCTTGGGGCATAAACTTTCCGAAAGAGGTATTAAAGTTGATAAAGCTAAAGTTGATGCAATTGATAAAATGCCATGTCCTAAAGATATCAAAGGTATAGGAAGTTTCCTTGGCCATGCTGGTTTCTATAGGAGATTTATTAAAGACTTATCTAAAACTTCTAGGCCTCTTACTAATATGTTGCAAAAAGATGTTCCATAAGTTTTTGATGATGATTGTGTAGAAGCAATTGAAATACTTAAGAAAGCCTTGATTTCTGCACCTATTGTTCAACCACCTGATTGGAACTTACCCTTTGAAATTATGTGTGATGCTAGTGCTTATGATGTTGGTGCTGGTCTAGGACAAAGAGTTCATAACAAATTAAATGTTATTCACTATGCTAGTAAAACCTTAGATAGTGCTCAAAGAAATTATGCTACCACTGAGAAAGAATTTCTAGAAGTTGTGTTTACATGTGATAAGTTTAGACCATACATTGTTGATTCAAAAGTAACTATGCACACTAACCATGCTGCTATTAAATATCTCATGGAAAAGATAGATGCGAAACCTAGGTTAATTAGGTGGGTGCTGTTGTTACAAGAATTTGACTCGCATATCATTGATAGAAAAGGAGCTGAGAATCCCGCAGCTGAGAATCTGTCTATGATGGAAAATGTTCTTGATGACCCACTGCCTATTAATGATAGTTTTCCCGATGAACAACTAGCTGTCATAAATGCTTCTCGTAATACTCCTTAGTATGCAGACTATGCTAATTATATTATTGCTAAATTTATACCACCTAGTTTCACATACCAACAAAAGAAAAAGTTTTTCTTTGATTAAAACATTACTTTTGGGATGACCCGCATCTATATAAAGAAGGAGTAGATGGTATCATTTGACGTTGTATACCTGAGCATGAACAGGAACAAATCATACGGAAGTGTCACTCCGAGGCTTACGAAGGACACCATGCGGGAGACAGAACTGCACACAAGGTATTACAATCTGGTTTCTATTGGCCTACTCTTTTCAAAGATGCACGTAAGTTTGTTCTATCTTGTGATGAATGTCAAAGAATTGGTTATATTGGTAGATGTCAGGAAATGCCTATGAACTATTCACTTGTTATTGAACCATTTGATGTTTGGGGATTTGATTATATGGGACCTTTTCCTTCCTCCAATGGGTATACTCATATTTTAGTTACTGTTGATTACGTTACTAAGTGGGTAGACGCTATTCTAACTAGTAGTGCTGATCATAACACTTCCATTAAAATGCTTAAAGAAGTTATTTTCCCAAGGTTTGGAGTCCCTAGATACTTAATGACTGAAGGTGGTTCACACTTTATTCATGGTGCTTTCCGTAAACTGCTTGCTAAATATGATGTTAACCATAGAATTGCATCAGCCTATCACCCTCAATCTAGTGGTCAAGTTGAATTGAGAAATATAGAAATAAAATTAATTTTGTAAAAGACTGTCAACAAATCTAGGAAGAATTGGTCTAAGAAACTTGACGATGCACTACCGGCTTATAGAACTTATGAGAACCCTATGGGTATGTCTCCATATAAAATGGTTTATGGAAAAGCATGCCACTTACCTCTTGAATTAGAACATAAAGCTTATTGGGCAACTAAAGAGCTCAACTATGATTTTAAACTTGCCTGTGAAAAGAGGTTATTTGACATTAGCTCACTTGATGAATGGAGAACCCAAGCATACGAAAATGCTAAACTGTTTAAAGGAAAGGTCAAAAGATGGCACGACGAAAGAATACAAAAGCGGGAATTTAATGTAGGTGACCAAGTCTTGCTATACAATTCTCATTTAAGATTTATTGCAGGAAAACTTCTTGCAGAAGTTTATCGGTCCGGTGCTATCAAGATCAACAACGCCGAAGGCACCAACCCGATGGTGGTGAATGGGCAAAGAATCAAGCATTATAGCGCAGGTACGTCTAGAAATATTGAGACTAATATTATTCATTCCATAACACCGGAGGAGTACATAAAGGAAACTTTTCGGAATGCCCCAGAACCCTGAAAAGGAATAGGTATGTGATACGGTAAGTAAACCGACTCCAAAAGATCCGTAAAAGCAATTTTACTCCGTTTTGGAATATTAAAAAAATAGAAAAATAATAAGTAGCCCAGAAAGCGCACGAGCAGGCGACAAGCCTAGGGGGCGCACCTCCCGAGTTTGTGGTGCCCTCATGCGTCGTCCGGACTCCGTTTTCTTCCAGATTACTTGTTTTGCACGGTAAAATTTCATTATATAATCTCCCGGAGGTTTTGACCACCGTATTGCGACAATATCCTCTGTTCTTGTTTTGAGCTAGTTTTCTAACACATCTAGATCGCCATGACGCCTCCAAGTTTACCCATGGACAAGTTTTACGAGAAGGTCATCAACCCCTACCTTCTGGACGTGATGAAACACCCTCAAACCATTGAGATGCATGAGGGGGTGCTTCACATCCGAGATGTTCAAGGCCCAAAGAAGACCGGAAGCGTGGAGACCAGGCTCGAAGCGTGGAGCAGCGATCTTCAAGTGCCAAGGGATGGTGGAACGCGGACTCAATGCCAACCACTCCATGATCACGGAATTCACCCGTGATCACAAGCTGGACAACGATAATATTGGAGAGGCCATCTTCAAGCTTCACGAGCAAATTGAGCACCTTCAAGCACAGATATATGACTTACAAAACCAAAACTAAGAGTATGAGTCCAGATTTAAGAGGATGAGTTTAACTGCAGATTTCAGGATTCCAGCGACTCGTTCATCCTTCTTTGATGGGGAGCCTATGCCTTGGAAGATGGAGGACAAGCTTCCCACATCATCAACTTCATCATCACCACCTCCTAAGAAGGAGCCTTGAGTACACGGGTATGGGCACTCCCCTTGGCTTGTGCCAATCTTGGGGGAGGTGCCCCGGTAACGTATCACCATCACATCTTTATCATTATCGTTTATCTTAGTTCGATCCTTTTGGTTAAATCGTGATCTAGTAGAATAAAAGCTTTAGTATGATTTAGTCTTTAAGTTTTTGCTTCATGATCTATCTATGTAATCGAGTATGAGAGTTATATAATAAAGATTAGTTTTGAGTTGAGTGTTTTACTTTCTTGCTTTGATCTTAGAGATGAAAAATAATAAAGGAAATAAAATATTATATAATAATCTTATGGAGAGTGATGACTTCACATATAAGAAGTATAGTGCATGAAATTTGTTGAAGGTTGACAAACATAGTATTGGTCATTGTTGCAATTAATAATAAGTAGTAAATAAGGAGAGATTTCACATATAAAATATTATATGCTAATAAGTTGATGTTAGACAAGGAAGACAATGTAATGGGTAATGTTTTCTTATATCCGAATAGAAGTTATATTGTCATGGATCCTCCAACATGTGGAGCTTGCTTTTCATCCCATGCTAGCCAAAATTCCGCATCAAGTGGAGATACTACTTGTGCATCCAAAAACTGTTAACCCAGTTTCATGTCATGAGAGTCCACTATACCTACCTATGGATTGAGTAAGATCCTTCAAGTAAGTTGTCATCGGTGCAACGCAATAAAAATTGCTCTCTAAATATGTATGATCTTTTAGTGTGAGGAAAATAAGCTTTGTATGAACTTGTGATGGGGAAGAAATAAAAGTGACAGACTGCATAATAAAGTTCGCTATCACAAGTGGCAGTATAAAGTGACGTTCCTTTGCATTAAGATTTTGTGCATCCAAATAAAAAGCGCATGGCAACCTCTGCTTCCCTCTGCGAAGGGCCTATCTTTTACTTTTAAAATACCTACCTTTATGCAAGAGTCATGGTGATCTCCGCCATTCCTTTTATTTTTCTCTTTTTGGCAAGTACCATGTGTTGGGGAAAGATCTAGACACACATATCCACTCGGATGTAGGTGATCATGAGTTATTATTGTTGACATTACCCTTGAGGTAAATGGTTGGGAGGCAAAATTATAAGCCCCTATCTTTCTATGTGTCTGACTGAAGCTTTGATTTCATAATTATCGCGTGAGTGTTAGCAATTATGAAAGACTAAATGATGGTTGAGTATGTGAACTTGCTAAATAAAAGCTCTTACATTGACTCTTTCTGACATCATGACATTTGCAATCGCATCAATGACTGAGATCATAGTTTGTTAGTTTTCAATGTAGTTTATGGTTCATACTTTACCTTGTGAACAAATTATCACTTGATACGTCTCCAATGTATCTATAATTTTTTATTGTTCCATTCTATTATATTATCATTCTTGGATGTTTTACATTCATTTTATAGCAACTTTATATCATTTTTTAGTACTAACCTATTGACATAGTGCCCAGTGCCAGTTGCTGTTTTTGCTTGTTTTTTACTTCGCGGAATATCCATCTCAAACGGAGTCCAAACGCAGCGAAACTTTTTGGAGATTTTTTTCTGCCCAGAAGACAACTTGGGAGCCAAGGAAGTGCACGAGGGAAGGCTCATGGGGCCCACCACCCACATGGGCGCGCGAGAGGCCCCTGGCGCGCCCTGATGGGTGGTGGGGCCCATGGAGGTCCTTTCCACCGCCTCTCAGCACTATAAATACCCAAATATTCCAGAAACCCTAGGGGAGTTGACGAAACACAATTCGAGCCGCCGCAAGTTCCAGAACCACGAGATCCAATCTAGAGCCCTATTTCGGCACCTTGCCTGAGCGGAACACGATCACGGAGGGGTTCATCATCCTCATTGGTGCTCCTCCGATGATGCGTGAGTAGTTTACCATAGACCTATGGGTCCGTAGGCAGTAGCTAGACGACTTCTTCTCTCTTTTTTATTCTCAATACAAGGTTCTCCTTGATGTTCTTGGAGATATATTTGATGTAATGACTTTTTGCGGTGTGTTTGTTGGGATCCGATGAATTGCGAGTTTATGATCAGTTCTATCTATGAATATTATTTGAGTCTTCTTTGATCTCTTATATGCATGATTGATATAGCACTGTATTTCTTCTCCAAAACTTTGGTTTGCTTTGGCCAACTAGATTGATTTTTCTTGCAATGGGAAGAGGTGCTTTGTGATGGGTTTGATCTTGCGGTGTCCTCATCTAGTGACAGAAGGGGTAGCGAGGCACGCATGTATTGTTGCTACTAAGGACAAAAAGATGGGGTCTATTCCTACATGAATAGATCTTGTCTACATCATGTCATCGTTCTTATTGCATTACTCTGTTTCTCCATGAACTTAATACACTAGATGCATGCTGGATAGCGGTCGATGTGTGGAGTAATAGTAGTAGATGCAGGCAGGAGTCGGTCTACTAATCTTGGACTTGATACCTATAAACATGATCATTGCCTTGGATATCGTCATAATTATTTGCTCTTCCAATCAATTTCCCAACAGTAATTTGTTTACCCACCGTATCCTATTTTCTCGAGAGAAGCCACTAGTGAAATCTACGGCCCCCGGGTCTATCTTTTATCATATATTTTTCAGATCTATTATTCCAAAAATCCAAAAATACCTTGCTGCACTTTTTCTTTATTTATTATATTTTATGTTTTTGCTAGATCTATTTATCCAATCTCATACAATTTTATCTATCTTTTACCGAAGAGGGATTGACAACCCCTCTTACGCGTTGGGTTGCAAGTATTTGTTATTTGAGTGCAGGTACCGTTTACATAGTGTTGCTTGGTTCTCCTAATGGATTGATAACTTTGGTTTCAAAACTAAGGGAAATACTTACCGTTGATGTGCTGCATCATCCTCTCCTCTTCGGGGAAATAGCAACGCAGATACAAGCAATCAGGAATAATTTCTGGCGTCGTTGCCGGGGAGACATCATCAACATCTATCAGGTTCCTAATCACAAATCTCATCTCCTTGCAATTTACATTATTTGCCATTTGCCTCTCATTTTCATCTCCCCCGCTTCAAAAATGTTTTCATAATATCTCAAAATATTTGCCTTCTTTTTCGTTTGCCTTTTTCTTGTTTGATCTTTTCTTTGCTTGTGTTGCCATGTGCCTTCTATTTGCTTGCATCTTCGCTTGCTAAAAATCTATTGATATGGATCCTCATCCACTTGCTAATCTTTTTAAAAGATCCAATTATGATGAACCAATTGCTAGTGAATTGAGTTCACTAGATTATCTTTATGAAGTTTTGCTTGACATTCGTGAATCTGAAAATTGTGATGAAGTGTTTTATAAAGTGATTCACGATAGCTCCTTGAAAGAAAAGCATGATTGCAATTATCTTACTATAAATTCTATTAATGTCAATTGTGTTAATGATATGCAAAACCCCAAGCTTGGTGATGATGATTTTGTTATGTCAACTACTCATTGTAATGATCATGATTGGGGTGATGCTTCTTATGATCTTGAAAATTTATTTGAGCCTCATGATGAATATGTTATTGATAATAATGTTTGCAATAATATTGAAAGTGGGTTTGGAAGAGTGTCAACTTTAGGTAAAACTAATCCCTCGTATTTGGAGAGTGTTCAATCTTATGAATTTTTGATAAAGGTGGGTTTGGAGAGGTCATGACTTTAGTTGATGTTAATCCCACTATCTTGGAAGATTATAAAACTTTTATGCATGTGGATCATGAAGAGAAAATTTTATATGATAGCTATATTGTTGAATTTGATTATGATCTTACATGTAACTATTATGAGAGAGGAAAATATGGTTGTAGAAATCTTCATGTTACTAAATTACCTCTCTTCATGTTGAGATTGTTATTGTTTCTTTCTTCTTACTTGCATATCCTAGATATTTCGTGTCTTGACAATTTGTATTTCTTATCAAATGCATATGCATAGGAAGAGAGTTAGACTTAAATGTGTTTGTGACATGTTTCATGACGCTCTCTTTGTGTTTCAATTATTATCTTTTATGTGAGCATCAATAAAATCTTATGCCTAGCTAGGGGCGTGAAACGATAGCGCTTGTTGGGAGGCAACCCAATGAATAAAATAATTTTTCCCTTTTTGTTTCTGTTTTTGTGTGTTCACATAATTATGCTACTGTTATGATTGTGTTTTTTATGTTTTAATTAGTGTTTGTGCTAGGTTAAGCCTTTACGATAGCTTTGGGTGATAGTTGATTTGATCCTGTTGAAAAACAGATACTTTTGCGTCCAGTAGCTGAATTGTTGAAATTCACAGAAGCGACGAAAAATTCTGAATTGTTTTACACAAGATTGATATACAAATTGCCACTGTTGTCCTAATTTTTCAGAATTTTTGGAGTTACAGAAGTATGAGTAAAATTCGAGTCTTTACAGACTATTTTGTTTTTGACAGATTTTGTTTTCGTTGCATTGTGTGCTTATTTTGATGAATCTATGGATTGTATCGGGGGGTATAAGCCATGGTAAGTTAGAATATAGTAGGTATAATGCAATAAAAAAATATGAATAGGTTTGCAACAGTACTTAAAGCAAAGATTGATTTTCTTATACTAACGGATCTTACGAAGGTTTTCTTAAGTTTTGGGTGATTGAAGATTTCAAGTTTTGGGTGAGATCTCGATGGATGACGGAATAAGGAGTGAAAAGAGCCTAAGCTTGGGGATGCCCATGGCACCCCAAGGTAATATTCAAGGAGAACCAAGCAACTAAGCTTGGGGATGCCCCGGAAGGCATCCCCTCTTTATTCTAACAACCATCGGTAATTTTACTTGGAGCTATATTTTTATTCGTCACATATCATGAGTTTTGCTTGGAGCGTCTTGTATTATATGAGTATTTGCTTGTTTTTATTTTTAGTTTGTCGCAATCATCCTTGCTGGACATACCTATTTGTGAGAGCCATAATGATGCTATGATTTGTTAGAATTGCTCTATGTGCTTCACTTAAATTTTTTGAGCTATGGAATTGCTCTAGTGCTTCACTTATATCTTTTTTAGCACGGTGGTGCTTTAATTTTTTAAGCAACACTCTCATGCTTCACTAAGATTAATTTGAGAGTTAGTAAATTTTTTGAAGAAATTCTCTGATGCTTCACTTATATTATTTCAGAGATGAAAATTTTTATGCTCATGTTCTTCACTTAAATTTGTTTGAGAGCTTGTTAAAAACAATGGTAATATATGAAAATAGTCGCAAAGTGATAGATATTCAAGAGGAGTATAATAAAAACTTTCATGAAAGATCATAAGAATAAATTTGATTATTTGTAATAGTTTTGAGATATGATGATAGTAATATGTGAGTCATGTTGTGAGTAATTATGCTTTCGTAAGAATATTGGTGTTAAGGTTTGTGATTCCCTATGCAAGCATGAAAGTCAATAGTTATGCAATGAAATTACATCCTACTTGTGGTGCATTATTCGGTGTTAGTTATGTTTAATGCTCGTTTATGAGAATTTTTGTTTCTTGGTTGGTTGCTTCTCAATATTATTGTTATCCTTTCCTTGTACTAAGTGGGAATACTACTTGTGCATGCAAAATCCATAAACCCAGTTATAAAACATGAGTCCACCATACCTACCTATATGCGGTATTTCCATGCCGTTCGAAGTAAATTTGTATGTGCCAACTCTAATTTTAAAAATAAATTTCCATTTTGTGTGCCCGTACCGCTCATGAAGCCGCAGGGGGTGGCCAATATTTTTCCATGCTAGATGTGTTATTCTCAAGATGAGTGTTTATTCACTTGTCATTCCACGAGAGTGTGGCGGTAATAGGGATGCCCAGTCCCGAAATGAAAAAGAAATTTACTTTATGTTATCAAATAATAAATTCCTTGGAAAGTGTTGGTATGGAAGGCACCCGTGGATACGGCTAGCCATGGATTGTGAAAGAATGGTGGAAAAAGGAATAAAATTTATTTTATGTTTGGGAACCGCCTATGATGAATCTAGCATGGAAAGTATTGGGAAATACTCGGTTGTTTTCGTTGACGAGAAAAGCATGCCTCTCAAAATATTTTATCTCTCAATTTAAGCTTTGAGCTCTGGCACCTCTACAAATCTCTGCTTCCCTCTGCGAAGGGCCCATCTATTTACTTTTATGCAATTTTTATTTTTTATTCGAGTCTCCATCTTCTCTTATAAAGCACCAACTAGGGAGCACTATGATCATACTTGTGCATTGGATGTAGCTAATATTCGAGTGTGTTTCATGAATGGATCAATGATTGAGCATGATGGGCTAGGGATAACTTTCTTTAGTGTTGATATTTTGAAAGACATGGTTGCTTGTTGATATGCTTGAGTATTGAAGTCTTCATGTCAATTATAGACTATTACTTTGAACCATCTAAAAGTCCACATGTCCATGCTATAAAAGAAAAGAATATGTGATGAACATCTTAGGCAGCATTCCACATCAAAAATTCTATTTTTATCATTTACCTACTCAAGGACGAGCAGGAATTAAGCTTGGGGATGCTGATACGTCTCCAACGTATCTATAATTTTTTATTGTTCCATGTTGTTATATGATCATTCTTGGATGTTTTACATTCATTTTATAGTAACTTTATATCATTTTTTGGGACTATCCTATTGACATAGTGCCCAGTGCCAGTTGCTGTTTTTTGCTTGTTTTTTACTTCGCGGAATATTCATATCAAACGGAGCCAAAACGCAGTGAAACTTTTCGGAGATTTTTTTCTGCCCAGAAGACAACTTGGGAGCCAAGGAAGTGCACGAGGGAAGGCCTGTGGGGCCCACCACCCACCTGGGCGCGACAGAGGCCCCTGGCACGCCCTGATAAGTGGTGGGGCCCACGGAGGTCCTTTCCACCGCCTCTTAGCTCTATAAATACCCAACTATTCCAGAAACCCAAGGGGTGTCGATTAAACACAATTCCAGCTGCCGCAAGTTCCAAAACCATGAGATCCAATCTAAAGCCCTATTACGGCACCTTGCCGGAGGGGAACACGATCACAGAGGGGTTCATCATCCTCATTGGTGCTCCTCCGATGATGCGTGAGTAGTTTACCATAGACCTACGGGTTTGTAGGCAGTACCTAGATGGCTTCTTCTCTCTTTTTGATTCTCAATACAAGGTTCTCCTCGATATTCTTGGAGATCTATTTGATGTAATGACTTTTTGCGGTGTGTTGTTGGGATCCGATGAATTGCAAGTTTATGATCTGTTCTATCTATGAATATTGTTTGAGACTTCTTTGATCTCTTATATGCATGCTTGTTATAGCCTCGTATTTCTTCTCCGAAACTTTGGTTTGGTTTGGCCAACTAGATTGATTTTTCTTGCAATGGGAAGAGGTGCTTTCTGATGGGTTCGATCTTGCGGCGTCCTCACCCAGTGACAGAAGGGGTAGCAAGGCATGCATGTATCATTGCTATTAAGGATAAAAGGATGGGGTCTATTCCTACATGAATAGATCTTGTCTACATCATGTCATCGTTCTTATTGCATTACTCTATTCCTCCATGAACTTAATACACTAGATGCATGCTGGATAGCGGTCGAAATGTGGAGTAATAGTAGTAGATGCAAGGAGTCGGTCTACTAATCTTGGACGTGATGCCTATATACATGATCATTGCCTTGGATATTGTCATAATTATTTGCTCTTCTATCAATTGCCCAACAGTAATTTGTTTACCCACCGTATGCTATTTTCTCGAGAGAAGCCACTAGTGAAATCTACGGCCCCCGGGTCTGTCATTTATCATATTGTTTTCAGATCTATTATTCCAAAAATCCAAAAATACCTTGCTGCACTTTTTCTTTATTTATTTTATGTTGTGTTTTTGCTAGATCTATTTATTCAATCTCATACAATTTTATCTAACTTTTTACCGAGGAGGGGTTGACAACCCCTCTTACGCATTGGGTTGCAATTATTTGTTATTTGTGTGTAGGTACCATTTACATAGTGTTGCTTGGTTCTCCTACTGGATTGATAACCTTGGTTGCATAACTGAGGGAAATACTTACCGTTGTTGTGCTGCATCATCCTCTCCTCTTCGGGGTAAATACCAACGCAGATACAAGCAATCATCACTTTAGCATGAGAATTGTATGACAATTTATTGTTGTTCTAATGATGATCATGATGCCCTCATGTCCATATTTTGTTTTATTGACAACTCTATCTCTAAACATATGGTCATGATTATCGATTTCGGCTTTCGCTTGAGGACAAGCGAGGTCTAAGACCATCGCTCATTGATACGTCCATTTTGCATCATGTTTTTAGGTTGATAATTATTTCATTATGGACTATTATTACACTTTATGGTGCCGTTCTCATACCTTTTCTCTCTTATTTTATAAGATTCACATGAAGAGGGAGAATGCCGGCAGTTGGAATTCTGGACCGGAAAGGAGCAAATATGATATCCCTATTCTGCACAACTCCAAATGTCCTGAAACTTTACGGAGAATTATTTTGGAATATATAAAAAATATTGGGCGAAGAAATACTAGAAGGGGACCCACCAGGTGGCCACAAGCCTGGGGGCGTGCCCTACCCCCCACCCCCCAGGGCACGCCCCTTGAGCTTGTGGGCCCCCTGGCCAGCCTCCGGTGCCCATCTTCTGCTACATGAAGTGTTTTGACCTAGAAAAAATAAGGGAGAGACTTTCGGGACGAAGCGCCTTTGTCTCGAGGCGGAACCTGGGTAGAAGCAATCTAGGGCTCCGGCAGAGCGATTCTGCCGGGGAAACTTCCCTTCGGGAGGGGGAAATCGAAGCCATCGTCATCACCAACGATCCTCTCATCGTTGGAGGACCAATCTTCATCAACATCTTCACCAGCACCATCTCATCTCAAACCCTAGTTCATCTCTTGTATTCAATCTTTGTCTCAAAACCTCAGATTGGTACCTGTGGGTTGCTAGTAGTGTTGATTACTCCTTGTAGTTGATGCATGTTGGTTTATATGGTGGAAGATCATATGTTCAGATCCTTAATGATATTCAATACCCCTCTGATCTTGAACATGAACATGCTTTGTGAGTAGTTACTTTTGTACCTGAGGACATGGGAGAACTCTTGTTATAAGTAATCATGTGAATTTGGTATTCATTCGATATTTTGATGAGATATATGTTGTCTTTCCTCTAGTGGTGTTATGTGAACGTTGACTACATGACACTTCACCATGATTTGGGCCTAGATGAAGGCATTGGGAAGTAGCAAGTATATGATGGGTTGCTAGAGTGACAGAAGCTTAAACCCTAGTTTTTGCGTTGCTTCGTAAGGGGCTAATTTGGATCCACATGTTTAATGCAATGGTTAGATTTATCTTAGTTCTTCTTTCGTAGTTGTGGATGCTTGTGAGAGGAGTTAATCATAAGTGGGAGGCTTGTCCAAGTAAGAACAGCACCCAAGCACCGGTCCACCCACATATAAAATTATCAAAGTAGCGAACGCGAATCATATGAGCATGATGAAAACTAATTTGATGATAATTCCCATGTGTCCTCGAGAGCGCTTTGCTTTATATAAGAGTTCGTCCAGGCTAATCCTTTGATATAAAAAGAATTGGGCCACATTGCTGCACCTTTGTTACACTTGTTACTTGTTACCCGTTACGAATTACTTAGCTACCAAACTATTTGTTACCGATAATTTCAGTGCTTGCAGAGAATACCTTGCTAAAAACTGCTTTTCATTTCCTTCTGCTCCTCGTTGGGTTCAACACTCTTACTTATCGAAAGGACTACGATTGATCCCCTATACTTGTGGGTCATCACTCGTCCCCGACCACCACTCATATGGAAGACAATCAAAAATAAATCATGCTCCAATTTCATAGCATAACAAGAGACCATACGTGCATGCTTCAGAATCACAAACCTTAACACCAATATTCTTACTAAAACCACAATTAGTCATTTGCATAACCTTCATATTACCACCTTCATATTGCAAGGAATCAAACTTATCATATTCAGTGATCTACATGAAAGTTTTTATTATATCCATCTTGAATACCCATCATATTAGGACTAAATTCATAACCTAAGAAAATTGCCATACTATTTATAAGACTCTCAAAATAATATAAGTGAAGCATGAGAGTTCGTCAATTTCTTTAAAATATAACCACCACCGCGCTCTAAAAGATATAAGTGAAGCAATAGAGCAACTACCTAGATCAAAAGATATAAGTGAAGCTCAAAGAATATTCTAATAAGTTCACGAATGTAACACCCCATGTAATTAACCATAGTGATCACCCTTAGTTAATGCCATGTCAGCAAGTTTAACAGTGCCTAGTCATCATTTGCATCATATTGCATTTCAAACTCATAATTCAAACTTCAAATTAATTTAAAGTGAAAATAAAAGTTGTTCAAATCCAGGAACTAAAATGTTCATAACATTGTAAATAATCCAGAGGCAATTTTAAAATTATAATCAACATATACTTAATTAGTTAATTGACTCTAACAGCCTAAAACAGAACCAAAACAGAGATATTTAATCCATATTCATTTAATTAAAATCCAAATGAAAAGATATGGACATCAAACCATTTTCCAGCAGTGACTAATATTGCACTGTAAATATTGGGCTAAGTCACATATTTTGCAAAACTTAATTGGTGGCTAAACTATTTGCAAAACAGAAATAAGAGAAGCAAACAGAAAAGAGAAAAGAAAGAAAAAAGAAAAAAGGACCATGTGCCTGGGCCTAAGTGGCTACAAGGAGGCCCAGCCCGCCTGGCGCCGTCCCCTACCTCCCACTTCTCATCCCCGCGCCGCTATCGCCGCGCGCGCTTGCCCGCCTGCCCCCTCCCACCTGCAGCTCGACAGCGCGCCCGCGCCCGCTCACGGTGGATAAGGAGCAGCCCCCCTCGCCCCTGGCCTCTCCCTCTCACTCTCCCCCCTCTCTGCCTCGCCAGATCCCCCATGCCCGAGCGCCACCCTCGCCGCCGTTCGCCGTAGCCGCGGCCACCATCACCCGTCCGCCGCTCCGACAAGTCCCGGAGCATCGCCGTGAACATCTACTTCGACTACGCAGCCGGATCGAGCCCGGGAACCCCTCACGGCGTCGCATTCTTCCTCTTCTTCCTCTATGGCCACCGCGCGACCTCGCCGTTGATCTACTTCACCGTTCCTCCCCGAGCTCACTACCTAGTCCCTACGCCCCCGCGGTGAGCTCCTGCGCTGAACGCGCCCTTCTCTGCCCCTCTAGTCGCCCGTAGCCCCTGCTTCAGCGTTAGGCCGCACCCTCCGCCGCCTGGCCTCGTCGCCGGCGTAACACGGTGACCATAGGGTCCCGTGCGTGCCACCGTTGCACTTGACACGTCGAGAAGAGCCCGGTTAGCCCCTCCTTTTGCTCGATATCGCACCGTATCGCCGTTCCCGAACTCCGGCCGAACACGCCGCCCGCCGCCGTCGCCATAGTGCTCGACTCCGGCTACCGCAGCCTCCGCCACCGCCACCAAACGCCTCGTCGTTGTCTTGCCGTTCGGGCGAGCCCGAATGCGCTTGAAATGGCGCCGTGTGCGCAAAACCAGAGCCCACCCGACGCGCGCCGCCGTTGTTTTTGGTCGCCGGCGATGAGTCGCCAGTCGACGCCGACGTGGACGGCCTGGCCCCATCTCACAATCGCTGACTGCGGGCCCCACGGGCCCCAGTTGACCCGTTGACCCCGTCAACGCTGACGTGGCCGTGCCCTGTCCCACTGACATGCGGGCCCCACTTCGTTAAACGAATTTAGATAACTAAATAATTAGTTAATTAGCTAGTTAGTTAATTAAAATACTAAACACTCACTGACCAGTAGGCCCCACCCGCTATTTAGGTTAAATAGACTAAACTAACTCTGTTTAGCTAGCTCAGACAATGACATGTGGGTCCCACTGGACCCACCTGTCAGGTTTGACCCTGGTCAACCGACCAGTTGACCTGCTGACATCAGCATGATGTCATGATGACATCATCAATCACTGTTCTGGATAATGTTGATTTAAATTAATTAAAATAATTCCAGAAAATGCTAAAATCTTTTGAAATTCATATAAAATAATCCGTAGCTCGGATTGAAAAAAATTATACATGAAAGTTGCTCAGAACGACGACGAATCCAACCGTGCCATCTGTTTCCGTGTCGGGACCCTCTACGAAGGTGAGCCCGCAACTTTTAGCCTGTTTCTGGTAGATGAATAGTGCATATACTCCGGTTAATAAAACTAAATTTAAACCTAAAATAACTAATATGATTTAGATATGTCTTTAGGCAACCCTGTACTGCACCTTAGCATAGCATGCTCTGTGTTGCATATGTTTGTTATGTATTTATCTGTTTCTTCCGCCTCTTCTATTCCGATAGACCTCGAGACCGACGCAGCTCCGGAGGTTGACTACACCGTTGGAGACCAGGCCTTTGCCGCAGAGCAACCAGGCAAGCACCCCCCCCCCCTTGAGCATGCCTATATCGCCTAATCTCTTCTCTCCTGTGCTTGCACTAGAATTGCTGCTGCTACTGCCTTAACTATTCTGATGCATGACCTGATTTTGTAACCTGCTTTTGATAATTACCTGCATGTCCTAAACTGCTTAGTATAGGCTGCTTAGAGATCCCTCAGAGACCCCACTTTGTCCCTACTACCCCGCTGGATTACCCGATGACTCGATCAACGCGATCGACAACCAGGCCCCGGCACCGCACATCACCCCCTTAGTTGTACGACACTACTATGTTACTATCGAGTGCCGAGGGTGATACCTCGTCAGCACTTCTGATGTTAACCTTGTAGGGTAGATAATTGGTCATGGTCATCGAGGGTGATTCCTCCATCTCCACTTCCGATACGACCCTGTCGCGCAACACTTCAAGTGTGAACCTCGAGGGTGATTCCTCCTAAGTTCACCTTGATGGTTACATCGAGTGGGCATCCGTCGAGGGTGATACCTCGGATTCCCCTCATGTTTTGGACACACGGTTACTGTGACTTTACCCCTGAACCTGGTTATAAACGGGTCGGCCTCGAGGGGGACCCGAGGAAGTTACTTTTACTGCAAGACTGGAGGGACAGGCGGTACCGCCTAGTAGAGGTGGACCTGAGTTCCCGACAGTCTTTTGTGAGACGGGTTGACCTGGACAGTGCCCGAGTGATGAATACGAGGCATGGCTAGGCATTCTTGGCCCTTGCCGTAAGTCCACGAGACGGGGCGACGGGGTCACATCGATCATGAGTCTCTGCTCGTTACCGCACTACCAACACACTACGATTTGGATATTTGATTCGAGTGGGCCTCTGGCCCGATAGCACTAACCATCACGCGGGAATAGTTATGGGCACTCTGCATCATATTCATCAGTCGAAAGCTCTGTCAGACGTCCAGTTCAGCATGGCAGCCAGGTCGGATCGTGCCGTTGGCGCTGGTATCCACCATGCTCGCAATGACCCGGAGTGCACAGGGCGACGGCCCAAGACCCCTGAGCGCTTAGGATGTACACCGACGGGGACCTCTCTTCTGAGCTCTAGGTAGGGTTGCGGTGTGTTGTTTGGCCGAGGCCGGGCATGACCCAGAAAAATGTGTCCGACCGGAGTTAAGCGAGTGTGGTGGGTAAGTTGGTGCACCCCTGTAGGGAAGAACTAATCTATGCATAGCCGGAAACTCGGTAACGGACGCTCGGAGTTGTATCCCGATCGATACAACTAGAACTGGATACTTGCGATGAGAAATGGATAGTATGGCTCTGGGATTGCTTTCTCGCAGGGAGTCGAGAGAGGATCTCTGGCCGAGGTCGATACTTGCACATTATGGCCCTGGGATTTCTTTCTCGCAGGGAGTCGAGAAAGGATCTCTGGGTGAGGTTGAGACTTAACTAATCTACAATCCTCTAATGCTGCAAGACCGCTGAAGATGCTAGTCTTCGATAGGACTAGGCCTTCTCTCTATTCTGGCATTTCTGCAGCCCAGTCCACATAAATAGCCTCCCTTTGATAATGTTGCATATGTAGTGTAGATCCTTGCTTGCTGAGTACTTCGGATGAGTACTCATGGTTGCTTTGCTTTCTTTTTCCCCCTTATCCATTTGGTGCAACCAGATGACGGAGCCCCGGATACAGCTGCCCACGCCGACGATCGCTACTACTACCCCTAGGGAGGATACTACTACGAGTTGGCCGACGACTAGGAGTAAGATCGGAGGGTCCCAGGCAGGAGGCCTGCGCCTTTCGATCATAGCTTTGTTTTGCCCCGCCTTTCTAAAGGCTTATCTGTGGCACCCCGGCTCAAAGAACCGGTTTACCAGTGTTTCCAACCCAGAGATCATGTCTTCTGGAAACACACAACAACTTGGAACAGAACATAGTTGAACCTTTATTGATGATAGTCGAGTACAAGCTCACATATATTACAAGATCATCGAGGCCAAAAGCACATCTAGTGCTACGACAATATCTACATTATTTATCCAACATATCAGGGCCTCGGTATTACTACGGAATACTACAGCGGAAGACTACAGCGTAGCGGAACATGATAGAGACTCCATCCATAGGGACACTGTTGTGGACACATCCTAGGCATCGCAACACGGACATTGAGACCTCCGTCTCAGGCTTCTCCTGCATCTGGCATGATACACCAGGTGAGTACTTTGAATGTACTCGCAAGCACATGACAACCAAATATGCAGCAAATAATAGCATGGCAAATCAACATGTCAAGTCTTAAGTGATTCACTTACTGTTACCAACTTACTCATCTCTGGGTTGCCTCCCAACCCTCGGAATACTCGATACCAACGAGTACTTCCGCTCGAAAGACAAGTTCTTCCATCATTACTATGGTTATTATGGCTGATCACCTAGAGAGGTCTGGTCGGGCTGTCCAATACCGTGGACGCGGCTATTCGAATAGATTTTACACTCTGCAGAGGTTGCGCACTTTACCCACACTATGGAGAACTGACCTCGTGATCCCATTCGGGTGGACCAGTGTTGCTCCAACGAAACCTGCCTGACCCGTGACTCTTCCATCGTACCACCGGCAATCACACTCCCTCGGAGTCAAGCCTTGGGTGGCCCCGTGTCACCTCGTGACACCTGCCACCGTCGTGGCCTAACTAAACTGTCCCAAACGGGGACGCCGGAAAACAACTCAACTGGGCTCACAGGGTTACCGCTGTCTACCTGATCAGGGCAGCACGCATGTATAACCCTCGCTCTTTGGAGGTACCGGTGAAAGAGCACCGAGCCAGACCAAGTCAAGGCCATCCCATACCGGCAAATGTGGCTGCACGGGTAAGCCTGGACAGGTGACTCTTGATCAACCAACTAAGTTTCGCTTAGCAAGCATAGTTATTGATCATGTCATCCTGAGTTATCAACTATAGGCATTTAAATAATTTACTATGAATTATCTATGTTAAATATATGCAAGAAATGAATATGAATTATGCAATGCTATAAAATGCTTCATAATATGGATGTCTTGGCTTGCCTTGATTAGTTGGGTTGTTCAGAAACTCCTGGTCTTCAAATCCACAAGTTTCTCCTTCTAAAAATATTTTTAAATGACAAAAGAAAATGTCACATAATGCCTTTTTATTCACCAACAATTCTGTGAGTATTGGAAAAATACCAAACTTGGTGGAAAAATGAAGGATCTTGATACAAACACAATGCAAAAAGAATCAGGTCAAATGGACCTTCCTGTAAAAAGTTATAAGCAGTCAAACCTACTGGTCAACTCTGTTAAATAAATCAAAAATGAAAAAAAAACCAGAACGGGCCACGTCGAAGGCGTATTTGCCCCGGGCGTCTCCACTTACCTCTTCGTCCAGTCACTGGCAAGTGGGGCCCGGCCCGTTTAAACAGAGAAGGGAGAAAGAGCAGAGAAGAGGCGCGGCTCACCGGCGATGATTGCCGGCGATAGCGATGGCGGTTGGGCTCGTGGATGGGGGGAATGGATCGGGCGTTCGACGGCGGTTCACCCCGTACCCGTAGCTCCTCCGGAGATGGCCGGACGGTGTCGCGCCCTTCTTCTCCAGCGGACGGGTGCTACGGTGATCGTCGGCGATGGCGATTCCGGCAGCGGTTCAGTTTGGGGAGGGGTCTGGAAGCACCAGTGGAACACCACGAACTCAGCGGTGGGCTCGGGAGGAGCTGGGATGGCTTGGAGAGGGCTGGTGGTGGAGCTCAACAGGCGGCAGAGCTCCGGCGAAGCTCGAGGCCAGAGGGCCTCTCGGCCTTGGCTCTTGCTCTGTGGGGGCGATTGAGGAGGAGGGAGAGGGGTGAGGAGCTAGGCGAGGCCGGGCGGGGCTTTATATAGGCGGAGGGGGTGCTCGGCGAGCTCTCTGGATGCGGCGAGATGCGGGCCATGGCGCCAGCGAGACGTACACCACGCTGGCTGGATGCTTGCGGCGAGGAGACGTGAGAGAGCAGCAGCATTCAATGTGGGAGGCGACGGCTCGGGAGGAAACAACGAGCGGCGCCGCAACTATGGCCGCACGGGTCACACAGTGCAGCAGTGGCGTGGTGGCCGGTGAGGGCATCTCCGGCGAGGGCGAGGGTTCTGGAGGGCTGCGTGTCAACCAGGGGCGATGTCGGCATGACCAGACAAGCTGCTGCGGCGCCGTGGTCTCGCTTGGATGAGACCCGAGTCTGGCGCAGCGCAGAGCGCGACGACAGGCATGCCAGCGCCGTGCTCACCACGGTGCTTGGCACCAGGAGGCCACGCAAGCCTGGCAAAACATGTCCAGCATGTCGACCTTCGATCCCTCAGGTCACCTACAGCCTTTGTTTGGCTTCGTCCACGCAGAGATGAGAGGTAAGATCATCAACAGTCTCTGACAGCAAACTTGTGGAGATTCCAGAGAATAAATGAGGTGGAGACTGAGCCAAAGAGGGTGTCTGGAGTGATCCTCGTTGGAAGGACTCCAAACTGGCCAAGTTTGAGGTGGTTTGGATAAGAATTGAGGGTAGTTCATGTGTAACTTGCAAAACTGGTCCAGAATGGAAATATTGATGTGCTGCTCACTTGGATGATCTTCTGGGGCTGAATCTTGGTGGAGGGAAGTTGTTTGTAGGTGTCCTCATGCCACAACAATTTGAGAGCATTTGAACAAACCTAGCATGTACTTCCTTCACAAAGGTCCAGTCTGACCAGGAGCAAAAATGATTTATTTTGCAAAGTATATGGAATATTTTTGGATATTGGAGCAAGATATAGTCCAAGGTATTTTTAAGAATTATTTGAGAATTTTCTGAGCATCCCAACTATAGGTTGCTTCACAACCCATAGTAATGCCCTAAATTCTCAAATAAAAGAAAAGGGTTTTTGAAGATGATTCAAATTGGGATTTGGGTCCTTGGGGTGCTTGACAGGGTTTTGGTAAGATGATGAGGCTTTGGATCACTTGGAAGAAGAGTCAAGAATGTCCAAGACCAAGTGAAAGATTCAAAATCCATTCAAATTCCAAATAAAACCAGGAAAAGTTTGAAAAGAAAAAGTTGCCAAAATCAGGGTGTCACATTATCTGTTTCTGTTTCATATCTGTACTCAGATATATGATGCTTTCGGTGACGCTTGTATGCGAGCTTATGTATTCGAGCCCTCGAGGCCGCTGGCTTGTAACATAAAGCTTGTATTATTTTATTTTGGTGTTTTAGAGTTGTGTTGTGATATCTTCAAGTGAGTCCTTAGGCTTGATCCTCTGCATTTACGTGTATGGTTAGTGCACGATTTAGTCGGGGGCGTCACAGGTTGGTATCAGAGCCAGCTGCCTGTAGGATCCCCCTTTCCAACTCCTTGGCCGAAGTTGAGTCTAGTCTTTGGAAAACTGTTTTACTAACATGGATGTGTGGCTTACGGGCCCACGTCACCAATTGGGTGGTATTAGGATATTTTATTCCTCGTCTTTACTCTGGGACTCTGATCTCTCTTCTATTCGGGTTAAATGAATTTACTAACTACATTAGGTTCTCAAAACGACTTCCTCCCGGAGAGCCCCTTCACTACAGATGATCGTCTACCCCATCAGAAGACTCTGAAGTTACTCCTCGAAGTTCCCGAGACCCTTGAGCCCCCTGCTTTTGCAGTTTCCTATCACTGATAAATCCCCGTGGATAACTACATATCCTTGCCGTTTATACATTCTTCCCCAGTTGCTCTGTTTATTACCAGATATCCCGAGATACTCTCCGTTGTCCTGAGCATCCTTTCTGCATACTGCTTTTCAGCTTCTTTCGCACTGCGAGTAATTCTTCATACTTGCGGGGAACCGTTCATCCCCAGATGTTCATGCGTTTCTATTCTGAACATGAGCTGGTTCTCGGTAAATCAATCCTTAATTGATTGGCCATCCAATTCTATTCAACATACTCTTCTTTTTATCAGAGCGTCTGCCTCTGATCCCTCGATTTGTGAATCGTAAACCCTTCGTATTTAAGCTTCAGCTTATCCAGATGTTTCCATAAACCGATTCCTTTGCATCCCTTCTTCTTCTGGTTGAGTACAGGTACTTACATCAGATCCTTTGCGGACCACCTGATCTTTTGGTGGATTACTATCCATCAGCTCTTTCGTATTTTAACTCATTGATGACTTTCCCCTGACATAAGATGCCTCTGGCGAATTGTATCATCTACTCCGAATCGCCAGCCCTTTGCTTTCGAGCGTGTACCGTCGCTCCTATTATTGTGTTGTATAGGTTCGTAAAAATGTCCCGAAGGGTTGGACCTATGCTTGCCCTAATCCGTGTGAACTCGAAAGTTATGCGAGTCATACTCTTCTGGAATTTCGCCAGATAAATCTTCCGCACTACAATTTCTTCGAAAACGAGGAGTAAATGAAAGGTTATGCATTGAAGAAGTGGGAATCGACCTTGAACCTTTGTGTTCATGCCCATAGAAATGATGTAGAACTTATCATGGAAGCTGCTCGTAAAAATAATTCCCCCTATGTACAAGTTCATCTTGTATCGGTAAATTGATCCATCGCAATCGTGGTTCCGACCATATTTCCTCCTTGATTCCATTTCCCGGATAAGTTAAAATACTTGTCCTCTGTAGTTCATTTCACCCGTCCAACCTATACTCCGATTTACCTTCCGGTATTACCCCTAGTACTTGTTACTAGGAAGTTTAATACCCCATCACATCATTCCTAGCCCGATCAGCTATATCTTTATCGTGGTAATTTTAACTGTGCTACCTGGTCCTTATTCCCGGAGCACAATATTCGACGATGATCTAAGCCTACGTCGTTCTTCTCATCTTATCATTTCACCTCGAACAACAAACTTGATTTCGAGTTTGTGTCGTACCCGTGGTTCCAATAACCTTTCGCTTCATCATTCCTTTGACTTGATGTCATCACCGATCGATTACTTCTTCATGAAATCTCTCGACAATTGTGTCATAATCATCATCAACATTCTGAGCTCTTCCAAGATATCAATAGAATTCATGGTGAGAAATACCATCCTTGCCCCTCGATGATTTGTGTTATCATCAACAACATTCTTGTCATCCCCAACACAAACTTTTTCATATAAATTTTGAAAATATATCCTTTGTGACAATGTCGATGAATTGCTGCTGAACCCATCGGCCACATCCTCATCTTTTCCTGGTAAAATTGCATGAGATGTTCTAAAAAAAATGCCGATGGATCCTTTGTGTTCCCAACGTTCGACCTTTAACCAATGACCATATCAATGCTATCCCGAAGCATGTCTGTGGTACTCCGGTCATCAACAAGAACATTGGAAGCGCAATGCTGAATTTTCTTGATCAATTATCTGGACACCGTTGTATGGGTAATATTATGATTCCTCCCTCGCCCCTTTATCTAAATGCTTTTGATCTTGCTGGCCTATCAAGTATATCATGCTCTACTTTTCCTTGGGAAAGGATACACTCCTAATTCTTGTGTATAAACAAATTTTCCTTTCCATTGGTAGGTTTAACCTTTATTGTGATCTATATGATATAAGCAGAAATAATTCCCTGCTTATAAAACACCCCGATGTGCAACTCTGTCAGTAAGACCCTGTTACTACTGTTGATGACATTCCGGTAACCACCGATGGAAGAGAACTTTGCCTACAGGTCCGCCTCGTTTCAACGAGCAGGAAGATGGTTCTCTTCATCCCTCGCCCTTGGTACCGACGATTGTTGCCAACATGACTGACAGGCTAGCCTCTAACATACCTTGCTATCGTGGCCGTGCAAGATGTCAGCACCCTTTCTACTTTTAACCCACATGGTGGACCCATAACCCACAGGTCCCAGGTCTTCTCGTTAACTCAATACCTGCTTCTATTTTATTTGATTCAGGAGCATCACATTCATTTCATCTCTGGAAAAGTTTGCATTCATGCATGCCATTCATTATGAGAAGAGGCATACTCTGTTAGTCGTTAAAACTTCCGGAGATCATTGTCATGCTGACGTGATGGCACCTAACGTTACCGTCGAAATTGAAGGATTGGAATTCCTTGCCCCACCCATCATCTTCAAATCGTCCACCATAGACCACATCCTTGGAATGGATTGGTTGAAAGCTCATATAACATCGATCAATTGTGCCACTAAAGTTGTCCAACTTCTTCACCCCTCCGATGAGATAGTGAACTACACCGCCCGAATTACTCGGAAGGCTGAAGCTCACATCTATGCTCTGAATGCGTTGAACGCTTCTCCGCTTGAGGGGATCGAAAACATTCCAGTCGTTCGAGATTTTCCGGTCGTTTCTTCGGAACAACTTCCAAGAATACCCCGCTTTCTTTCAGTCTTCCCTTAATTCTCGGGACGAGAATTCTTGTTAGTAGAGGAGAATTGTAACACCCCATGTAATTAACCACAGTGATCACCCTTAGTTAATGCCATGTCAGCAAGTTTAACAGTGCCTAGTCATCATTTGCATCATATTGCATTTCAAACTCATAATTCAAACTTCAAATTAATTTAAAGTGAAAATAAAAGTTGTTCAAATCCAGGAACTAAAATGTTCATAATATTGTAAATAATCCAGAGGCAATTCTAAAATTATAATCAACATATACTTAATTAGTTAATTGACTCTAACAGCCCAAAACAGAACCAAAACAGAGATATTTAATCCATATTCATTTAATTAAAATCCAAATGAAAAGATATGGACATCAAACCATTTTCCAGCAGTGACTAATATTGCACTGTAAATATTGGGCTAAGTCACATATTTTGCAAAACTTAATTGGTGGCTAAACTATTTGCAAAACAGAAATAAGAGAAGAAAACAGAAAAGAGAAAAGAAAGAAAAAAGAAAAAAGGCCCATGTGCCTGGGCCTAAGTGGCTACAGGGAGGCCCAGCCCACCTGGCGCCGTCCCCTACCTCCCACTGCTCATCCTCGCGCCGTTGTCGCCGCGCGCGCTCGACTGCCTGCCCCCCCCCCCCCCCCCCCCCCCCGCCCCCCGCAGCCGATAGCGCGCCCGCGCCCGCTCGCGGTGGATAAGGGGCAGCCCCCCCCCCCCCCCGGACCTGGCCTTCCTCTCACTCTCCCCCTCTCTGCCTCGCTAGATCCCCCATGCCCGAGCGCCACCCTCGCCGCCGTTTGCCGTAGTCGCGGCCACCGTCACCCGTCCGCCGCTCCGACAAGTCCTGGAGCATCGCCGTGAACATCTACTTCGACTACGCAGCCGGATCGAGCCCGGGAACCCCTCACGGCGTCGCATTCTTCCTCTTCTTCCTCTACGGCCACCGCGCAACCTCGCCATCGATCTACTTCACCGGTCCTCCCCGAGCTCACTGCCTAGTCCCTATGCCCCCGCGGTGAGCTCCTGCGCCGAACGCGCCCTTCTCTGCCCCTCTAGTCGCCCGTAGCCCCTGCTCCGGCGTTAGGCCGCACCCTCCGCCGCCTGGCCTCGTCGCTGGCGTGACACGGTGACCATAGGGTCCCGTGCGTGCCACCGTTGCACTCGCCGCGTCGAGAAGAGCCCGGTTAGCCCCTCCTTTTGCTCGATATCGCGCCATATCGCCGTTCCCGAACTCCGGCCGAACACGCCGCCCGCCGCTGTCGCCATAGTGCTCGACTCCGGCCACCGCAGCCTCCGCCACCGCCACCAAACGCCTCGTCGTTGTCTTGCCGTTCGAGCGAGCCCAGCTGCGCTCAAAATGGCGTTGTGTGCGCAAAACCCGAGCCCTCCCGACGCGTGCCGCTGTTGTTTTTGGTCGCCGGCGACGAGTCGCCGGTCGACGCCGATGTGGACGGCCTGGCCCCATCTCACAGTCGCTGACTGCAGGCCCCACGGGCCCCAGTTGACCCGTTGACCCCGTCAACGCTGACGTGGCCGCGCCCTGTCCCACTGACATGCGGGCCCCACTTTGTTAAACGAATTTAGATAACTAAATAATTAGTTAATTAGCTAGCTAGTTAATTAAAATACTAAACACTCACTGACCAGTAGGCCCCACCCGCTATTTAGGTTAAATAGACTAAACTAACTCTGTTTAGCTTGCTCAGACAATGACATGTGGGTCCCACTGGACCCACCTATCAGGTTTGACCCTGGTCAACCGACCAGTTGACCTGCTGACGTCATGATGATGTCATCAATCACTGTTCTGGATAATGTTGATTTAAATTAATTAAAATAATTCCAGAAAATGCTAAAATCTTTTGAAATTCATATAAAATAATCCGTAGCTCAGATTGAAAAACTTTATTCATGAAAGTTGCTCAGAACGACGAGACAAATCCATCCGTGCCATCTGTTTCCGTGTCGAGACCCTCTACGGAGGTGAACCTGCAACTTTTAGCCTATTTCCGGTAGATGAATAGTGCATATACTCCGGTTAATAAAACCAACTTTAATCCTAAAATAACTAATATGATTTAGATATGTCTTTAGGCAACCCTGCACTGCACCTTAGCATAGCATGCTCTGTGTTGCATATGTTTGCTGTGTATTTATCTGTTTCTTCCCCCTCTTCTATTCCGATAGACCTCGAGGCGACGCAGCTCCGGAGGTTAACTACACCGTTGGAGACCAGGCCTTTGCCGCAGAGCAACCAGGCAAGCACCCCCCCCTTGAGCATGCCTATATGGCCTAATCTATTCTCTCTTGTGCTTGCATTAAAATTGCTGCTGCTACTGCCTTAACTATTCTGATGCATGACCTGATTTTGTAACCTGCTTTTGATAATTACCTGCATATCCTAAACTGCTTAGTATAGGCTGCTTAGAGATCCCTCAGAGACCCCACTTTGTCCCTACTGCCCCGCTGGATTACCCGATGACTCGATCAACACGGTCGACAACCAGGCCCCGGCACCGCACATCACCCCCTTAGTTGTACGACACTACTGGGTTACTATCAAGTGCCGAGGGTGATACTTCGTCAGCACTTCTGATGTTAACCTTGTAGGGTAGATAATTGGTCATGGTCATCGAGGGTGATTCCTCCGTCTCCACTTCCGATACGACCCTGTCGCGCAACACTTCAAGTGTGAACCTCGAGGGTGATTCCTCCTAAGTTCACCTTGACGGTTACATCGAGTGGGCATCCGTCAAGGGTGATACCTCGGATTCCCCTCATGTTTTGGACACACGGTTACTGTGACTTCACCCCTAAACCTGGTTAGAAACGGGTCGGCCCCGAGGGGGACCCGAGGGAGTTACTTTTACTGCAGGACTGGAGGGACAGGCGGTACCGCCCAGTAGAGGTGGACCTGAGTTCCCGACAGTCTTTTGCGAGACGGGTTGACCTGGACGGTGCCCGAGTGATGAATACGAGGCGTGGCCGGGTATTCTTGGCCCTTGCCACAAGTCCTCGAGACGGGGCGACGGGGTCACATCGATCGTGAGTCTCTGCTCATTACCGCACTACCAACACACTACGATTTGGATATTTGATTCGAGTGGGCCTCTGGCCCGATAGCACTAACCATCACGCGGGAATAGTTATGGGCACTCTGCATCGTATGCATCAGCCGAAAGCTCTATCAGACGTCCAGTTCAGCATGGCGACCGGATCGGCTCATGCCGTTGGCGCTGGTATCCACATTGCTCGCAATGACCCAGAGTGCACAGGGCGACGGCCCAAGACCCCTGAGCGCTTATGATGTAGACCAACGTGGACCTCTCTTCTGAGCTCTAGGTAGGGTTGCGGTGTGTCGTTTAGCCGAGGCCGGGCATGACCCAGAAAAATGTGTCCGGCCGGAGTTAAGCGAGGGTGGTGGGTAAGTTGGTGCACCCCTGCAGGGAAGAAATAATCTATGCATAGCCGGATCCTCGGTAACGGACGCTCGGAGTTGTATCCCGATCGATACAACTAGAACTGGATACTTGCGATGAGAAATGGATAGTATGGCTCTGGGATTGCTTTCTCGTAGCGAGTCGAGAGAGGATCTCTGGCCGAGGTCGATACTTGGACATTATGGCTCTGGGATTGCTTTCTCACAGGGAGTCGAGAAAGGATCTCTGGGTGAGGTTGAGACTTAATGATACTACTACTTTATGCTATACTAATCTACACTCTTCTAATGCTGCAAGACCGCTGAAGATGCTAGTCTTCGATAGGACTAGGCCTTCTCTCTATTCTAGCATTTCTGCAGCCCAGTCCACATATACAGCCTCCCTTTGATAATGTTTCATATGTAGTGTAGATCCTTGCTTGCTGAGTACTTTGGATGAGTACTCACGGTTGCTTTGCTTTCTTTTCCCCCTTATCCATTTGGTGCAACCAGATGACGGAGCCCCGGATACAGCTGCCCCCGCCGATGATCGCTACTACTACCCCGAGGGTGGATACTACTACAAGTTGGCCGACCACCAGGAGTAGGATCGGAGGGTCCCAGGCAGGAGGCCTGCGCCTTTCGATCGTAGCTTTGTTTTGCCCCGCCTTTCTAAAGGCTTATCTGTTTCTGTTTCATATCTGTACTCAGATATCTGATGCTTCCGCTGACGCTTGTATGCGAGCTTATGTATTCGAGCCCTTGAGGCCCCTGGCTTGTAACATAAATCTTATATTATTTTATTTTGGTGTTTTAGAGTTGTGTTGTGATATCTTCAAGTTAGTCCTTAGGCTTGATCGGGTGCATTTGCGTGTATGGCTAGTGCACGATTGAGCCGGGGGCGTCACAATGAATAATGTGTGTCCCTTTCAAAAAGGTGTGTATATCAAGGATGATTGTGGCAAACTAAAAAGCAAATAAAGCAAAGACTCATATAATACATGACGCTCCAAGCAAAACTCATATCATGTAGTGAGTAAAAATATAGCCTCAAGTAATTTACCGATGGATTGTAGACAAAAGAAGGGATGCCATCTGGGGCATCCCAAGCTTAGACGCTTGGTTGTCCTTGAATATTACCTTTGGGTGCCTTGGGAATCCCCAAGCTTAGGCTCTTTCCAATCCTTATTCCTTAGCCCATCGAAACTTCACTCAAAACTTGAAAACTTCACAACACAAAACTCAACAGAAAACTCGTGAAATCCATTAGTATAATAAAGCAAACCACCACTTTTAGGTACTGTTGTAAACTCATTCCAATTTAATATTGGCATTATATCTACTATATTATAACTTCACGATGGCTCATACCCCCCGATACAACCCATAGATTCGTCAAAATAAGCGAACAACACATTGAAAACAGAATCTGTCAGAAACAATAGTTTGTAGTAATCTGGACTTTAGCCAAACTTCTGTAACTCCAAAAATTCTGAAAAAATAGTAAAACATGGAAAATTTGTATATAAATATTTTGTAAAAAATTCAAAGCAAAAGCACATTTTTTGAATTTACAAAATTCCAGAATTGAGCGTAAAAGTTTCTATTTTTCAGCAGAATCAAATCAACTAACCCAAACCATCCTAAAGGCTTTACTTGGCACAAACACTAATTAAAATACTAAAACACAATCATAACAGTATCATAATTTAATATACTAATAAAAATAGAAAATAAAATTATTGGGTTGTCTCCCAACAAGCGCTTTACTTTAAAGCCTTTTAGCTAGGCATTGATAAGTTTAATGATGCTCGCATGAAAGACAAGAATTGAAGCACAAGGAGAGCATCATATAGCATGTGAAAATCACATTTAAGTCTAACATACTTCCTATGAATAGGCATTTTATAAGCAAACAAATTATCAAAAACTAGCATATGCAAGGAAGAAGAATAAAACATTTGCAATCTCAACATGAAGAGAGGTAATTTAGTAACATGAAAATTTCTACAACCATATTTCCCTATCTCAAAATAATTACATGTGGGATCATATTCAAATTCAATAATATAGCTATCACATAACATATTCTCTACATGATCCGCATGCATGCAAAGTTAACACTCTTCCAAAATAGTGGGATTATCATCAAATAAAGTCATGACCTCACCAAGCCCAATTTTATAAAAAAAATCATCGGATTGATCATTCTCCAAAGTAGTGGGATCATTATTACCTAAATTTGGAACTCTTCCAAACCCACTTTCATTATTATTGCAAGCACTATTATCAATATCATATTCATCACGAGGCTTAAATAAATTTTCAAGATCATAAGAAGAATCAACCCAATCAAGATCATTGCAATAAGTAGTGGACATTGCAAAATTAGCATCCCCAAGCTTGGGGTTTTGCATATTTCTAACATAATTGACATTAATAGAATTTATAATAACATCATTGCAATCATGCTTTTCATTCAAGGAGCTATCGTGAACCACTTTATAAATTTCTTCTTTTAGCACTTCATCACAATTTTCAGATTAACGAATTTCAAGCAAAACTTCATAAAGATAATCTAGTGAACTCAATTCACTAGCAATTTTTTCATCATAATTGGATATTTTTAAAAGATTGGCAGGTGGATTTCCAATAAACATACAATTATGCCAAACAAACAAGCAAAGCAACAAAGTAAAACATTCTTGTGTTTTTTGATAAAACATTTTAGAAGTGGGGGAGATGAAAATGAGAGGCAAATGGCAAATAATGTAAATGCAAGAGATGAGAGTTTATGATGGGTACTTGGAAGGGTTGATGTAGATCCACCCCGGCAACGGCGCCAGAAATTCTTCCTTCTACTTCTTGAGCTTGCGTTGGTTTTTTCCTTCAAGAGGAAAGGGTGATGCAGGAAAGTAGAGATAAGTATTTCCCTCAGTTAAGAACCAAGGTATCAATCCAGTAGGAGGAACACACAAGTCTCCAAAAATTGCACCTGCACAAACAGACAAATACTTGCACCCAACGTGATAAAGGGGTTGTCAATCCCTTCACGGTTACTTGCAAGGATGAGATCTGATAGTCATAGATGTAAAAGATAAATAAAAGTGCAAAATAAAATGCAGCAAGGTATTTTTGGGTTTTTTATTTTGTATATCTGAACATAATATGATAAAAGATAGACCCGGAGGCCACAGTTTTCAATAGAGGCTTCTCTCTTGAAAGAAAGCATACGGCGGGTAAACAAATTACTGTTGAGCAATTGATAGAAGAGCGCATTGTTATGACAATATCCAAGGCAACGATCATGTATATAGGCATCATGTCCGAGACAAGTAGACCGACTCCTGCATGCATCTACTACTATTACTCCACACATTGACCGCTATCCATCATGCATCTAGTGTATTAAGTTAACAAGAACGGAGTAACGCCTTAAGCAAGATGACATGATGTAGAGGGATAGATCCAATCAATATGAAAAAAACCCATCTTTTTATCCTTAATGGCAACAATATAAATACGTGTCATGTCCCCTTCTGTCACTAGGATTGAGCACCGCAAGATTGAACCCATTACAAAGCACCTCTTCCATTGCAAGAAAAAACAATGTAGTTGGCCAAACCAAATCAATAGATTGAAGAGAAATACAAAGCTATATAAATCATGCATAAAGAGTTCAGAGAAGATGTGGCACCCCGGCTCAGAGAACCGGTTTACCAGTGTTTCCAACCCAGGGATCATGTCTTCTGGAAACACACAACAACTTGGAACAGAACATAGCTGAACTTTTATTGATGATAGTCGAGTACAAGCTCACATATATTACATGATCATCGAGGCCAAAAGCACATCTAGTGCTATGACAATATCTACATTATTTATCCAACATATCAGGGCCTCGGTATTACTACAGAATACTACAGCGGAAGACTACAGCGTAGCGGAACATGATAGAGACTCCATCCACAGGGACACTGCTGTGGACACATCCTAGGCATCGCAACATGGACCTCGAGACCTCCGTCTTAGTCTTCTCCTGCATCTGGCATGATACGCCAGGTGAGTACTTTGAATGTACTCACAAGCACATGACAACCAAATATGCAGCAAATAATAGCATGGCAAATCAACATGTTAAGTCTTAAGTGATTCACTTACTGTTACCAACTTACTCATCTCCGGGTTGCCTCCCAACCCTCGAAATACTTGATACCAACGAGTACTTCCGTTCGAAAGACAAGTTCTTCCATCATTACTATGGTTATTATGGTTGATCACCTAGAGAGGTCTAGTCGGGCTATCCAATACCGTGGACGCGGCTATTCGAATAGATTTTTACACTCTGCAGAGGTTGCGCACTTTACCCACACTATGGAGCACTGACCTTGTGATCCCATCCGGGTGGACCAGTGTTGCTCCAACGAAACCTGCCTGACCCGTGACTCTTCCATCGTACCACCGGCAATCACACTCCCTCGGAGTCAAGCCTTGGGTGGCCCCATGTCACCTCGTGACACCTGCCACCGTCGTGGCCTAACTAAACTGTCCCAAACGGGGACGCTGGCAAACAACTCAACTGGGCTCACAGGGTTACCGTCGTCTACCTGATCAGGGCAGCATGCACGCATAACCCTCCCTCTTTGGAGGTACCGGTGAAAGAGCACTGAGCCAGACCAAGTCAAGGCCATCCCATACCGGCAAATGTGGCTGCACGGGTACGCCCGGACAGGTGACTCTTGATCAACCAACTAAGTTTCACTTAGCAAGCATAGTTATTGATCATGTCATCCTGAGTTATCAACTATAGGCATTTAAATAATTTACTATGAATTATCTATGTTAAATATATGCAAGAAATGAATATGAATTATGCAATGCTATAAAATGCTTCATAATATGGATGTCTTGCCTTGATCAGTTGGGTTATTCAGAAACTCCTGGTCTTCAAATCCACAAGTTTCTCCATCTGAAAATATTTTTAAATGACAAAAGAAAATGTCACATAATGCCTTTTTGTTCACCAACCATTCTGTGAGTATTGGAAAAATACCAAACTTGGTGGAAAAATGAAGGATCTTGATACAAACACAATGCAAAAAGAATCAGGTCAAATGGACCTTCCTGTAAAAAGTTATTAATAGTCAAAGTTCCTGGTCAATTCTGTTTTAATAAATAGAAATCAGAAAAACCAGAGAACAGGAAAACAGGAAAACGGGCCACGTCGAAGGCGTAAACGAAGAGTGCGTCTCCACTTACCCCTTCGCGCGCGCCCCCACAGTGGCTGACGGGTGGGGCCGGGCCCGTTTCAAACAGAGGGAGGAGAGAGAGCAGAGGAAGGGGGCGGCTCACCGGCGGTGATTGCCTGAGTTAGCCACGGCGGTTGGGCAAGGAGACGATAGGGATGGTTCGGCCGGTCGACGACGAGCACACCCGTACCCGTAGCTCCTCCGGAGATGGCCAGACGGCGTCACGCCCTTCTTCTCCGGTGGGTGGTGGCTACGGTGGTCATCGGAGATGGCGATTCCGACAGCAATCCGACCGGGCGGCAGTTCTGTAATGACCAGTGGAACTTGCTGAGGGCTACGCTGGTCTCAAGCGAGGCAGAGGAGGAGTGGTGGTGGCTATTGGCAGAGCTGAGGCGGCGGAGGCGCTCCTGTGAAGCTCGAGGCTAGAGGGCCTCTCGGCCTTGGCTCCTGCTTGGGGAGGCAGTGGAGGATGGAGGGCGATGGGTGAGGAGCTAGGCGAGGCCAGACGGGGCTTTTATAGCCGAGAAAAGGCGCTCGGCGAGCTCCCTGGAAGCGGTGAGATGTGGGCCATGGCGCCAGCGAGATGTACGCCGCGCTGGCTGGATGCTTGCGGCGAGGGGACGTGATAGAGCGGTAGCATTCAATGCGGGAAGAGACAGCACGGGGAGGAAGATGACGGCGAAGTTTCCACTGCGACCGTACGGAATTCACGGTGCGGCGATGGCGTGGCGGCCGGCGAGGAGGAGGGTTCTGGAGGGGCTAGGTGGCAACCAAGGACGAGGTCGGCATGCCTGGACAAGCTGCTGCGGCGCCGTGGTCTCGCTCGGATGAGACCCGAGTCTGGCGCAGCGCAGAGCGCGGCGACAGGCATGCCAGCACCGTGCTCACCACGGTGCTTGGCACCAGGTGGCCACGTATGCCTGGCCTTTCTTGTCTAACACGTCAACCTTCGATCGCTCATTTCACCTGTACCCTTGGTTTGGCTTGGTTCGATCTGAGATGAATGGTAGGATCAACTGTAGTTTCTGACAGTAAACTTGGGGAGGTTCCAGAGGAGAGATGAGGTGGAGATGGAGTCAAAGAAGGTGTCTAGAGTGATCCATGTTGGAAGGACTCCAAACTGGCCAAGTAGGAGGTGGTTTGGATAAGAATTGAGGGTAGTTCATGTGTAAGTGGCAAATCTGGACCAGAATCTGAAAGTTGGAGTACTGCTCACATAGAAGATCTTCAGATGCTGAAACTTGGTGGAGGAAGGTTGTTTGTAGGTGTCCTCATGATGTAAAAATTTGAGAGCAATTGGACAGTCCTAGCATACACTTCCTTCACAAAGGTCCAGACTGACCAGGAGCAAAAATAATTTATTTTGCAAAGTATATGGAATATTTTTGGATATTGGAGCAAGATATAGTCCAAGGTATTTTTAAGAATTATTTGATAATTTTATGAGCATCCCAACTATAGGTTGCTTCACAACCCATAGTAATGCCCTAAATTCTCAAATAAAAGAAAAGGGTTTTTGAAAATGATTCAAATTGGGATTTGGGTCCTTGGGGTGCTTGACAGGGTTTTGGTAAGATGATGAGGCTTTGGATCACTTGGAGGAAGAGTCAACAATGTCCAAGAACAAGTGAAAGATTCAAAATCCATTCAAATTCCAAATAAAACCAGAAAAAGTTTGAAAAGAAAAAGTTGTCAAAATCAGGGTGTCACAGAAGACTCAAATAATATTCATAGAGAATCTGATCTTAAACCCACAATTCATCGGATCTCAACAAATACACCGCAAAAGAAGATTACATCAAATAGATCTCCAAGAACATCAAGGAGAACATTCTATTGAAGATCAAAGAGAGAGAAGAAGCCATCTAGCTACTAGCTATGGACCCGTAGGTCTGTTGTAAACTACTCACACATCATCGGAAGGACAGCAAGGTTGATGAAGAGGCCCTCTGTGATCGAATCCCCCTCCGACGGAGTACCGGAAAAGGTCCCCAGATGGGATCTCACGAAGACAGAAACTTGCGGCGGCGGAAAAGTATTTTTGGTGTGCCCTCTGGTCTACGGGGAATATTTGGGTATTTATAGAAGAAATATTAGGGTTGGAAGTGCCACAGGAGGCCCACAACCTTGGGGGTGCCCCCCTGGGCGTGCCCCTGAGCTTGTGGCCACCTCGTGGCTCTTCTGGCCTCCTCCCGAAGCTTCCAGGGTGTCTTGTGGTCCAAGAAAAATCGTCAAAAAGTTTCGTTCCATTTGGACTCCATTTGGTATTGATCTTCTGTAAAGACAAAAACAAGGGGAAAAACAGCAACTGGCACTCGGCACTAGGTTAATAGGTTAGTCCCAAAAAATGATATAAAATGGCATAATAATGCATATAAAACATCCAAGATTGATAATATAATAGCATGCAACAATCAAAAATTATAGATACATTGGAGACGTATCAAACCCCAAGGAGTGAGTTGTTGTTGCAAGGCTCCTAGGGAATCCACAATGCCCTGCAAGTCTTGGCTACAAACCTGGCTTCACCAAGTGTCATCAATTAGCCTATCATAATCCTGGTGAGGCTGCCAAACGTTTTCTAAATGAAATTGTTCGGAACCATGCGAGTGATGTGAGAATGCGTGGTTTATGAATTCTGCAACAATAAAAACAATGATCTGATTCCACCGCACACACAAGCTGAACTAGCGTATATTCAAAATGGTGTCTGGACTCTTCGTTTGAAAAAGCCATATCGAGCCTAACCTGTACATTTGCATCTCTTGATTTCCCACTATCCCAAGTGTAAAAAACACATGACCAAGCTAGATCTTGGAGAGTACACTCATCAGTGACTTCACAAAAATCTCTCATATGCCTCTTAGGTCGAGCTGATTGGGTAAAATGCTCTTCGCGGTACAAAGTTCCATTGAAGTCACCCTTGCACAGCCATATACCATGACTGATAGCATGTAAGGTTCAGAGGAAACGCCAATTGTGATGTCGATCCTCTGCTCATGGTGCACCGTAAAACCCCGTAAAATGCCATATATTTGTGCTTGCGGATTCATCCCGTACCACCACATCTATATGGCTAGTAACAAAAAAATCAATTCCACAATCACATCTTTTGACCAGAATAGGCCTATACCTACGCTAAGGCCATCACTGTCCACTGCAAAGCTACCTCCGCAACCTAGAGTTTGCTGCAAATTTTCTACATGCTTACCTCTTATCTTTGTCTCCATAACAAAAACCAGAGCAGGCCCTTCTTGCTTCACAACATTGCGAAGCTCTCGAACTGCCTCGGGATTCCCAAGCCCCTCGGCAGTTCTAGCTCAAGCAACTCATTGCTCCAGGCAGGGCTGACCTATTGTAAATGTGCCCTAGAGGCAATAATATTTGTATTATTATATTTCCATATTCATAATTATAGAATTTGTATTCTATGCTATAACTGGTATGATCTTGGAATATGCCATTCAGTGGAAAACTCATATGCACATGTGGAATAATAAACGGTTAAAGAAAAGGTTTCTAATCTTGCCATGAGGACTAGCTCAAGTTTTTTTGGTGATCACATTTCCCAGATCTTAGGATATCTTTAAGTGTAATGACAGTCCTAAAACAACATTGAGATTATGACGTTGGAAGAACGATCATATTGAATCGACGAATCTTGTTTGTTATGATTTGAGTTAATATCGCCTGCATTCAATAGTAATAACATGGAGTGTTAACATGTGATATTTCTCCTTAGACCATGAGAGTATCGTGTTCACTTCTTATCGTACGATGGGCTTTGGGTTTGCTCAAATGTCACCGATAACACGGTGATTATAACGACAACTTACAGGTTCATCGGAAAGTTTGACAAGTGACCGGATAGCCCGAGAGTAGGATTTGCTCCTCCGACGATGGAGAGATATTCTTAGGGCCCTCTCGGTGTGACGGCATTGATCATCGTCTAGCCAGACACACGTGACTTCATCACGAGGATGCCGGAACACAATAACGAGAAAGAAGAACAAAACCAGTAACGAGGATTTCGGTATAGCGAGCGTAGTGATGACTCGGGAGGATACCGATGCATCCCGGGTTTTGTGAAGTATCGTGGAGCAAAGGGAACATCACATGATAACAAAATTTTCACTCGAATATCATTCCTGTACTCATAGGGACCAACACGAACGTCCACGGTCCCGCTGTCGGTCATTGAACGAACGGTTTCGTTCATGTCTATGAGTTACCGAACCTACGGGGTCACAAGCTTAAGGAAATTAGGATCTTCTGAGTGTTAGTAGGACGGGAGTCACGAGAATATATTTCTAGAATTGTTTCATTAATATTCAGAATAGTTCCGAGAGGATCCGGAAGCGTTTCGGGGTCACCGGAAGAGTTTCGGTGAATATCGGGTAATACCGGGTATTACCGATATGTTATTTATAGGTGGAAAATGTTTTTGGATAAGTTAAAATGTATATAAAATGGTATAGAGGTATTTAGAAAATTTTATATTTAATTTAAATATCAACGGACCTTAAAAGGCCAAGAGGTGGAAGCCAACTTGGGCCACGAAGGCCCAAGTGGAGGAGGCGCCCCCCTTTCCTTGTGGGGGGGGGCAAATTCTACTAGGGAAGGAGTCCAACTCAACCCCCTTTGGATTGCACGCCCCAAGGAGGCTTTCCCTCCTTGGTGGCTGCCCTCCTCTCCCCCTCTAACCTATATAGACTTGAGGTATTGGCCACAGTTGAACACACAAGTTTTGGAGCCTCCTCTAGTTCCCATAGTTCATGTTCTAGTTGGTCCTAGTTGACTAATTAGAGCATGGCTAATCCTCTTCTCATCATAATTAGAAGCCCAGTGTGGTCCTAATCTCCTCCCTCTAATTCTCTAGCGATGATTAGCTCTGGACGATGAAGCGCTGCCGGATCATGAAGGTTGCACGCTTGCAAGCAAGTAGAGAGGCCGTGCTTTTGGTCTTCGGTTCGAGGGACTGTTCATGGGCGGTACGAGGGACCATTCAACTATGGTTCGAGGGACTCCAAGTACGATCTACACCGACACGGTCTTCTTTTGCTGCATCTCGGTGATGGTAACGATCGTGATCCCAACCTATTATACATCTTCATATTGATCTTGGGTGATCGTAGGTGCAATTTCTTTTGTTTTCTACTATGTTTCCCAATAGTGGCATCTTGAGCGGTTCTATGAGTAGATGCAGGTTTCGATCTAGATCACATGTGATTGTAAGGGTGATGTTCTTGCTATGCTTCCCTCGAGTGTTGCTTCGGTTCAGTTCATTGACGGCATGGTGTCACTTTCACAAGGTTCTGACAATCATTCGGCTCTGACTGTCGATGATCTGCTAACAGTTCCTTCGGCTTCAACATAGTCAAGAATAGTGAACCGTCGCATACGCAAGTGGGCGATGAATATGGATGATCTTTGAGGTGGTCACACATATTAGACGAAGTTTAGTCTGGGGGAACGATATTTTTAATTAAGTCTCTTCTTTCACACACCCCAAGAGTTAATCTAGCAACAAGGTATCACTTTATGGTGTGCATGTAGGTAGCTAGGTTTATCCAGAAACCCTAGAAGCCACGTAATTAAAAATTTCCAAACCTATTAGAGGACATCTAACTTGGTTTTGTAGGGTTTGCATATGATGTGGTATAGCCTTTGTCATGATAATGAGTTTATGCACGAGATGGTTATATGTTGTAATGTTAAGTGGCCTGCTGGTCACGGCATGATGGATGGAGGCATGAGATTGCCACCTTAATGTAAATATTGTAGAGATAGGTTACAGGTGACGGTGGCAAGACGTACACGGAGGACCCCGACGAGGAAAAAGTGTACCAGGCGCGGGACGAGGATCTATAATTTTGTGCCACGACAAAATTTCAGATTTTGGTGCCACGGCAACGTCTTCTGAAACAGTTGCCACGGCAACAAAATATTGGTCGTCATGTCGCTTCAACTGGAGATTGAAGACGATCATGGAGAACTCTTGGCGCCCAGGGCTATACCATATCATGCTATTATGAATTGCCTGAGATGTTTATCCCTTTGTTGTTTGCACCCTCTGATTGCGCAGTAGTCAATAAGTAGGGTGATCTCTCACAGTACATATCAAGTTAAAAAGTGCTCTTCCTAGTGTTGCAACCGTCTATAACAAGTAGCATTCCCGAGTGCATCATGTCCACATGAGTACAAATGGGACGTGAGGTGTAAGACGGGGATGGTCAAACCATGTATGCAGATAGCACTCAGTTGTCTTGAAGTTCTACCAGAATGTTCTGTGCTCAGAGCACAAAGCATCGAAATATCAACAAGAGTCATATGGTGATATGATCGGCAGTAGATTGCCCACCGGTCAAAATTCTCGTCATCATTGATGTCCACATCATTGGTAGAGAACTACATTTGGATCTTGAATCACTCACTATCAATTATGAGAGATCTTGATTTGAGTGGGAGCACAATTATGTATTAATTAAGTTTAATTACTAGTGCAAATTAGTTATAAATCATGTCTATATGTAGTTTGCATTATAGTTGTAGAATTATGGCTCACAGTTCGACCTTTATTATTGAAATTGATTAGCTATTATTTATCTGGTTGAATCTTTATGATTGAGAGGATCGTCCTTTGAAAGTGCCAAGAAGGATTTTGTCCTACTACATGCTTACAATATTCTCTTACTAATGCTATGGATGATGACACACACGTCCTTCGATCCAAAAGTTATAATTGCATTACGGTCTGCTTGCTTCCAAAAAACCTGAACTTCAAAATGTTTGGGATAGTAGTATGATATTCTTGGAACTGAAAATTGTTTTCAAAAATAAACAAAGGTTAAAATATATATGATATCTAAAGAATTATTTTGCTTGCAAGTTCTAGTGAAGCGTTCAACTATGTTTGAGACCAAAATGTGTAAGATCCGGAAGAACACCAGTCATGAGTTGATGGTGACAACTTAAAGAGAAAGAACAAAACCAAAAGGATGTAATGAGACTTACATGCCTAGGGAAGTTTGGGGCTCATGCCACTCTTAAAAGGATAGATGATTCTTCTGTTGACTGGGAGAAATATTGAAAGTAAAACTATAAGAAGTTTATAGGCGGAAAGAAAAGAAGACTGGAATGTCCAGCTCAGGTATGAATGTCATACAAGTTATAAGATGTAGATAAAGTTGGTCAAGTAAAGTGTGATTCTTGAGAATTGTGATTAAATTGTTAAACACTAAATTCTTCGGGAATTGTGGTTAAAAGTTAATCACAACGATACTGACTCGATTGCATATTGTTGTGAATCAATGTAAGAATTACTACGGCCTAATGACCAACAAATTAATGAGGTTAAAATATGTGTAGAAATTTTTGTAATAGTTATGATACTTTTCATCAACATATTACCTCTGAATTTATTGTCATAATTCATTTTAGAGTTTTATACACTCTAGCCCATTGCATAGAAGTTGCAAGGAGGATGTTCATGAAAGAACAATAGTTTTTCAATGTAATGAACAAAAGGGCCATACTCCTATTGTGAATAGGATGTAAGTTATGAATATTGATGATAGAATTGAACATCCATAACACTGGCGCTAAATGTCTCAAGACTAAAAACACCACATATGTATGGCACTGCATTTAGTCACTTTGGAGAAACCCGCATGGAGAAATTCCATAGTGATGGATTTTGGATTCATATGATTCTGAATCATCTGGCACTTACAAATTTCGTCCAATAAGTGAAGTAAACTAAAATACCGTTCACAGGCCATAAAGAACAAGCAACAAAAATATAATAGAAATATGCACATTGATGTATGTAGTCCAATAAGTGTTGTTGAAAGCAGTGAATTTATCTATCTTCGAAGGATCACGCAAGTAGATATTTATATTTACTAATTCAGACATAAATCTGGATTTTTGAAATGTTTTAAAAGATTTTCAGAATGAAGTAGATATTATTGTAACAAGAACATTATGTTTCTACAATTGGATTGCAGAAAAGAATATTTGAGTTAGAAATTTAGCGAATATCTGATGAGCAGTAAAACAATTTTATAGCTTGCACCTCCTAGTAACACTACTAAGAGTAGAGTGTTTTGAAGTAGATGCAATTAAGCTATGTATGACATGGTGAGATCAGAGATGACATTGATTTTTTTTCACCAATATACTTTTAATGTGATGCCTTAGAGACTATGGCTTTTACACTAAAAAGAGCTCCATCAAATTTGCTGAAATAAGTGATATTTTATAGGTTATCCCAAATGGTTGGGTATTCCTCTATCACTACACCGAGACAAAGTGTTTTATCACAGAGTGCAGAAATTTTGAAGAAAATGTTTTCTGCAAAATAGTGAGTGGGAGGACGGTCAACTCGATAAGATTACAGAATCTTCACAATCAGGTCAAAGAAAACAAAAGCTAGAATTGGTTCTAGTATTTCATAATTTGACTGATACGGAAGCCTCTATATAAGATTTAGTGATTTCGGTTGACCTTGCAGTTGAACTATATAGCTTGGGTAAATTTTTGTAGACCTACGTGGTGTGCAAATGAAATATTGTTGAGCAACAAATGAACCTATAATTCACAGAGAAGCGTTGATGGGCCCTGACTCCGGAATTGGTTGTATGCCAAAATAATCCAAGATTGTATCCATACACATAATTCAAGTTTAGAACTTGATAGACCCTCTAAAAGACTTAAAGTCTAAAAGTGTAGTGATGGATCTATAGATTGACAAAGATAAAAATGTTTTATAATGCTTGACTTGTCGCAAATAGTTATGACAAGATTGTCTCATCATAATAATACTTAAAGTTAGTTTGAATTAAACTAGCAATTAATATTTTAGTTACGAGATATAACAGATGGATGTCAAAATGATTCCCATGACTATCTGGTTTGAATTAAACTAGAAATTACTATTTCAGTTATGACTATCTGGTTTTTATTGGCCTACTCTTTTCAAGGATGCCCGTAAGTTTGTCTTGTCTTGTGATGAATGCCAAAGAATAGGTAATATCGGTAAGCATCAGGAAATGCCTATGAATTATTCACTTGTTGTTGAACCATTTGATGTTTGGGGTCTTGATTATATGGGACCTTTTCCTTCCTCTAATGGGTATACTCATATTTTGGTTGCTATTGATTATGTTACTAAGTGGGTAGAAGCTATTCCAACTAGTAGTGCTGATCATAACACCTCCATTAAAATGCATAAAGAAGTTATTTTCCCAAGGTTTGGAGTCCCTAGATATTTAATGACTGATGGTGGTTCACATTTTATTCATGGTGCTTTCCGTAGAATGCTTGCTAAATATGATGTTAACCATAGACTTGCATCACCCTATCATCCTCAATCTAGTGGTCAAGTTGAACTTAGCAATAGAGAAATGAATTAATATTACAAAAAAACTGTCAATAGGTCCCGAAAGAATTGGTCTAAGAAACTTCATGATGCACTTTGAGCCTACAGAACATCTTATAAAAATCCTATGGGTATGTCTACATATAAAATGGTTTATGGAAAATCTTGTCATTTGCCTCTTTAATTAGAACACAAAGCATATTGGGCAATTAAAGAGCTCAACTATGATTTCAAACTTGCCGGTGAAAAGAGGTTATTTGATATTAGCTCACTAGATGAATGGAGAACCCAAGCTTATGAAAATGCCAAACTATTTAAAGAAAAAGTTAAAAGATGGCATGACAAAAGAATCCAAAAGCGGGGATTCAAAGTTGGTGAACATGTTCTATTGTACAATTCCCGCTTTAGATTTTTTGCAGGAAAACTTCTTTCCAAATGGGAAGGACCATATATCATCGAAGAAGTTTATCGCTCTGGAGCTATTAATAAGATTAATAATGCCGAAGGTACTAACCCGAAGGTGGTCAATGGACAAAGAATTCAGCACTATATCTCAGGTACGCCTATTAATGTTGAAAGCAATATTATCCAAACCATGACACCGGAGGATCACATTAAAGAAACCTTCCAGAACACTCCAGAACCCTGAAAAGGAAGAGGTACGTGATACGGTAAGTAAACGGACTCCGAAAAATCCGCAAAAATATTTTCTGTCAGTTTTGGAATATTAGAATAAATAGGAAAATAAGAAACAACTGGGAAGGCAACCCAGGTGCCCACAAGACACCAGGGCGCGCCTGCCCCACCTGGCGTGCCCTACTTCTTGAGCTTGTGTTGGTTTTTCCATTGAAGAGGAAAGGGTGATGCAGAAAAGTAGAGATAAATATTTCCCTCAGTTTGAGAACCAAGGTATCAATCCAGTAGGAGGTACACGCAAGTCTCCAATCTATGCACCTGCCCAAACAATCAAACACTTGCACCCATCGCGATAAAGGGGTTGTCAATCCCTTCACGGTCACTTGCAACAATGAGATCTGATAGAGATAGATATAAAAGATTACTAAAACGTAAAACAAAATAAAAGTAAATAAATTGCAGCAAGGTATTTTTGGGTTTTTTGGTTTATAGATCTGAAAATATATGATGGAAAATAGACCCGGGGGCCATAGGTTTCACTTCAGGCTTCTCTCTTGAAAGAAAGCATACGGTGGGTGAACAAATTACTGTCGAGCAACTGATAGAAAAGCGCAAAGTTATGACGATATCCAAGGCAATGATTATGAATATAGGCATCATGTCCATGTAAAGTAGACCGACTCCTGCCTGCATCTACTACTATTACTCCACACATCGACCGCTATCTAGCATGCATCTAGAGTACTAAGTTCATAAGAACAGAGTAAGGCCTTAAGTAAGATGACATGATGTAGAGGGATAAACTCAAGCAATATGATGAAAACCCCATCTTTTTACCCTTGATGGCAACAATACAATATGTGCCTCGCTACCCCTACTATGTCACTGGGTCAGGACACCGCAAGATTGAACCCAAAACTAAGCACCTCTCCCATTGCAAGAAGAACCAATCTAGTTGGCCAAACCAAACCGATAATTTGAAGAGAAATACAAAGATATCAAATCATGCATATAAGAATTCCGAAAAGACTCAAATAATATTCATAGATAATCTGATCATAAAACCACAATTCATCGGATCTCGACAAACACACCGCAAAAGAATATTACATCGGATAGATCTCCAAGAACATCGAGGAGAACATTGTATTGAAGATCAAAGAGAGAGAAGAAGCCATCTAGCTACTAGCTATGGACCCGTAGGTCTGTGGTAAACTATTCACGCTTCATCGAAAGGGCAATAGGGTTGATGTAGAAGTCCTTCGTAATCGAATCCCCCTCCGGCAGATTGCCTGAAAAGGCCCCAAGATGGGATCTCACGGGTACAGAAGGTTACGGCGGCGGAAAGTATTTTGGTGGGCGCTTCTGGTGGTTTGGGAATATTTCTGAATTTATAGGCCAAAGATTAGGGTTGGAGGACTCCCGGGGGCCCACAAGCCAGGGGCGCCCCCATAGGGCGCACCCTGAGGGCTTGTGGAGCCCTCGGGACTCTTCTGACTTCCTTCCCAAGTCCTACGTGTGTCTTCTGGTCCAAGAAAAATCATCGCGAAAGTTTTATTCCGTTTGGACTCCGTTTGATATTCCTTTTTCGTAAAACTCTAAAACAAGGAAAAAACAGAAACTAGCACTGGGCTCCAGGTTAAAAAGTTAGTTCCAAAAATAATATAAAATAGCATATTAATGCATATAAAACATCCAAAACAGATAATATAATAGCATGGAACAATGAAAAATTATAGATACATTGGAGACGTATCAAGCATACCCAAGCTTAATCCCTACTCGTCCTCGAGTAGGTAAATGATAAAAACAGAATTTTTGATGTGGAATGCCACCTAACATATTTATCCATGTAATCTTCTTTATTGTGGCATGAATATTCAGATCCATAAGATTCAAAACAAAAGTTTAATATTGACATAAAAACAATAATACTTCAAGCATACTAATTAAGCAATCATGTCTTCTCAAAATAACATGGCCAAAGAAAGTTATCCCTACAAAATTATATAGTCTGGCTATGCTCCATCTTCATCACACAAAGTATTAAATCATGCACAACCCCGATGAGAAGCCAAGCAATTGTTTCATAGTTTTGATGTTCTCAAACTTTTTCAATTTTCACGCAATACATGAGCGTGAGCCATGGATATAACACTATAGGGGGAATAGAATATGGTGGTTGTGGAGAAGACAAAAAGAAGGAGAAAGTCTCACATCAATTGGGCTTATTAACGGGCTATGTTGATGCCCATCAATAGATATCAATGTGAGTGAGTAGGGATTGCCATGCAACGGATGCACTAGAGCTATAAGTGTATGAAAGCTCAAAAAGAAACTAAGTGGGTGTGCATCCAACTTGCTTGCTCACAAACACCTAGGGCAATTTGAGGAAGCCCATCATTGGAATATACAAGCCAAGTTCTATAATGAAAAATTCCCACTAGTATATGAAAGTGACAAAATAGGAGACTCTCTATCATGAAGATCATGGTGCTACTTTGAAGCACAAGTGTGGTAAAAGGACAGTAACATTGTCCCTTCTCTCTTTTCTCTCATTTTTTTTATTTTGGGCTCTTTGGCCTCTTTTTTTCTTTCCTTTTTTTATTTGGGCTTCTTTGGCCTCTTTTATTTTTTTGTAAGTCTGGAGACTCATCCCAACTTGTGAGGGAATCATAGCTTCCATCATCCTTTCCTCACATGGGACAATGCTCTAATAATGATGACCATCACACTTTTATTTCTTACAACAAAATATGACTCTATATGAATGCCTCATGCATATGAGAACAATATGACAATGATGGTGCGTGTCATAATAAACGGAACGGTGGAAGTTGCATGGCAATATATCTCGGAATGGCTATGGAAATGCTATAATAGGTAGGTATGGTGGCTGTTTTGAGGAAGGGTATATGGTGGGTGTAATGCACCGGCGAAAGTTGCGCGGTACTAGAGAGGCTAGCAATGGTGGAAGGGTGAGAGTGTGTATGATCCATGGACTCAACATTAGTCATAAAGAACTCACATACTTATTCCAAAAGTCTATTAGCTATAGAAACAAAGTACTACACGCATGCTCCTAGGGGGATAGATTGGTAGGAAAAGACCATCGCTCGTCCCCGACCGCCACTCATAAGGAAGATAATCAATAAATAAATCATGCTCCGACTTCATCACATAACGGTTCACCATACGTGCATGCTATGGGTATCACAAACTTTAACACAAGTATTTCTACCAATCCACAATTACTTACTAGCATGACTCTAATATCACCATCTTTATATATCAAAACAATATGCAAGGAATCAAACTTCTCATAGTATTCAACGCTCTTTATATGAAAGTTTTTATTATATCCCTCCTGGATGCCTATCATATTAGGACTAAATTCATAACCTAATAAAATTACCATGCTGTTTAAAGACTCTCAAAATAATATAAGTGAAGCATGAGAGTACAACAATTTCTATAAAATAAAGCCACCGCCGTGCTCTAAAAAGATATAAGTGAAGCACTAGAGCAAATTGCCTAGCTCAAAAGATATAAGTGAAGCACATAGAGTATTCTAATAAATCACGATTCATGTGTGTCCCTCTCAAAAGGTGTGTACATCAAGGATGATTGTGGCAAACTAAAAACCAAAGACTCATATCATACAAGACGCTCCAAGCAAAACACATATCATGTGGTGAATAAAAATATAGCCTCAAGTAAATTTACCGATGGATTGAAGACGAAAGAGGGGATGCCATCCGGGGCATCCCCAAGCTTAGATGCTTGGTTGTCCTTTAATATTACCTTGGGGTGCCTTGGGCATCCGCAATCTTAGGCTCTTGCCACTCCTTATTCCATAGTCCATCAAATCTCTACCCAAAACTTGAAAACTTCACAACACAAAACTCAACAGAAAACTCATGAGATCCGTTAGTATAAGAAAATAAATCACCACTTTAGGTACTATTGTGAACTCATTCTAAATTTATATTGGTGTAATATCTACTGTATTCCAACTTCTCCATGGTTCATACCCCCCGATACTACCGATAGATTCATCAAAATAAGCAAACAACACATAAAAAACAGAATCTGTCAAAACCAGAACAGTCTATGAAGATCTGAACTAAGATCAAACTTCTGTACTCGAACAATTCTGAAAAAATAGGACAACGGAGAAAATTTGTATATCAATCTTTTGTAAAAAATTCAGACTTTTTCCACGCTCCAGTGAATTTAAACAATTATGTTACTGGACGCAAAAAATTTCGTTTTTCAGCAAAATCAAATCAACGATATACCAAAGTATCCCAAAGGCTTTACTTGGCTCAAACACTAATTAAAACACCAAAACACAATTACTACAGAGGTAATAATGTGTATTTTCATAGAAACAGAAAATAAAAATATTGGGTTGTCTCCCAACAAGCATTTTTCTTTAAAGCCTTTTAGCTAGGCGTTGATAATTTTAATGATGCTCACATGGAAGATAGCAATTGAAACACGAAGAGAGCATCATGTAGCATGTGAAAAACAAGTTTAAGTCTAACATACTTCCTATGCATAGGCATTTTGTAAGCAAACAAATTATCAAGAGAAGCAAAAACTAGCATATGCAAGGAAGAAGAAAGAAACAATAGCAATCTCAACATAACGAGAGGTAATTTAGTGACATGAAATTTCTACAACCATATTTTCCTCTCTCATAATAATTACATGTGGGATCATATTCAAATTCAACAATATAGCTATCATATAAAATTTTCTCTACATGATCCACATGCATGCAAAGTTGACATTCTTCCAAAATAGTGGGATTATCATCAAATAAAGTCATGACTTCTCCAAGCCCACTTTTATCAAAAACTTCATAAGATTGATCAAACTCCAAAGTAGTGGGATCATTATTTCCTAAAGTCGACACTCTTACAAACCCACTTTCAATATTATTGCAAACATTATTATCATGAGGCTTAAATAAATTTTCAAGATCATAAGAAGCATTATCACCCCAATCATGATCATTGCAATAAGTAGTGGACATAGAAAAACTAGCATCCCCAAGCTTGGGGTTTTGCATATTATTAGCACAATTGACATTAATAGAATTTATAATAACATCATTGCAATCATGCTTTTCATTCAAGGAGCTATCATGAATCACTTCATCAATTTCTTTACAATTTTCAGATTCACGAATTTCAAGCAAATCTTCATAAAGATAATCTAGTGCACGCAACTCACTAGCAATTGGTTCATCATAATTGGATCTCTTAAAAAGATTAGCAAGTGGATGAGGATCCATAAACTTTTTGCTTTCTGATTTTCAATAAATACACAATTATTCCAAGCGAACAAGCAAACAAACCAAGTAAGACATAAAGGCAAACAAAAAGAAGGCAAATATTTTTGTGTTTTTCTGAAAATGTTTTAGAAGTGGGGGAGAGGAAAACGAGAGGCAAATGGCAAATAATGTAATGCAAGAGATGAGATTTTATGATGGGTACTTGGTAGTCTTGATGTAGAACCTCCCCGGCAACGGCGCCAGAAATTCTTCCTGCTACTTCTTGAGCTTGCGTTGGTTTTTCCCTTGAAGAGGAAAGGGTGATGCAGCAAAGTAGAGATAAGTATTTCCCTCAGTTTGAGAACCAAGGTATCAATCCAGTAGGAGGTACACGCAAGTCTCCAATCTATGCACCTGCACAAACAATCAAACACTTGCACCCAACGCGATAAAGGGGTTGTCAATCCCTTCATGATCACTTGCAAGGATGAGATCTGATAGAGATAGATATAAAAGATTACTAAAACGTAAAACAAAATAAAAGTAAATAAATTGCAGCAAGGTATTTTTGGGTTTTTTGGTTTATAGATCTGAAAATGTATAATGGAAAATAGACCCGGGGGCCATAGGTTTCACTAGAGGCTTCTCTCTTGAAAGAAAGCATACGGTGGGTGAACAAATTACTGTCGAGCAATTGATAGAAAAGCACAAAGTTATGACGATATCCAAGGCAATGATTATGAATATAGGCATCACATCCGTGTCAAGTAGACCGACTCCTGCCTTCATCTACTACTATTACTCCACACATCGACCGCTATCCAGCATGCATCTAGAGTATTAAGTTCATAAGAATGGAGTAACACCTTAAGTAAGATGACATGATGTAGAGGGATAAACTCAAGCAATATGATGAAAACCCCATATTTTTACCCTTGATGGCAACAATACAATACATGCCTCGCTACCCCTACTATGTCACTGGGTGAGGACACCGCAAGATTGAACCCAAAACTAAGCACCTCTCCCATTGCAAGAAAAACCAATCTAGTTGGCCAAACCAAACCGATAATTCAAAGAGAAATACAAAGATATCAAATCATGCGTATAAGAATTCAGAAAAGACTCAAATAATATTCATAGATAATCTGATCATAAAACCATAATTCATCGGATCTCGACAAAGACACCGCAAAAGAATATTACATGGGATAGATCTCCAAGAACATCGAGGAGAACATTGTATTGAAGATCAAAGAGAGAGAAGAAGCCATCTAGCTACTAGCTATGGACCCGTAGGTCTGTGGTAAACTATTCATGCTTCATCGGAAGGGCAATAGGGTTGATGTAGAAGCCCTCCGTGATCGAATCCCCCTCCGGCAGATTGCCGAAAAATGCCCCAAGATGGGATCTCACGGGTACAGAAGGTTACGGTGGCGGAAAAGTATTTTGGTGGACGCTTCTGGTAGTTTGGGAATATTTCTGAATTTATAGGCCAAAGATTAGGGTTGAAGGACTCCCGGGGGGGCCCACAAGCCAGCCCCCCCCCCAGGGTGTGCCCTGAGGGCTTGTGGAGCCCTCGGGACTCTTCTGACTTCCTTCCCAAGTCCTACGTGTGTCTTCTGGTCCAAGAAAAATCATCGCGAAAGTTTTATTCCGTTTGGACTCTGTTTGATATTCCTTTTCTGTAAAACTCTAAAACAAGAAAAAAAACAGAAACTGGCACTGGGCTCTAGGTTAATAAGTTAGTCCCAAAAATATTATAAAATAGCATATTAATGCATATAAAACATCCAAAACAGATAATATAATAGCATGGAACAATCAAAATTATAGATACGTTGGAGACGTATCAATGGGCCCCTCGGGCACCTTCCCGGCTCTGTTTTTCTTCCATACGCTTGTTTCCCAAGATAAAAAAATCTTGATATATACTCCCGGATGATTTGACCACTATATCTAGGAGAAATCCTCTATTCTTGTTTTCAAGCTATTTCTCTGTCAGATCCATCAAGCCAGGAATCATGTCTTCTCCCTCCCCTAATGATACGTCCATTTTGCATCATGTTTTCCTACTGTTATTTATGATGTTTTTATGCATAATAATGCTTTTTGGAGTAATTCTAATGCCTTTTCTCTCATAATATGCAAGGTACACACAAAGAGGGAGAATTCCGGCAGCTGGAAATCTGGACCTGAAAAAGCTACATCAGGCTACCTATTCTGCACAACTCCAAATGAGCTGAAACTTTATGGGGATTTTTTTATGGAATAAATGAGGAATATTGGAGCCAATAAGTACCAGAGGGGGCCCACCAGGTGGGCACAACCCACCTGGGCGTGCCAGGGAGCCCAGGCGCGCCCTGGTGGGTTGTGCTCCCCTCGGCCCACCTCCGGTGCCCATCTTCTGGTATATAAGTCATTTTGACCTAGAAAAAATAAGGAGAGGACTTTCGGGATGGAGCACCGCTGTCTCGAGGCGGAACTTGGGCAGGAGCGCTTTTGCCCTCCGGAGGAGCGATTCCGCCGACGGAACTTCCCTCCCGGAGGGGGAAATCATCATCAACATCATCACCAACAACTCTCCCATCTTGGGGAGGGCAATCTCCATCAACATCTTCAACAGCACCATCTTCTCTCAAACCCAAGTTCATCTCTTGTGTTCAATCTTTGTACCGGAACTATAGATTGGTAATTGTGGGAGACTAGTAGTGTTGATTACATCTTGTAGTTGATTACTATATGATTTATTTTGTCGAAGATTATATGTTCAGATCCAATATGCTATTTAATACCCCTCTGATCTTGAGCATGATTATCATTTATGAGTAGTTACTTATGTTCTTGAGGTCACGGGAGAAATCATGTTGCAAGTAATCATGTGAACTTGATATGTGTTCGATATTTTGATAGTATGTGTGTTGTGATTCCCTTAGTGGTGTCATGTGAACGTCGACTACATGACACTTCACCATATTTGGGCCTAAGGGAATGAATTGTGGAGTAGTTATTAGATGATGGGTTGCAAGAGTGACAGAAGCTTAAACCCTAGTTTATGCGCTATTCCGTAAGGGACCGATTGGATCCAAAAGTTTAATGCTATGGTTAGAATTTATTCTTAATACTTTTCTCGTAGTTGCGGATGCTAGCGAGGGGGTTAATCATAAGTAGGAGGTTTGTTCAAGTAAGAACAGCACCTAAGCACCGGTCCTCCCACATATCAAATTATCAAAGTAGCGAACACGAATCAAACCAACATGATGAAAGTGACTAGATGAAATTCCCGTGTACCCTCAAGAACGCTTTGCTTATTATAATCTTTGGCCTGTCCTTTGCCTCAAAAGGATTGGGCTACCTTGCTGCACTTTTCTTACTATTATTGTTACTTGCTCGTTACAAATTATCTGGCTATCAAACTACTCTGCTACTTACAATTTCAGTACTTGCAGACATTACCTTGCTGAAAACCGCTTGTCATTTCTTTCTGCTCCTCGTTGGGTTCAACACTCTTACTTATCAAAAAGGCTATAATTGATCCCATATACGTGTGGGTCATCAAGGCTATTTTCTGGCGCCGTTGTCGGGGAGTGAAGCGCTCTTGGTAATTGGAAATTGGTACGGAAAAATTATTACTACGTGCTGAAATTTATTGTCACTTTTTACTATGGAAAACAATCCTTTGAGGGGTTTGTTCGGGGTATCTTCACCTCGACCGGAACCACAATTAGTTACCCCTCAACCTACTGCACCTACTGAAAATATTGAATATAAAATTCCTTCGGGTATGATAGAACAACTGCTAGCTAATCCTTATGCAGGAGATGGAACCGAACATCCTGATATGCACTTGATATATGTGGAAGAAATTTGTGGATTGTTTAAGCTTGCAGGTTTACCCGGGGATGAAGTTAAGGAGAAGGTTTTCCCTTTATTTTTGAAGGGAAAGGCATTGGCATGGTATAGGCTATGCGATGATATTGGATCTTGGAATTGGAATCGATTGAAATTGGAGTTTCACCAAAAAAATTATCCTATGCATCTAGTTCATCATAACCGGAATTACATATATAATTTTTGGCCTCGTGAAGGAGAAAGTATCGCTCTAGCTTGGGGGAGGCTTAAGTCAATGTTATATTCATGCCCCAATCATGAGCTCTCAAGAGAAATTATTATTCAAAAATTTTATGCTCGGCTTTCTCGTGATGATCAATCCAATCTTGATACTTCTTGTACTCGTTCCTTTATGAAGAAGACCATTGAATTCAGGTGGGATCTTTTGGAAAGAATTAAACGCAACTCTGAAGATTGGGAACTCGATGAAGGTAAAGAGTCAGGTATTAAGCTTAAGTATGATTGTGTTAAATCTTTTATGAATACCGATGCTTTTGAAAAGTTTCGCACAAAATATGGACTTGACTCTGAGATAGTAGCCTCCTTTTGTGAATCATTTGCTACTCATGTTGATCTCACCAAGGAGAAGTGGTTTAAATATCACCCACCTATTAAAGAGTAAATTAAAGAACCGGTACCAGCTAAAGAGGAAACTATTATTTATAATGTTGATCCAGTTGTTCCTACTGCTTATATTGAGAAACCACCTTTCCCTGTGGTCAACAAAAGTTATATTAGAACACCTAAACCAGATGAACAAATCAAAGTAGAACCTAGTGTTGCTATGGTTAAGGATCTCCTGGAAGAAAACATAGATGGGCATGTTATTTACTACTGTAATGAAGCTACTAGAATTGTCAAACCTGATAAGTCAGATATTCGTAGACCCGTTGTTGGCATGCCCGTTGTCTCAGTTAAAATAGGAGATCACTATTATCATGGTTTATGCGACATAGGTGCTAGCGTGAGTACTATTCCCTTTACCTTATATCAAGAAATTATGAATGACATAGCACCCACTGAGATAGAAGACATAGATGTTACTATTAAACTTGCTAATAGAGACACCATATCACCAATTGGGATTGTTAGAGATGTTGAAGTCTTGTGTGGGAAAATAAAATACCCTACTGATTTTCTTGTTCTTGGTTCCCCACAAGATGATTTTTGTCCCATTATCTTTGGTAGACCTTTCTTGAACACCGTTAATGCTAAAATAGATTGTAAGAAACAAACTATCGGTGTCAGTTTTGGTGATGAGTCTCATGAGTTTAACTTTTTCAAGTTTAGTAGAAAACCTCATAAAAAAGAATTGCCAAGTAAGGATGAAATAATTGGTCTTGCTTCTATTGTTGTGCCTCCTACTGATCCTTTAGAACAATGTCTGCTAGACCATGAAAATGATTTACATATGCATGAAAGAAATGAAATAGATGAGATTTTCTTTGAACAACGTCCTCTGTTTAAACACAATTTGCCTATTGAAACTCTAGGAGGTCCTCCTCCACCTAAAGGTGATCCTGTGTTTGAATTAAAACAATTGCCAGACACTTTGAAATATGCTTATCTTGATGAGAAAAAGATATATCCTGTTATTATTAGTGCTAACCTTTCAGAACATGAAGAAGAAAGACTATTGAAAGTTCTAAGGAAGCACCGAGCTGCTATTGGATATACTCTTGACGATCTTAAGGGCATTAGTCCCACTCTATGGCAGCACAAAATTAATATGGAACCTGATGCTAAACCCGTTGTTGATCACCAACGTCGGTTAAATCCGAAGATGAAAGAAGTGGTAAGAACGGAAATATTAAAACTTCTGGAAGTAGGTATAATCTATCCTATAGCTGATAGTAGGTGGGTAAGTCCTGTTCATTGTGTCCCTAAGAAGGGAGGAATTACTGTTGTTCCTAATGATAAAAATGAACTCATCCCACAAAGAATTGTTACAGGCTATAGAATGGTAATTGATTTTAGAAAATTAAACAAAGCAACTAGAAAAGATCATTATCCTTTGCCTTTTATTGATCAAATGCTAGAAAGATTGTCAAAGCACACACATTTTTGTTTCCTTGATGGATATTCTAGTTTTTCACAAATACCTGTTTCTTAACCTGATCAAGAAAAGACCACTTTCACTTGTCCCTTTGGAACTTATGCTTATAGACGTATGCCTTTTGGTTTTGCAATGCACCTGCTACTTTTCAAAGATGTATGACTGCTATATTCTCTGACTTTTGTGAAAAGATTGTTGAGGTTTTCATGGATGACTTTTCTGTTTATGGGAAGTCTTTTGATGATTGTTTAAGCAATCTTGATCGAGTTTTGCAGAGATGTGAGCAAACAAATCTTGTCTTGAATTGGGAGAAGTGCCACTTTATGGTTAATGAAGGTATTGTTTTGGGCCATAAAATTTCTGAAAGAGGTATTGAGGTGGACAAAGCTAAGGTTGATGCAATTGAGAAAATGCCATGTCCTAAAGATATCAAAGGTATTCATAGTTTCCTTGGTCATGCTGGTTTCTATAGGAGATTTATCAAAGACTTTTCTAAAATTTCTAGGCCTCTTACAAATCTTTTACAAAAGGACACTCCTTTCATTTTTTATGATGATTGTTTAGAAGCCTTCAAAACACTCAAGAAAGCCTTAATTACTGCACCTATTGTTCAACCACCTGATTGGAACTTGCCTTTTGAAATTATGTGTGATGCTAGTGATTATGCTATTGGTGCTGTTCTAGGACAAAGAGTTGATAAGAAACTAAATGTTATCCATTATGCTAGTAAAACTCTAGACAGTGCCCAACGAAATTATGCTACTACTGAAAAAGAATTCTTAGCAGTTGTGTTTGCTTGTCATAAATTTAGATCCTACATTGTTGATTCTAAAGTGACTGTTCACACCGATCATGCAGCTATAAAATATCTTATGGAAAAGAAAGATGCTAAACCTAGAGTCATTAGGTGGGTTCTCTTGCTACAAGAATTTGATTTGCATATTACTGATAGAAAAGGAGCAGAGAATCCCGTAGCTGATAACTTGTCTAGGCTTGAAAATGTCCTTGATGACCCACTACCTATTGATGATAGCTTTCCTGATGAGCAGTTAGCTGCAATAAATGTTTCTAATAACACTCCTTGGTATGCTGATTATGCTAATTACATTGTTGCTAAATATTTACCACCTAGCTTTACATACCAACAAACGAAAAAATTCTTCTATGATTTAAGACATTACTTCTGGGATGACCCACATCTTTATAAAGAAGGAGTAGATGGTATTATTAGACGTTGTGTACTTGAGCATGAACAGGGACAAATCCTACGGAAATGCCACTCCGAAGCTTACGGAGGACATCATGCGGGAGACAGAACTGCTCATAAGGTATTGCAATCTAGTTTTTATTAGCCTATTCTCTTCAAGGATGCTCGTAAGTTCGTCTTATCTTGTGATGAATGTCAAAGAATAGGTAATATCGGTAAGCGTCAAGAAATGCCTATGAATTATTCTCTTGCCGTTGAACCATTTGATGTTTGGGGATTTGATTTCATGGGACCTTTTCCTTCCTCTAATGGGTATACTCATATTTTGGTTGCTGTTGATTATGTTACTAAGTGGGTAGAAGCTATTCCAACCAGTAGTGCTGATCACAACACCTTTATTAAAATGCTTAAGGAAGTTATTTTCCCAAGGTTTGGAGTCCCTAGATATTTAATGACTGATGGTGGTTCACACTTTATTCATGGTGCTTTCCGTAAACTGCTTGCCAAGTATGTTGTTAACCATAGAATTGCATCACCCTATCATCCTCAGTCTAGTGGTCAAGTTGAACTTAGCAATAGAGAAATAAAATTAATTTTGCAAAAGACTGTCAATAGGTCCCGGAAGAATTGGTCTAAGAAATTAGATGATGCACTTTGGGCTTATAGAACAGCATATAAAAATCTTATGGGTATGTCTCCTTATAAAATGGTTTATGGAAAAGCTTGTCATTTGCCTCTTGAGTTAGAACATAAAGCATATTGGGCAATTAAAGAACTCAACTATGATTTCAAACTTGCCGGTGAAAAGAGGTTATTTGATATTAGCTCATTAGATGAATGGAGAACCCAAGCTTATGAAAATGCCAAGTTATTTAAAGAAAAAGTTAAAAGATGGCATGATAAAAGAATCCCAAAGCGTGAGTTCAAAGTTGGAGAATATGTTCTTTTGTACAACTCTCGTTTCAGATTCTTTGCAGGAAAACTCCTCTCCAAATGGGAAGGACCCTGTGTTATCGAGGAGGTTTATCGGTCTGTAGCTATCAAAATAAATAATGCCGAAGGTACTAACCCGAAGGTTGTTAATGGGCAACGAATAAAACATTATATCTCAGGTACGCCCATTAATGTTGAAAGTAATATTATCCAAACTATGACACCGGAAGATCACATAAAAGAGTCCTTCTGGAACACTCTAGAATCATGAAAAAGAGGAGGTACGTGATACGGTAAGTAAACGGACTCCGAAAAATCCGCAAAAATATTTTTTGTCAGTTTTGGAATATTTAGAAAATTAGGAAAATAAGAAGCAACCAGGAAGGCACACCTGGTGGGCACAAGACACCAGGACGCGCCTGGCTTGCCAGGCGCACCCAGGTGGGTTGTGCCCACCTCGGGTACCTTCCGGACTCCGTTTTTCTTCCGTTTGCTTGTTTCCCAAGATAAAAAAATCTTTATATACCCCCAAACCTATTGACCACCGTATCGCGGAGAAATCTTCTGTTCTTCTTTTCTTGCTGTTTTCCTGACAGATCTGAAAATATGTCGTCTCAAGATTCCGAGGAGGAGTGCCCAGTTTCTTATCAGCATTTAGATAAAAATATCTTCAAGGATACCTATCCCTATATATGGTTCGCTGATGAAGAAGATGAAGATGAACCAGTCCCTCCTCGTTTCAAGCATGAAAGCATGGAGGTGTTATGCAAGAGGATAATAAATCTTGAGATGGAGAATGAAGAGTTAAGGATAGATAAATTTTACCTTCGAAATAAGTTGGTGAAAAAGGCAGACAAACCTTCTACTTCATCACCACCACCACCTCCTTCTTCATCACCAAAAGAAAATTGAGTATCGGGTATGGGCACTCCCCTTGGCTTCCGCCAAGCTTGGGGGAGGTGCCCCGGTATCGTATCACCCCCACTATCTTTTGCCTTTACTTTTCTTAGTTCGATCCATGGTTATCTTTTGCTTTAGATAAATAAAAGTTTAGTTCAATCCTTTCTTTTTGAGAGCTTGCTTAGTAATCCATCCTTGTAATCGTGCGCGAGATATATAATAAAGTTTAGTTTGAGTTTTTGCTTTCTTTACTTTCATGTTTCAATAAAGAGAAAGGAAATAAATGAAAAGATCATATGCTAATCCTATGGTAGGTGATAACACCACATAAGGAAAACTATAAGTAGAAAATTTTATTAGAGATTGACAAACATAGCATTAGTCAATGATGCAACTCATGAAAGAATTAATAAGGGAAGAGAAGATTCACATATAAATACACTATCATGGAAATCTTTTGTGATTGTGAGCCCCCATCAAAATATTATATGCCAAAATTATGGACGTTGGACAAGGAAGACAACTTAATGATTTATGTTTGCTCATATTCACATAGAAGTTATATTGTCATAGATCCTTCAACATGTGGTGCTTGCCCCCCATCTTTGCTAGTCAAAAATTCCGCACTACGTAGAGATACTACTTGTGCATCCAAAAAACCCTTAAACCCAAATCTTATTTTCGAGAGTCCACCATATCTACCTATGGATTGAGTAAGATCCTTCAAGTAAGATGTCATCGGTGCAATAAGGCAATAAAAATTGCTTCTAAAAGTGTGAGATCATTTAGTGTAAGAGAAAATTAAGCGGTGTACGAACTTGTGATGGTGAAGAATAAAAGCGACAGACTGCATAATAAAGGTTGCCATCACAAGGGGCAATATAATGTGACGTTCTTTTGCATTAAGGGGTTGAGCATACAAACAAATAAGCGCATGGCAACCTCTGCTTCCCTCTGCGAAGGGCCTATCTTTTACTTTTATGTATTTACTTTTATGCAAGAGTCAAAGTTCTTCTCTCTTTTCCTTTTATTTTTCTTCTTTGGCAAGCATCATGTGGTGAGGAAAGATCTAGGCACATATGTCCAGTTGAATATGGGCAGCATGAGTTATTATTGTTGACATCACCCTTGAGGTGAATACGTTGGGAGGTGAAACTATAAGCCCCTATCTTTCTATGTGTCCGGTTGAAACGTTTTGCTCATGTGTATGCAGTGAGTGTTAGCAATCATAGAAGACTATATGATGGTTGAGTATGTGGACTTGCCTAAAGGCTCCGATACGTGACCCTTCCCGAAAAGATGATGAATTGTAGTTGCAAAGTTGACTAAGAACATAGTTTGTTGGTTTCTAATAGAGTTTATGCTTTATACTTCGATTGTGTGATGAATTGTTACTTATTCATGAGAAGTCTATGATAAAAGTTCTATGATAAAAGATTTATGTTAAAGTTTGTTGCTGTTATAATAAAATTACATGATGCTTCTATGTCCGTATTTTTTTTTATCGACACCTCTCTCTCTAAGCATGTGGACATGTTTTTCGATTTTGGTTTTCGCTTGAGGACAAGCGAGGTCTAAGCTTGGGGGAGTTGATACGTCCATTTTGCATCATGTTTTCCTACTATTATTTATGATGTTTTTATGCATAATAATGCTTTTTGGAGTAATTCTAATGCCTTTTCTCTCATAATATGCAAGGTACACACAAAGAGGGAGAATTCCGACAGCTGGAAATCTGGACCTGAAAAAGCTATGTCAGGCTACCTATTCTGCACAACTCCAAATGAGCTGAAACTTTACAGGGATTTTTTATGGAATAAATGAGGAATATTGGAGCCAATAAGTACCAGAGGGGGCCCACCAGGTGGGCACAACCCACCTAGGCGCGCCAGGGAGCCCAGGCGCGCCCTGGTGGGTTGTGCTCCCCTCGGCCCACCTCCGGTGCCCATCTTCTGGTATATAAAACATTTTGACCTAGAAAAAATAAGGAGAGGACTTTCGGGACGAACCGCCGCCGTCTCGAGGCAGAACTTGGGCAAGAGCACTTTTGCCCTCCGGCGGAGCGATTCCGCCGGGGAAACTTCCCTCCCGGAGGGGGAAATCATCGTCAACATCATCACCAACAACTCTCCCATCTTGGGGAGGGCAATCTCCATCAACATATTCAACAGCACCATCTCCTCTCAAACCCTAGTTCATCTCTTGTGTTCAATCTTTGTACCTGAACTATAGTTTGGTGCTTGTGGGTGACTAGTAGTGTTGATTACATCTTGTAGTTGATTACTATATGGTTTATTTGGTGGAAGATTATATGTTCAGATCCAATATGCTATTTAATACCCCTCTGATCTTGAGCATGATTATCATTTGTGAGTAGTTACTTATGATCTTGAGGTCACGAGAGAAATCATGTTGCAAGTAATCATGTGAACTTGGTATGTGTTCAATATTTCGATAGTATGTGTGTTGTGATTCCCTTAGTGGTGTCATGTGAACGTCGACTACATGACATTTCACCATATTTGGGCCTAAGGGAATGCATTGTGGAGTAGTTATTAGATGATGGGTTGCGAGAGTGACAGAAGCTTAAACCCTAGTTTATGCGCTATTCCGTAAGGGACCGATTGGATCCAAAAGTTTAATGCTATGGTTAGAATTTATTCTTAATACTTTTCTCGTAGTTGCGGATGCTTGCGATGGGGTTAATCAAAAGTAGGAGGTTTGTTCAAGTAAGAACGTCACCTAAGCACCGGTCCACCCACATATCAAATTATCAAAGTAGCGAACACGAATCAAACCAACATGATGAAAGTGACTAGATGAAATTCCCGTGTACCCTCAAGAACGCTTTGCTTATTTTAATCGTTTTGGCATGTCCTTTGCCTCAAAAGTATTGGGCTACCTTGCTGCACTTTTGTTACTACTATTGTTACTTTCTCGTTACAAATTATCTGGCTATCAAACTACTCTGCTACTTACAATTTCAGTACTTGCAGACATTACCTTGCTGAAAACCGCTTGTCATTTCCTTCTGCTCCTCGTTGGGTTTGACACTCTTACTTATCGAAAAGGCTACAATTGATCCCATATACTTGTGGGTCATCACCCAACAACGTGGAAGAAGATGCTTGGCTGATGAAGATGGAATTGAAAAGAGAGGGACCAAAAGAAGCCATCAAGGAGGACAAGGGCAAGGAAGCCACGGGAGATCAAGTTCATGCAGGAGGGCAGGCCATGCTGGCAGAAGAAGAAGAAGAAGAAGATATCCTTCAACCATACTACAATCAACTTACCCCTACTGAAATTGAAGCCTTTAGGGCCTTTGAAATGGTTTGTGTTCAAAATAAATATCTCACTCGTGAAAATATTCTTATACAAGAGCAAATCATCGCCATTCGAAGCATCATTCGTAGATTGGAGCACCTATTGAGCCTGAAGTGTGATGCTACTACCTCATCACCACCACCGTCATAATCTTCCCCACCAAAGGAGACTTGAGTACACGGGTATGGGCACTCCCCTTGGCTTTTGCCAAGCTTGAGGGAGATGCCCCGGTGTCGTATCACCATCACTTCTCTTACCTTTACCTATCTTAGTTTTATCCTTAGCTATTTCATGATTTAGTTGAATAAAAGTTTAGTATGATCTATTTTCGAGTGCTAGTTTCATGATCTATCTATCTATGTAATCGAGTGAGAGTCATATAATAAAGTTTAGTTTGAGTTTTTGTTTCTTTACTTTTATGTTTCAATCAGAATAAAAGGAAAAAAATGAAAAAAATCATATGCTAATATTATGGTAAGTAATGACATCACATAAGGAAAAGTTTAAGTGGTAAAATTTGTTGAAAGTTGACAAACATAGCATTGGTCAATAATGCAATTCATTAAAGAACTAATAAGGGAAGAGAAGATTCGCATGAAAATACACTATCTTGGACATCTTTTATGATTGTGAGCCCCCATTAAATATTATATGCCAAAACTGTTGACGTTGGACAAGGAAGACAACGTAATGATTCATGTTTGTTCATATTCACATAGAAGTTATATTGTCATAGATCCTTCAACATGTGGTGCTTGCTCCATATCTTTGCTAGCCAAAAATCCGCACTAAGTAGAGATACTACTTGTGCATCCAAAAACCTTAAACCCAAACTCATGTTTTGACAGTCCACTATACCTACCTATGGATTGAGTAAGATCCTTCAAGTAAGTTGTCATCAGTGCAAAAAGGTAATAAAAATTGCTTCTAAATGTGTTTGATCATTTAGTGTAAGAGAAATTAAGCGTTGTACGAACTTGTGATCGCAAAGTAATAAAAGCGACAGACTGCATAATAAAGGTTGCTATCATAAGGGGCAATATAACGTGACGTTCTTTTGCATTAAGAGATTGTGCATACAAAACAAAAAGCACATGACAACCTCTGCTTCCCTCTGCGAAGGGCCTATCTTTTACTTTTATGTATTTACTTTTTATGCAAGAGTCAAAGTATTTTCCTCTATTCCTTTTTATTTTCTCTTTGCCAAACATCATGTGGTGGGGAAAGATCTAGGAACATATATCCAGTTGGATGTGAGTGATCTTGAGTTATTATTGTTGACATCACCCTTGAGGTGAATAAGTTGTGAGGCGAAACTATAAGCCCCTATCTTTCTATGTATTCGGTTGAAACTTTTTGCTCATATGTATGCTGTGAGTGTTAGCAATCATAGAAGATTAAATGATGGATCAGTATGTGGACTTGCCAAAAGGCTATAATACATGACCCTTCCTGAAAATATGATGAATTGTAGTGCCAAAGTTGACTGAGAACATAGTTTGTTGGTTTTCAATAAAGTTTATGCTTTTTACTTCGATGTTGTGATGAATTGTTACTTGTTCATGAGAAGTTATATGATAGAGCTTTATAATAAAATTTGTTGCTGTTATAATAATAAGCATGATGCTACTATGTCTGTATTTTGTGTTTATCGACACCTCTCTCTCTAAACATGTGGACATGATTTTCGATATCGGCTTTCGCTTGAGGACAAGCGAGGTCTAAGCTTGGGGGAGTTGATACGTCCATTTTCCATCATGTTTTCCTACTGTTATTTATAATGTTTTTATGCATAATAATGCTTTATGGAGCAATTCTAATGCCTTTTCTCTCATAATATGCAAGGTTTACACAAAGAGGGAGAATATCGGCAACTGGAATTCTGGACCTGAAAAAGCTACGTCGGAGATACCTATTCTGCACATCTCCAAATGAGCTGAAATTTTACGGAGAATTATTTTGGAATATTTAATAAATATTGGAGAAAATAACTACCGGAGGGGGGCTACCTGGTGCCCACAAGACACGAGGGCGCGCCAGGCCCCCAGGCGCGCCCTGGTGGGTGGTGGGCAGCCTAGCCCACCTCCGGTGCCCATCTTCTCGTATATGAGGTCTTTTGACCTAGAAAAAATAAGAAGAGGACTTTCAGGATGGAGCAACACCATCTCGAGGCGGAACTTGGGCAGGAGCACTTTTGCCCTCCAGCGAAGCGATTCCGCCAGGGGAACTTCCCTCCCAGAGGGGGAAATCGAATCCATCGTCATCACCAACAACCCTCTCATCTTTGGGAGGCCAAACTTCATCAACATCTTCAACAGCACCATCTCATCTCAAACCCTAGTTCATCTCTCATGTTCAATCTTTGTACCGGAACCTCAGATTGGTACCTGTGAGTGACTAGTAGTGTTGATTACATCTTGTAGTTGATTACTATATGGTTTATTTGGTGGAAGGTTATATGTTCAGATCCAGTATGCTATTTAATACCCCTCTGATCTTGAGCATTAATATCATTTGTGAGTAGATGCCTTTGTTCTTGAGGCCACGGGAGAAGTCATGTTGCAAGTAATCATGTAAATTTGATATGTGTTCGATATTTTGATGATATGTATGTTGTGATTCCCTTAGTGGTGTTATGTGAACGTCGACTACATGACACTTCACCATCTTTGGGCCTAAGGGAATGCATTGTGGAGTAGTTATTAGATGATGGGTTGCCAGAGTGACAGAAGTTTAAACCCTAGTTTATGCGCTATTTCGTAAGGGGCTGGTTTGGATCCATATGTTTAATGCTATGGTTAGATTTTATCTTAGTACTTTTCTCGTAGTTACGGATGCTTGCGATGGGGTTAATCATAAGTGGGAGGCTAGTTCAAGTAAGAACAGAACCCAAGCATCGGTCCACCCACATATCAAATTATCAAAGTAGCGAATGTGAATCAAACCAACATGTTGAAAGTGACTAGATGAAATTCCCGTGTGCCCTCAAGGACGCTTTGCTTATTATAAGAGACCGTTTTGGCATGTCCTTTGCTACAAAAAGGATTGGGCTACCTTCCTGCACTTTATTTACCGTTACCGTTACTTGTCTGTTACAAATTATCTTGCTATCAAACTACCTGTTACCGTTACATGGCTGAAAACCACTTGTCATTTCCTTCTGCTCCTTGTTGGGTTCGACACTCTTACTTACCGACAGGACTATGATTGATCCCCAATACTTGTGGGTCATCAAGCCTCTTTTCTAGCGCCATTTTCGGGTAGTGAAGCGCTCTTGGTAAGTGGAAATCGGTAAGGAAAAATTTATATTACGTGCTGAAATTTATTGTCACCTATTACTATGGAAAACAATCCTTTGAGGGGTTTGTTCGGGGTATCTTCACCTCGACCGGAAACACAAAGAGTTTCCCCTCATCCTACTGCACCTACTGAAAATATTAGTTATGAAATTCCTTCGGGTATGATAGAACAACTGCTAGCTAATCCTTATGCAGGAGACCGAACTAAACATCCTGATATGCATTTGATACATGTGGATGAAATTTGTGGATTATTTAAGCTTGCAGGTTTACCCGGAGATGAAGTTAAGAAGAAGCTTTTCCCTTTATCTTTGAAGGGAAAAGCATTGACATGGTATAGGCTATGCGATGATATTGGATCTTGGAACTGGAATCGATTGAAATTGGAATTTCACCAAAAAAATTATCCTAAGCATCTAGTTCATCGTGATCGGAATTATATATATAATTTTTGGTCTTGTGAAGGAGAAAGTATTGCTCTAGCTTGGGGGAGGCTTAAGTCAATGTTATATTCATGCCCTAATCATGAGCTCTCGAGGGAAATTATTATTCAGAATTTTTATGCTCGGCTTTCTCGTGATGATCAATCCATGGTCGATACTTCTTGTACTGGTTCTTTTATGAAGAAGACTATTGAATTCAGGTGGGATCTTTTAGAAAGAATTAAACGCAACTCTGAAGATTGGGAACTCGACGAAGGTAAAGAGTCAGGTATTAAGCTTAAGTTTGATTGTGTTAAATCTTTTACGAATGCCGATGCTTTTCACAAGTTTAGCACTAAATATGGACTTGACTCTGAGATAGTAGCCTGTTTTTGTGAATCATTTGCTACTCATGTTGATCTCCCTAAGGAGAAGTGGTTTAAATTTCATCCCCCTATTAAAGAAAAAATTAAAGAACCAGCAAAAGCTAAAGATGAAACTATTATTTATAATGTTGATCCAGTTGTGCCTACTGCTTATATTGAAAACCCACCTTTCCCTGTTAGGATAAAGGAACATGCTAAGGTATCAACCGTGGTTCACAAAAGTAATATTAAAGCACCTAAACCCTCTGAAAAAATCAAAGTGGAACCTAGTGTTGCTATGGTAAAAGATCTCTTGGTCGAAAACATTGATGGACATGTTATTTATTTCTGTGATGAAGCTGCTAGAATTGCCAAACCCCATGAAAAAGATAAACATAGACCTGTTGTTGGCATGCTTGTTGTCTCAGTTAAAATAGGAGATCATTGTTATCATGGTTTATGCCATTTAGGTGCTGGTGTGAGTGATATCCCTTTTACTTTATACCAAGAAATTATGAATGATATAGCACCCGCTGAAATACAAGACATTGATGTTACTATTAAACTTGCACATAGAGACACCATCACACCACTTGGGATTGTTAGATATGTTGAAGTCTTGTGTGGGAAAATAAAATATCCTACCAATTTTCTAGTCCTTGGTTCCCCACAAGATGACTTTTGTCCCATAATTTTTGGTAGACCGTTCTTGAACACTGTCAATGCTATGATAGATTGCCAAAAAGAAACTGTCAGTGTTAGTTTTGGTGATGTGTCCCATGAGTTTAATTTCTCTAAGTTTCATAGACAACCTCATGATAAAGAATCACCTAGTAAAGATGAAATAATTGGTCTTGCTTCTATTGCCGTACCTCCTACTGATCCACTAGACCAATATTTGCTAGACCATGAAAATGATATGCACTTGCATGAAATAAATGAAATAGATAAAAATATTCTTTGAACAACAACCTCTCCTTAAACACAATTTGCCTATTGAAACTCTAGGGGGACCTCCTCCACCTAAAGGTGATCCTGTGTTTGAATTACAGCAATTGTCAGACACTCTGAAATATGCTTATCTTGATGAGAAAAAGATATATCCTGTTATTATTAGTGCTAACCTTTCAGAACATGAAGAAGAGAGATTATTAAAAATTCTGAAGAAGCATCGTGCTGCTATTGGATATACTCTTGATGATCTTAAGGGCATTAGTCCCACTCTCTATCAGCACAAGATTAATATGGAACCTGATGCTAAACCCGTTGTTGATCACCAACGACGATTGAATCCTAAGATGAAAGAAGTGGTAAGAACTGAAATACTAAAGCTTCTGGAATCAGGTATAATCTATCCCATGGCTGATAGTAGATGGGTAAGTCATGTTCATTGTATCCCTAAGAAAGGAGGTATAGCTAATAGTAGATGAGTATATTGTTGCTTTAGAAGTAACAATAGAGGGTGATGAATCAAAGGTTCATTTATGAACTTGGTATGGTTTCTGGATGATTGTGCAAATAAAACATTGTTCTCACATAGTGGTCCTATAGCTCAATCTAAGGAATCAAAGGTCTTACTAGTGATTCAATATATACTAAGCTTGTTTCACACAAATTATGAGTTTATGTGAAAGCATGATGGATGCATTGAAATGCAAATGATACACACGGATCTGAAGTTGTCATATTCGATAGGACAAAGTCTATACCACAAGCAAAGCATGGACTCACATCGGATTGCCATTGGTGTAAAAGTTAAAAGTGCTAACTAGATTATTGACTCTAGTGCAAGTGGGAGACTGTTGGAAATATGCCCTAGAGGCAATAATATTTGTATTATTATATTTCCATATTAATAATTATAGAGTTTATATTCTATGCTATAACTGTTATGATCCTGCAATATGGGATTCAGTGGAAAACTCATATGCACATGTGGAAGAATAAATGCTTAAATAAAAGGTTCCTAGTCTTGCCTCTAGGACTAGCTCAAGTGTTGTTGGTGATCACGTTTTCTGGATCTTAGGATGTCGTTAAGTGTAACGATAGTCCTAAGACATCATTGAGATTATGATGTTGGAAGAATGATCAAATTGAATCGACCCAATCTTGTTTGTTATGAATTGATTTAATATCATCTGCATTCAATTGTAATAACACGGAGTGTTAATATGTGATATTGCTCCTTAGACCATGAGAGTATCGTGTTCACTTCTTACTGTACGATCGGCTTTGAGGTTGCTCAAACATCACCTGTAACACGGTAATCATAACGACAACTTACAGGTTCATCTAAAAGTTTCACAAGTGACTGGATAGCTCGAGAGTGGGATTTGCTCCTCCGACAATGGAGAGATATTCTTAGGGCCCTCTCGGTGTGATGGCATCGATTATCATCTGGCCAGACACATGTGACTTCGTCACAGGGATGCCGAAACACAATAACGAGAAAGAAGAACAAAATCGGTAACGAGGATTTCGGTATAGCGAGCGTAGTGATGAATCGAGAGGATATCGATGCATCCCGGGTTTTATGAAGTATTGCAAAGCAAAGGGAACATCACATGATAACCAAAGATTCACTCGAATATCATTCGTGTACTCATAGGGATCGATACGAACATGCACGGTCCCGCTGTCGGTCATTGAACGAATGGTTTCGTTCATGTTTATGAGTTACCGAACCTACGGGGTCACGAGATTAAGGCAATCATGATCTAATAAGCGTTAGTAGGATGGTAGTCATGAGAATATATTTGTGTAATTATTTCATTAATATTCGGAATAGTTCCGAGAGGACCCGGAAGCGGGTTCATCAAAAAGTTTGACAAGTGACCGGATAGCTCGAGAGTGGGATTTACTCCTCCGACGATGGAGAGATATTCTTAGGGCCCTCTCGGTGTGATGGCATCGATCATCCTCTCGCGAGACACACGTGACTTCGTCACGGGGATGCCGAAACACAATAACGAGAAAGAAGAACAAAATCGGTAACGAGGATTTCGGTATAGCGAGCGTAGTGATGAATCAGGAGGATACCGAAGCATCCCGGGTTTTATGAAGTATTGCAACGTAAAGGGAACATCACATGATAACCAAAGATTAACTCAAATATCATTTGTGTACTTGTAGGGATCGATACGAACGTCCACGGTCCCGTTGCCGGTCATTGAACGAACGGTTTCATTCATGTCTATGAGTTACCGAACCTATGGGGTCACAAGATTAAGGCAATCACGGTCTACTAATCGTTAGTAGGATGGGAGTCATGAGAATATATTTGTGTAATTATTTCATTAATATTCGGAATAGTTCCGAGAGGACCCGGAAGCGTTTCGGGGTCACTGGAAGGGTTTCAGTTAATATCAGGTAATACCAGGTATTACCGATATATTATATATAGGTGGAAAATGTTTCTAGAGATGTTAATATATATATATATAATGGTCTAGATGTATTTAGAACATTTTATATTTAATTTAAATATCAACAGGCCTTAAAAGGCCAAGAGGTGGAAGCCAACTTGGGCCACGAAGGCCCAAATGGAGGAGCCCCCCCCCCCCTTCCTTGTGTGTGTAGGGGGGGTGAATCCTACTAGGGAAGGAGTCCAACTCCTCCCCCATTTGGATGGATCCCCAAGGAGGCTTTCCCTCCTTGGTGGAAGCCCTCCTCTCCCCCTCTGACCTATATATACTTGAGGTATTGGCCACAATTGAACACACAAGTTGTGGAGCCTCCTCTAGTTTTTTTAGTTCATGTTCTAGTTGGTCCTAGTTGACTAATTAGAGTGTGGCTAATCCTCTTGTCCTCATAATTAGAATCCCAATGTGGTTCTAATCTCCACCCTCTAATTCTCCAGCGACGATTAGCTCTGGACGGTGAAGCGCTCTGGATCGTGAAGGTGGCACGCTTGCAACCAAGTAGAGAGGTCGTCCTTTCGGTCTTCGGTTCAAGGGACTGTTCGTGGGTGGTATGAGGGTTCATTCATCTATGGTTCGAGGGACTCCAAGTACGATCTACACCAACATGTTCTTCTTCCGCTGCATCTTAGTGACAGTAACAATCGTGATCACAACCCGTTATGCATCTTCATATTGATCTTGGGTGATCGTAGGTGCGATTTTGTTTTTCTACTACGTTTCCCAACATGACTAACAACTCCTGCTGAATTTTCTAAATATGTGGGAGTGTCTCTTTTCTTCTTTGGTGTACGTTCTCCATCAGACCCCTTTGCTCCATCCTCCTCGCTCACATGCACAGAGTTATACGGGACTACTGTGTTGGACTTTTCGTTTACATGTTGTTCGAAGGGACCTTCCTCTTATTATTATTGTTAGTTGCTTTCTTCTTCCTGGGATAGGTGATGTGACGCCCCAACTTAATCGTGCACTAATCATACACGCAAATGCGCACGATCAAGATCAGAGACTCACGGGAAGATATCACAACACAACTCTAGACACAAATTAAAGTCATACTCCCTCCATCCCAAAATAAGTGTCTCACTTTGTAATATCTTCCCGTGAGTCTCTGATCTTGATTGTGCGCATTTGCATGTATGATTAGTGCACGATTAAGTTGGGGTGTCACCAATGTTGGGGATATCGCTTATCGGGAACTTATCGGTCGACCCATGATAAGGGGTAAATCAGCCAATTTATCGGCATATCGGCCGATTTATCGTCATATCGGCTGATTTATCGGCCGATTTATCTTATCGGTCAGACAATGGTAAGCGATAAATCGGCCGATTTATCGGAATATCGGAAGATATCTTGAACAGTGGGTGTCACAAGTTGGTATCAGAGTAGACTGCCTGAAGGAACCCCTTTCCAACTCCTTGGCCGAAGTTGAGTCTAGTCTTTGGAAAACGTTTACTAACATTGTTGTGTGGCTTATGGGCCCACATCACAATTGGGTGGTATTAGGATCTTTTACTCCTCGACCTTTACTCTGGGACTCTGATCTCTCTTCTACTCGGGTTAAATGATTTTGCTAACTCTAACATTAGGACCTCGTGATCACATCCCCCCGGAGATTTGTAATACGCCTTTCTTGAATTGGGAGCCAGGATCTGCTTCACAGTGTTCACGGACCGCAGGATCCTTTTATCGAGGGCACCCTGCGTCGTCCCTTGTAGATTCCTCGCTCCAGTAGTTTTCTCCAATATTGATGTAGCCTTTGCTATGTCTTGTTGTCGTATCCCTCCACCGCGTGCCTGCGCACCACCTAGTGGTCTAGCTGCGTGAGTTTCTGAACTCATGTTGCCCGTTTGTATCCAACTCTGCGCGTGGATCCGTATGTCATACTTGACTACTTTGATGTATCTATCACACTTCTTTCTTTGTGCATGTTACCTCATGAATGATTCATTGTCTCTACAATTGCTCAATGCTAAACTATCCCTGTTACCTTCTAGCAGGATGGTTAGACCCACTGGTCGTGGCCGTGGTGCCAACAATCCACCACCGCCTGAATTCATGGCTGGAATGATACAGTAGTTTGAGCTGAATCGACAGTTCATGGAAGGAGTCATGGCTCAGTTTCTGCGCCCTGATATGAATCAACAGCCAACCCCAGTAACTCTGCAGGACTTCATGCATGCGCCTCAACCCTACCATCTACCGCAGCTCAACTCAGCCTCCCGATGCTGATGATTGGCTCCACAACATCACTTATGAGATGGAGTCTGCTGAAGTTGCCCTTGCCAGCTATGTCACCTTCGTGTCCTTTTTCCTCAAGGGCCCTGCTGCTCAATGGTGGGACAGCCACAGGCGTACTCAACCTGCAGGAACAATCATCGCTTGGCGAGAGTTCCAAGCTGCCTTCCGTGCCCACTTCATTCCTCAGGGAATCATGGACAGGAAGAAGCGAGAGTTCCGCAACCTCACCCAGGGCAACAAGTCTGTGGATGCTTATCAGCGGGAGTTTCTTGACTTGTCCCGCTATGCCGAAGAAGACATTGCTACTGATGCTCATAGGCAGGAAAAGTTTCGTGACGGACTTCACCCTGATATTAAGCTTGCGCTCCAGGTGCATGACTTCGCCACCTTGGTGAACAAGGCCAATCAGTTGAGACTGGTCTTCAGGAACACCAAGGATCCCTCAGGTGCAACCATGACACTGGCTCATCTTCGGGCCCATCAACGCAGAAGCGTCGGATATGGATTCCCAACAGTATGTACCGTCCAACTGCACCTGCACCAAGACAGTCCTATGCTGCACCTCGTCTGCCTCCTCCACCGCTGAGGCAACCTCTTTGAACTGTACCACCCCAAGCTCCTGCTCCCAATCCCAATGATGGTTTGTGCTTCAAGTGTGGCCGTCCAGGTCACCGTGCTAGAGATTGCTATCAGAATTAGAATCAACTAGCTCTTCCTGTTGCTGCTCGTGGTAACAATCAGCCCCACAACAACAATGCCAGGCCTTATGGTCATGGTCAGGCTAACAACATTGATCTGAATGAAGCTCAAGACCAGCCTGCAACTATGATGGGTACTCTCCTTGTTAATTCAGTACCAGCATCTATTTTATTCGATTCAGGAGCATCGCATTCCTTCATGTCAGAAAAATTTGCATATGCGCATGACATTAGATGCGAGTAAATGAACACTTCGCTAGTGGTACGCAACCCTGCGGGCCAGTGTCAAACCACCATGATTGGTCACGACGTCCCGTTGAAATCGAAAGGTTGGAATTCCATGTTTCTCCCATTATTTTGGAGTCTTCCAATATTGACCTCATTCTGGGAATGGAATGGTTGAAAGCACATACTGCTTCTATCGTTTGTGCCACCAAGACCGTACACCTCCTACATCCTTGTAATGAGATAGTAAGCTACCATGCTCATCTTGTTCGAAATGCTGAAGCACGGCTTTATGCCTTGAATGCATTGAACGCAGCACCTCTTGAGGGAATCGAAAATATTCCAGTCATTCACGACTTCCAAGATGTCTTTCCAGAAGAACTCCCAGGGATACCTCCTACTCAGGCTATCGAATTCGTCATTGACTTGAAACCAGGCACCATTCCTATCACCAAACGACCCTACAAGACTCTGCCTCATGAACTCCTTGAGCTTAAGGAGGAAATCGACAAATCTCTTTGCAGTGGTTTCATTCTTCCATGTTCCTCTACTTGGGGAGCACCTTCCCTCTTTGTCAAGAAGAAGGATGGAACAAATCGATTGGTCCAAGACTATCGTCCTATCAACCAAGCTACAATTCAGGACAAGTATCCCCTTCCTCGGATCAATGATATGTATGATCAACTTGTTGGATCCTCGGTATTCTCTAAACTCGACTTGAGGTTGGGTTATCACCAGATTCGGGTGTGTGAAGAGGATATTCCCAAAACTGCATTCGTTACTCGCTATGGTTCATACGAGTACACCGTTATGTCTTTTGGTTTAACCAATGCTCCAGCTACATTCTTTCATCTGATGAACTACATATTCATGGAATACCTCGACAAGTTCGTCGTGGTTTATCTGGATGATATCCTAGTACTCCAAGAATAAAGAAGAACATGCTCAACATCTTTGTCTTGTTCTGGAAAAGCTTCGAGAGCATCAACTTTATGCCAAGTATTCCAAGTGCGAATTCTGGTTACCCGAAGTAACCTACCTTGGGCATGTGATCTCCAAGGATGGTATTGCCGTCAACCCCGAATGAGTTCAGGCCATTCTTGACTGGACTCCTCCGAAGAATGTCAAGCAAGTCAGAAGCATTCTCGGACTCACCAACTATTGCCGCCATTTTGTCGAGAACTTCTCCAAGATCGCTAAGCCACTAACTAATCTGCTTCACAAAGGCATTAAGTTTGATTGAACTGAAAAGTGTCAGGAAAGTTTCCAGTCACTCAAGGACAAGCTGACTTCTACCCCAGTGCTTGCTCCTCCAGATTCTCAGAAGGATTTTGTCATTTACTACGACACCTCCCGTCAAGGGTTAGGTTGTGTCCTTATGCAAGAGCGCAAAGTGATTGCTTATGCCTCTTGTCAAGTGCGCCCTCACAAAGAGAACTACCCAGTTCATGACATCGAGCTTGTTGCGGTTATCTATGACTGAAGCTGTGGCGACATTACCTTCTCGATAATCCTTGTGAGATCTTCACTGACCATCAGAGTCTGAAGTATCTATTTACTCAGCTAGATCTGAACCTCCGTCAGCAGCGATGGATGGAAGCTATTGCTGACTACGACTGCGATATATCCTATACCCCTGGCAAGGCTAATGTCATGGCCGATGCCCTTAGCCGCAAGTCTTATTACAACAATCACATGGTTTACAAAGTTCAACCCCGCCTTCATGAAGAGCTATTCAAGTTGAACCTTCAACTAGTTCCACAGGGTTCTCTGAATAACCTTGTCTTGGAACCAACTCTTCTGAAAGCTATTAAGTCCGCGCAAGCCAAAGATGCTCAGGTTGATCTGATGAAAAGGGATCTTGCCCTAGAGAAATCCAGAGATTTCTTGCTTGCTAAAGATGGAACCTTGTACTTTAGGAATCGCATTGTGGTTCCCTGGTTCGAGCTTACGACAGAGAAGGTGATGAAAGAAGCGCATGACACCCCTCTCTCTATTCATCCTGGAAGTACCAAGATGTATCTAGACTTCCGTCAAAAGTACTGGTGGCCTAAAATGAAGCAAGACATTGCTTGATATATCGAAGAATGTGACGTTTGTCGTCGCGTCAAAGCAGAACATCAGAAACCGGCTGGACTTCTGCAGCCACTTGATAACCCACAAGTTTAGGGGATCACAACAGTTTTTGAGGGTAGAGTATTCAACCCAAATTTATAGATTCGACACAAGGGGAGCCAAAGAATATTTGCAAGTATTAGCAGCTGAGTTGTCACTTCAACCACACCTGGAGATTAATTATCTACAGCAATATGAGTAGTAGCTCAGTAATATGGTAGTTTTGATAGCAGTGCTAACAGTAATAGTAACGGTAAAAGTGATAGCAATGATTTTGTAGCGGTTGTGACAGTAGCAATAGCAATAGTAACTTAGCAAGAACAATATGTGAAAAACTCATAGGCATTGGATCGGTGAATTCGTTGGATGTTATTCATCATATATGTAATGCCTGGATAATCAAGCTACAGTAATTCCCTGCTAATGATGCCATGTCATCATGATTACTGCTGTTAAACTCGCGTTGATTCATACCCCGTTCAAATTCAAATTTTAAAATCAAGTCAAAACTATAAAAGTTTTCTAATGTCAAAACTAAAATGTTCTAAATGTGGCAAATAAATCATAAGTAGTAATGGTGGACAAACAACATTTTTGTAAAGTGTTTAAAATGTCCTTGACCTTATTAAAACAGTGGCAACAACACCTTCTTTGTCCATTTGTTTACACACATAAATTAAATGAATTCAATTAAATCCCAAACTTTTTGTGGAGTCCAAGAATAGTACCTATTATTGTTGGGCCAAGTTTACTATTTAAGTAAAGTCATTTGGTCACTCAAATAAATCTAACAGAGTCTAGAAATGAAATAGAAAAAGAAAAATGGAAAAGTGCTCTGTGCACTTTGGGCCAACAAGTGCACAGGCTGGCCCGGCCCGCCTAAGTCGGCCTTTTCTTCCTCCTTCCGCTACAGGGCAAGGCCGAGCACGCCATGGCCGCACACGCCGCGGATGCACACGCGTCGGCCATCCCGCGGCTCTATCGATGCATAAGGAAGACCCCCCTCTTCCTCCGCTGGAAACCCTAGCCACTTCTCTTCCTCCCTCACGTGCCCCCCCTTTTGCTTTCTTCATGCCAGAGACGCCCATGGCCGCGTCGCCATCGAAACCATGGCCACCGAGACCCATTCGCCGCTCCACCGTGTTCTGGAGCTCCGCCGTGTCCGCCTACATCGACTACGTCCATGGATCGAGCGAGATCGGCCGCACATCATCGCCTTCGTCCATCTTCAACAACTTAGGCCACCACCGCAACCGCGTCCAATTCGCCCCACCGGAGCCTCCCCGAGCTGCTACGCACTCCCTACAGGCTCACTGTGAGGCCCACTCCCCTTCCCTGCTCTGTCCCATGCGAATCCATCGTTGTAGCCGCCGTTGCTGAGCGCTCGCAGCTCGCTATGTGGACGCGCTCACCGCACCGGCCGCCCCCTGCCCCATGCCCGCCTGCGCTGGCTCCCACTCGCCCGGCTGCCTGGCCTCGCCGTGGCCAGCGCCCGCTCGCCCCGCGCCACCCCCACCTGCTGCTGCTCTGGCTGCTGCCTGCCGCCGCGCCGGCTGCGCCGGCTGCGCCCGCTCGTCCCCTGCTGCAGCTGCCTGCTACTGCTCGGCGTGCGGCCATGGCTCTGCTTGCAGCACTGCTACAGTAACTGAGTAGCTAGCAATGTTGCTGCTGCGTTGACTACCTATTTTGACAGCAACAAAACAGCGACAAGATGAATCCTAACATGAGTAAAAATTATATGAACAGAAAGTAGACGTAACAAGCTTCATTTTGTTCCATTGGGCAAGTTTCAGAAAATGCGTGGATTAATTCCTACGAAAATCACAAAATGCTAAGTTCTGTTAAGTGAAAAACTGAAAAACAGCTTTATTTTCATAGCTACTTTAGAGCTGTTGATGATCAAGCTAATGAACTCTAATATGGATAAAAGTGACACTAACATGTAGATCGCACAAAAATGCTCAATATTGATATAAGGCACTAACCCATAGAATGTACAGAACAATAGTTGTAGCCTTTTGAAAATAGCTAAGTGATGTTTAAAACTGACGAATCCTTAGACTTACCAAAATTTCAGGGATTTTTCGGAAATTACTAGAACTTTAGAAATTCGAAGAAAATAAATCGTAACTTCGACAAAAAAGTTTTATATATGAAAGTTGCTCAGAAAAATGTGACGAACCCGAATACGCTCTCCGTTCATCTGTCACGTGTCCCTATCATAGCGAACATGGAACCGTCCCCCTCAGTTTCATCTGTCCAAAAATACCAAACTTCGGGAAAATATTCCCGGATGTTATTCCCCTTCGCCGGTATCGTGTAACACTGCGTTAGAACACCCCTAGCTCTGTCTGTTGTCATGTCATGCATCTGTGTGCTTTATATTTATTTTTTCTTCCCCCTCTTCTCTCCGCTAGACCCCGAGACCGCTGCTGATGCCCCTGTGATCGACTACATTGACGACCCTTCCTCCCTTCTCAGCAGAGCTTCCAGGCAAGCACCCCCATTTGAACATGCCGATATCGCCTATTCTTTCTCTCTTATGCTTGCATTAGAAATTGTTGCTGCTACTGTTTATCCTATTTCTGATGCATAGCCTGATTTTGTAACCTGCTTTTGATAATTATCTGCTTATCCTAAACTGCATAGAATAGGCTGGTTAGTGAACCCCATTGACCCCACTTGTCCTAGTTGCCCCGCTGGATCATCGGAAGACTCGATGACCAGGCCCCAGCACCGCACATCACCCCCTTAGTTGTACAACACTGCAGCGTTACTATCGAGTGCCGAGGGTGATACCTCGTATAGCACTTCTGATGTTAACTCTGTAGAGAAGCTATTTGGTCATGGTCATCGAGGGTGATTCCTCCTTCACCACACCCGATAACGACGCTGTCGTGCAACATCTCAAGTGTGAACCCATCGAGGGTGATTCCTCCGAGTTCACCTTGACGACTACATCAGGTGAAATCCATCGAGGGTGATTCGTTGGGTTTTCCCCTGATGTTTGGACACACGGTTACTTTGACTTAACACAGAACCATGGTGACATCGGGTTGGCCCTGAGGGGTACCTGCGAGTGTTATGGAGACGGGTTTACCTGGAGGGTGCCCGTGAGATAAATTACGAGGCGTGGCCGGGCATTCTTAGCCCTTGCCGCAAGTCCTCGAGACGGGGCAACGGGGTCACATCGATCGTGAGTCTCTGCTCGTTACCGCACAACCCCAATACACTAATGATTTGGATATTTGATCCGAGTGGGCCTCTGGCCCGATAGCACTAACCATCAGTGGGAACAGTTATGGGCACTCTATGTCGTATACATCAGCCGAAGCTTAATACATGTCAGCGACTGAGCGGCACACGCTGGGTTGGACTGGGAACGCAACCGCGCTTGTATTAAGGGGTTGCTAGGTCTGCTCACCGACGATGTACACAACGTGCAGGAGCGTCCGGGGCGATGGCCCAAGACCCCTGGGGGCATAGGTTAGTTTGGCGTGCTGACCTCTCTGTTAAGCCTGGGTCGGGTTGCGTCGTGTCGTTTGGCAGAGGCCGGGCATGACCCAGAAATGTGTGTCCGGCCGGAGTTAATCGAGCATGGTGGGTAAGTTGGTGCACCCCTGCAGGGAAGAAAACATCTATGCATAGCCGGATCCTCGGTAACGGACGCTCGAAGTTGTATCCCGATCGATACAACTAGAACTGGATACTTGAGATGAGAAATGGATAGTATGGCTCTGGGATTGCTTTCTCGCAGGGGGTCGAGAAAGGATCTCTGGCCGAGGTTGATACTTAATGCTACTACTACTTTATACTGTTCGAATCTACACTCTTCTAATGCTGCAAGACCGCTGAAGATGCTAGTTCTCGATAGGACTAGGCCTTCTCTCTATTCTGGCATTGTTGCAGCCGAGTCCACATATACAGCCTTCCTTTGATAATGTTGCATATGTAGGGTAGATCATTGCTTGCTGAGTACTTCGGATGAGTACTCACGGTTGCTTTGCTTCCTGTTTTTCCCCATACCCGTTTGATGCAACCAGATGACGGAGCCCCGGAGCCAGCTGCCCCTGTCGACGATCACTACTACCACCCCAAGGGTGGTTACTACTACGAGCTTGCCGACTACCAGGAGTAGGTTCGGAGGGTCCCAGGCAGGAGGCCTGCGCCTTTTCGATCGTAGTGTTTTCTTTTGCCCCGCCTTCTTAAAGGCTTATCTGTGTTTTCTTTTATATATGTACTCAGATATCTGATGCTTCCGCTGACGCTTGTAAGCGAGCTTATGTATTCGAGCCCACGAGGCCCCTGGCTTGTAATATAAAGCTTGTATGACTTTATTTATGTTTTAGAGTTGTGTTGTGATATCTTCAAGTGAGTCCTTAGGCTTGATCGTGTGCATTTGCGTGTATGGTTAGTGCACGATTAAGCAGGGGGCGTCACAGGTTGGTATCAGAGCCGACTACCTGTAGGAACCCCCTTTCCAACTCCTTGGCCGAAGTTGAGTCTAGTCGTCCAAAACTGTTTTACTAACTTGGCTGTGTGGCTTACGGGCCCACGTCGCCAATTGGGTGGTATTAGGATCTTTTATTCCTCGTCTATACTCTGGGACTCTGATCTCTCGTCTATTCGGGTTAAAGATTTTGCTAACTCTAACATTAGGCTCTCATAACCACTTCCTCCCGGAGAGCCCCGCATCCCAGATGATCGCCTGCTTCGTCAGAAGGTCCCAAAGACACTACCCGATGTTTCCCGAGACCCTGTGCCCACTGCTTTGTAGTCCTGACCACCAATAATCCCCGTGGATAACATCCTTGCCATTTGTACCTTTATCCCCAGTTGCTCTTGTTGTTACAAGTTAGCCCTAATACTCTCCGTTGTTCCGAGAATCCTTTGTGCCTTCTGCTTTGCAGCTTCTTTTTGCACTGCGGATAATTCACTTACCCGAGGTCCGTTCATCCCCAGTTGTTCTTGTGCTTTCCAAAATACTTTGAAATACTATCCGATCTCCCAAAAATCCTCGGCAGCCTATTGCTCTTGAAATCCTTGCATGCTTGCATTATGGGTAATTCCATATGTATAGAAATCTTCATTGACATCCTTTGTCCTCACTATTTTGAGCATTATGATTCCATGTGTCTGCGAATGCTCGCAATCATCAGTCGAATCTTAGAATTCGTCCTTCCAGCTCAGACGTCATTTCGGACATGAGCTGGTTCTCGGCCAGTCAAGCATTGATTGATTGTCCAACTAAGCCTATGAAATTTACTCGTCCATTTGCCCAGGTGATCTAATTGCCACTCCTGGCTTTGGAAATCATGATCCCTCTGAATTTTATACTTGGGATATTCAAGTGTTTCCTTAATCCGATGTGCTTGCCTCCCGTCCTTTCTCGATGGACTCTCATGTGGAACCAGTTGTTTAAACCTTACCCCGTTAGTTCTCACAGATCACTTGATTCCTTTTGTGGATAATTATCTGACCGGTTCTTTCCTATTCTAAGAACCTTATCGGTTCCTCCCCCGTTACCATTGCCTTTGGCACTGAAGCATCCTCTACTTCTTGCCGTCTGTATATCCGCCCTGCTTGCATGGCACGGAGAGGCAGTGCATGCCTCCTCCATATTGACCTGGGACTGACTACTAACTAGGACATGTCACGTAACCATGGGTGGAGATCTCTGCAAGACGGAACACTAAAGTTGTCCATCTAGTTCTATTCAACCTACTCATCTTTTGATCAGGGCTTCTGCTTCTAATCCTTCATTTTTGAACCATAACTCCTTTGTACTTAAGCATCGGATTATTCCGATGTTTCTATAATCTGATGCCGTTACATTCTTTCTTCTTTTAGTTGAGTACCGCTACTCACGTCAGATCCTTTGTCGTCTACCTGATCTTTTGTTGGATTAATATCTGACAGTATCCTTCATATTTAAACATCTTGTGAGCTCTTCCCTTGGTACTTATTGCCTTTGGTAAATTGTATCCTCTGCTTCTGACAACCATGCTCTGCTGTTGAGTTGGTGCTATTTTGCTCTGGAAGTTCATGCTATATGTTCCTAAGATGCCCCATTGGGTTGAACCTATGCTTCCCCTCATTGGTGTGAGCCCGAAAACTTTTATGAGTCATACTCATCTGGTGTTTCGCTAGATAATTTTTCAACGCTATACCTTCTTTGAAAGCGAGAAGTGAATGAAAGGTTATGCATTGAAGAAGTGGGAGTCGACCCTGAACCTTGTGTTCATGCCCATGGAAATGATGTAGACCATCACGGAAGCTTCTTGCAAAATACTTATTCCTTTGTATAATTCTTCCTGTATCCTTAACTTGATTCCATGCAGTTATGGTTCCAACCATGCTAACCTCAATGATAACTCCATTCTCGTGCCTCGCCTAATTCTCGACAAGGTTAAAACATCTGCTGCCGCAGGTCAATGACCCAGTTCAGCTTCTATTATGTTCTACCTTCGGGTATTACCCCTGGTACCTCGAAGCTGTCGTGCCATTGCACTACCTCTCATGAATTCTTGTGGGAATAATACTTCTCACCATTATAGTCACTCCACAGTTTTGCGTTGTTCATCACTCGAGGACACTGACAAGTGACTCGAATCCACGCTGTGATACCATACCCCTAGTACTTGTTGCTGGGAAGTTTAACACTCCATCATGCCATTCCTAGCCTGATCGGCTATATAAGTATCATGCTAATCTTATCCGTGCTACCTGGTCCTCCTTCCCGGTGCACTTTTCCGAAAATGGGCTAAGCTTGTGTCAAACTGTCATCATCATATTGTTTTCCTTACACCTTGTTTTCCCTGCTATTCTTGAAATTGTTCCTTTGTGCTTCTGGTGATCTTCGAATGCAATCTTTGCTTGAAACACCATGTTACTGCTACCTCAAAGCATGACTGTGGTACTCAAACATCAACAAGAACATTGGAAGCTTAATGCTAAATGTTTCTTGATCAATTATCCAAACACCATCGTATGGGTAACATTGTGAGTCTCCTTGCTCCTTTCCCCTAGATGGTTATCTACTAGCAGTCCTGTCATGACTATCCCGCCCTGCTTGTTCTTGGGAAGGTTATACACCTAATACTCGTGTATACACATTTTCCTTTCCAATGGTCTGTTTAATTCTGGTAATCACATTTTCCTTTCCATTGGTTTGTTTAACCTTTCTTGTGAACTATATGATATAAGCAGAAATAATTCCCTGCTTATGAAATCACCTCGATGTACAACCTTGTCAGTGGGACCCCGTTACTATTGTTGATGACATTTCGGTAACCACCGATGGACGAGAACCTTGCCTATTGGTCCGCCTCGTCTTAACGAGCAGGAAAATGGTTCTCTTCGTTCCTCGCCCTTGGTACCGATGTTGTTGCCGACATAACTGACAGGCAAACCTCTGACATACCTTGTTGTCGTGACTAGGTAAGATGTCATCATCCTTCCTACTCTCGATCGACACTCACCACAGTTCCACAAGATCGAAACCTGGCTCTCCTGCACATCCTTGATTTTGAAGTATCCTTTGCACTTGGCTTCGTATGTAATTTGCGAGCCAGCTTCCTTAAGATTCATTCCGGTATCAGTTGTAAAACTTATACCTGTTGCTCTGGACTCTTTTCATTATCCGTCATAGGCATCTAGCGATTGCCTACCCATTCGAAACTATTTGTACCTTTTATATCGCTCTCGATGATTCCCTTGGTATTCAACTCAAGAGATATCTTGTGCCTCATGCCCTGGTATAATAACCGAATATCAGTCCTTGCAGACATCCGTCATTATGGTTTGCCCTCCTACTCTATTCGTAAGTACGATGAAGATCCTGAAGGAGGAATGACAACCTCGTCACGATGGCCTGATGCAGAGATATGAAGACATCAACGTGAAGGATCGACTCCTTCGAGAAGGGCAACCAAGACCGAGAAGACCCGTTAGAATTTCATATCCAAACCCTTCCCCTTACTCCACCTCTTAAATCTCGGGACGAGATTTCTTGTAGTGGTGGAGATTTGTAACGCCCGGATAATCAAGCTAGAGTAATTCCCTGCTAATGATGCCACGTCATCATGATTACTGTTGTTAAAATCGCGTTGATTCAAACCCCGTTCAAATTCAAATTTTAAAATCAAGTCAAAACTATAAAAGTTTTCTAATGTCAAAACTAAAATGTTCTAAATGTGGCAAATAAATCATAAGTAGTAATGGTGGAGAAACAACATTTTTGTAAAGTGTTTAAAATGCCCTTGACCTTATTAAAATAGTGGCAACAACACCTTCTTTGTCCATTTGTTTACACACATAAATTAAATGAATTCAATTAAATCCCAAACTTTTTGTGGAGTCCAAGAATAGTACCTATTATTATTGGGCCAAGTTTACTATTTAAGTAAAGTCATTTGGTCACTCAAATAAATCTAACAGAGTCTGGAAATGAAATAGAAATAGAAAAAGAAAAATGGAAAAGTGCTCTGTGCACTTTGGCCCAACAAGTGCACAGGCTGGCCCGGCCCGCCTAAGCCGGCCTTTTCTTCCTGATTCCGCTACAGGGCAAGGCCGAGCACGCCATGGCCGCACACGCCGCGGATGTGCACGCGTCGGCCATCCCGCGGCTCCATCAATGGATAAGGGAGACCCCCCTCTTCCTCCGCTGGAAACCCTAGCCACTTCTCTTCCTCCCTCACGTGCCCCCCCTCGCTTTCTTCATGCCAGAGACGCCCCGCGTCGTCGTCGAAACCGTGGCCACCGAGACCCATTCGCCGCTCCACCGTGTTCTGGAGCTCCACCGTGTCCGTCTACATCGACTACGTCCCAGGATCGAGCGAGATCGGCCGCACATCATCGCCTTCGTCCATCTTCATCAACTTAGGCCACCGCCACAACCGCGTCCGATTTGCCCCACCGGAGCCTCCCCGAGCTGCTACGCACTCCCTACAGGCTCACTATGAGGCCCACTCCCCTTCAATGCTCTCTCCCGTGAGGACCCATCGTTGTAGCCGCCGTTGCCGAGCGCCCGCAGCTCGCTGCATGGACGCGCTCACCGCGCCGGCTGCCCCCTGCCCTGTGCCCGCCTGCGCTGGCTCCCGCTCGCCCGACTGCCTGGCCTCGCCCCGGCCAGCGCCCGCTCGCCCCGCCCCCCCCCCCCACCTGCTGCTGCTCTGGCTGCTGCCCGCCGCCGCGCCGGCTGCACTCGCTCATCTCCTGCTACAGCTGCCTGCTACTGCTCGGTGTGCGGCCGTGGCTCTGCTTGCAGCTGGCCGCCGCTGCAATTCTGCAGCAGCACTACTACAGTAACTGAGTAGCTAGCTTTGCTGCTGCTGCGTTGACTACCTCTTTTGACAGCAACAAAACAGCGACAAGACGAATCCTAACATGAGTAAAAATTATATGAACAGAAAGTAGACATAACAAGCTTCAGTTTGTTCCATTGGGCCAGTTTCAGAAAATGCGTGGATTAATTCCTACGAAAATCACAAAATGCTAAGTTCTGTTAAGTGAAAAACTGAAAAACAGCTTTATTTTCATAGCTACTTTAGAGCTGTTGATGATCAAGCTAATGAACTCTAATACGGATAAAAGTGATACTGACATGTAGATCGCACAATATTGCTCAATATTGATATAAGGCACTAACCCATAGGATGTACAGAACAATAGTTGTAGCCTTTTGAAAATAGCTAAGTGATGTTTAAAACTGACGAATCCTCAGACTTACCAAAATTTCAGGGATTTCTCGGATATTGCTAGAACTTTAGAAATTCGAAGAAAATAAACCGTAACTTCGATGAAAAAGTTTTATATATGAAAGTTGCTCAGAAAAATGTGACGAACCCGAATACGCTCTCCGTTCATCTGTCATGTGTCCCTATCATAGCGAACATGGAACCGTCCCCCTCAGTTTCATCTGTCCAAAAATACCAAACTTCGGGAAAACATTCCCGGATGTTATTCCCCTTCGCTGGTATCGTGTAACACTGCGTTAGAACACCCCTAGCTCTGTTTGTTGTCATGTCATGCATCTGTGTGCTTTATATTTACTGTTTCTTCCCCCTCTTCTCTCCGCTAGACCCCGAGACCGCTGTTGATGCCCCTGTGATCGACTACGTCGTCGATGACCCTTCCTCCCTTTTCAGCAGAGCTTCCAGGCAAGCACCCCCCCTTTGAACATGCCGATATCGCCTATTCTTTCTCTCTTATGCTTGCATTAGAAATTGTTGCTGCTACTGTTTATCCTATTTCTGATGCATAGCCTGATTTTGTAACCTGCTTTTGATAATTAACTGCTTATCCTAAACTGTTTAGAATAGGCCGGTTAGTGAACCCCAGTGACCCCACTTGTCCCAGTTGCCCCGCTGGATCATCGGAAGACTCGACGACCAGGCCCCAGCACCGCACATCACCCCCTTAGTTATACGACACTGCAGCGTTACTATCGAGTGCCGAGGGTGATACCTCGTATAGCACTTCTGATTTTAACTCTGTAGAGAAGCTATTTGGTCATGGTCATCGAGGGTGATTCCTCCTTCACCACACCCGATAACGACGCTGTCGTGCAACATCTCAAGTGTGAACCCATCGAGGGTGATTCCTCCGAGTTCACCTTGACGACTACATCAGGTGAAATCCATCGAGGGTGATTCCTTGGGTTTTCCCCTGATGTTTGGACACACGGTTACTTTGACTTAACACAGAACCATGGTGACATCGGGTTGGCCCTGAGGGGTACGCGCGAGTGTTGTGGAGACGGGATGACCTGGAGGGTGCCCGTGAGATAAATTACGAGGCGTGGCCGGGCATTCTTAGCCCTTGCCGCAAGTCCTCGAGACAGGGCGACGGGGTCACATCGATCGTGAGTCTCTGCTCGTTACCGCACAACCCCAATACACTAACGATTTGGATATTTGGTCCGAGTGGGCCTCTGGCCCGATAGCACTAACCATCACGTGGGAGCAGTTATGGGCACTCTGCGTCGTATACATCAGTCGAAGCTTAATAGACGTCAGCGACTGAGCGGCACATGCTGGGTTGGACTGGGAACGCAACCGCGCTTGTATTAAGGGGTTGCTAGGTCTGCTCACCGGCGGTGTACGCAACGTGCAGGAGCGTACGGGGCGATGGCCCAAGACCCCTGGGGGCATAGGTTAGTCCGGCGTGCTGACCTCTCTGTTAAGCCTAGGTCGGGTTGCGGCGTGTCGTTTGGCCGAGGCCGGGCATGACCCAGAAATGTGTGTCCGGCAGAAGTTAATCGAGCGTGGTGGGTAAGTTGGTGCACCCCTGCAGGGAAGAAAACATCTATGCATAGCCGGATCCTCGGTAACGGACGCTCGGAGTTGTATCCCGATCGATACAACTAGAACTAGATACTTGAGATGAGAAATGGATAGTATGGCTCTGGGATTGCTTTCTCGCAGGGATTCGAGAAAGGATCTCTGGCCGAGGTTGATACTTAATGCTACTACTACTTTATACTGTTCTAATCTACACTCTTCTAATGCTGCAAGACCGCTAAAGATGCTAGTTCTCGATAGGACTAGGCCTTCTCTCTATTCTAGCATTGCTGCAGCCGAGTCCACATATACAGCCTTCCTTTGATAATGTTGCATATGTAGTGTAGATCCTTGCTTGCTGAGTACTTCGGATGAGCACTCACGGTTGCTTTGCTTCCTCTTTTTCCCCATACCCGTTTGATGCAACCAGATGACGGAGCCCGGAGCCAACTGCCCCTGTCGATGATCACTACTACCACCCCGAGGGTGGTTACTACTACGAGCTTGCCGACGACCAGGAGTAGGTTCGGAGGGTCCCAGGCAGGAGGCCTGCGTCTTTTCGATCGTAGTGGTTTCTTTTGCCCCGCCTTCTTAAAGGCTTATCTGTGTTTTCTTTTATATCTGTACTCAGATATGTAATGCTTCCACTGACGCTTGTAAGCGAGCTTATGTATTCGAGCCCACGAGGCCCCTGGCTTGTAATATAAAGCTTGTATGACTTTATTTATGTTTTAGAGTTGTGTTGTGATATCTTCAAGTGAGTCCTTAGGCTTGATCGTGTGCATTTGCGTGTATGGTTAGTGCATGATTAAGCCGGGGGCGTCACAATATAACAGTCATAACCTAGGGCGATACAAAACTAGCTCCAGTTCATAAATATAATGTAGGCATGTATTCCGTAAATAGTCAAACGTGCTTATGAAATGAACTTGCATGACATCTTTTGTCCGACCCTCCCGTGGTAGCGGGGTCCATAAGGAAACTAAGGGATATTAATGCCTCCTTTTAATAGAGAACCGGAACAAAGCATTAACACATAGTGAATACATGAACTCCTCAAACTACGGTCATCACCGGAAAGTATCCCGAATATTGTCACTCCGGGGTTTGCGGGTCATAGCACGTAGCTGGTGCATATAACTTGCAAGATCGGATCTAGAACATAGATATAATGGTGAAATCATAAACGGTTCAGATCTGAAATCATGGCACCCGGGCCCAAAGTGACAAGCATTAAGCATGGCAAAGTCATAGCAACATCAATCTCAGAACATAATGGATACTATGGATCAAGCCCTAACAAAACTAACTCGATTACATGATGAATCTCATCCAACTCCCTCACGGACCAGCGAGCCTACGAAGGAATTACGCACTCCCGGTGGGGAGCATCTTGGAATTGGCGATGGAGAAGGGTTGGTGATGACGAAGATCGAAGATCCCACTCTCCGGAGCCCCAAACGAACTGCAGATCTGGCCTCCCGATGAAGAACAGGAGGCGGCGGTGGCTCCGTCTTGTGAAACATGATAATTCATTCTCCCTGATTTTTTTTTCTCCAAAAATAGGATTTTATAGAGTTGGAATCAGGGTCTGCGGGGCCACCAGGTGGGCACAACCCACCTAGGCGCGCCTGGAGGGGGGCGCGCCCTGGTGGGTTGTGCTCACCCAGGGCCCCCCCTCCGGTGGTTCTTGGCTCCAGTATTTTTCTGTTATTGTATAAAAATTCTCCAAAAAGTTTTTTTCCATTCCGAGAACTTTTATTTCTGCACAAAAACAACACCATCGTAGTTCTGCTGAAAACAGCGTCAGTCCGGGTTAGTTTCGTTCAAATCATGCAAATTAGAGTCCAAAAGAAGAGCAAAAGCATTAGGAAAAGTAGATACGACGGAGACGTATCAACTCCCCCAAGCTTAAACCTTTGCTTGTCCTCAAGCAATTCAGTTGATAAACTGAAAGTGAAAAAGAAAAACTTTTATGAATTCTTTTGCTCTTGTTTACATAAATAAGCTTAAGTAGCACCCGGTTTTTCAGCAAAGATTATGACTAACCATGTCGACAATAACTCTTAAAAATTATATTAACTCATATCAATGGCATAATCAACTAGCGAGCAATAATAAGATATCTCAAATGACAACACTTTGTCAAAACAACCATGATATATTATGACAACAGTGGTATCTCGCTAGCCCTTTCTGAGACCCCAAAACATAAATGCAGAGCACCTCCAAAGTTCAAGCAGTGACTAAACATTGTAATTCATGGTAGAAAAGATCGATTCATGATGCATCCAACATTAACTATACACAATGCATGAGGATGACAATAGTGCTCTCAGATCTGGCGCTTATTTGAGAAGGTGATGACTCAACATAAAAGTAAATAGATAGTCCCTTCGCAGAGGGAAGCAGGGATTTAAAGCGGTGCCAGAGCTCGAGGCTTTAAAATAGAGATAAATGAAATTTTGGGAAATGCACCCTTCCTATTCACATCACGACCAGAAGTTATCAGTATCTTCCATGCTAAACACATTAGTGGCGGTTCCCAAGTGATAAAAGTAAAAGTTTACTCCCCCTCCACCAACAAACACACTCCACGGCTAGCCGAATCCATGGGTATCGTCCATACCAACAACAATCCTGCGGAAGTTTTGTTTAATTAATTGCAATTTTTGATTTCAGGACAGGGAATCCCTATTATCGCCCCTCTCGTGCAAGGACGAGTGAATAAACACTCATCATGAGAATAACCCGCTTAGCATGGAAGATACTGACTACCCCCTGTTGCTCTATGAACAATCTAGGCACACAAAAACAGATGTTCATTTGAAATTTTAGAGGTGGCACATGCAAATTTACTTAGAACGGCAGGGTAATACCGCATATAGGTAGGTATGGTGGACTCATCTGGAATAACTTTGGGTTTTGGGGTTTTGATGCACAAGCAGTATTTCCGCTTAGTACAGGCGAAGACTAGCAAATAGGTTGAGAAGCGGCCAGCTAGAGAGCGAAAACGGTCATGAACATGCATTATGCATAATAAACATTGAGTACTAGCATGAGTAGGATATGAACACCATGAACATAAATGTCATAGAGGCTATGTTGGTTTTGATTCAACTACATGCATGAACATGTGCCAAGTCAAGCCACTCGAACATTCAGAGAAGGATATCATATCATCATACTACATCACAATCATTTTAATGCAATGTTGGCATCCAAGATAAATCATTATCCACTCCTAGCTATTTAAGCATGGCATGAGAAACTATAATCTCTAATTGTCATTACAAACATGTTTGATCATAATATGTTGAATCATGGATACTAGGTTAAACATATTTACAAAAACAGAACAAGTTGAGTTCATACCCGTTTCTCTCTGCCACAGCCAGTTCATCAAATACCGTCATTATTGCCTTTCACTTGCACGACCGAATGATATGAAAATAATAATAGCGCAAGAGTGCCGGGGACTAAGCTGGAATCTGCAAACATTTTATTCAAAAAGGAGAAGACAAGGTAATATGGCTCTTTGTTAGATCAATATCAATGAATATGAGAGCCACTCAACATTTTCATCGTGGTCTTCTCCTTGGTATGACTCAATAAAAAGAAAAGAAATTCGGAGAAATACACTGAAATATTTTTGGAGTTTTTAGTTTTTCTTGAAGAAAGCAAATTAAAGAGAAATAAAAGCAAAAACGAGAAAACCTATTTACACGGGAGAGCTGCCAACAAGAAAAAGAAGAACAAGGAAATCTTTTTGGGATTTCTTTTTAATACTACAACTAACTAAACTAGAAAGAAAACCCAAAAAAAAAGCAAGAAATATTTTTGGGTTTTCTCAAAGTTTTTCAAACACACAAGAAGAAAGCGAGAAAATAAATCTAGCATGGATAATATAATGAAAAAGTGTGGACACCGACAACTGGAATGACATGTGTGAACATGCATGTAATGTCGGTGGAAATACGTACTCCCCCAAGCTTAGGCTTTTGGCCTAGCTTGGTAATCACCATCCGCGGCCTGCGTAATAATCAGAGTGATAGCTCACGGAGGCTCTTGGTGTAGCCTCCTCAGCCCGCCGAGCAGGCACGACCCCCACGTTGTGTGCGCGGGCCTCGCTCTCAAAAACATAGTACCTTCCTTTGCTGTGAAAATCAAAGAGAGCAGGCGCAGGCAAAAAGGTATGCACAATGGTTTCTTTATTGAACCTCAAGTTATAAGTGTAATCAGTGATCTCGGCCTTAAGGAACTTATGGTGTTTCATGGCCTCAAAGTCTAAGTACTGAGTAGGTAGGATGGGGTCATTAGGTCAAGGTGACACACCCATCTCCTTTGCTAAACATGAAGCATAAATCCCACCATAAAAATATCCACTACCAGCGTTGTGCTGCAATCTGCATGCAACAATCGCTCCAAGGTTATAGCATTTATTACCGGTGAGAGCAGTGTATATGAGGCTCAAGTCAGGAGCACAGAGTGTACTACAGTCTTGTTTGCCTACGATGCATTTTCCATTAAGCAGTGCAAAGTATTGAATTGATGGGAAATGAATACTTTTTATTCTACCTTATGTCACTCCTCTATCCTCACCGTAGCAAAGACTAGTCAAAAATGACTCATACTCAGATCTTGGTGGCTCGTTTAGCGAACCCCAAAATGGAATTTTGCACATACCACTAAACACGTCTAGAGGAATGGTACACGGACGGTCATAAAGTTTAAACGAAACTCTCGACTCACGAGGATGAAATTTAAATTCTTTAGTAAATGTTTCTGTGAGGCTAAGAAGCTGGATGCACTTATCTTCAATGTAGGGACCGAGCTCGGCGTTGTGAATAAATTGCTCAAATTCTTCCTTAATACCTGCACTCACCATGAAGTCGTTGCATGGCCATAGGCAGGATTTGATAGTTGCTTCCCATATCGAACTTGCGCTTGGTTCAGCATAAGACCAACGCACCAAGCCAGTACTAGATGATGCATCGACGACCTCCTCCTCGAAGAACTCCTAAAGAAACTCATCTTATTACTATAAATAAAATTCTGAAAATTTTAGTCCACAAAATTTTTGTCAACAAAACTTCACAAGATTGATGGCAACTACTCATAGAGAGGCATAGAGGCTATATTGAGCATTCAAACTACTTAGAACTCTAAGAATGTAACATGCAAGCTCATCTACAGCAGCACCAAGAGTAGCTAATTATTCAAAATATAATCCACTAAAGCAAAAACTAATTGGATCAATGGAGGAGTCACATACCAAGTAGCAATCCCCCAAAACAGTTTCGGAAGCGGAGCTTCGGGCAAAGAGATCGGAATTCGAGGGTTTGAGAGCAAGAACACGAGAGAGAGAGAGCAATGGTGATTTTTTTTGGGAGGTAGGAGATGGAATGTGATGAAGAGATAAGTGAGGGGGGCCACGTGGGGACCACAACCCACCAGGGTGCGCCTGAGGTTGCTGGCGCGCCCAGGTGGGTTGTACCCACCTGGTGCACACCCCCCCCCCCCCTCTGATGTTATTTGCACTAAAAATTTAGAAATATTCAGAAAAAAATCGTATCAAATTTTCATGGCATTCTAAGAACTTCTATTTTTGGGTCATTTTTTTATTGCACGGAAAATTCAAAAAACAGACAAAACATGGCATTTTATTTTATTTAACTAAGAAAAACAGAGAACAAAAGTTGGTAGCAGAAGGTTGTGCTTACTAAATTCACCAACTTCATACCTCTCAAAAATGATCCATTAATAAGGTTGATCAAGTCTTATTAACAACCACTTTTGATTAGCATGAAACCGAAGAATTTTTGTAAAACACTAGGTTACCTCGACGGGGATATGCATGTCCCCAACAATAAGCATTCCATATTTCTTTTTGGCAGTAGGTAAAGGTAGTTGAAAACTTCCAATAGTGAGTGTCGGAGATTTCTCAATAACATTAATACCATTCACTTGGAACTGTTTCTTGGAAAGTGCACCATGTGCTCATTACCATTGATATGAAAAGTGACCTTGCTTTTATTGCAATCAATAACAGCCCCTGCAGTATTCAAGAAGGGTCTACCAAGGATAATCGACATGTTGTCATCCTCGGGCATCTCTACCACCTTTGGTGGTGGTGTGTCAAGTCCATGTATTTCTTCAATAGGAAGTAAATTTTTAACATCCTCTGCTTTAATACCTTTTTCCATCATACTTATCTTTGCTTCTTGCATATCTTCAGGACTGAGATATAAGATACCCCTCTTCTTCGGAGTGGGTTTAGGCGGTGGTTCAGGGAGAGTCCAATCATCATAATTTTTCAAAATATTATTCAATAATTCATCAGCTTGTCCAACAGTTCGTTCCCTGGAAACACAACCAGCACAACTATCTAGAAAGTCCCTAGAAGCATAGGTTAGTCCGTTATAGAAGATATCAAGAATTTCATTTTTCTTAAGTGGATGATCAGGAAAAGCATTAAGCAATTGGAGAAGCCTCCCCCAAGCTTGTGGGAGACTCTCTTCTTCAATTTGCACAAAGTTAAATATTTCCTATAAAGCAGCTTGTTTCTTATGAGCAGGAAAATATTTTTCAGAGAAGTAGTAAATCATATCCTGGGGACTATGCACACAACCAGGAGCAAGAGTGTTATACCAAGTCTTAGCATCACCCTTTAATGAGAACGGAAATAATTTGAGAATATAATAGTAGCGAATTTTATCATCATGAGCAAAAAGGGTGGCTATATCATTTAGCTTAGTAAGGTATGCCACTACAGTTTCGGTTTCATAACCGTAGAAAGGATCAGATTCAACCAAAGTAATTAACTCTGGGTCGAAAGAGAATTCATAATCCTTATCAGTAACAACGATAGCTGAGGTAGCAAACTGAGGATCACATTTCAATCTAGCATTGAAAGATTTTTCCTTCAGTTTGCACAATAATTTCTTTAGATCATCTCTATCATTGCAAGCAAGAAAGTCTCGAGTTGTCTCCTCATCCATAACATAACCTTCAGGTACCTTAGGCAATTCATATCTAGGAGCGCTAGGTCTAACAGGTGTTTCAAGATTTTTCAGTTTCAAGTACTTCATCAGTTTCAGTGATCTCATCAGTTTCAATAATTTCATTCTCTTTTTCTTTAGCTCTAGCAAGTTGTTGATACGTCTCCAATGTATCTATAATTTATGAAGTATTCATGACATGTTTGCAACAATTTTATATGGTTTTGGTATGATTTTATTATAACTAACCCGGACTGACGCTGTTTCAGCAGAACTACTGTGCTGTCGTTTTTTGTGCAGAAATAAAAGTTCTCGGAATGAGCTAAAAATTTACGGAGAATATTTTTGCAAAATATAAAAAATACTGGAGCGAAAAGATACCGGAGAAGAGTCCCGAGGCAACCACAAGGGTGGGGGCGCCCCCCCCCCCTAGGGCGCGCCCCCTGGCATGCCGCTGCCTCGTGGACCCCCCTCCTGACGTGAGACCGATGCCCCTCATAACTTAGGGCGATACAAAGCTAGCTCCAGTTCATAAATATAATGTAGGCATGTATTCCGTAAATAGTCATACGTGCTTATGAAAAGAACTTGCATGACATCTTTTGTCCTACCCTCCTGTGGCAGCGGCGGCCATAAGGAAACTAAGGGATATTAAGGCCTCCTTTTAATAGAGAACCAGAACAAAGCATTAACACATAGTGAATACATGAACTCCTCAAACTACGATCATCACCGAAAAGTATCCCGAATATTGTCACTCCGGGGTTTGCTGATCATAACACGTAGCAGGTACATATAACTTGCAAGATCGGATCTAGCACATAGATATAATGGTGAAATCATAAACGGTTCAGATCTGAAATCATGGCACCCGGGCCCAAAGTGACAAGCATTAAGCATGGCAAAGTCATAGCAACATCAATCTCAGAACATAATGGATACTAGGGATCAAGCCCTAACAAAACTAACTTGATTACATGATGAATCTCATCCAACTCCCTCACCGACCAGCGAGCCTACGAAGGAATTACTCACTCCCGGTGGGGAGCATCATGGAATTGGCAATGGAGAAGGGTTGGTGATGACGAAGATCGAAGATCCCCCTCTCCGGAGCACCAAACGGACTCCAGATCTGGCCTCCCGATGAAGAACAGGAGGCGGTGGCGGCTCCGTCGCGATAATTCTTTCTCCCTGATTTTTTCTCCAAAAATAGGATTTTATAGAGTTGGAATCAGGGTCTGCGGGGCCACCAGGTGGGCACAACCCACCTGGGTGCGCCTGGAGGGGCGGCGCGCCCTGGTGGGTTGTGCTCACCCAGGGGCCCCCCTCCGGTGGTTCTTGGCTCTAGTATTTTTCTTTTATTGTATAAAAATTCTCCAAAAAGTTTCGTTCCATTCCGAGAACTTTTATTTCTGCACAAAAACAACACCATGGTAGTTCTGCTGAAAACAGCGTTAGTCCGGGTTAGTTTCATTCAAATCATGCCAATTAGAGTCCAAAACAAGAGTTAAAGAGTTAGGAAAAGTAGATACGATGGAGACGTATCTCCACTCCCTATTCCGGAATGGAAATGAGATAAGATTCAGATGGACTTCGTCACTGGCCTTCCCAAGTCGCAAAAGGGCAACGATGTTATCTTTGTAGTCATCGACCAATTTTCCAAAGTCGCACACTTTCTGCCAGCCAAGGAGACAATCACTGCTAGTCAATTAGCAAACTTATATATCTCCAGAATTGTGACTCTCCACGGCATTCGGAAGGAGATCAGTTCAGACCGTGGCAGTTTATTCACCTCGAAGTTCTGGGATAGTTTCCAAGAGGCAATGGGAACTCATATAACTTGGAGCACTGCATATCATCCCCAATCCCAAGGCCAAGTCGAGCAAGTCAATCAAATTCTTGAGGACATGTTGAATTCTCTTATAACAACAGCTACCAAGCTAGCTTGAAGATGGCACCCTTCGAATTGGTCAAAAACTGGGGAACAGCCGCTCATTGGTCCAGACATTATTCAACAAGCTGAAGAGCAAGTCCACATCGACCGGGATAATCTCAAGGCGGCCCAGTCCCGCCAGAAGAGCAACTACGACCGGAAACACTGGGGTTTAACTTATCAACCTGGTGGACAAGCTTATCTGCGTGTCACTCCTTTGAGAGGCACTCATCGGTTCGGAGTCAAGGGCAATAATTAGCTCCTCACTACATTGGTCCTTTCCGCATTCTCTCCCGTCGTGGACTGGTGGCTTATCAATTGGAGTTGCCACCTCAATTCTCTCACGTCCATGATGTCTTTCACGTGTCGCAACTTCGTCGTTGCTTGAAGAACCCGGAGCGTGAAGCGGATCCGGAATTGATTGAAGTGCAAGATGATCTCACATACAAAGACATCCTATCCGCATTCGTGAAGAAGCTGAACGTCAAACCTGCCAGAAGCTAACCAAGTTCCTCAAGGTGCAATGGTCGAATCATACTGAAGATGAAGCCACTTGGGAACGCGAAGATAATCTTCGTGCGGAATACCCCGATCTTTTCCCTCTTCTACCTCTTAATTCTCGGGATGAGAATTTCTTTTAGAGGAGGAGAGTTGTAACACCCCTGTATTAGTGAGCTACAGTAACATCTGATTTTAAGCTAATCATTTTGCTAATCAGTGCATGATCATCCTTCCTTCTATCTCATTTCAAATTCAAACTCAAATATTAAGTGAAATAAATAAGTTCTCAAACATGAAAGCTAAAATGTTCAAAATGTTGCAAATAATCATTTGCTAATATTGGTGGAGAAACCAACATTTTATAAATTGGTTTAATGCCCTAAAATAAATAAAACAGTGGATAAAATAATGTTTTAAATGCTTTTTTAAATTACAAATAAATCCAAACTATTTTAAATGCTCACCAAATCATTTTATGGTAGTGACTAAAATTGTATTGTGATTATTGGGCCAAGTCTCATATTATTTAAAAGTCAAATGCTAGTGGTTTTAAAATAAAGCAGAAACAAAAAAAGAAACAGAAAAACAAAAGGGAGAAGGCAAGGGAGAAAGAAAGCCCCTGCCCCCTGGGCCTTAGCCACTGGGTAGGCCCAGCCGGCCCAGCGGCCCACTCTCCCTCCCCGATCACCTCTCTTCTCCCCTTGTGTTCAACCGACCGAGACCCGCTCGTTCCCGCCGAACGCGGCGCCCCCACCCCCCCCCCCTCATACGCCACGCTAACGAAGGATAAGGCCGCCCCCCTCTCGACCCTCCTCGGCCCCCGCGTATCCCCAACCACTCCCGTGGCTCTCCCTCACCCACTTTCCCCTTCTCCCTCGCCCTCTCCATCGATCTGGAGAGGAGGACGCGATCGCCATCGCGCCCGCTTCGATCCCATGCCCAGCAGCCACCCCTCGCTAGCCTTCCATGTCCAGGAGCTTCGCGGGCCTCGACTTCGTCTACCGCGCGCACCACTTCGAATCGGGAACCCCAGGAACGAGCGCAACATCGTCGTCTTCTTCCTCTGCTCGCCGGCGTTCCTCTTCAAATCCATCGCCTCTGTTGCTCCCATTCACTCGTCGAGCCTTCTTGTGCTCCTCTGGTGAGCATCGCGTTATTTCCCTTCTGTCTGCGTTTCATTCCCACCTCGTAGATCACCTTGCCAAGGTCGCCAGAGCTCGTGGTCGTTCTGCTCCGTCGCCGCCGTGGCTAGAGCCGCCTTGCCTCGCGTTCGAGCCTTGCGTAGTGCTCCTCACCTCCCTCGCAGCCGAACGCGCCCTCTGGTGCTTGCTGTCGTGCCCTGCAGGCACTGCTCCGTCGAGCTCCCATAGCCGCCGTCGCCGGTCGTTGTGGCCGCAGTCACTCCTGACCACCCCTGTTGTTGTCGTTGGCGCAGGCCGACGCGCGCAAGCCTCCTCGTCCTGTAGGTGGTCGCGGCGCACGATTTGGCCGCCTGTGGGCGAGATTCGACTGTCACCGCCGCTTCTGTGGCCTCACCGGCGTGCGGGGGCATTTTAACACTAGCGGGACCCATACGTCAGGTGGTTACTAACCCCACTAACCCCCCTCCCCCCCCACACACTGCCACTGACATGTGGGCCAGCACTGTAGTTAGTTGGTTAAATTAAACTAATTTTGTTAATTAGAACTAGACACTGACAACCCGACCCCACTCTCTAATTGGATTAGTTAGATTTGATTAAAACTGTTTTGTTAGTTGTCTCAATGACTAGTGGGGTCCACTGGTCAGAGTTGACCAGTCAGCTAGTCAATTGTTGACTGCTGATTGGACTGCTCATTGGGCCACACTCATCTCACATGATGTGTGCTATTCTTGGAATGTCATTTTATTTTGTTTTGCTTGATGTTTTAATAAAATACTTAGATCTGGAATTTTTAAATGGGAGAGAGTCCTCACATAGCTACCTATTTACTTAACTACTCACTTGATCTTCACTTATATCTTTTTGGAGTAGTTTGTCGAACCCTCTCATGCTTCACTTATATTATTTTGAGAGTTTATAATAGTGATAAAAATTTGCACAAGCTATGAAATTGATCCTAACATGATGAATATCCAAGAAGGATATAATAAAAACTTTCATATAGATCATTGGATATGATAAGTTTGATTCCTTGCAATAGTTTATGATATAGAGATAATAATATGAGAGTCATGTTGGTGAGTAATTGTGCTTTAGTAGGCATATTGGTGTTAAGGTTTGTGATTCCCTATGCAAGCACGAAAGTCAATAGTTATGCAATGAAGTTATATCCTACTTGTGGTGCATTATTCGGTGTTAGTTATGTTTAATGCTCGTTTATGATCGTTTTTGTTTCTTGGTTGGTCGGTTCTCAATCTATTTGCTAGCCTTCATTTGTACTAAGCGGGAATACTGCTTGTGCATCCAAACTCCTTAAACCAAGTTATGCCAAATGAGTCCACCATACCTACCTATATGCGGTATTTCCATGTCGTTCCAAGTAAATTTGTATGTGCCAACTCTAATTTTCAAAATGAATTTCCTTTTTGTGTGCCCGTGCCACTCATGAAGCGGCAGGGGGTGGCCAATATTTACCATGCTAGATGTGTTATTCTCAAGATGAGTGTTTATTCACTTGTCATTGCACGAGAGTGTGGCAGGTAATAGGGATGCCCAGTCCCGAAATGAAAAGAAATTTTATTTATGTTGTCAATAATAAATTCCTTGGAAAGTGTTGGTATGGAAGGCACCCGTGGATACGGCTAGCCATGGATTGCGAAAGAATGGTGGAAAAAGGAATAAACTTTATTTTATGTTTGGGAACCGCCTATGATGTATCTAGCATGGAAAGTATTGGGAATTTTCAGTCATTTTCATTAACAGGAAAGCATGCCTCTCAAAACAATTTTATCTCTCAATTTAAGCTTTGAGCTCTGGCACCTCTACAAATCTCTGCTTCCCTCTGCGAAGGGCCTATCTATTTACTTTATGCAATTTTTATTTTTATTGATTCTCCATCTTCTCTTATAAAGCACCAACTAGGGAACACTATGTCATACTTATGCATTGGGCATAGTTAATATTTGAGTGTGGTTCATGAATGGATCAACGATTGAGCATAATGGACTAGGGATAGCTTTCTTTAGTGTTGATATTTTGAAAGACATGGTTTCTTGTTGATATGCTTGAGTACTGATGTCTTCATGTCAAATTATAGACTATTGCTTTGAATCATTCAATTCCAAATGTCCATGCTATAAAAGAAAAGAGTATATGAGGAATATGATAGGTGGCATTCCACATCAAAAATTCCATTTTCAATTGCTACTTTATCATGATGAGTTTTATGAGAAAGAGTTGTTGTTATGATGCTAGGAAAAGTGATTGAAATTATAATTGATCAAACTTATGCACTATGCTAGCATTCACACTTCATAAATTATTTCTTTTATCATTTACCTACTCGAGGACAAGCAGGAATTAAGCTTTGGGATGTTGATACGTCTCCAACATATCTATAATTTATGAAGTATTCATGCCATGTTTACAACAATTTTATATGGTTTGGGTGCAATTTTATATGATTTAAATGGAACTAACCCAGACTGACCCTGTTTTCAGCAGAACTACCGTGGTGTTGTTTTTGTGTCGAAATCATAGTTCTCCAAATGTAGCAAAACTTTTTCAAGATTTTTTTGGAACAAAAGAGGCACTAGAAGCTTCGTGGGAGGACCAGAAGGTGAAGGAGGTGGCCACTACCCACTAGGGCGCGCCAGAGGCCTTGTCGTGGGCTGGTGGGTAGTGGGCACCTCGTGGCCCATCTGGACATGAGACCGACGCCAAAAAATCCTATAAATACAGAAACCCCCAGAAATAACCCTAGATAAGAAGTTCCGCCGCAAGCCTCTGTAGCCACGAAAAACCAATCTAGACCCTGTTCCGGCACCCTGCCAAAGGGGGAAATCATCACTGCAGGCCATCTTCATCATCCCAGCGGCCACCATGATGAGGAGGGAGTAGTCCACCCTCAGGGCTGAGGGTTTGTACTAGTAGATATGTGTTTGATTTCTCTCTCTCTCATGTTCTTGATTTGGCACGATCTTGATGTATCGCGAGCTTTGTTAATATAGTTGGATCATATGGTGTTTCTTCCTCTCTATCTTGTTGTGATGAATTTATTTTCCCTTTGAGATTTCATTATTATCGGATTGAATACTTTTATGGATTTGAGAGCACTTGACGTATATCTTGCTATGAATACCCGTGGTGACAATGGGGTATCATATTGATTCACTTGATATATGTTTTGGCACTCAACTCATGGATTCCTGAGGTGACATTGGGGTAATCTATGCATATGGGTTGATGCACGTTTTCGTCCTACTTTCTTTGGTAGAAATCTTGGGGCACTCTTTGAGGTTCTTTGTATTGGATTGAGTATTATGAATCTAAAATTGTTTGATGCATATCGTATAATCAACTCACGGATACTTGTGGTGACATTGGAGTATCTAGATGACATTAAAGTTGGTTGATGTGTATCATATGGTGTTATTTTAGTACGAACTCTTGGGATGTTTGTGACACTTATAGGGATAGCTCGATAGATTGATCGGAAAGGATAACTTTGAGGTGGTTAAGTACCCTACAAACAATTTTGTCTTATGTTCTCCGCTAGATAAGAACTTTGGAGTGATTCTTCATCGCACATTGAGGGATGGTTATATGACACAATTATATTAGCATTGTTGAGAGATTGCACTAGCGAAAGTATGAACCCTAGGCCTTGTTTCTAAGCATTGCAATACCGTTTGTGCCCATTTTTGTTACTTGCTACCTTGCTATTTTTTATTGTTCCTATTACAAAAATCAATATCTACTATCATTACTACACTTGTATCATCATCTCTTCGCCGAACTAGTGCACCTATACAATTTACCATTGTATTTGTTGTGTTGGGGACACAAGAGACTTTTTGTTATTTGGTTGCAGGGTTGTTTGAGAGAGACCATCTTCATCCTACGCCTCCAACGGATTGATAAACCTTAGGTCATCCACTTGAGGGAAAATTGCTACTGTCCTACAAAACTCTGCGCCTGGAGGCCCAACACGAGTCTACAAGAATAAAGTTGCGTAGTAGACATCAATCGGTCGTGTACGCAACGTGCAGGAGTGCAAAGGGCGATGGGCCCAAGACCCCTGCGTGCTTAGGATGTAGACCGGCGTGCTGACCTCTCTGTTGAGTCTAGGTAGGACTACGGCGTGTTAATCGGCCGAGGCCGGTCATGACCTGATGGTGTGTCTGGCCGGAGTTGATCGAGTGTGTTGGGTAAGTTTGTGCACCCCTGTAGGGAAGTTAATCTATTCGAATAGCCGTGTCCACGGTAACGGACGCTCGGAGTTGTATCCCGATCGATACAACTAGAACTGGATGTTGAGGCATGAAATGGATATGATGGCTCCGGGATTGCTTTCTCGCAGGGAGTCGAGAAAGGATCTCTGGGCACTAATGCTACAACATACTTGCTTATTATAATATGCTATTTTGTACTCTTCTAAATGCTGCAAGATGCTTGAAGATGCTAGTCTTTGATAGGCTAGGCTTTTCCTTCTCTTCTGGCATTCTGCAGTTCATTCCACACATACAGCCCATTCCTTTGATACTGATGCATACTTAGCATAGATGTGATGTAAGTCTTGCGAGTACTTTGGATGAGTACTCACGGTTGCTTTGCTACCTCTTTTCCCCTATACCCGATTGCTGCGATCAGATGATAGATCTCAGGAGCCAGCTGCCATCGTCGACGACTACTACTACCCCGAGGGTGCCTACTACTACATAGAGACCGCCGACGACCAGGAGTAGTTAGGAGGCTCCCAGGCAGGAGGCCTTGCCTTTTCGATCGTTGTTACTTTTGTGCTAGCCTTTTTAAGGCAAACTTGTTTAACTTATGTCTGTACTCATATATTGTTGCTTCCGCTGACTCGTTTGTATTTGAGCTTCTGTATTGGAGCCCTCGAGGCCCCTGGCTTGTAATATAAAGCTTGTATGACCTAATTTGTGTTTAGAGTTGTGTTGTGATGTCTTCCTGTGAGTCCCTGATCTTGATCGTACACATTTGCGTGTATGATTAGTGCACGATTGAATCGGGGGCGTCACAGGTGACCTCCGGGTTGGCTTCTCTGGTAAAAACTAGTTTCATGGGCCTCGCTTCTACCTAATTTTGCGTTGGTTTGGCTTGCGGTTGAGTTCTCGCCAAAGGAAGCCCTCTTCCTGTCATCAGGCACACGGAGACTTTGCTCGAAGGGGATATCGCCATTTTCACTTCTAGTCCCCGATGTTGGACAAAACAGATCAGAGTAACCAAGGAGGCCACACGAAAAACAGAAATTGGGCACGTGTTCATTTGTATGTCATACCAGTCTCTACACTTGCACATCACAGAATCTATAAGAATCCGCCTTCTAAACAGTTTGAAGACATCTATTGTGACTCTCGCCCTAAAGTATCCTCCAATGGGGTCAATCTACACTTAATCTGCATTTTCATCAATCTGGTTGGCCACTTCTTTCTCCGTGTATCGTTTCTCAAGTTGATAGGTAGGTTAAGAACCCTAGCCCAAAACTAAAGCTTATCAAACTTTAGTTAACATGGTTGCATGCAGTCAGTACATTGTGACAGGATGATAACATGCTTGCTTGTGTGCCATGGACATCCTTCCCAAAAGCGATCGCCATCGCGCTTGTTGCTGCAACTTTGCCACGAAAATATTCTCACCCACTGACCTAAAGATCGGGCCTTTAGGGTTTCCCCAAGTTGTACGAAGAGCACTTGTGATCGTCTGGATGTGAAAGATATGGCATTGTAGAATTTTTCCCGGCGTTGTAGAATTTTTCCCGCCAGCGACCACTTCGTTAGTTCACCCTCCTCGACTTCTTCAATCACCAACGATGTTGCTTCCTCTTCCGTCAGATCTAGCTTGCCCATCTCCTCTTCCAACCGAGACCTTGCCGCCTGGGGTGAGAGATCCATGTCCTTCCCCTCGCTAAAGCAGAAGGGATCCGCCATCAGGCACTGCACGAACGTGCCCCTCTGATGAAGATCAGACGTGCGCCACCGTCTCCCCTCGAAATCCTAATCACCTTACAGGCATCATGGATGTTGGTATAGTGTTCTTTTTTCATGGAACTAGGAGCTTTATTAATGGACTAAAATTCGATTACAATCTGCCCGAGAATAGCGATAAGAAAACTAGGGCCCTGATCAAGCCAACTCTTTGTACCATCTTGAGCACTCGCACGCTGGGCGCATAGCTGTGCCGGATAATTCAAAGTCCTCCCGACATGGGACTGAGTATTGTCTCCTCTAATTCTCTTAAGATAGGCGCTGCAATAGACCGATTATTGTCGCGCGAACTCCATAGTTGACTAGCTTGAGGCAGTCGACCTGCATAATCACATGTGAGTAACCTCAGAGGCGAGCGGAGATCACCCCCTCCCGGAATGCCGTCGGCTCGGTAATGAAAGGATCCTACAACCCTGGCAAAGGTTTACTCCATGCAGCTGGGAAATCTAAGTGAGAGCGAACAACACCACCTACTCCCCCTTTCATAGTATCCAGACTGATCGCTCTGTCAGTGTTGATTGGCACCCAGCCCGGGTCAAGTGGCCTCCAGCACAGCTCGACGGGAAATTTTGAACGACTAACCGGTAAGTCCAGTAGTGTCAAAGATTCATGCACACATTTGATCGCCTGAATAGGGTCATAACCGTCCCTGTCGTGTGTCCAACCATTCCGCGATGACCAGGTGGAGTGCATAATGCTGATGCTTGCACCTTATGTCCTCAGTGAACATATGGTCAAGTAAGATATCTCTAGCCCATTTATCTGGATGGAGCCTCGGTAGAGTAAATTCGAACCAATCCTTTACTGCAATCCAGAATTTTCGTGCATGCGTGCAATCTATGAGCGCATGCATGAGGTCCGCATTCATGGCTTTGCAAATATGAAAAGGATGTGTCTATGTCTCATCTAGATGTGATATATTATATCACATCTAAGTACGACATCAGTGCCACCTCATCCTAGCTCATGCCCACCCTCTTTTGTTTTTTGTTTGTTTGCTTTTTGTTTGATGAAAAAAATTCTGTTTTCACCTAGCACATGTACGCGATGCGATCGAGTAGCACGTTTGTATTGCCGCCTCACTGGCGCCCTGCTCCTCCCAGTAACATCACGTATTGTGCTGCTATTGCCTCAAAAAAAAACATGTATTGTGCTGCTACCTTTTTTTGGCATAGTACGCATTGTACTGCCGCTCCTTCACTTCAGGCACGAATTGTGCTGCCGGTTTTTTTTTTTTTTGCATGGTACGCATTGTGCTGCCGTTCCTTGTCATGTATACCTTGAAGAATCATGTATGTGTGTATCAGTGTATGTATGTACATGCACATGCGGCAATGCATGTCTGATGTCTCTCCCGGGCTGGCGTGCGAGCATCATTTGAGTTGAAACTTTTAAAAATATCCATGAAACTTAAAATTGTCCCATAGAACTAAAATAACTTGTAAATTTATCAAACCAGGAAAAGAGAACATTTGTTGAAAAAAAAATTAAACCTGGATATTTTCTAAAATACTAGAGCATATTTTGGATTCTGAATGCAATTTCTGAAAAATGTTAACATTTTTTTGAATTGATGAACAAACTAGTCATATATACAAAATGATATGCTTCAAAAAGGGCGTGCCTCATTTGTATACAACTTTGAGATTTCGAAAAAGGTCGGGAACTAACTCAATGGGTTGGAACTAAAATATCATATAAATGGTGGCTTTTAAAAAAATGACACATGAAAACTTGGGTCCCTCCGACTTGGTTGCATATCTTTTTAAAAAATGTTTCAAAGATGGGCTTGCACTTGGGACATTTGAAAAAATGGGTTGGGGCGGAAAAAAAATAATGTTGAGCAGCTAAATAGGGCAAATAGATAAAAAATGAACTACGGGCCAAGTTGCAAGTCGAGGGTAGACTTGCAACTAAGATAATTGCACAAAACTACGAGACCAGTTACTAGTCAAAGATGGACTTGCAACAGGGAGAACTGCGAGCTTAGTTGCGAGTCGAGGGTGGACCTGCAACTGGGATGAAAAACAAACTACAGTCTCAGTTGCGAGTCGAGGGTAGACTTGCAACTGGCATAAGAAACTATGGGCTTAGTTGTGAATCGAGCGTGGACTTGCAACTAGGATAACTAGATACCACTTTGCAAGCCGAGGGTGGACTTGCAAACTAAGGCGATAAAAAAACTACGAGCCTAGCTGCAAGTCGGAGGGTGGACTTGTAACTGGAACATCAAGAAACTATGAGCCAAGTTAGGAGTCGAGGGTGGATTTGCAGCTAGGGAATCAACAAACTATGAGCCAAGTTGCGAGTCGAGGGTGGACTTGCAACTGGGACAACTGCACAAAACTATGTGACCAGTTGTGAGTCAAAGGTGGACTGGCAATAGGGACAACTGCGAGCTTAGTTGGGAGTCGAGGATGGACGTGCAACTGGGATGCAAAACAAACTACATTTCAGTTGTGAGTCGATGGTGGACTTGCAACTGGGTTTAAAAAAACTATGGGCTCAGTTGCGAATCAAGAATGGACTTGTAACTGGGACAACTACACAAAACTACGATACCGGTTGCGAGCCGTGTGTGGACTTACAACTGGGACAACTACACAAAACTACAATACCATTTGCGATTCGTCGGCGGACTTGCAACTAGGACAACAACAAACTAAGAGCCCAATTACGGGTCGAGCGTGCACTTGCAACTGGGATAAAAAAATAGATGCCCAGTTGCGAGTCGACGGTGGACTTGCAACTGGGACAAAGTACGAGCCCATTTGCGAGTCAAGGATGGATTTGCAACTAGGACAACTAAGAAATTGTGAGCTCAATTGCGAGTCAAGGGTGGACATGCAATTGGGATGAAACAAACTATGTGCCCAGTTGCGAGTCAAGGGTGGACTTGCAACTGGGATAAAAAAAACATGGTCTCCAGTTGCAAGTGGGGGGTGGGGCTTGCAGCTCGACAACTACAATCTCATTTGCGAGTCGAGGGTGGACTTGTAACTGGGACAACTAAGAAATTATGAGCCAAGTTGCAAGTCAAGGGTCGACTTGCAAATGGAAAGAAACAAAATGATGGGCCCAGTTGTGAGTTAAGGATGGACTTACAACTAGGATAAAACAAACTAGGCCTAGTTGCGTGTCAAGGGCAGACTTGCAACTGAGACAACTCCATAACTATAATACCATTTGCGATTCATGGGTGGACTTGCAATTGAGACTAAAACAACAAACTATGAGCCCAGTTGCGAGTCGAGCGTGCACTTGCAACTGGGATAAAAAAACACATGCCCAGTTGCAAATCAGCGGTGAACTTGGAACTGGGACAAACTACGAGCCCATTTACGAGTCGAAGATGGACTTACAACTGGTACAACCAGTTGAGTTTGTGCGAACATTAAAGAAAACAAATTGGATGGTTATAAACTTAGACAAGTCATCACTAAGATTTAGCAAATCCGAAAAGAAAAAAATCTAGTGACACAGTCCTCTAGCTACACAATCGAACCAAAAATAAAAAAACATGGAATGAAAAGACACAGGCCCTTCACAAGAAAGCTATAGCCCACAAAATAAACCCGATACACAAGCATAAAAATGACCCACTAAAAAAAGTCATGTCGGGCCTCACTGCTTCACGTGGGAAACAAAAAACATGACACAACGACGGTGAGCATGACTTTTTTTGCGAATAACGAGCACGATTCAGAAGCACGTGTATCTGACCGTATAAGAGTTAGATTAGACATTGTCAAGTCTCATCTAGATGAGAACTAGCAAAACCAATCCAAAAATGGTGGCCCCAGATCGCGCCATGAAAACGATCCAATAAAAGATGCACGTGCGAATAGGTCGACAACAGACTGCATGACACGGGCCCCCGAAGACAAAAAGGACCCACAATAAATATTTGCACAATAATTAAAGTTAAAAGATGACAGAGTGAAAAAGGTTGATGAATTTAAAACAAATAAATAAAGAAGAAAGAAAGAAAAAAGAAACGGAAATCTTAAAATACAAAAATATAATAAAACAAAATATCATGAATTTAAAATAGTTCATAATTTAAAACAAAAATGAAATAAAAAAATAAAAAGTAAATAAAAACGAAAACAAACAAAAAAACAAAGACAGAGTGTGGAATGGAAGTGGACACAGACGAAAGAAAAACGACCTAGTCATAGCACAGCCTTGTAAAGAAAAATGCAGCCAAATACTGAAAAACAAATGACTACAATAAAATAAAAAGGCCTGAGGCCCAGACACGGGGGCACATCCACGAACGGACTAAGCGAACAAAAATGGCCCAGACTCACACATGGGAGACAGTCTACGAGGTTATTTGTCAATTGCACAAATCTTATAGCAGTTTGATCCTGTGGTTGTGGACTTAGATGTGAGATAACTATTTCACATCTAGATGTGAAATAGCAAATCTGATATGAAAAATGCCGAGAGGTTTTATATGTCTATACTGCAAGGTGACCGAATCCGGCAGAATGCCGCGCAACACTCCCCACCAGAAGACTCGGACCTTATGTGCCACATGAAGCTTCCTACGTTCTAGGCAACACTTTATTGGTATTCCTGTAAAACCATGTCTTCTACGTTTTTTCTGAACTTGTTGTCTCTATGCAACTTGTTGTCTCAGGCCTAATATTCGTTTTGTGGTTGTATCAATTCAATATAATGTTTGAATGAAAATTCCTATTATCGTAAAAGGTATCATATCACAGCATCCTCCTGCGCTAATATAAACGTCTTCTCCAGTATCCTCACATGATCTTCTGAACCTGACATTCCATTGCTCCTCAAAATAACAACCGTCTGCAACCAAGCTATCCAGATTAATACTATAACTAAAATTTCAGAGCTGTGTTACCACACAACAGTCCTGTCAAAACCTATTTTTTTTCCATTTCCAACCTGATAAGAGGCACCTCAGCATAAACCACTGCTTAATCCATTGTTACAGTCCGTTTCAGAACTGAGAACGCATCAGAGCTCTTCAAAGATAGATTGTCCAGCCTCAAAATTCCTCTTCTGAATTTACTTACCGCCATAAGGGCCGGCGAAGATTAACGTGCTTCCATATCCACTCCAACAGCGATATGTTCATAATTGTTGTAGCTAGTTAGAGCATCTTCAGCAGACCCGCAAAACCCCCCAGTACTTCCGGACGCAGTTTGTCATCTAATGTGGTACCATATTCGTCCGTGGACTAGTCTGGGTGTCCGAAATCTCACAAACCGGATGCAAACAGGGGGCATTGCGGACGTCCAGACCGCTTCCACGTACGCGTTCAACACCCCGCGCCGTCTCTCGCGGGAAGCGGTTGCCGCACACTCATGCCGGTCAGCGCGGCTCCAGAGCGCCAGCGCCGCATTTGTGTCGTCACAGAGCAGACGCAACCTCTCAATCAAGCTGACATTGAAGCGGCGCGTCGGTCGAGAGCGTCGCCCGACTTCCGTGCTTGTTCCAATGCCGGAGACGCTTGACTGGACAGGACTAGACGACTGTGTATCGCATTCAAACCGGCTCCTGTCCATCCTCTTGCCAGCATTAGACAGGCGCGACCGGCGAGAAACCCACTCCAATGCCCATTGACACGGCCTGTCGCTTGGCCTTGTCAACACCCACTATTTAAACGCTGCCTCCTCATCTGGCACACCCCGCACCACACACGCCTGCCATGATAGCAGCTCCAGAGCGATGTGGGAGAGAACCTCTCGATAGAGCCGAATTAGGAGTTGGCCGACCTTGCGACTGGCTGGTAGACCCGTATTGCACGACAAATACAACAAGCTAGATCGTCACTTTTGTTTAGTTGAAATATGTTGAAAATGTAATGAATTCGTTTCGGTTTAAATGAAAATCATCCTGTTTGCTTAAGTATCTGCGCGGTGTACTTGAATTTCTTTTGAAAGGTGTCCACGTTTGATGTCTAGGTTGGATTGTGGGCTCCCATATCATTGTTCATGGAAGGATACTGTGTCGGGTCGGCATTGGAGTTGCTCTTAAGCGTAAAAAAGTAAAGCAGTTCTAGAGGAGCTGGGTTGCAGGTTTGGTGAGACTGGTCTGTCCCAAAAGGTGACGGATGCCTGCATGGCTGGCACACCTACACTCGCAAGTTTGTTCGTGTCTATGCTGCGAGAGATTTGTACCCATCACTGAGCACTGACTGCGACGTGATTCTCGAGGAGATCGTCGCCCGTCAGTCATCACATGGATTCGCCCGACAAATTGGGCCACGTGGTCCAAGCTAGATCATGGTAGACTGGTAGTAGAACTACAGAAGCGAAGGGACGGACGTGCCCATTTCAAGGTCCAGGTACGTACACTACATATGCATACCCTTCGGGTGCGGCCAAAGAACAGTTGTGGGATATGATTACCGACCCAGATCAATCATTCCGTAGCAGAGAACACGAGGATGACACGTTGGAAAATTAGTCAAGTTCATGATTAATTCCAGTAAATAATTCATGCCTAGAACAGATACTAGCATGCAACAATCTAGCAAACTAGAAGAACAGCAAGACATGCATAACAGCAGCGAACACGAAACAATAGTTGTAGAGACAGACATGAACAGATGATGTTGGACGTACTGTTCGTTAGCTATTGTGGGTGCGACGGTGTTGATGACGATGTTGGCGACGATCTACTGCTAACGGCGATGAAGACGACGATGAGTAGCACCGCCCAATTTGGACGGAAGACGACCCGTGATGACGAATTTGAGCAGTCGCGCAGAGCGCTTCCCAAAAACGTAATTCGTCCTCTCCCGATGCAGGATCGCAAAGACGAACGGTTCCGGAGACCTGCTCTCCCACGCGCCGATGCACGCCGGCGTTTGGGATGGAGTAGACTACGACGGCGGCGCAAATTGCGAGATGAGGCAAAACCCTAGGTGTTTTCGGTGTGTCTTTTCCCGCAGCCGGTAGCTGTATATATATATATATATATATATATATATATATATATATATATATATATATATATATATATATATATTAGGATCAGAGGCGGTATTGTGTCACGATCACAATCCCAAACCGACTCGGTTTCTAATTCGTATACTTACCGGACAAGAAATCAAAAACTTGTCTGCCAAAACATAAAAATAAAACGGCAAAAGGAAGCTGTGCCCCTGCAAGGAGACAGACCGGATTTCGGCGGACCATTCACGCGCATGTCGCACGTACGCCTCGCCTCGCATCGCCACGCCACGCCAGGCGAGGCGATGCGAGCGAGCGCGCGTGTGGTCTTCTCTTTCTCTTCTCACACACCACTTAGAGTGGTGGAGAGAACCCACTATATAAAGAGGTCCAACTCTTCTTCAACTTCCAGGGTGGGACTAAACTTTAGCACCACCACTTGCCATTTTACACATGGGCTTTGAGATTTCAGAAATTGCTATGTGCCTAGCCCATTAATTCTAACAATCCCCCACCAGATCTCAAATACCCATTTAGAGATTTGCCTTCTCTTACCACTTGTTTAATATACCAGTGTTTCAGCAGAGACTGTTAAGTTGAACTTCTACCTAGAACTTTAAGTTACATCCATTCACAACTTGACAATGGACTATGCCTTGAATTGCTAGTTTTGTGTGAACAGGTTTCACTCAAAGTCTTAACCAGTACCTGACCGCCAATAGGCTACCCCGCAGTTTGGAGCTTATACGTCATACTCCCTGGTCTCTTCGTGAGCTTACTAGAGATCACCCAAATCTCATAGACTGCGACGTTTACAGTCGGAACTCATATAGGTATGTTCTTTTAAGATTGCTCTGTAGGACAGCATCTTTGCTAATTATAGCCAATAGAACCACATTAAGGCATGTTGCCAACCTGCCTTACAGCTCTGAGAGTTTTGCATCTTCACTTAGAGACGGTCATTAGTTATTACTCTCCTCAGTTAACCAATAGCTTGTTCTTCCTAGATCCTAATTCACGGGATTTCCGATCACAAAGGTTGGGTTACTACTATGGTGTAACATCTATGGGTCTCATACCCATCTCCCTCGATGCAATATCTATCACATTTCGTGATAGTCCCTTTGTAAAGGGATCTGTCAGGTTTTTGTCTGTTTGAATATATGTAACGGTTATTACTCCGGAGTTTCTCAACTTTCTGACAGACTTCAAACGTCTCTTCACGTGTCTTGATGACTTCGCATTATCTTTAGAATTGTTTACTTTAGCGATAACCGTTTGGTTTTCACAATTCATAAGAATAGCCGGTACAGGTTTTCAACCACAGGCAAGTCCATCAAGAGCTCACGCAACCATTCTGCCTCAACAGTAGCTGTGTCTAAAGCAGTTAATTCTGCTTCCATAGTTGACCTCGTCAATATGGTTTGCTTGCAAGACCTCCATGACACTGCGCCACCTCCATGAGTAAATACATACCCACTTGTTGCGTAGAGTACATCAACATCGGAGATCCAGTTTGAATCACTATATCCTTCTAGCACAGCAGGATGCCCTGAATAAGTAATTCCGTAACTCATAGTACCTCTCAAATAGCGCAAGACCCTTTCTAGTGCATGCCAATGATCATCACCCGAGTTGGACATGAACCTACTCAGTTTGCTCACAGCAAAAGAGATATCTGGTCTTGTAGCGCTAGCTAAGTACATGAGTGAACCGACAATTTGAGAGTATCTTAATTGATCTCTCGTTTCTTTCTTGTTCTTTCTGAGTGTCACACTGGGATCATAAGGTGTTGTAGAAGGCTTGCTATACATAAAGCCGAACCGGCTCAAGACCTTCTCAACATAGTGAGATTGCGTTAGAGTAATCCCACTCTCATCCTTAATAAGTTTGATGTTTAGAACTACATTGGCTTCTCCCAGATCTTTCATGTCAAAACTTTTTGATAGAAAAGACTTGACCTAATTGATCGCATTAATGTTTGTACCAAAGATCAATATGTCATCCACATACAAACATAATATGACACTATTGCCCCCACCATGGCGATAGTAAACACACCTATCAGCCTCGTTAATGACAAATCCTGCAGAAGTCAGAGTTCTTTCAAACTTCTCATGCCATTGCTTAGGTGCCTGTTTCAGGCCATACAAAGATTTTAACAACTTGCACATTTTTCTCTCTTCACCCTTTACCACAAACCCGTCAGGCTGATCCATATAGATTTCCTCTTCCAACTCTCCATTGAGGAAAGCTGTCTTTACATCCATTTGATGAATGATAAGACCATAAGAGGCAGCCAAGGAAAGTAACACTCGAATGGTGGTCATTCTAGCAACGGGTGAATAGGTGTCAAAGTAATCTTCGCCTTCTTTCTGAGTGTAGCCCTTGGCCACTAGCCGCGCCTTGTACTTATCAATAGTACCATCAGTCTTTAGCTTCTTTTTGAACACCCACTTACAGCCCACGGGTTTACAACCATATGGTCTATAAGTTAGTTCCCAAGTTTCATTAGAAAGAATTGAGTCCATCTCATTATGAACAGCTTCTTTCCAATCATCTACATCCGAAGATGCATATGCCTCTGCAATCGTCTTGGGTGTGTCGTCCACAAGGTATATAATGAAATCATCACCAAAGGATTTTGCAATCCTTTGTCTCTTGTTCCTTATAGGAACTTCATCGTTATCCTTCTCAAGGACTTCCTCATGTGATTGTTCAAAATATTCATCAGTTGTACTAGATTCAGAAATTATCTCAGAAGAAAATCTAGCAATGCTATGCATATCTTGCATAGGAAATATGTTCTCAAAAAATGTTGCATCACGAGATTCCATTATAGTATCAACATGCATATCAGGTACTTCAGATTTTACCACTAAAAATCTATAAGCAATGCTCCGTTGAGCATACCCTAGAAAGACACAATCCACTGTCTTTGGTCCAAGTTTGCGTTTCTTAGGAATAGGAATATTGACCTTTGCCAAACATCCCCAAGTGCGCAAATAAGAAAGTGATGGTTTCTCCCAACCCACTCCTCATAAGGGGTTTTCTCCTTATTATTGTTAGGAACTCTATTCAGGACATGACATGAAGTCAATAGAGCCTCCCCCCACCATGCCTTAGATAAACCAGAAGTGTCTAACATGGCATTCACCAAATCAGTCAACGTGCGGTTTTTCCTCTCGGCAACTCCATTTGATTGGGGTGAATAGGGAGGCGTCCTCTCATGAATAATACCATGTTCCTCACAAAATTCATCAAATACTTTGGGAAAATACTCTCCACCACGATCGGACCTAAGACGCTTGATCTTTCTCTCTAGTTGATTTTCAACTTCAGCTTTATAGATTTTAAAGTAGTCTAATGCTTCATCTTTAGTTTGCAACAAATAAACATAGCAAAATCTAGTCGCATCATCAATCAAAGTCATGAAATATCTCTTTCCACCTTTTGTCAACACACCATTCATCTCACAAAGATCAGAATGTATGAGTTCTAGAGGTGCCAAGTTTCTCTCCTCGGCAGCCTTATGAGGCTTTCGAGGTTGCTTCGATTGCACACAACTATGGCACTTAGAACCTTTGGCAACGGTGAAATTCGGAATTAAACTCATACTGGATAGCCGAGACATTAAACCAAAATTAATATGACATAAACGAGAGTGCCAAATACTTGCATCATCATTAACACTAGCACAAATTTGGTTTACTGACTTATTGCAAAAATCTGAAAGGGAAAAGCGGAACAAGCCTCCGCACTCATAGCCTTTGCCTATAAATTGTCCAAATCTTGACATGATTACTTTATTCGACTCTAAAACTACCTTAAACCCATATCGACATAGAAGGGAGCCACTAACTAGATTCTTGTTCATAGTAGGGACATGCTGCACGTTCCTTAGTTGCACGATCTTTCCCGAAGTAAACTTCAGATCCACCGTGCCAATGCCACGAACAGAAGCATGTGACCCGTTCCCCATTAGGACGGAAGAATCCCTTGCGACCTGATAAGAAGTAAACAGGGAGACGTCAGCACACACATGAACGTTAGCACCCGAATCAATCCACCACGAAGATGATTAAAATACTAAAAGTACAATAGGTAAATTACCATACCCATCAGTATTGCTAGCGGTCACCATGTTGACAGTCTTGGAGCTCGTTTTCCCTCTGCGGTCTGCACGTTCAGGGCATTCCTTGGAAAAGTGTCCGGGCTTCCCACAGGCGTAGCACTCTAGTTCAGCCTTGTTGAACTTCTTCTTCTTGAAGGTAGTAGTCTTGGTAGGCTTGTTGAAAACAGGTTTGTTCTTTCCTTTGTTCTTGTTCTGTGGGTAGCTCTGTACCATATTGGCGGTAGGCTGAACCTCACCTCCTTTCTCAGTAGTGTCTTTAGCCCGAGCTTTTTCTTCAACATCAAGAGATGTAATCAGATTTTCAACTGATATCTCCTGTCACTTATGTTTCAGAGTTGTGGCAAAATTCCTCCATAAAGGAGGCAACTTTGCAATCATGCACCCAACCACGAATTTGCCGGGTAGAACACACTTAAGGAGTTCAAGTTCTTTCATAATGCACTGTATCTCATGAGCTTGTTCAACCACAGAACGGTTATTCACCATCTTGTAGTCATGAAAACTCTCCATGATGTACAGTTCACTACCTGCATCTGTTGCACCGAATTTTGCATTCAGTGCATCCCACAGAGTCTTTCCGCCATCTATGTGCATGTACACATCACACAGACGGTCAGCAAGAACACTCAGAATGCATCCCACAAACATAGTATTGGCTTCCTGGAATTTTCTCTGATCTTCGTCAGACATTCCCTCTGGAGCACCAACACTAACGTGGAAAACTTTCAGAGCAGTAAGCCAGAGCGTGGTCTTCACCTGCCACCTCTTAAAGTGCACACCGGTAAATTTATCCGGCCTCACTGCATCAGCGAATCCAGCCATAATTAACTCAGGAAATTGCCTACAATTAGGTTTTTGATTGTTGGAAAATTAGGCAAGTTCATGATTAATTCCAGTAAATAATTCATGACTAGAACAGATACTAGCATGCAACAATCTAGCAAACTAGAAGAACAGCAAGACATGCATAACAGCAGCGAACACGAAACAATAGTTGTAGAGACAGACATGAACAGATGATGTTGGACGTACTGTTCGTTAACTATTGTGGGTGCGACGGTGTTGATGACGATGTTGGCGACGATCTGCTGCTGACGGCGATGAAGACGACGATGAGTAGCACCGCCCGATTTGGACGGAAGACGACCCGTGATGACGAATTTGAACAGTCGCGCAGAGCGCTTCCCAAAAACCTAATTCGTCCTCTCCCGATGCAGGATCGCAAAGACGAATAGTTCCGGAGACCTGCTCTCCCACGCGCCGATGCATGCCGGCGTTTGGGATGGAGTAGACTACGACGGCGGCGCAAGTTGCGAGATGAGGCAAAACCCTAGGTGTTTTCGGTGTGTCTTTTCCCGCAGCCGGTAGCTGTATATATATATTAGGACCAGAGGTGGTATTGTGTCGCGATCACAATCCCAAACCGACTCGGTTTCTAATTCGTATACTTACCGGACAAGAAATAAAAAACTTGTCTGCCAAGACATAAAAATAAAACGGCAAAAGGAAGCTGTGCCCCTGCAAGGAGACGGACCGGATTTCGGCGGACCATTCACGCGCATGTCGCACGTACGCGCCGCCTCGCCTCGCCACGGCACGGCACGGCACGGCACGGCCCGACCAGGCGAGGCGTGGCGAGCGAGCGCGCGCGTGTGGTCTTCCCTTTCTCTTCTCACACACCACTTAGAGTGGTGGAGAGAACCCACTATATAAAGAGGTCCAATTCTTCTTCAACTTCCGGGGTGGGACTAAACTTTAGCACCACCACTTGCCATTTTACACATGGGCTTTGAGATTTCAGAAATTGCTATGGGCCTAGCCCATTAATTCTAACATGACACTCACCGGCGTGACTCCTCGGACCCTATGCCAAGCCCCTCAGCCCCCTCGCCGACAACGGATTGACTCACGGAGATTCCACTCCTCCGCCGGCGCCGGCTGCGAGAAGGAGGCGGTACCCAAGGGCGACAAAGCTCACCATGGCAAGGCGACCTCCAAACCAGGGGCGGAAAGGTGCCAACAATGCCCTGCACTCCATTCTCAACCATATAAACCGAGGTCCATGTGGATCAGACCGTAAGTTCATCATCCTATCGGCTGGCCCAAGACCTGCGAAACGTGCCTGCATGTCGTCCCGCCAATTATCTGGTACCTCCAACGGGCCCATGGCCTGGCCCGCCAAAGATAGTCCCAACAAGTAGGACACATTCTGGAGAGTAGGCGTCATCTCTCCCCAGGGAAAGTGAAACGTGTGAGTCTCAGGCCTTCATCATTCTTGTTAGTAATTGATTATAAATATGCAACTCACTATGACGTCTTTCATACCACAGACACTACTGAGGGACAGTACATGGCTTCGCCTGGGGGGCACATTGCCGCGTTTTCTGACCGCTCATCAGATGTCCATTCAGATGTCTTGGGAGACCCGCAAGCCTACACCGGCTGCTCTCAGCAAACATATCAGACTCCGCCACCACCTCTCATGCAGGAGACACAACCAGAGGTTGACGAGCCGTTGTACGGCCCAGGTCTACATCACGTGCGTCCGAGGATCCCACTCACGCTTTCCGGTCCTCGGCCGCGGAGACCGCGTACGCGTCTTCGTAGAGCCAAGTGGTACTATTATCTATGCATTAGACATATTTCTATCTGTGTTTTTTTCAGACTTTTATCCATGCATCAGACATATTTATATCTATGTTTGTTTCCAATTTTTATCTATGCAGGAGACATATTTCTATCTATGTTTTTTTTCGACTTTTATCTATCTATGAGCCATTATCTATGTATGAGACACATAATGCATATGATAATTCTGATAGTACAAACTATTTCTGCAACATCGTGCAACAACTACACCAGGAAATTAAGAGATGCAGCGGTGAGGGCACATGTTGAAGCAGTAGCTGCCAAGTTGGGATGGACGACGCCTCAAGATCCTCGCTGTCGGCACTCCATAAAAAGTATGTTTTGCTCCAAACTTTAGGTACCTTTCACCCTTTGATTGTTGCTTCATCCATCTTCCATGCAACCTCAGAAGTTCCTTCCGTATCTCCTCAAAGGTCCTGAAAGGCCACCCGCACCTACTTAATGCGTGAGCCAGCTCATTCAGTAGGGTGTCACTACTTATGAGTTCGTCCCACGGAACTAATATGTTGTCAACCCTGAAATCGGCGGCTAAACGCAAAAGACATTCGGACATACCAGTGTGAAAACTACGATCAAAAGGATATCCGGACATCTTGGCGAGTCTACGAGACTATACTAGAATGCTTACCAACGTTAGTGCCGAGGGTGTTTTATAGGTTGAGAACACAAAGAAAGGCGGGAACTCGGTAGCGGGAAAATATGGCGGGAGACACTGGCGGGAACTAGAGAGCGGGAAAATATGGCGGGAACGAGCAAAGCGGGAAAATATGACGGGAAGTAGAGAGCGGGAAAATATGGCGGGAACAAGCAAAGCGGGGAAATATGGCGGGAAGTAGAGAGCGGGAAAATTTGACGGGAACGAGCAAAGCGGGAAAATATGGCGGGAAGTAGCGGGAAAATATGGCGGGAAATGGCGCCCGTGATATAAACGGGGAACGTACGGGGTAGAAAATGGTGACATGCACCAGTCGGCCTACAGCTGGCCAACTAGGGCTAATCGGCCTACAGATGGCTAACAGGATCCAGTCGGCCAACAGGTGGCTGACAGGATCTGCACTAGTGGCCGATAGGCCATTCGACCAGCAGCAAGCTGATAGGATGCCAGTCGGCCTGCAGCAAGCTGATAGGATACCAGTCGGCCTGCTGTGGACTGACTAGGCCCAGTCGGCCAGCAGCGGGCCGGCGGTGTATTATTTTTGAAAATTATGTATCCGGCGTAATATTTGTGCAAATTAATAAAAAAAATATTATTTAAAAAAATATTGGCGGCAACGAAATTGGCGGGAAGAATTTTGGCGGAAAAAAAATAGAGTTTTCGTTCTCCAGGAAAACAAAACTGGCTTCGTAACCGAATGCATGGATAATTCGGCCTTTGTTAGAACGAAACAGATGATTCGTCTTTTGGTAGAACGAAACAGATGTTTCGTCGAACCAGTGGATGACATATCATGTTTCGGTGACCGAAACGTCAGGTTTCGTCCAACGGTTGGACGACCATGTGCTAGTTTTGCAATATCTGATTTTTTATCTTATTTTCCAAATTTGTTCAGAAAAAAATACTATTTCAAAAAAATCACCGTTCGTAGTAAAACCGCGAGAGCGCGTGCCTACGCACGTAGGCAACCACGGCCGTGAACATCGGGAACGCGGCATGCAGGCCACGAAACCTCCCCGCGGTCCGGCCGACACACTGCACGCAACAGAACGGTCTGCATCGATCCGAGTCACGGGCCTTGTACGCTCCCACCATGCATGCGCGCCCACGCGAGGCAGCAAGGCGCACTGTTCGCCCTCTGGAAGCTCGCGTCCGATCGAGCCATGGACGAGCGCGCTGCCGCCGGGGCGTGGCCGAATTTCGTGTTTTTGACCCTTTTCGTATACTATTTCGGGATCTGATCCCCGCGGAGAAAAATTTCGGGATTTGACTTTTTTTTCTATCGTCAGACCCTTTGGCGATAGGGTATAACAGCCTACCGCCAGACCCCTTGGCGGTGCCTGTATAACAGCCTACCGCCAGACCCCTTGGCGGTAGGCGGTAGGCTGTTATACCCTACCGCCAAGGGGTCTGGCGGTAGGCCCTGGACACGCTCTGTGTTGGAAACTTAGAATTTTTTAATGGTAGGGTGTCCAACCCTATTGTCAAGGGGCATGACGGTAGGCTATTATACCATACCGCCAAGGTGCCTGGCGGTAAAAAAAAATCAGATCTCGAAAAAAATTCAACAAGGGTCAGATCCCCAAAAAGTATAAAGGTCCAAACAGGAATTTTAGCCCGCGTCGGGCGCAGCGGCATGTGCTCCGTGCCGGCCGTTTTTGGGGGGACACCGCAGGGGCAATGGCAGGGAGCTGACGCGCGCCCATGCATGCATGCGTACCCGGGACGGTGCATGCGCGACAAGACGCACGGAATCAATGCGTTTTGGTGCCACGCAGATGGCCGGGCATGCCCTCGTGGCGTACGTGACCGCGACCGACTGAGCGCCGTGGTGGAGTATACGGGAGCGAAGCGACGGCGCTGCTTGACCGTTCGGCCGTTCCATGTGTGCACCATCAAGTCTGCTTTCGTCTGCTACTGCGCGCTACGTGCCGTTTTGGCGATGTCGAGAGGAATGGCCCTCCCGCCCCGCATGTTGCGACGTATATTTTTTGCATGCCCAAAGGCACCAAACTACGAAAAAGAAAGAGAGGTGATTTCGATCGACGACGTCAGTGTCGTGTGGTCCTGTGCATGAGGCACTCTCAAAGGTGTGCATCTGCATCGGTGGTAGAAGTAGAACGAACGCTGCGTTTGCGCTGGCTCTGAATGTCATGGCAGCAGCCATCGCGACCATGGATCGGGTTGGACCTGCCTTGTGACAAACAGGACCGGGCTCTATTCTCCATGGCCACTACTATCACGGTTAGCGACGGCCGGTTTGCTCGCTTCTGGCATGACCGTTGGCTGCAGGGTCAGTGTCCTAAGGTTATCGTGCCAAGCCTATTTGAGATTGCCATTAGGAAAAACCGCTCAGTTAGGGATTCCATGCATGACGAGCGCTGGCTAAAGGACCTCGCGCACGGGCTCACGTACGGGATGGTAGATGAGCTGACCCGGCTTGTCTCCCTCCTCGACTTTGTTCAACTGACCGACAACGAGCCTGATCAGATTGTATGGAGGTTCACATCAGATCAAACATACACTGCTCGATCGGCCTACCATATCCAGTTCATGGGCTCGGTTCTACCGGAAGCGACCGAGCTGCTATGGGCCGGCTGGGCGCCGGGCAAATGTCGTTTCTTTCTATGGACTGCAACCCTTGGACGCATACCTACGGCCGACCTGCTCAAACGGCGAGGATGGGATAATAACTACTTTTGTCCGCTTTGTGAACGAAGCCTTGAGACGGCATACCACTTGCTAGTTGAGTGCCCTTGGTCGCGCGGTGCCTGGGATAGACTGACTGGGCTGGCGAATCTGCCTTCCATGCAGACTGATAGTTGGGCGGCCACTAGCAATATCCCATGGATGGCGTCTTGCTGGAGTAAGGCCGCGTCTGATAAGAGGAAAGGAGTTCTATCTTTAATGCATTTAGTCTCCTGGGAGCTATGGCGTGAGCGCAATCGACGGATTTTCCAGGACTTATGGATGGACATGCACACCTTCGTGCAGCAACTGAAGGACGAAATCACTATGTGGAACATGGCAGGAGCTGGAATTCCTTTTGACCCGGATTGAGGGCCCTTTTGTACATCTTTTTTCCTTTTAATGGCATCGTTTCTTTGATGTCTTTGCCTTCTTGAACACTCCTGACTCTTGTTACACTTTCTCCCTGATCAATGAATTTGGTAGATCAACTACCAACATTCAAAGAGAAGCAGAACGAACGAATATTGTTTTGGTGAGCACCGTTGTCCAGGGTTGGCAACGAGCTCTGCCCATGGCATGTCGTTGGTGGGCTCTAGGCAACGATATAACTTGATTAATCACCTGTAGGTCAAATGTTCTGCATTGATTGTGTACTATTGTGGCACACCCGACCTGAGCAGTACAAAAAAGCAGTACTACATCTCTATTATTACGGGACAGGGAAAATCATTGATTGCCTATGCAATAGTGTGTGCTCGACACAGGCCAAAACTCGAAGATGACCAGATTGGACACGATGGAACTAATCGAAACCATGCACACATGCACCGTGTCCGTGTGAATAGCATTCCATTTTAGTCGGCACTTACGTACCCGAAATTAATTGCGCATGGTCCAAGGAGGTCGGCTTGTACAATCAACATGCTTTTAAGTACTGGGTCCTGTCGAGTGAGATGTACGTACATGCATATGTGCAAGGATACATTGGCGCAGCGCTACGCAAAACGGGCACCAAAGGGGGCTCCAGCACTCCAGCGTAGCTGCGGGGACTCGTAGGCAGATCCACGCACTGACAGTTCAATGAGCTTCACGAGCATTATGCATGGGCTCATGGCTGTGGATACATACTCAGCAAAAGCTGGTGTGGTCAAGACACGCAGCAAGAGGCTGGGATGACCTGCAGAAGTCTGTTGGGCATAAGACTATGACTACGCCCAATAGTTATACGTAAGTTGTCTGGTTTCGGCCTTGACGCACCATTCTCCGAATCGGAGATTTGGGCGGCCGTCAAGCGACTACCGGCTGGCAAGGCGCCAGAGGACCCGACGGGTTCATCGTGGAGTTTCTACACACATGCTGGGACATCGTTAAACAGGACATTTGCGATGTCTTCCACAAGCTCTACCTGATGAACGGCCATGGCTTCCACGAGTTAAATGAAGCGCTCCTCACCCTGCTCCCCAAGAAGGCCGACGCCTCCTCGATGTTCGACTACCGCCCCATCAGCCTGATTCACCTACTCACGAACCTGTTCGTGAAGGTCTTATCCTTGAGGCTGGCCCCTCGCCTTGGTGACATCATCTCGGCCAATCAGAGCGCTTTCATCACTGGTCGCGGCGTGCATGATAACTTCATGCTCGTGCGCAAACCGCTCGCCTCCTCCACAACCTCAAGGCCCCTCGCGTGCTACTGAAACTTGACATCGCCCAGGCGTTTGACACAGTGTCTTGGCCATTCCTGTTCGAGGTCCTGCAGCATCTCGGCTTTGGACAACGATGATGTGCCTGGGTGGCTATTCTCCTCTTGACTTCCTCCACGAGAGTGCTCATCAATAGAACTCCGGGACCATCTGTGGATCATGCCAACGGATTGTGGTAGGGTGACCCCATCTCACCTATGCTATTCGTCCTCGTCATTGACGCGCTCAACACCCTGGTTCAGCACACCACTAGCCGCGGCGTCCTTCACCGCCTCACTAGCAGGCGTGCCATCCCCAATATCTCTCTTTTCGTGGACGATGTTGTCCTCTTCTGTCACCCCGACGAGCATGACCTTCTGGCGGTCCAGGGCATCCTCAAGTTGTTTGGCCTTGCCTCGGGCCTCAAGACCAACTTCGCCAAATGCTCTGTGACGCCCATATGTTGCACGCCCGAGACAGCCACCCCGGCCAGTGAGGCCCTCTCCTACCCGACCACGACCTTCCCCATCAACTACCTTGGCCTCCTTCTCTCTGTCAGGAAGATCCCCTCATCGGCTTTGCTACCCCTCGTGGAGAAAATGGCAAAACGCCTAGGGACTTGGCAGCCTACCTCCTCTCCCGCGGCGAGCGACTAGCTCTTGTGCGCCACGTCCTGAGTGCCATGCCAGTTCGCCTGCTGCTGGCCATGGCATTGTCGCCCTCCATCCTGAAGCTCATCAACTGACTGATTCGCGACTTTCTTTGGCATGGCCGCAAGGAAGCCCGGTCGGGAGACTGCTTGGTGAATTGGCCGAAGGTGTGTCACCCCCTCGACCTTGGTGGTCTCGACGTACGTGACATACAATGCACGGGCATTTCTCTTCGATTTCGATGGCTCTGGCTGCGCATCACCGACCCTTCCCGGCCCTGACATCACTTGCACTTGCCTCACGACGATGTTGTACGTGACATTTTTCGCGCGTCCACCACCTGGACAATTGGCAATGGACAAACCTGTCGGTTCTGGATTGACCATTGGCTCGACGACAAGTCTATTGCCGAGATCGCGCCGAACCTGATCACGCTGGTGCCCAGGCGACACCGCAGCAAACGCCTTGTGCATGATGGACTCCTAAACCGGGCATGGATCAGGGATATCCGTGGCGATTTAGGCGTGGTGGCCACTGTTGAGTATATCCACCTTTGGAGGCGTCTTCTCCATGTGACTCTCTCCACCAATCCTGATTGTATCTGCTGGCGCTAGACCGAGTGTGGCACATACTCGGCCTCATCTCGCTATAGAGCCTCTTCCATGGCTCCATCACGGACCCCGACTGGAGGCTGACATGGAAGGGCTGGGCTTCGACCAACGCTAAGTTATTCATGTGGCTCGCCAACCTAGACCGGTGTTGGACGGCCGCGAGGTTTGCTAAGCGAGGTTTGGACCACACTCCACGGTGTGTTCTCTGTGACCAGGACCCCGAGGACATCCACCATCTACTCGTCGCTTGTGCCTTCTCCAAGGAGGTTTGGCACCGCACTCTCGCTTGGTGCAAACTCACCATTAGCCCACCTGACGGCAACCTCACCCTCTACGATTGGTGGCGGGACGCAACCATCTCCGCCACCTCTTCACTCCGCAAAGCACTAGCGTCGATCATCCCATTGGTCACCTGAGCCATTTGAAAGCACCGCAACGCATGCATCTTTGACCAAAGACAACCCTCGATTAGCTGCCTATTCACCTCGATACAAGACGACGTGCGCGCTTGGGCGAATGCCGGCGCCAGAGGGCTACAAGCTGTAATCGACGCGTTGTAAGCCTTGGTGTAGTGGGGCTGAGCAACCCCTTCTATACTGCTCTCGAGTGCCCCCGGCACGCCTCCTAGTGTACGAGTCGGTGGCCCTCAAACTTTGTATTTCACCTACCTATCAATGCAATGATACGCTCCCAGGCGTATTGGAGAAAAAAAAAGTTGTCTGGTTTTTCATTTGGGGTCAATAGATTTAGGAGAGAAGAGGAGTCGCAGCCCCAAGACCAAAGACAAAAGACGATAGCGCCGCCGCAAGCACAATGAGGCACGAAGACGCCGACAAGGCATCAGACGAGAACAAGTTTCAGCCAAAGGCGCAAGCGAGTCGGTGGTTGATGGTTCGGATGGGAGGAAGAGGGTGCAGACTCTCCGGAGAAATCTGATGCTCTATGGAGGTTTGGAAGAAGGCTGGGAGCGGTGCCAATACAGTGGTGGGCAGCAGCATGGGAAGGGCGGGGTGGCCAGCCATGCGCATCAGCACCACCGACCGCAGGGGCGGATGGATCAGCCAGCAGTACGCGGGGAAAGGAAGTGGATAGGGTGAATGCATGGGGAAGAAGAATGTGGTTGGAGGAGGAAAATGTCTGACCTTGTTTTCTTACAGCAAGTACAATAAGGTGACATAAGCAGGCTATAAAGACTAAAATATTATATCTTTGTCTAGTTGGAGAAAAGAAAAAAGAAGCGGGGTTGTAGGTTAGTAGCCAGATGTAACATGAACTCCAAGACATTTTGTGAGATTATAATGCGGACCAACTATTAATAAAATAATACACATTTAAAACTTACCATTGTATATGCTGACTATTAAGTTGGCTCTATAACAGGTCAACTCTTTATAACCGATTGTTGGATGTATTATTAACCAACCTCTTAGACGCCAGATGTATAGTCGGCCGCATTATTATGAGTTATTGTGTTATTTTAACAACCTTACCTACTATACATATGTGTGTATATAGTGCAACGTTTTGATGCTCGGGCTACATGAAGCCCTTTTTGAAACATTAAAAAACACATTTCAAAATTTTGAAAAGAATCTGAAAAATTACGCATTGACATATGGATGTGTACTACAACTGTGTAAAGTTTCATGAGAAAATACATTGATTCATGAACTACACAAAAAAGTGAAAATTGTTGGTCTTATATAGTGAACAGTACATGTACTTTTCATTGTTTCCAATGTCAGGGACTTGTTTTTTTTGTGTGTGTAGCTCGCGAATCAATGTATTTCATCACGAAACTTTGCAAGCATGCAGTATACATCCATATTATACCATGGGGTTTTTTCAATCTTTTGAAGCATTGAAACATTAATTTCAAAATTTTCAAAAAAAAAAAAGCTTCATGTAGCTCGAGCTCCAAAACTAATTATCATGTGTATATGGTTACTTTCTCCGTTCCAAAATACTTGTCATGATTTTAATCAGAGGGAGTATGTACCAAGTTTATTCTAAAAAAATACGTACAATTCCAAGAGTTAGCTCTACAATAAGGCCATGGTCCGTACGTTTATGTATATATCAGGGCGTGTTTTGCTTACAAGAGCATATCTCCTTTTCCCAACACTCGCAGAAAATGAACTGTTTCTTGGCAATTCGATCTGTGTCTTCTACTTTCTCCGTCCGGAATTATTTATCATTTAAACGGATGTATTTAGGTAGATACATCTGTTTCAGCGATAAATAATTCCAGACGGAGGGAGTACATGTGTAGTAACCCTAGGCTACCTAGCCGTGTCTGAAACTGTAAAAACACTACTCCCTCCATCTAGATGTATAAGTCACCTTACGATGCATTAACTTCCATCTCGTTTATTCTTTCTTGACATAAATAAATGAATCAACCAATAAGATATGTGGGGCGTATATGCTTTTAATGACTTGAGACTACCAAACACGGCATGCAGTGGTCAGTTTATTGCATGCAATGGTATTAATTAGCAAATAGCCATTAATTTTTCTTATTTTTCCCTTCACCTTGGTCACGATGCACAACCTAAAATGACTTGTACACCCATACGGAGGTAGGAGAGCTTTGATGTAAGGTGCATGTTGTGTGGACAGTGTGGTGGGGCGCCATAGATCGACGAGTCTGTCCAAGCAAAACAACAAATCGTGACAGATCACGGCTAACAGAACCAACCGAACCAGCTCATGAATCGGGCCATGTCCCAGTTACCCGACCAGTGTGTTGTGTACTCCCATAGTCCCATGTGTACGAGCGCTACACACGTTGTACGCTGATGCAACCGGGCTGGGGACCGGAGGCCTGTGCGTGCTGATCCCCACTCCTCGCGCGTGGCTACGTAAGAGCATCTCCATCATCAGATCCCAAAAAATTATATACGAGGCAGAAATTTTCGTTTTGGGATAATTAGCACCCACCTAAGCAAATCCCCATTTCATTTACTTTTTCAAACATTGCTTTTCATACCTTAAAACTTCCTCGCTAGCCCATATATCTGAGCTCAGAATTTCACCGTAAAAATAGGGAGGCCACTCCCCTCCCACATTTGTGGTGTGGCAACCAGCGCACCAACCGATTGGCTCGACTCCAACTATAAAAGCATCTCCAATAGATGATGTATATTTTGATGCTTCAAACTGGTGATGGTTCAAATTTGAAGCACCAAAAAATTCCTTTTACATCTTCAAAATAGGCTCAACTCCAACAGATGGTCCAAAATGGAGATATAAAAAAAAGAGCAACTCCAATAGATGGTCCAAAACGAAGATGTAAAACCGGCCAGCGGCCGCGCGGCTGCTGTTCAGCCACTGTACAGCCGCACATATTGCAAAAAAATCTAAAAACAACATAAAAAAATTATACATGTCCACAATATCAAATTATTACATAGTTCTTAAAATCCACGAGATCAAATGCAACACAAATACAACATAGTTTTGCACAATACAACATAGTTTTTCACAAACAAATATTGAATCTATGCGGCTCTTTCGCCATGCCATTTTCACCGTCAAACATACTATCCAATCCCAATTGAAATCATCAACTTTCGTCGTTTTTTTACATTGGGGAATTCCGTCGAACACCTTGTGCGCGAGGTGGAAGAAGATGGCCGCCGGTTGGATTGGTCGCTGCTGCGGACGGCTGCGGACGGCGGCGCAGAGGAGAAGGGAGCTCGGCGGCCGGCGGAGAGGGGCTATACGGGCTGCCGGACAGCCGGAGTCGGTGAATCCAGCCGCGGCTGCTTCCCGAAACGGCGGCGCCGGGGCGGCTGCGACACGCCCTCCGGCGGGGGAGGCGACGCGGGCTAGGCGGCGGAGGGCGGCGACGGCGATTTGGGGCGGTGGCGGCGACGGGGACGGCGATTTGGGGGGTGCCGGCAGCGATTTCTAGCGGCTGGTGCTCGGGCGGGCGGGCGATCGCGAGCGGGAAGACAAATGAACTGGCGGTTGGTCGTTTCGCGGGCGGCCGCGGTTTTACATCACTTGTATCTCGTGATGTAAAGTTGCATTACGAAGTTTTCAATTTTACATCTCCGGGAGGCGGTGGTCCAATTTTTTTACATATGGACCGTCTGTTGGAGCATTGTTTTCTGCTCTCGAAGATCCAAAAGTTAGGTATTTTTACATATGGACCGTCTATTGGAGATGCTCTAAAATCCGCCGCTCAAGCACCGCCGCCTCCCCTGACGTCCCCTCGATCTCCTGGCCCGTCCTGAGTCATCTTTCCCAACTCCACTGGGCCCCGAGCCCCTATGCCGCCCCCTGGAGTGTGACGCCCCCGGCTTAATCGTGCACTAATCATACACGCAAATGTACACGATCAAGCCTAAGGACTCACTTGAATATATCACAACACAACTCTAAAACACAAATTAAAATAATACAGGCTTTATATTACAAGCCAGGGGCCTCGAGGGCTCGAATACATAAGCTCGCATACAAGCGTCACCGGAAGCATCAGATATCTGAGTACAGATATAAAAAAAAGACAGAAAAGCCTTTAAGAAGGCGGGCAAAACAAAACTCTACGATCGAAAAGGCACAGGCCTCCTGCCTGGGACCCTCCGATACTACTCCTGGTCGTCGGACGGCTCCTCGTAGTAGTACTCGCCAGGAGGGTAGTAGTAGTAGCCATCGGCGGAGGCAGCTGGCTCCGGGGCTCCGTTATCTGGTTGCATCAAACGGATATGGGGAAAGAGGAAGCAAAGCAACCATGAGTACTCATCCGAAGTACTCAGCAAGCAAGGATCTACACTACATATGCAACATTATCAAATAGAGGCTGTATAAGTGGACTGGACTGCAGAAATGCCAGAATAGAGAGAAGGCCTAGTCCTATCGAAGACTAGCATCTTCAGCGGTCTTGCAGCATTAGAAGAGTGTAGATTAGTACAGTATAAAGTAGTAGCAGAGTATCAACCTCGGCCAGAGATCCTTTGTCGACTCCCTGCGAGAAAGCAATCCCAGAGCCCTAGTATCCATTTCTATCCAGTTCTAGTTGTATCGATCGGGATGCAACTCCGAGCGTCCGTTACCGAGGATCCGGCTATGCATAGATGTTTTCTTCCCTGCAGGGGTGCACCAACTTACCCACCACGCTCGCTTAACTCCGGCCGGACACACTTTCTGGGTCATGCCCGGACTCGGCCAAACGATACACCGCAGCCCTACCTAAAGCTCAGCAGAGAGGTCCCCGCCGGTCTACATCCTAAGCACTCCGGGGTCTTGAGCCCATCGCCCGTTGCACTCCGGGTCATTGCGAGCAGGGTGGATACCAGTGTCGCCTCGGATGGCCGACACGATCCGACCGTGCCGCAATGCTGAACTGGATGTCTGACAGAGTTTTCGGCTGATGCCACGATGCAGAATGCCCATAACTATTCCCGCATGATGGTTAGTGCTATCGGGCCAAAGGCCCACTCAGATCAAATATCCAAATCGTTAGTGTTTTGGTAGTGCGGTAACGAGCAAAGACTCATGATCGATGTGACCCCGTCGCCCCGTCTCGAGGACTTGCGGCAAGGGCTAAGAATGCCCGGTCACGCCTCGTATTTAACTCTCGGGTACCCTCCAGGTCAACCCGTCTCCACATCACTCGCGGGTACCCCTCAGGGTCGACCCGCCTTTCCAAGTAATAGTTGTAAAGTCCAAGTATCTGTGTGTCCATAACATCAGGGAATCCGAGGTATCACCCTCGCTGGATTCCTACTCGATGTATCCGTCAAGGTGAACTCGGAGGAATCACCCTCGATGGGTTCACACTTGAGGTGTTGCACGACAGCGTCGTTATCGAGTGTGGTGAAGGAGGAATCACCCTCGATGACCACGACCAAACAGCTACTCTACAGAGTTAACATCAGAAGTGCTATACGAGGTATCACCCTCGGCACTCGATAGTAACGCTGCAGTGTCGTACAACTAAGGGGGGGTGATGTGCGGTGCCGGGGCCTGGCTATCGATCACGTTGACTGAGTCATCTGATAATCCAGCGGGGGCAACTGGGTTAAGGTGGGGTCTCTATCTAGTCTATACTAAGCAGTTTAGGATAAGCAGGTAGGTATCAACATCTGTTACAAAAACAGGCTATGCATCAGAAATAGGTTAAACAGTAGCAGCAGCAATTTCTAATGCAAGCATAAGAGAGAAAGAATAGGCGATATCGGCATGTTCAAAGGGGGGGTGCTTGCATGGAAGCTTTGCTGCAAAAGAGAGGGGTCGTCGGTGGTGTCGTCTGGCTCCTGAGCAATGTCGGTCTCGGGGTCTATCGGAACAGAAGAGGGGGAAAGAAACAATAAATAAAAGGCAGACAAAAGCAATCACAGATGCATGGCATGGCAGCACGTTATTCGAGGGATGCCCTAACACAGTACTACGCAGGTTAGTGAGAGTGGAAACTATCCGGGAGTGTTCTCCCAGCTCCGGGTGTTTATCGGACAAATGAAATGGAGGGGAAAGTTCCATGTTCATCATGCTAGAGGCATGTGTTAGGTATGAGGAGGGCATATTCGGATTCGTCTCGTCGTTCTGAGCAACTTTCATGTAGAAAGTTTTTCGATCTGAGCTACAGTTTAATTTCTACGAATTTCTAAAGATTTTAGCATTTACTGGAATTACTTAAATAACAGAAAAGGATTATTATGTCAGCATGACGTCAGCACTACGTCAGCCAGTCAATTGAGCTGCTGACTGGTCAAACTGACAGGTGGGACCCACCTGTCAGCCACTGTGAGTCTAACAGTGAGTTAAACTAATTTAACAGACTAATTAGTGAGTGGACCCCACATGTCAGTGTCTAATTAATTACCAGATTAGTTTTAAAAACTAATTAGTTTAGTTAATCACAGGGCGCCCACTGGTCAGTGTCAGCAGCCGCCACATCAGCGGCGCTGACCAGGTCAACTGGTCAACTGGGCCCGCGGGACCCAGTTGCCAGCGACTCAGGGCGGCCCACCGGTCAGGCCACGTCGGCGCCGGCGCCGGAAAATGCTCCAACGAAGCAAAACGCGGCGGCGCGGCTCGGGAGGTGATCGGAAAACGCATAGGGGGCACCGTTCGCCGAGTTTTTGGGCGCGTTCGAGAGCTGCGGCTGCGCCACGTCCAATGGTGGTGGTTGTGACGGTGGGGGTGACCGGAAACGAGCGCGGCAAGCTCGTCGGCGGACGGCCGGAGTCGGGTGCGAGAGGGAACGGTGATGCAAAGCGCTAGTGAGCAAACTAAAAGGCCAGGCGAGACGTACGCGAGGCGATGAGTGCAACGGTGGCTGGCCCGTGACCATTTGGTCACCGGAGGCACGCCGGCGACGAGCGCAGGCGGCGGCGCATTCGGGCGCTCATCGGGCTAGGTACTAGAGGGCACGGGAAGAAGTGCGCGTGGCTGCGTTCGAAACCTACGGCTACGGTGAGCACGACTGCGAGCTCAGACAAGCTCGACAGTGACCACAGTGATGGCAAGGCCAACGGCGGCGGAGCTCCATTCGGGCAACCATGGCGCGGCGGCTATGGGCGGCGACAGGCAGCGCAGAGAGGAGGGGAAGGAAGGTGTGGAGCTCACCGAGCGGTCACAAAAGACCCTTGGTGGTTTAGGAGCAGCAGAGCTCGCCGGGGAGGAAGGGGATCGCCGGCGGCCCAAGGTTGAAGACGAGGTCGTGGTGCTCGGTGCAGGGGGTCCTGGCTCCGCCGGGTGGCACTGGTCGACGCAGTAGTCGACGGCGGAGCAGGCAGACACGGGGAGATGTCGAGGCGGTGGCGGTGGTCACGGGAACGATGGAGGCGCGGCGGCGGTGGCGCTCGGAGGCGATGGATCTGAAGGGAGAGAGGGGAGAAGAGCGAGCGGAGCGCTGGAGAGAGGAGGGGAAGTGGCGAGGCGACCAGGGGGAGTGGATGAGGCTCGGCCTTATCCTCCCCTGCGTCGGTGGCGTCGCCGTGTCGGCGTTCGGCCGGCGCGCGCTCGCAGCCACGGGCGAGGCGACACGCGCGAGGAGAGAGAGCGGGAGGAGGGAGAGGTGGGCCGGCTGGGCTGGGCCAGGTGCACTGTGCACTTAGGCCCAGTGCCCGGTAGTAGTTTAGGCCTTTTTTCTTTTTTGTTTCTGTTTTTCTTTTTAGATAATGAACAGAGAGTGAAAAAGATTATTTGAGCTACCATCTCACTTAGGAAAAATAGGGAAAGTGTCGTGGACTTAACACGGCAGATGCCCTAGCAAAAGGACTTAGGTGTGGAGCCATCGCAACTAGGTTAGCTTGAAGGGGTTAAACGGGACAAAGGACACAGAGAGTTTACCCAGGTTCGGCCCCTCTTAATGAGGTAAAAGCCTACTCCTGCTTTAGGTTGTATTGCTTGTGTTTTGATTACCAGGGAGCGAATACGCTTGACCTAGTTCTCGATCGATTGTTACCTGAGTCAACCCGCCTCCGGGTCACCCCTTTATATACAGGTTAATGCCCAGCGGCTTACAGAGTCCCGGCCGGCCCACACAAACGTGACCGGCTCGGTTTCTAACTAAGCTTGCCTTACAGGACAAGTTTAAACATATGGCGGCTCACACCCGTGGGCCTCAAGTCGTCTCCGGGTCTTGGGCCTTATCGGGCCTCTTCATCTTTAAGCCGCCAGTGGCATGACCCGGCCCCTCCTGGGCGGGTCATACCCAGTAGTTACATCCCCAACATTAGGCCCCAGGTTGATTTGAACTGGTTCACATCAATCTTCACCACTTAACTTAGCAGAATCTTCCTTTATCAATTCTTTTCCAATTCCCTGTAACCCGCCATGACGTCACATCTCAGAACCGTGTCAACCCGCCATGACATCATTGCGCATTAACTTCGCACAAAGCCCAGGATATCTCAACAGATCTTTATCTTAATGGACTTCACAAAAATCGAGGCGTCCACATAGCCACATAACCATTTTTCAGCCTCCTCGATTCCCACGCATGCCATCTATCCACTTCCTTATAAATAGGAACAGGGGTCCTTCTTTTCACTTTTTACCCTGCCCCCTCGTCTTTGTTTTCCTCCTTGCGATGCCTCAGCAAAACCGAGCTCTGCCGCCGCCGTCTTCCTCCAGCGTCCTCAACTCCGGCCGCTGCATCGACCTGAACGGACCAGAGAACTGCGGCGCACATCCACTATTCATCAGCGTCAGTAAGTATTCATTTTTCCCCGAAGCAGATCTGCATTAGGGTTCCCACCGTTCATCGGTGTTCTTCACCGTTCCTCATTTTCCTCTCTAGATTTGTGTAGTTTGATCTGAACATGATACTGAAGTTCGCGCGGTAGTAGTTTAACATCCCTTTCCAATCGCAGAAAATACTTTTTCTGTATAAGATCCCATCCGAGCACATGAGTTCTTCCACTGCCGCGACCTTAGGTTTAGAATTTATTTTATTTTCTGAACTGCTGTAGATCCAAAATAATAGAACTGATATGTGGAACTTGTTTGTCCATCACTTAGCAAAATTTTACTTATAGATCTGTAATACTGCAGCCATGCGGGCAGCTTATAAGATAGGCCGTAACCCACCATATACCATTAGTCCCCTTTTAAGCTGTCAGTATATGTTCAGATCCTGTATGACCTGGCATCATCTCCCGGTTTAATCATACCAATGTTTATAGCACATACCCTCTGCATACGAATTGGCCTTGCATAACGCACTTGTTGATCACTGGACGGCTTAAGAGCATAACCTTAATCCGGCAATATTCTCTTTTCTAGGCTTTCACCAATCAGAATGACCAAAACTGTTACTTCATGCAACTGGGTCGCCTCCCGGGTTACCGAGCAAACGTTGAACGAACATGTTCAGGTGGGCGTCTTAGCCACAAAGAACGTTATCCACTGGAGAGTCCCAGGAACCGAGACCACTCCTAACCCAAAAGAAGGCGAAGTTGTAGTTTTTACTGATCACATGCTCCAGGGGTTCACTCCACTCGGCTCAAAATTCTTTCGTGATGTGCTGCACTTCTTTCAACTCCATCCGCAAGATATTGGGCCCAACTCTGTTTCCAACATCTGCAACTTCCAAGTTTTTTGCGAAGTGTATCTTCAACAGGAGCCCACTGTAGAACTGTTCAGGGAATTCTATTACCTGAACCGCCAGACCGAATTCACGGATGGGCCCAGCTTAGAACTAGGTGGCATTTCAATTCAGAGACGGAAAGAAGCCACGTTTCCTGCTGTCGCACCTCCCAGCCATCCTAAAGACTGGAACCAGACTTGGTTCTATTGCAAAGTCACCTCTCCAGAAGACAAAAATCCTCTGTCGGGTTATCGTGGAAGCCGGCTTAGCAACAGACATCCTCTCCCAGAACGGATCAGTACAGAAGAACGGGCCAAATATATGCCCATATTTTCAAAGATCAGAGCCTTGATGGCCAACAGTTTGACTGGAGTTGATCTGGTTCGTTGCTGGGTTGCATGGAGAATCTTGCCCTTAAGCCGCCGATCCGGCTTAATGTGTGAGTACACCGGCGATGTTAAAGATCCGCTGCATTACTCTCCCATCCGTCTGGATGATAAACAAATCAATGATATAACAAAGACTCTGCTCAACGAGAGTCTAGAGACTTGCAGCAAAGTGGGGCTGAACCCCTTCTGCACCCTCAACAAGCCGCCAGCTTTAAGTATTTTTAAGCAACTTTCATTAACTCATTATCTATCAATCTGCCTTCTCATTCTTACTTGAACTTCTGCAGGCTGACTCCCCCTTTTGGAACAAGAAACTCCAAGATAAACCAGCCAAGAAGGTCAGAAACAAGACCAAGGTGATCAAGAAGCCTGCCAAAAACAAGGCAGATGCAACTGATCTTTTTACTCTAGATGATGAGTCGGAGGTAGAACTTGACTCCCTTGGCTCTTTCTTTGTTCATCTTATTGACATTGATTACTATCAGGAAGACGCGGAGGCCAGCAATGCAGATGGTGAAGAGGTAATTATCCTTTCCTCCGACTCAGAACCTTTGCCAAGACAGAACGTTCGTCAAGCGAGCCGGAAAGTAAGGTTTTCTCACCCTTTAGCCTACTTGGATCCCAACTTTATTTTGAAGAAACAGCAACATGAAGTTCGCCGCACAACCCGGAACAGTGGCGGTGGGATTCTTTCCTCTGGTTTACCCAACACGCCGGCTCCTCGCAAGCGCCGAGCAGAGGTTTCACAGATTTCTGACTAAGCTTTTTCGAAGGCGGGTCTTATTCGACAACCTATTAACCTTTCTGATTCAAACTATCAGGGAACTTCTAACTCCTCATCTGGTGACTCTACTGGGACTCAGATCCCGCTCTTCAAAGTCGCCCCTGGGTGAGGATATTGAATTTCTTTGCTTTTAAACCCTTTGTAAATTATCATGCTCACATCTTTATGTCTCATTGTCAGTGGTCAAGCCAAGACAAGTAAGCCGGGCGAAAACACCAATACCACTGAAGATCCCAAAGCTGCTGACCCAGAGAAACAGACACTGTCTGAATCTTTGCATCAAACTTCTGAAGCAGCTATGGATGATCCGCCGCCAGAAGAGCACCATGTCACACTAGACTTCATGGATGTTAACCCGGCCACAGCTAAGCCGCCAAGTCCCATCAAGCCTGCTGAAAAAGGGGCTGAAGATGTTATCATCACCGAGACTGGCTATGCAGAACCGACCAAGCCCACAGTCTTAGCAAAACATAGAGCCAAGGAGGAATTTTCAGCTGCTGAAAAAGGCAAATGGAAGCTGGATTTGGAGAGTTATGCTCAGTTCAATGCTCAGGAGATTCACGCGGGTTACTTAAACCGCCTTCATACCAGCCGTGACTTTGAAGCCGGCTTAGTCAATCTGATGAAGGAGCGTTTTGAGGTAAACACTAAAAACTCTTCTCGTATACATAACTGTCAGCCGCCAAGTCTAGTGAATATGAAAAGAGTGAATATGCTATAGACTTTAATAGCATTTGTGATCTTGTAGCTATTCCATAGCAATTGTTAACTCTGTTGAATCAAAACGAGCAGCCCTCAAGGGCCGGCTTAAACTGGAAGCTTTCAGCCGGGACTTCAAATTGGAGAGCTAAAATCCGCATATGTGGCCCCCAAGGGCCAGCTTTAAGCTGCATAGCTAAGCCGGGACTTATCATCATGTCTTGTGAACAAATCCACATATGTAGCCCTCGTGATCCTGCTGCCGTTGAGAAAGCTAGCCGGGTCATTAAAGATTTGTCTTTAAAAAAAAGCCACGTGCATTAGCCCCCAAGTGCCAAGTAAAATACTTGTATTATGCTTGGGACTTCAAACAAGATGATTATCATAACCACATACTGCCTGTCTTTATATATGGCAGGCTGAATTGAATATGAAGGAATCTCAAGTCACTGATCTGCGGCAAAACATCCAATCCCAACAATCAGAGACTTCAAAGGCCAAATCAGAGCTGAAAATCACCTTAGAAGAGGTTGAAAAGTTAAAACGGGATTTCAGCGCTGAATGAACCGGCTGGGACACCGAGAAGGCAGCTCTGCTAAAAAGAGCGGAAGATGCCGAAGCTGCTCTAAAGCCGGTGACTGACGAGTTATCCGGCTTGAAACATCAAACCAATAGCATGGCAGCTGCCATCTTTGGTAAGTAATATAGTACTTCAATCTTTCACCATCGATGTATAACAATCATTAGCCGGTTTATCAATATCTTTGCTAATGCAGGCTCCAGAATTTCCAACCTTGGCCCAGACATGCGCGTGAAGCTTAAAGCTGCATCCACCCTTGTGGAGCAGTTATACACCGGCGCTCAACGAGCTATAGCTACCGTCTCCCATACTAAACAGACACCTTCACTCATCAGAGAAACACTGGACAAACTGTCCATCGTACCCCAAAGGGTGGAGGAGATAAAGCGGTCAGCCGCCAGAGCTGGTGCCATCACCGCCCTGAGCCGGGCCAAGGCATGGCAGGCAGAGCTTGACCCAGAGGAATTGGCCACTGGCTGTCCAAGCTTAAAAGAAGATGGGTCTCCCTTCAGTGCGGACGACTTCACCAAAATTATAAAGGAAATGCGTCCTTTGGCAAGCAAGTTGGCTGAGGAGACCGATCTCTCCAAGTATCAGGTGGCTTATACTGTTGAAAACTCAAAAGTGAAAACGCCGGTTTATCCAGTTATGGATCTTATTCCACCAACACGTAAGCACACCTTTGCTCCTGATATTGATCCATCCACGCTCATAGATGATGAGGTTGTATTCAAAGCCGTAACTGGCATCAATTGGACACCACATAATTTCCAGTCAGTGGAGGAAGAAGAAGAACCGGCGCTGGATGACCCGGAAGCTTCAACTCGCCAAGACCAGGGCAACTGAATCACAAGGCGGTTCTCAGACTGCAACCCGGCGTATTTTGCTCGGAAAAACTTTCAATCAATTGGGCCGCAGAAAGCCTTGTAATAGGCTAGTGTAAAACAGTGATCTTGTCATGCCATCGTGCATGCTTATCTGCATAATGTTTTAAACCGCCGATCTAACGTTTGAAGATCTGCTGCTTATGCTCATAATGTTATCAATCATGTAGGTCATATTATCATATTCCCTGCACACAAGCAAATAACATGTACCCTGGCGGTTTAAGCCCGGGCGGGTCATGCTGTCCCATATAAAATTTACTGGTGACTATATAGTCCATAACCAGGGCGGGTTGTCAAACCTCACATATTCATATAATAAGTAAAAACATACCTGTGAGATTGGTTCATACTGCCAGCTTACAACGCCGTATGCAGTAAGGGTAACAGCCCAAAAAACTTAGAGCGCAATAACTCCAAGTGCACAATCAAAATATACTGGCGACTTATCGTCCAAAGCCAGACCGGGTTATCAAAACCCCAAATATGCTCAAATATGAGTCATAAGGATTAAGGCTACATGGCCTGAATCATTTTAAACCATATATCAATATGGTACAAGGATATGAACCCAAACAATGTTCAAAGAAAATAACAAATCAGAAAAAAAGCAAGGCTTTCATAGGCTGCCAAGCCTCAATATCAATTGTTGTTCATGGGCCGCACAGCCACTGAGTTAATCCTTCATTCAAACCTGTAAGCCTGGCCTCACATGACCAACCGCCATTTTAACTTTGACAAGTTCAGGGTCTTTATAAGATTGACTGTCAAGAGTACAGCGGGTCATTCTAGATAACCTGGGCGGAGTGGCAGACATATAGGCAGGATAACCCGGAATTTGGTGTTTCACACCTGACATCCAAGCCAATCAAGAGGGTAAGAATAGCTATGTTCATTGAACAGGAAGCCCCCAAGTGACCTATAATGAGCCCTCAAGGCAGGATACCTATATTTAAACTGCTCATTGTAGCAAGTTCTCTTTGGTAACCTTTTAACTTGGGCAATAAGCCCCCAAGTGATGTGCAACAAGGCGTATAAGCCGGATCAATAGGGTTGTCATAGCTATGCTTAGTGAGCAGGAAGCCCCCAAGTGATCTTATGAACTGACAATAAAGACTCAGATACTCAGAAATGAAACGACAGAGGCCCTAAATTATCAGGGATGCCGGCTTTATTATACTTGATCATAATATATACATGGATGAAAATATGTACAACACAAGAGCCAGTAGCTCAAGTGTAATAAGGCCGAAGATGAGCAATGTTCCAAGGCCGGCGGGTCTCCTCCTCAGATGTGCGTGAGTCCTTGTGATCTCGAATATCAATGAGGTAGTATGACCCGTTGTTCAAATTCTTGCTGACCACAAAGGCCCTTCCCAAGGTGGGGATAACTTGTGCATATCTGTTTGATCCTGGATGAGCCGGAGCACCAAATCACCTTCTTGAAAGGTCCGGGTTTTAATCCAACGGCTATGATAACGACGCAGATCTTGCTGGTAAATTGCCGAACGAGCCGCCGCAAGGTCATGCTCCTCATCTAGGAGGTCAAGATCATCCTAACGTGCTTTTTCATTATCAGCTTCAACATAAGCCGCCACACGGGGCGAATCATGACGGATGTCACTGGGAAGAACCGCCTCTGCTCCGTACACCATGAAGAAAGGCGTATAACCCGTGGATCTGTTGGGTGTAGTATTGATACTCCAAAGTACTGAGGGTAATTCCTCAACCCAACAACTCGGCGTCCTCTGCAAAGGGACCATAAGCTGGGGCTTTATGCCTCTCAAGATTTCTTGATTGGCCCTTTCGGCTTGACCATTGGACTGGGGGTGAGCCACTGATGATACGTCAAGACGAATATGTTCTCGTTGACAGAATTCTTTCATAACACCTTTGGACAGATTAGTACCATTATCAGTTATGATGCTATGAGGGTAGCCAAAATGGAAAATCACCTTTTTAAGGAATTGAACCGCCATTGCCGCATCACACTTGCTGACCGGCTCTGCCTCAACCCATTTTGTGAATTTGTCAACCGCCACCAACAGGTGGGCCTTTTTGTCCTTGGATCTCTTAAAAGGCCCAACCATATCCAGCCCCCAGACTGCAAACGGCCAAGTGATTGGAATCATCCTCAATTCTTGAGCCGGCACATGAGCTCGTCTGGAAAATTTCTGACAACCGTCACACTTGCTAACCAGATCCTCTGCATCAGCATGAGCTGTCAGCCAATAAAACCCATGACGAAAAGCCTTAGCTACAAGAGACTTAGAACCGGCATGATGGCCACAGTCTCCTTCATGAATCTCTCTTAGAACTTCACGGCCCTCTTCAGGAGAGATACATCGCTGAAACACCCCTGTGACACTGCATCGGTGTAACTCGCCATTGACAATGGTCATTGACTTAGACCGCCGGGTTATTAGCCTGGCCAAAGTTTCATCCTCAGGTAATTCACCCCGGGTCATATAAGCCAAATACAGAACTGTCCAATCAGGAATAGCATGAAGAGCCGCCACCAGCTGTGCCTCCGGGTCAGGGATAGCAAGATCCTCTTCTGTAGGTAGTTTAACTGAAGGATTGTTCAGAATATCAAGAAAAACATTAGGTGGTACCGGCTTACGTTGAGACCCCAGCCGGCTCAAACCATCAGCCGCCTCATTTTTCCTGCGATCAACATATTCCACTTGATAACCTTTGAAATGCCCAGCAATAGCATCAACCGCCCGGCGGTAAGCCGCCATGAGCGGGTCTTTAGAATCCCAAGTTCCTGAAACTTGCTGAGCCACCAGATCCGAGTCACCAAAACACCTGACCCGGCTTAGATTCATCTCTTTGGCCATCCGAAGACCATGGAGCAAGGCCTCATATTCAGCTGCATTGTTAGTACAAGGGAACATCAACCTTAAGACATAGCAAAACTTATCACCTCGTGGGGAAGTCAAAATAACTCCAGCCCCCGAGCCTTCCAACTGTCTGGATCCATCAAAATGAATAGTCCAATATGTGTTATCAGGCTTCTCCTCAGGCATCTGCAACTCCGTCCAGTCATTGATGAAATCCACAAGTGCCTGAGACTTGATGGCTGTCCGAGGCATATACTTCAAACCATGAGGTCCCAGCTCAATGGCCCACTTGGCCACTCGGCCTGTAGCTTCTCTGTTTTGAATAATATCCCCTAAAGGAGCAGAACTGACCACAGTAATAGGGTGACCTTGGAAATAATGCTTCAACTTGCGACTGGCCATGAACACTCCATACACTAGCTTCTGCCAATGTGGGTATCTTTGCTTAGATTCAATTAATACCTCACTGACATAGTAAACCGGCCTTTGAACCGGATATTCCTTGCCTGATTCCTTCCTTTCCACAACAACCGCTACGCTGACGGCTCTGCTGTTAGCAGCCACATATAACAGCAAGGGCTCCTTGTCAATAGGAGCTGCAAGAACCAGCAGCTCAGCCAACTATTTTTTAAGCGCCTCAAACGCCTGATTAGCAACATCACTCCAAACAAAGCGATCTGTTTTCTTCATCATCTGGTAGAGGGGAATAGCCTTTTCTCCCAGGCGGCTTATAAACCGGCTTAAAGCCGCGATACGACCCACCAAACGCTGGACGTCGTTAATACATGCCGGCTTAGCCAAAGAAGTGATAGCCTTGATTTTCTCCGGGTTAGCTTCAATACCTCTCCCAGAGACCAAAAAACCCAAGAGTTTGCCTGCGGGCACGCCAAAGACACACTTGGCCGGGTTAAGCATCATCTTGTAGACCCGGAGGTTGTCAAAGGTCTCCTTCAAATCATCTAACATGGTCTCCTTTTTCTTGGACTTCACAACAATATCATCCACATAAGCATAAACATTGCGTCCAATCTGGCTGTGGAGGCAGTTCTGAACACAACGCTGATAAGTTGCCTGGGCACTCTTAAGCCCAAAAGGCATAGACACATAGCAGAAGGCTCCAAAAGGAGTGATAAAAGATGTCTTCTCCTGGTCCTTAACTACCATCTTGATCTGATGATAACCAGAATAAACATCTAAAAAACTCAAACGCTCACAACCCGCCATAGCATCAATGATCTGATCAATACGAGGGAGAGCAAAAGGATCAGCCGGACAGGCCTTGTTAAGGTCCGTGTAATCCACACACATACACCAAGTGCTATTTTTCTTAAGCACCAGCACCGGGTTAGCCAACCATTCAGGATGAAAAACTTGAACAATAAACCTAGCCACCAAGAGCCAGGCCACCTCTACACCAATGGCCTTGCGCCTCTCTTCATTAAAATGACGAAGAAATTGCTTGACCGGTTTAAACTTTGGATCAATATTGAGAGTGTGCTCAGCGAGTTCCCTCGGTACACCTGGCATGTCTGAAGGCTTCCATGCAAAGATGTCCCGGTTCTCATGGATGAACTCGATGAGCGCGCTTTCCTATTTCGGATCCAGGTTGGCACTGATAATGAACTGTTGGGATGAATCACCAGTGACAAAATCGACCTGCTTGGTGTCATCTGCCGACTTAAACTTCAACAAGGGGTCATGCTCTGTGGTTGGCTTCTTCAAAGGGGTCATATCCGCCAGGTCAACATTATCTTTGTAAAACTTCAACTCTTCTGTTGCACAAACAGACTCAGCGTAGGCAGCATCGCCCTCCTCACACTCCAAAGCTATCTTCCTGTCACCATGCACCGTAATGGTACCCTTACGACCCAGCATTTTAAGCTGCAGATAAACATAACAAGGCCGTGCCATAAACTTGGCATAAGCCGGCCGTCCAAACAGGGCGTGATAAGGGCTCTTGATCTTGACCACCTCAAAAGTCAATGTTTCAGCTCTATAATCCTGCTCATCGCCAAAAGCCACTTCCAAAGCTATCTTACCCACCGGATATGCCGACTTACCAGGCACCACCCCATGAAAAGCAGTAGAAGACGGCTTAAGATCTTTGTCAGTTAAATTCATACGGCGAAAAGTATCATAGTACAGGATATTGATACTGCTGCCTCCATCCATAAGTACCTTTGTGAACTTGTATCCTCCAACCTGAGGAGCCACCACCAAAGCCAGCTGACCCGGGTTGTCAACCCAGAGCGGGTGATCCTCACGGCTCCATACAATGGGTTGTTCTGACCATCGCAAGTATCGAGGGACCGCCGGCTCGATCGTGCTCACCGCGCGTTTATGAACCTTCTTATCTCGCTTGCACAAATTCGTGGTAAAAACATGATATTGGCCACTGTTTAGCTGCTTTGGATTACTCTGATAACCAGACTGCTGCTGCTGATTACTCTGACCAGGTTGCTGATTAACACTGCCTTGATTGCCTTGGCCTTGAAAACCAGAGTTTGAACCGCCACCTCCAAAGCCAGGCCCGTGAGAGCCGGATCCTGGCCCGCCATTCGGGCCGTGATAGTTCTGATAAAAACCGGAATTTCTATACTCCCTCATGATGAAGCAATCTTTCCACAAATGAGTGGTCGGCTTATCCTGAGAACCGTGCTTCGGACAAGGTTGGTTCATTATCGCCTCCAGGTTAAACTTTGGCCCGCCAAACCGGGGCACTGATGATTTCCCCTTACGGCGCTGATTGCTATTCTGCGTGCTGGTGTTAGCCACAAAGTCTGAACCACCATCGGTTTGCTTGCGCTTACCGTTGTTACCTTGACCCGCCGTATTGTGCTGCTGTCCCTTTCCATTGCCACCCTTCTTCCCCTTGCCAGCCTTCTCTTCATCAGACGCTGAGTCTTTAGTACTATCTGAGTTGGCATATTTGGTGAGAGTCGCCATGAGCTCTCCCATATCATTACAATGGCGCTTAAGCCGCCCTAGCTTCTGTTTAAGGGGAAGGAAATGACAATTTTTCTCCAAAATCAGGACGGCTAAACCGGCGTTGATGCTATCTGATGAGTGAATAACAGCCGAGACCCGGCGGACCCAGTGATTGGTTGACTCATCCTCAAGCTGGACACAAGCGTCAAGGTCGATGATCGACATGGGTTGCTTACATGTATCTTTGAAATTCTGAATAAAGCGTGCTTTCAACTATGCCCATGAACTGATGGAGTTGGTAGGTAATCCTTTCAACCAGGTACGAGCCAGCCCATCCAACATCATGGTGAAATACTTAGCGCACACAGCGTCGTTGATGTCTAACATCTCCATGGCCATCTCATAGTTCTCAATCCATGCCTCCGGAGGTTGATCAGCTATGTAATTGGGCACCTTGCGAGGGCCCTTAAAATCCTTGGGCAGGCGCTCATTACGCAAAGCCGGCACCAAACACGGCACACCCACGGTCCTAGAAGTCATCCCAGCCTCTATAGACACTGACGGGTTATGCTGATGTCGCTGCTGAGCCGCCAGCTCCGCCTCCCGACGTGCCCTGGCCTGATCCACCAAAGCTTGAGCCTCATTATCAGCACGTGGCGGGTCATGTCCACGGGGTTGGTTACGGTGCCGTTCACTGCTCGAAACCGCCGACGACTCAATACGCCGGCTGTAACTTCGACTGTGGCGTGGAGTCGAATGAATCCGATCGCGGCTATATGAATAAGCCGCCTGCTGAGCCACCGCCGTCTGAAGAAGCTCCACAGCCTTCCGGGCTTCAACTGCCGCGGGAGACTCACCTTGCACTGGAAGAGCCGCCAGCCGTGACGCCGCAGCAAGCATATTATGCAGAGGATTAGAAAAATGACCCGGCGGTGTAGGCACTTGCTGAGGCGGGGTTAAATTCAAGCGGGGCGGATCCGCAACATGTGGTTGAGCCGTCGCCCCGGCCGCGGGCGCTTCAACAGCCCGGGTTACCTCGGGCGGGTTACTTGGTCCTGCCCCAGGGGTATTAAAAAGATTCCTCGCATCGTACTCCAAAGGTAAACGGCTCTGATGCCTTCTTCGTAGAACGGCGTTGGATGCATTCTGGTCCAAGGTTAACCGGAAATTTTCTTCTTGAATCCGTTGCGACTCAGCGTCCAGGGCGGCTCGTTCTGTCGCCATCCTAGCATTCTCAGCGGTAAGCTCAATTTTGGCTTGAGCTATCTCGTCTCGCAGTTTTGCCACATCCACCTTATGCTGGGCTTGAGTCGCCGGAGTCACCTCTGCCTCTAACAAAGTTGCCAAGGAGTCTAAGAGCTCGGACAAAACTTGAGCCGGCGGGCGCACAGAACCGCTCGCGTCGGCCATCGCCTCAGCCATTGAACCAGAAGTCATAGCCGCCGCAGTTGATGAATTCAGCACCGGTTGCGTGCCGGCCATGAAGATCGCGATTCGGTTCGGCGGCTCATAGGAGTCCGGAATACTGTCGCCATCGAAACAGCCCCCAAGCCCGCTGTCTTGCAGTTGATACATTGAGTTGGTCTCACCGGTTGAGAACTCATCATCAGAGTAGATGACCGTCTCTCCGCCAGATATGGATCCTTCCTCAAGATCCGCTCCATGAATAAACCCAACAAAAGTGTGCTTCACAGCGGCTTGAATCTTGGCGGGTCGCGCGCGCCGAGATGTCTTGATGATGTCGGTGCAGGTGTGCGGCTCAGGCTTCGACTCGCCGATCTTGCCGATGAAGACGTGGATTTCGCCAAAGGGGACCCGGTACCCATATTCGATTGAATCGGCCTCGGGACCCCAGCCTGCGTCGTCGATGTAGATCTTGCCGCGGCGACTCTTGGTCTTCCGGCCTATGGCATATCCCTTGATCCCTGAGAAGCTGCCCTTCAAGAACTCGAAACCACCGTGCGCTGGCCCCACGATGGGTGCCAACTGTCGTGGACTTAACACGGCAGATGCCCTAGCAAAAGGACTTAGGTGTGGAGCCATCGCAACTAGGTTAGCTTGAAGGGGTTAAATGGGACAAAGGACACAGAGAGTTTACCCAGGTTCGGCCCCTCTTAATGAGGTAAAAGCCTACTCCTGCTTTAGGTTGTATTGCTTGTGTTTCGATTACCAGGGAGCGAATACGCTTGACCTAGTTCTCGATCGATTGTTACCTGAGTCAACCCGTCGCCGAGTCACCCCTTTATATACAGGTTAATGCCCGGCGGCTTACAGAGTCCCGGCCGGCCCACACAAACGTGACCGGCTCGGTTTCTAACTAAGCTTGCCTTACAGGACAAGTTTAAACATATGGCGGCTCACACCCGTGGGCCTCAAGTCGTCTCCGGGTCTTGGGCCTTATCGGGCCTCTTCATCTTTAAGCCGCCAGTGGCATGACCTGGCCCCTCCTGGGCGGGTCATACCCAGTAGTTACATCCCCAACAGAAAGTGTCCCATTAAATCCCTGGTGATTTTAGGCATTGCCTCAAATATTTTAGAGACCAGTGGAGATAATTTGTATTTTGAAAAAATGAATTTGCAATTTTAAATTGCTGGAATAGCACTGTTTAAATGCTACTGCCCATTTTTGCAAAGGAGTGATGTTGTATTCCTTAACAAATAAATGTTATGGAATATTGGCTATGAGATGAACATTTTTCTAGCAATTTTTCGGCAACTTTATTTTGCACTTTGAATTTGAATTGATTTCAGAGAGGGAAATTGAAATGAGTTGAGTTATCACTGTGATCATGCATTGCAAATGATGACGACAAGGCAGGATTAAGAGGTGATCACTGTAGTTGATACATGGGGGTGTTACATGGAGCTCACTCGATCTCCCACACCGAGCACCCGCGCTGCCGAACATGTCATAGCCACGGCAGCCGCTCGCCCGCCGAAGTATCGCGGCATAATGCTCCGACGGGGGGGGGGGGGGGGGGGGGGGGGTCCGCAACCAGGACATGGTGGAGGGGGTGTGTGATGTCTACCACGTAACCTTCTTCTTGTAGACTCGTGTTGGGCCTCCAAGCGCAGAGTTTTGTAGGACAGTAGCAAATTTCCCTTAAGTGGATGACCTAAGGTTTATCAATCTGTGGCAGGCATAGGATGAAGATGGTCTCTCTCAAACAACCCGGCAACCAAATAACAAAGAGTCTCTTGTGTCCCCAACGCACCCAATACAATGGTAAATTGTATAGGTGCACTAGTTCGGCGAAGAGATGGTGATACAAGTGTAATATGCATGGTAGATATAGGTTTTTGTAATCTGAAAATATAAAAACAGCAAGGTAGCAAGTAACAAAAGTGAGCGAAAATGGTATTGCAATGCTTCGAAACAAGGCCTAGGGTTCATACTTTCACTAGTGCAAGTTCTCTCAACAATGGTAACATAATTGGATCATATAACAATCCCTCAACGTGCAACAAAGAGTCACTCCAAAGTCACTAATAGCGGAGAACAAACGAAGAGATTATTGTAGGGTACGAAACCACCTCAAAGTTATTCTTTCTGATCGATCTATTGGGCTATTCCTATAAGTGTCACAAACAGCCCTAGAGTTCGTACTAAAATAACACCTTAAGACACACATCAACCAAAACCCTAATGTCACCTAGATACTCCAATGTCACCACAAGTATCCGCGGGTCTGATTATACGATATGCATCACACAATCTCAGATTCATCTATTCAAACCAACACAAAGAACTTCAAAGATTGCCCCAAAGTTTCTACCGGAGATTCAAGACGAAAACATGTGCCAACCCCTATGCATAAGTTCACAAGGTCACAGAACCCGCAAGTTGATCACCAAAACATACATCAAGTGGATCACGTGAATATCCCATTGTCACCACAGATAAACACATGCAAGACATACATCAAGTGTTCTCAAATCCTAGAAGACTCAATCCGATAAGATAACTTCAAAGGGAAAACTCAATTCATTACAAGAAGGTAGAGGGGGAGAAACATCATAAGATCCAACTATAATAGCAAAGCTCGCGGTACATCAAGATCGTGCCAAATCAAGAACACGAGAGAGAGAGAGATCAAACACATAGCTACTGGTACATACCCTCAGCCCCGAGGGTGAACTACTCCCTCCTCGTCATGGAGAGCGCCGAGATGATGAAGATGGCCACCGGTGATGATTTCCCCCTCCGGCAGGGTGCCGGAATAGGGTCCCAATTGGTTTTTCTTGGCTACAGAGGCTTGCAGCGACGGAACTCCCAATCTAGGTTTCTTTTCGGGGGTTTCTGTATTTATAGGAATTTTTGGCATCGGTTTCACGTCAGGGGGGTCCACGAGTCAACGACAAGACCGGAGCACACTCCCTGGGGGGTAGGGCGCGCCCTCCACCCTTGTGGTTGGCTCGGGACTCTTCTGGCCCAACTCTTTTGCTTCGGGGGCTTCTTCTGGTCCATAAAAAATCACCGTAAATTTTCAGCTCGTTTGGACTCCGTTTGCTATTCCTTTTCTGTAAAACTCAAAAACAAGGAAAAAACAGAAACTGGCACTGGGCTCTAGGTTAATAGGTTAGTCCCAAAAATCATATAAAATAGCATATAAATGCATATAAAACATCCAAGATGGATAATATAATAGCATGGAACAATCAAAAATTATAGATACGTTGGAGACGTATCAAGCATCCCCAAGCTTAATTCCTGCTCGTCCTCGAGTAGGTAAATGATAAAAAACAGAATTTTTGATGTGGAATGCTAGCAAGTGCATAAGTTTGATCAATGATAATTTCAATCACTTTTTCTTGCATCATTATAAATCATAAACAGTAGCTCATCTCATAAAGCTTCTCATGATCAAATAGCAAACTATTCACATGTTAAAGCATAGATCATAAACTTTCTTGAAAACTAACAAACTACGTTCTCAGTCATCAAACAATTGCAATTCATCTTATTTTCAGGAAGGTTCTATGTAAGAGCTTTGATTTAGCAAATCCCACATACTCAACTATCATATAGTCTTCCATGATTGCTACCACTCAAAGCATATTTTTAGAACAAATAGCATCCATTGAACACAGAGAAAGATAGGGGCTTAATGTTTCGCCTCCCAACTTATTTATCATATAGATAATTGTCAATAATAATAATTCATTATCAAATATATTTGAATGGCCATATATGCTTAGATCTTTCCCCACCACATGATGCTTGCCAACTAAAGAGTAGGCTGGAATGAGAAGGAATATTACTGACCCTTTCATAAAAGTAAAAGATAGGCCCTTCGCAGAGGGAAGCAGGGATTTGCAGAGGTGCCAGAGCTCGAAGCTTTTAAAACAGAGATGAAAATAATTTTGAGAGGTATGCTTTCATTGTCAACATAACAACCAAGAGTTCCCAATATCTTCCATACTAGATACATTATAGGCAGTTCCCAAACAGAATGGTAAAGTCTTTACTCCCCCTCCACCAACAATCACACTCCATGGCTAGCCGAATTCACGGGTGCCGTCCATACCAACAACTTTCCTGGGGGAGTTTTATTTAATTATTTGTAATTTTGTTTTCGATCTTTTGATCATAGGACTGGGCATCCCAATTACCAGCCACTCTCTCGTGAATGATAAGTGAATAAACACTCATCGTGAGAATAACCCACCTAGCATGGAAGATACTGACAGCCCCTAGTCGCTACATGAGCGATTCGGGCATACAAAACAGATTATTATTTGAAGGTTTAGAGTTTGGCACATGCAAATTTACTTGGAACGGCAGGTAAATACCGCATATAGGTAGATATGGTGGACACTCATGGAAGAAACTTGGTTCAAGGATTTTTTGGATGCACAAGCAGTATTCCCGCTTAGTACAGAAATTTTGGCTAGCAAAAGATTCTAAATAGCAAGCACCACATGTTGGAGGATCCATAACAATATAACTTCTATACAAATATACCCAAGCATAACTCATTATGTTGTCTTCCTTGTCCAACTTCAACTAATTAGCTCAAGTTTGAAAATAATTAATGGGGCTCACAATCATAGAAGATGTCCAAGATAGTATATTTATATGTGAAATCTCTCTTCCTTCAATATTCTTTCATAAATTGTTCAAGTGACCAATACAATGTTTGCTAACTTTCAATAAATTTACCACCTATACTTCTTATATGTGAAGTCATTACTCCCCATGGGATAAGCATATGAAACATATATAATTTCAGATTTATGATATTCAATTCAGTCAACCATTTACTCATAGGATATAAGTGAAGCACACGAGTAAATGACAAACTACTCCAAAAAGATATAAGTGAAGATCAATGAGTAGTCAAATAATTAAGTAGCTATGTAAAGGCTCTCTCTCATTTAAGAAAATTTGATATTAAGTATTTTATTCAAACATCAAGCAAAATAAAATAAAATGACATTCTAAAAATAGCACACATCATGTGAAGAAGCAAAAACTTAGGCTCAACCAAAACTGACCGATCATTGTTGAAGAATAAAGGTGGGATGCCAACCGGGGCATCCCCAAGCTTAGATGCTTGAGACTTCTTGAAATATTAACTAGGGATGCCTTGGGCATCCCCAAGCTTGACCTTTTGTGTCTCCTTAATTCCTTTTATATCACGGTTTCCCTAAATCTTAAAAACTTCATGCACACAAAACTAAACAAGAACTTGTGAGAAAAGTTAGTATAAATCAAATGCAAAACCTTATCATTCTCTACTGTAGAAAATCACTAAAATTATTATTTAACATTGCATACTAAATTCCTCTGCATATTTAATACTCCTATCCTCAAATAGAATCATTAAACAAGCAAACATATGCAAACAATGCAAACATAACAGCAATCTGTCTAAACAGGACAGTCTGTAAAGAGTGCAATTGTACTCATACTTACCTAACTCCAAAACTTCTTAAAAATTACCACACTGTAGAAAATGTTTTTCTACTCATTGTGTAAAAATTTTAGGATTTTACCGCGTTCTTACTTTCCAAAAGAATTCAGGCAATGATAGAAAACTTTCTGTTTTCAAAACAGCAACATATAGACTTGCAAAATAAGCATGGTAAAGGCTAAACTTGACACTTTTATTGAAATAAAAGATGAAAAAAAATTAATATAAATAACAGCAAGCAAATACTAATAAAATAAAATGACACTCCAAGCAAAACACATATCATGTGACGAATAAAAATATAGCTCCAAGTGAGGTTACCGATAATGTTGAAAACGAATGAAGGGATGCCTTCTGGGGCATCCCCAAGCTTAGTTGCTTGGATCTTCCTTGAATGTTACCTTGGGGTGCCTTGGTCATCCCTAAGCTTAGGGTCTTGTCACTCCTTATTCTCCTCATATCGATATCTCACCCAAAACTTGAAAACTTCAATCACACAAAACTTAACAAAACCCTTGTGAGATCCGTTAGTATAATAAAACAAATCATTCACTTTGGTACTGTCAATACAAGATTCATAACTTTTCTCACATGATTCCTACTGTACCCTATCATTTCTACAATTTATATTAAGCAATATAAGAAATAGAAACTAGAAAACAAGCAAACTATGCATCGAAAACAGAATCTGTCAAAAACAGAACAGTCTGTAAAGATCTGAATTAAGGTCATACTTATGTAACTCCAAATATTCTTAAAAATTAGAAAAACGTAGAAAATTTGTATACCAATCAACTGTAAAAATTTCAGAAATTTTACACGTTCCAGTAAAATATAGTAATTTCTGCACTGGACGCAAAAGTTTCTGTTTTTGCACAGAATCAAGTCAACCATCAACCACACTATCCCAAAGGCTTTACTTGGCACTTTATTGAAAAAAAACTATAAAACATGATTACTACAGTAGCTTAATCATGTTAACACACAAAAACAGTAAGGGTAAATATTGGGTTGTCTCCCAACAAGCGTTTTTCTTTAATGCCTTTTAAGCTAGGCATGATGATTTCAATGATGCTCACATAAAAGATAAGAATTGAAACATAATGGGAGCATCATGAAGAATATGACTAGCACATTTAAGTCTAACCCACTTCCTATGCCTAGGAATTTTGTGAGAAAACAATTTATGGGAGCAAGAATCAACTAGCATAGGAAGGTAAAGCAAGCAAAACTTCAAGATTTTCAACACATAGAGAGGAAACTTGATATTATTGCAATTCCCACAAGCATATATTCCTCCCTCATAATAATTTTCAGTAGCATCATGAATGAATTCAACAATATAGCTATCACATAAAGCATTCTTTTCATGATCCACAAGCATAGAAATTTTATTACTCTCCACATAGGCAAATTTATTCTCATGAATAGTAGTGGGAGCAAACTCAACAAAATAACTATCATGTGAGGCATAATCCAATAGAAAATTAAAATCATGATGACAAGTTTCATGGTTATCATTATTCTTTATAGCATACATGTCATCACAATAATCATCATACAAAGCAACTTTGTTCTCATAAGCAATTGGAACCTCTTCCGAAATAGTGGATTCATCACTAAATAAAGTCATGACCTCTCCAAATCCACTTTCATCAATATTGTAAAAAGATTCAACACCCTCCAAAATAGTGGGATCATTAGTACCTAGAGTTGACACTCTTCCAAACCCACCTTCATCAATATAATCATCATAAATAGGAAGCATGCTATCATCATAATAAATATTCTCATCAAAACTTGAGGGACTAAAAATATCGTCTTCATCAAACATAGCATCCCCAAGCTTATGGCTTTGCATATCATTAGCATCATGGATATTCAAAGAATTCATACCAACAACATTGCAATCATGCTCATCATTCAGAGATTTAGTGCCAAACATTTTATTGACTTCTTCTTCTAGCACTTGAGCACAATTTTCCTTTCCATCATTTTCACGAAAGATATTAAAAAGATGAAGCATATGAGACAACCTCAATTCCATTTTTTTGTAGTTTTCTTTTATAAACAAAACTAGTGATAAAATAAGAAACTAAAAGATTCAATTGCAAAATCTAAAGATATACCTTCAAGCACTAACCTCCCCGGCAACGGCGCCAGAAAAGAGCTTGATGTCTACCACGCAACCTTCTTCTTGTAGACTCGTGTTGGGCCTCCAAGCGCAGAGTTTTGTAGGACAGTAGCAAATTTCCCTCAAGTGGATGACCTAAGGTTTATCAATCCGTGGGAGGCGTAGGATGAAGATGGTCTCTCTCAAACAACCCTGCAACCAAATAACAAAGAGTCTCTTGTGTCCCCAACACACCCAATACAATGGTAAATTGTATAGGTGCACTAGTTCGGCGAAGAGATGGTGATACAAGTGTAATATGGATGGTAGATATAGGTTTTTGTAATCTGAAAATATAAAAACAGCAAGGTAGCAAGTAACAAAAGTGAGCGAAAACGGTATTGCAATGCTTCGAAACAAGGCCTAGGGTTCATACTTTCACTAGTGCAAGTTCTCTTAACAATGATAACATAATTGGATCATATAACAATCCCTCAACATGCAACAAAGAGTCACTCCAAAGTCACTAATAGCGGAGAACAAACGAAGAGATTATTGTAGGGTAAGAAACCACCTCAAAGTTATTCTTTCTGATCAATCTATTGGGCTATTCCTATAAGTGTCACAAACAGCCCTAGAGTTCGTACTAAAATAACACCTTAAGACACACATCAACCAAAACCCTAATGTCACCTAGATACTCCAATGTCACCACAAGTATCCGCGGGTTTGATTATACGATATGCATCACACAATCTCAGATTCATCTATTCAAACCAACACAAATAACTTCAAAGAGTGCCCCAAAGTTTCTACCAGAGAGTCAAGACGAAAATGTGTGCCAACCCCTATGCATAAGTTCACAAGGTCACAGAACCCGCAAGTTGATCACCAAAACATACATCAAGTGGATCACGTGAATATCCCATTGTCACCATAGATAAACACATGCAAGACATACATCAAGTGTTCTCAAATCCTTAAAGACTCAATCCGATAAGATAACTTCAAAGGGAAAACTCAATTCATTTCAAGAAGGTAGAGGGGGAGAAACATCATAAGATCCAACTATAATAGCAAAGCTCGCGGTACCCTCCGGCAGGGTGCCGGAACAGGGTCCCGATTGGTTTTTCGTGGCTACAGAGGCTTGCGGCGGTGGAACTCCTGAGCTAGGTTTCTTTTCGGGGGTTTCTGTATTTATAGGAATTTTTGGCGTCGGTTTCACGTCAGGGGGGGGGGTCCACGAGTCAACGACAAGACCGGAGCACCCTCCCTGGGGGGTAGGGCGCGCCCTCCACCCTTGTGGTTGGCTCGGGACTCTTCTGGCCCAACTCTTTTGCTTCGGGGGCTTCTTCTGGTCCATAAAAAATCACCGTAAATTTTCAACTCGTTTGGACTCCGTTTGATATTCCTTTTCTGTAAAACTCAAAAACAAGGAAAAAACAGAAACTAGCACTGGGCTCTAGGTTAATAGGTTAGTCCCAAAAATCATATAAATGCATATAAAACATCCAAGATGGATAATACAATAGCATGGAACAATAAAAAAGTATAGATACGTTGGACACGTATCAGTGTGCCTTGGCACGTGCCTATGATGTTGTTGCGCTCCGCTTCTTTGGGAACCGCGCAAAGGTAAACTTCCTCATTGACATCGTGGCCGCCATCGCACCTCCCAAGACAAGCAGAAACAACGTCACGCCACTATGGTCCAACTCGCATCCGACTTTGTGGTCGTGCTCCTCAAGGACCCACAGATCATCGCCGAGAACCGCACATTCTTTGAGTCCGTGGAGAACCGCACATTCTTCGAGTCCATGAAGAACGCGCGCATGATCGAGCGCGAGTGCCGCCCGCCTCGACCCCGAGTGTAAGGAGATGTTCGCGGAGATTAACGAGCTTGTTGACTAGGGGAGGGGGTGAGAAGGACGACTCGATGTCGTGGAGCCCCCCCCCCCCCCACCACATATCCTTCGAGATAGACTTCTCCGAACACGACGAGGAGTAGAGCTCCTCTTTTATATATCTAGATCTGGTTCTATTTATTTTATCTCGATGTGAACATAGTGTTAGTAGGTAATGGACTGTTAATTATGCTATGTATGATGTTAATATGACACCGTTGTTTAATTATGTAATGAAGTAGTTTAAATTGTGTTTGAAATGAATTTGTGTGCAAAAAACTTGGTTTTAAAATTTGAAGGGATTCATATTTAGGAGATGGGTTAGATGAACAAAAATTGAAGGGACAATTGAAGGATAAGGGATCGGATAAGAAATTAAGTTTTAAAGGAACGGCTAGAGATGCTCTAACACTAGTAGACCACTTATATTTGGTAAAAGAAAAATGCGTCGTGTCTCTGTTTTTTAATTCCATCGGGCATCAAAAGGTGGAAGATTACTACGAGTATGTAAACTCAAAGACACCTGATGTATATGATCTTCTCTCGGCTGAAGCTCTAGCACTCAAGGAAGGAATGATGATAACCTAGTCAGTGGGCTGCAACCATTTGATGGTCAGTTTAGATAATGATGATAACCGAGTCAATGAATGAGGTCCATGCAACGAGCAATGCGGCGGCAATTTTTACTGCTACTCTCATCCAGAGAGTTCACTAAGGTAACTTATGTTCATGAGTTTCGCGAGGCCAACACGGTTGCACATGTATTGGCGAAATAGGCTATATCAGGGACCTTGTGCGGTTAGATGATCCTCCCCCACTATAGTACCTCTTTTAGTGCATGATGTAACACTCATTTTAGATGAATAAAGACTCAAAAAGGGATGTCAGAATCAAATCATGTAAGTAGTGCACACGGCTATATTGCAAACAGCACAGAAGCACACCTCATAGATTTCAGATATATCACAGCAACATATACATATTTCACACATATCACAACAACGCATGCATTCATGTCGTGTATAAGACCGCATCTATACCATGTACTCCCTCCGTTTCTAAATATTTGTCTTTCTAGAGATTTCAACAAGTGACTACATACGAAGCAAAATAAGTGAATCTACACTCTAAAATATGTCTATATACATCCGTATGTGATAGTCCATTTGAAATCTCTAAAAAGACAAATATTTAAGAACGGAGGGAGTATAATATACATCGTACTTGTGACCATTTGTTTTAAGAATATGGTTGCATGCATCATTCTGATGCAGAGGCCAAGGGTATTCCTCATTTTCTATTTTTTTTATTCACATACATTCTATGTTTGCAATCAACATATAGATCATCTACTACCCCTATAAAAGCACGAGAGGCGGAGATCCAACAAATCTGCACCGTACACACTCTCAAATTCAACGTCCCAGATTCTTTTCATGTTTAACACCAAGCCACTAAACACATCTTAGTGCTAAACAGGAGGATTTGAATGAAAAAAAAACCGTCCCAATTCCCTCACCCACGAGGCCACGACCCTCCCGACGCCCGCTCCCCTGGCTATTCGCAGCCTCACCCCTGCGCCCCCAACCACCCCGCCTCCTTCACCGCCGCCCCGCGCGCCTCCCTGCGCCCCGCCTCCTCCGCCGCCGCCCCGCGCGCCTGGCGAGGGCGTGCTTCGGCTGGCCGACGAGGCGCGGGCCGACGCGGCGAGGGCGAAAGGTGAACGTGGAACAAAGACACGCACGGAACGGGCGCTGGCCAATGTGTTCGGCCGGACCTGAGACCGTGGCGCGCACTGCCCAACGTGGAACACCGGTCTCTTCCCGGCCGTCGGTGACCTCTCGGCTGCCATCTCCGGCCTTATCTCCTACGGAACAAGCTACTCCATCCATCGGTATCTAGCCACCACCACATCTCTTTCCCTCTCAATCCATTCTTCTGTTGTTTGTTTTTCAACTGTAGCAAAATTCATCGCACCCTGCCTGTGATTACCTTCATCATCGTCACTAATTTTGAAAGTTTTCAATACTAACAACTTCAACAGTAAATATAATTACTTCATCGCACCCTGCCTGTGATCTTGCCGCGCCATCTGGCGGTCCTGCCGCTGGTGTTGCTTCCTCATCAGCTTCTCTCTGCGCCACTAGCGCAGCGCTAACCACTTGGTTTGTTGCTGCCAGATACAGCAGCAACGGCTCTTGTGGTTTAGGTGCGACTAGCGTCGGCGGAGAGGAAAGGTATTTCTTCAAATCCTGCAGCGCAGCCTCCGCCTCTGGAGTCCATTTCATTGGACCTGCCTTCTTCAAAATTTTGAAGAAGGGCAGGGCGCGCTCAGCAGATTTGGAAATAAACCTGCTTAGAGCAGCAACACAGCCGGCAAGACGACGCACATCCTTGACGCGTCTCGGCGCTTCAATTTGCTCAATAGCTTTGATCTTGTCGGGGTTCGCTTCGATTCCCCGGCAAGATACAAAAAATCCGAGGAGTTTGCCGGAAGGGACACCGAACACACACTTCTCAGGATTGAGCTTCAAGTTGATCTTGCGCAAGTTTGCAAATGTTTCTTCTAAATCTTGAATAAGCGTTGCTTTGTCTTTGGTTTTGACCACTATATCATCCATATACGCCTCCATATTTCTATGGAGTTGTGGCTCAAAACCAATCTGGATTGCTCTGGCAAATGTTGAACCAGCACTTTTCAACCCGAAAGGCATTCGTATAAAACAATACGTACCACATGGGGTGATAAATGTGGTCTTCTCTTCATCTTCTTTTGCCATAAAAATCTGATGATACCCTGAATAGGCATCAAGGAAGGACAGGAGATCACAACCAGCGGTGGCATCCACAATCTGGTCAATGCGCGGCAAGGGAAAATGATCTTTTGGACAGGCTTTATTGATATCTGTATAATTGATACAAAGCCTCCATTTCCCATTCGCTTTCCACACTACAACCGGATTGGCCAACCAGGTTGGATGAAGCACTCCTTTGACCAGTCCTGCCGCCTCCAGCTTTCTGATTTCTTCGGCAATGAATTCTTGCCGCTCCAAGGCTTGCTTCCTGACCCTTTGCTTGACGGGCCGTGCATGAGGACAGACAGCAAGGTGGTGCTCAATTACCTTCCTGGGAACACCGAGGATGTCAGACGGTTGCCATGCAAACACGTCGACATTCGCCCGCAGGAAAGCAACGAGCGCGCTTTCCTATTTGTCATCTAGGGTGAAACTTATGGTGAAAGTTCCCCCCGTTCCGTCCTCTCTGACAGGCACCTTCTTGGTCTCCGGCGGAGCAGCCTTGGACTTCTTGTTCTTGCTGGTGGAACTCTCTGGTACGTCCTCGACGGAAGCGCAGCACTCCGAGGAGGTGCGCTTGCCGGAGTTCGCGCCAAGGTTCCTGCCGGTCTTCTTCTTCCCCCCGGGAGTTCCAGCGGCAGGAGCAGGTGCCTTGATGGCAGGTGCTGCAACTGCTTCCCGATAAAGTTGGTTGGCACAGATGAGCGCATCCTTCTTATCAGAATGGATAGTGATGACGCCCAACGGCCCAGGCATCTTCAAGACATTGTACGCGTAGTGTGATGCCGCCATAAACTTAGCCAGCGCTGGCCGACCAAGGATTCCATTGTATGACATGGGGATCTTGGTGACATCAAACACCACCTTCTCGGTCCTGAAGTTGAGCTCGCTGCCAAATGTTACCGGCAGCGTAATCTTGCCCTTAGGCTGGGTTCTTCCCGGATTGACCCCTTGAAACGTACCCGTTTCTTCGAGGTCCTCGTCGGGAATCTGGAGCTTTCTGAGCACATCCGGCGAGATTAAGTTTAGGCCGGCCTCGCCGTCAACTAACATTTTCGTCACCTTGAGGTTGCGAATCATTGGCGAGACCAACAATGGCAAGCACCCGACCGCAGTTGTGCGATTAGGGTGATCCTCGGTGTCGAAAATGATAGGCGTGTTGGACCACTTCAGGGGCCTACATGCATCTGGGGATGGCTCTGCCGCATTGACCTCCCGCACCCACTGTTTGAGTTGGCGGTGGGAAGAATGCAGCGAGGCACCTCCATCGATACACATGGCCTCCGTAGCCTTCTGGAATTCTTGCTCACTGGATTGATCATCCTCCTCATCCTCATCTTCTTCTTTGTCTCGGCCCCGAGCGGGCCGATCCTTTTGCTGCTTGGCCTTGCCGCGGCGCCCCCCTCGGCCACCGCGCTTCTTGTCGGACCCATCAGCACCATCTTGGGCCTTCTCCTTGTCTCACCTCTCGTATTCGGCTCTCTGCTTCTCGGCAAGCTGCTCAACTTGCCGGCAGTTCTGGAGATCGTGGCCCTTGGTGCGATGGATCTTGCAATACTGCTTGCCAGAGTTCTCCGACTTGTCGGCAGCCGCCAAGGCCTGACAGGAAGGGCACCCGGCAAGATCCTTGCCGGGGGCACCAACCTTGGCCTTCTTGGCGGCGCCGGGGTTGTCGGATTCCTTGATAGCAAGCACGGCCTTGCCTCCGCGTTTCCTGTTCCGCCGCCGCCCTTTCCTTGACGGGGCCGCGGCATCTTCTTCTGCAGATTCGCCCGCCGCGCCAACAGCTTCGCCAGGGAGTCTCCTTCCTTCTTCAGCTCGAGCGCACTTGTCGGCCAAAGCGTAAAGCTCGGCAATACTCCTGACTTTGTTCATTGCCAGCTCTTCCCGCATTCTGTGGTTACGCACGTTCTGATGGAACGCGCTAATGACAGCGGCAGGATGAACGTCAGGAATATTGTATTGCACCCGGCTGACTCTCTGCATAAACTTGCGCAGGGACTCGCCCTCCTTCTGAGGGATGATGTGCAAATCACTCTCTTGGCCAGGAGCTTGGTGGCCTCCAACAAAGGCGCCAACAAACTGATGGCACAGATCTGACCAGGAAGAAATAGAATCCTCCGGCAGATGCATCAACCATGACCTGACGTTGGGTTTGAGCACCAACGGGAAGTAGTTGGCGAGTATCTTGTCATCTCGGCCCCCGACAGCTTGCACCGCAATGGTGTAGATGCTCAGTAACTCCGAGGGATGGGTCTTGCCGTCATATTTCTCCGGGACCTCTGGCTTGAAGGTTCGGAGATTGGGCCACTGGACTTGCCGCAGCTCACGGGTAAACGCTGGAGGTCCTACCTCGTAAGGCAAGTCTCCTACGTTCCCTGGCGCAGGTTCGTCGACAGCCGGCCCCGCGCGCTTATCAGACTGATAGCGCGCTTCCCGCCGCCGCTCGATGGTAGTTCGAGCGTCCTCCTTGCCTCGTTCCTGGAGAACTTGACGCTGATCGCGGCGCATCCGTGGATCGGATGACGCCGTGGAAACTTCTTCACGGCGGTCGACCTGCTGAGTTGTCGGCCGCCGCTGATGCCGCGGAGGGGAGTGCACTGTGGTTGCACCACCTCCGGTTTTCTCCACATCGGCTCGCGCCGGATCGATGGGCCTCCGCTGCGAGGGCCCTGCCTCTTGCGGTCCATCTTTGTTGGCGAAGCCGATAAGGCTCTGGATGGTAGCTCGCCACTCCTCCATCTTCTCCGGGGCAGGAGGGAAATCGAGGAGCAGTTGCGCATGTGCCAAGGCTTCCGCTGGCGTAGGCGGCGGCGACAGGTGCGAGGTACGTGAGGTGCTCTGACTCCTAACCATGTTAGAAGGAGCACCACCACGGTCACGCGACCGCGCGCCACCTCCGCCAACAGCTCAGTGTGCATGCTGATCCCGCGCATCTTGGGATCGATGCGCAGAAACCTTTTCATGGGGACGCCCTGAACCACCAGCGCCATGACGTCGCTCATCATGCACGACCTGGGTAGGTCGTGAGGCTTGCGCCGGCGCGGGAGCTCCAGCAGGCGCCCTCCGATCTCTCGAGTTTGTTGTGCCACCCATAGGCAACACAGCGCCATCTCTAGATCCAGCGGCGTGCAGGTTACCACTGCCACTGCGAACGATACCGCTCGCTTGGCTCGGATCACCAGAACGCCGCGGGGGTTCTAGTCCTCTTCCTTCTGCACCCACACCGTCGGCCGCATGCGAAGGCGTAGGCAAAACGGACGTGGACGGTTGCGCCGTCGCAGCGCTCTTCTTTTTGGGTGGCATGATGATGAAGATGATGAAGAAACTAAGGCGCCGATCACCAGATCAGGTTCACGCAACCTTCAATCCCCCTACCTGGCGCGCCAAAGATGTCGGGGTACGACACCTATGGGATCCCGAGAGACCCCTTTACGATTCGGCGGGGGGAGAGGTATACGCAAAGAGCAGAACCAACGATCGACGCGAGAAGATTTTACCCAGGTTCGGGCCGCTGATCAGCGTAAAACCCTACTCCTGCTTTGTGTTCTTATTGATGCTTTTGAGCCCAGCCTTCAGGAGCGCTCGCAGTGAACAGTACGTTCAAAGAGCAGCTACGCATGCAGAATGGGCCAGCCGTCCTCCTCTGTAGCAGTTGCCTTGGGCCTCCTTTTATATGCTCAAAGGGGTCTCCACAGTGGCAAAATGTACATACATTGAGGTGTAAAGTAGCTACAGGGTATCATACCTAACCCCTGACGGATTAGGACAAGCGCATTTAATGCACCGTGAGGTGTCCGTTTAGGTGTCCTCACTTTCTTGGGGATGGAAAAAGGGGCCATCCCATCAGCACCGCTTAAAGCTCTCCTCCACTGGCGCGTTGCCATGCATCCAGAGAAGGACCCAGAACGTCAGACTTGTTACTGTGCCGAAGCGGTGGCACAGTGGCAGAATCTCGCCAGGCGCCGAATCTTGCCGGGCACCAAGCCTTGCCGGACGCCAAGCCTTGCCGGGCGCCAAGGCCATCCCGGCAAGGATCTTGCCGGGCCCCACAGGCCATCCCGGCAAGGATCTTGCCGGGGAAGTTGGCCTTCAGATTCCAGCTTTGCTTATCTGCTGATCCTCAGATCTCTGACTTGATGATTTCCTTGATGGCTTGAATCGACCTCGAGCTGTTCCCGGCAAGCCTTGCCGCGAGAATGGCTACAACTGTCTGTGCACAAGTACGGGGTACTAGTGGCCCAATACTTAGTACACCGACAATATGCATCACACAATCTCAGATTCATCTATTCAAACCAACACAAATAACTTCAAAGAGTGCCCCAAAGTTTCTACCGGAGAGTCAAGACGAAAATGTGTGCCAACCCCTATGCATAAGTTCACAAGGTCACAGAACCCGCAAGTTGATCACCAAAACATACATCAAGTGGATCACGTGAATATCCCATTGTCACCACAGATAAACACATGCAAGACATACATCAAGTGTTCTCAAATCCTTAAAGACTCAATCCGATAAGATAACTTCAAAGGGAAAACTCAATTCATTTCAAGAAGGTAGAGGGGGAGAAACATCATAAGATCCAACTATAATAGCAAAGCTCGCGGTACCCTCCGGCAGGGTGCCGGAACAGGGTCCCGATTGGTTTTTCGTGGCTACAGAGGCTTGCGGCGGTGGAACTCCTGAGCTAGGTTTCTTTTCGGGGATTTCTGTATTTATAGGAATTTTTGGCGTCGGTTTCACGTCAGGGGGGGGGGGTCCACGAGTCAACGACAAGACCGGAGCACCCTCCCTGGGGGGTAGGGCGCGCCCTCCACCCTTGTGGTTGGCTCGGAACTCTTCTGGCCCAACTCTTTTGCTTCGGGGGCTTCTTCTGGTCCATAAAAAATCACCGTAAATTTTCAACTCGTTTGGACTCCGTTTGATATTCCTTTTCTGTAAAACTCAAAAACAAGGAAAAAACAGAAACTAGCACTGGGCTCTAGGTTAATAGGTTAGTCCCAAAAATCATATAAATGCATATAAAACATCCAAGATGGATAATATAATAGCATGGAACAATAAAAAAGTATAGATACGTTGGACACGTATCAGTGTGCCTTGGCACGTGCCTATGATGTTGTTGCGCTCCGCTTCTTTGGGAACCGCGCAAAGGTAAACTTCCTCATTGACGTCGTGGCCGCCATCGCACCTCCCAAGACAAGCAGAAACAACGTCACGCCACTATGGTCCAACTCGCATCCGACTTTGTGGTCGTGCTCCTCAAGGACCCACAGATCATCGCCGAGAACCGCACATTCTTTGAGTCCGTGGAGAACCGCACATTCTTCGAGTCCATGAAGAACGCGCGCATGATCGAGCGCGAGTGCCGCCCGCCTCGACCCCGAGTGTAAGGAGATGTTCGCGGAGATTAACGAGCTTGTTGACTAGGGGAGGGGGTGAGAAGGACGACTCGATGTCGTGGAGCCCCCCCCCCCCCCACCACATATCCTTCGAGATAGACTTCTCCGAACACGACGAGGAGTAGAGCTCCTCTTTTATATATCTAGATCTGGTTCTATTTATTTTATCTCGATGTGAACATAGTGTTAGTAGGTAATGGACTGTTAATTATGCTATGTATGATGTTAATATGACACCGTTGTTTAATTATGTAATGAAGTAGTTTAAATTGTGTTTGAAATGAATTTGTGTGCAAAAAACTTGGTTTTAAAATTTGAAGGGATTCATATTTAGGAGATGGGTTAGATGAACAAAAATTGAAGGGACAATTGAAGGATAAGGGATCGGATAAGAAATTAAGTTTTAAAGGAACGGCTAGAGATGCTCTAACACTAGTAGACCACTTATATTTGGTAAAAGAAAAATGCGTCGTGTCTCTGTTTTTTAATTCCATCGGGCATCAAAAGGTGGAAGATTACTACGAGTATGTAAACTCAAAGACACCTGATGTATATGATCTTCTCTCGGCTGAAGCTCTAGCACTCAAGGAAGGAATGATGATAACCTAGTCAGTGGGCTGCAACCATTTGATGGTCAGTTTAGATAATGATGATAACCGAGTCAATGAATGAGGTCCATGCAACGAGCAATGCGGCGGCAATTTTTACTGCTACTCTCATCCAGAGAGTTCACTAAGGTAACTTATGTTCATGAGTTTCGCGAGGCCAACACGGTTGCACATGTATTGGCGAAATAGGCTATATCAGGGACCTTGTGCGGTTAGATGATCCTCCCCCACTATAGTACCTCTTTTAGTGCATGATGTAACACTCATTTTAGATGAATAAAGACTCAAAAAGGGATGTCAGAATCAAATCATGTAAGTAGTGCACACGGCTATATTGCAAACAGCACAGAAGCACACCTCATAGATTTCAGATATATCACAGCAACATATACATATTTCACACATATCACAACAACGCATGCATTCATGTCGTGTATAAGACCGCATCTATACCATGTACTCCCTCCGTTTCTAAATATTTGTCTTTCTAGAGATTTCAACAAGTGACTACATACGAAGCAAAATAAGTGAATCTACACTCTAAAATATGTCTATATACATCCGTATGTGATAGTCCATTTGAAATCTCTAAAAAGACAAATATTTAAGAACGGAGGGAGTATAATATACATCGTACTTGTGACCATTTGTTTTAAGAATATGGTTGCATGCATCATTCTGATGCAGAGGCCAAGGGTATTCCTCATTTTCTATTTTTTTTATTCACATACATTCTATGTTTGCAATCAACATATAGATCATCTACTACCCCTATAAAAGCACGAGAGGCGGAGATCCAACAAATCTGCACCGTACACACTCTCAAATTCAACGTCCCAGATTCTTTTCATGTTTAACACCAAGCCACTAAACACATCTTAGTGCTAAACAGGAGGATTTGAATGGAAAAAAAAAACGTCCCAATTCCCTCACCCACGAGGCCACGACCCTCCCGACGCCCGCTCCCCTGGCTATTCGCAGCCTCACCCCTGCGCCCCCAACCACCCCGCCTCCTTCACCGCTGCCCCGCGTGCCTCCCTGCGCGCCGCCTCGCGCCGCCGCCCCTGCGCCCCGCCTCCTCCGCCGCCGCCCCGCGCGCCTGGCGAGGGCGTGCTTCGGCTGGCCGACGAGGCGCGGGCCGACGCGGCGAGGGCGAAAGGCGAACGTGGAACAATGACACGCACGGAACGGGCGCTGGCCAATGTGTCCGGCCGGACCTGAGACCGTGGTGCGCACTGCCCAACGTGGAACACCGGTCTCCTCCCGGCCGTCGGTGACCTCTCGGCTGCCATCTCCGGCCTTATCTCCTACGGAACAAGCTACTCCATCCATTGGTATCTAGCCACCACCACATCTCTTTCCCTCTCAATCCATTCTTCTGTTGTTTGTTTTTCAACTGTAGCAAAATTCATCGCACCCTGCCTGTGATTACCTTCATCATCGTCACTAATTTTGAAAGTTTTCAATACTAACAACTTCAACAGTACATATAATTACTTTCTTCCTTTATTTTGTCAACGTCCAATTTTATAGAGCTCTACCTCTACATATACAAGACTGACCACACATTACCCTATTTCCCTTTGAAAGATGATTGAGGAAGAATGGTATTGTAGCGAGGAATTCCTGAGCTTATATTCTGCCCTGCCTAGAAGATCTTCACAACTCTCTATGCCCTTCTATATATGTTCAACATTTCTAAGTTTATATCCGCAGATGACTAAGAAAGGAATGGATGTACCAACATTTCGGGTGCATTATTGTTCCATTTAGATTCCAGTGGAGTTTCTTAAATATATCGTAGATTTATTTTGTACACACAGGTTGCAAGATCTGAGGAATTTGATTGGAGTGCTTCACATGGTGGCCCTTTGATTTCTCCAACTCTGGCATAATTGCATTGGAATTATTTCTGATTAAATATTAGCTCTTGGATTACTCCTATGGTAACGTCTCTTAATTCGGATTGCACACACTGATTCTACAATTCTCCTGATTTTCTTTAACCAATTCTACATTTCCAGCCTCAAGGTGGATTATGATAATTTACTGTTTTGTCTTTGTACTGGGAAGATTTGCATTGAAGTTATTCCTGCGTCGAAGATTCCATACGGATCTGAAGAGCACTAAATTGTTATGATATTAACATTGCTGCTGCTGCTACTGAATGTGTTGTGCTTCTCACCACTCATGTTCATTCTTGTGTTATGCCCATTAGGAAATATAAGGTGCTGAACTGGTCTTTTTGGTGCGTGGCTGGTCGTTTTGGTGTTTCTAGGAATGCCTCTGCGGCAACATATAGGTGACTGATTTCAGTGACAATTCTTCTATGAAGTGGGTGGTTCACTCCACATATTACAAATGTTCGAAACCTAAAAGTAGGTTTGCTCTCTTCTATACATGTATGTGTGCATGATTTATAGTAAAATGTAGTCAAAGTTTGTGATCACTCAAGAAACACGAACAGGTAGTACATGGATTTTGTCTGGTGTGAGAACAAGTCATAAATTTAGTGCCATTTCTGTAGGAATGAAAAGACAGCCATTTCTATTTTCCTGTTTTTTACAGCATATAATGTTATATTTGTGGATAAACCAATGTAGGGAAATCTGATTGTCGCTTTGGCTCCTTTATACTTTTGCTTAGATTTTTAGTAGTTTAGAGAGCAAGTAGTATGATGGTCGACACTACCTGTTCGACAGAATGTCAGCATGCAGTGCTTTATACCGTTTTGTTCCAAAATTATAGCATGAGGTGTCATCTTTTATAGGTCTTCGCAAACTCTCAGAAAGGCAAGATATAACTTAAGTTTTCTTTGGTGTTCACCAATGTGCTATAGCGCAGCATGATACGTCTCCAACGTATCAATAATTTTTGATTGTTCCATGCTATTATATTATCTGTTTTGGATGTTTTATATGCATTAATATGCTATTTTATATTATGTTTGGGACTAACCTATTAACCTAGAGCCCAGTGCCAGTTCCTGTTTTTTCCCTGTTTTTGAGTTTCGCAGAAAAGGAATACCAAACGGAATAAAACTTTCGCGATGATTTTTCTTGGACCAGAAGACATCCAGAGGACTTGGAGTGCAAGTCAGAAAAGCCACGAGGCGGCCACAAGGACGGAGGGCGCGCCCAAGGGAGTAGGGCGCGCCCCCCACCCTTGTGGACCCCTCGTGCGTCTCCTGACCTAATTCTTTCGCCTATATATACTCTTATATGCCCAAACCACCAGAGGCATCCACAAAAAGACTTTTCCACCACCGCAACCTTCTGTACCCGTGAGATCCCATCTAGGGGCCTTTTCCGGCGTCCTGCCGGAGGGGGATTCGATCACGGAGGGCTTCTACATCAACACCATTGCCCTTTCGATGAAGCGTGAGTAGTTTACCTCAGACCTAGGGTCCATAACTAGTATCTAGATGGCTTTTTCTCTTTCTTTGATTCTCAATACCATGTTCTCCTCGATGTTCTTGGAGATCTATTCGATGTAATACTTTTTTGCGGTGTGTTTGCCAAGATCCGATGAATTGTGGATTTATGATCAGCTTATCTATGAATATTATTTGAATCTTCTCTGAATTCTTTTATGCATGATTTGATATCTTTGCAAGTCTCTTCGAACTATCGATTTGGTTTGGCCAACTAGATTGGTTTTTCTTGCAATGGGAGAAGTGCTTAGCTTTGGGTTCAATCTTGCGGTGTCCTTTCCCAGTGACAATAGGGGCAACAAGGCACGTATTGTATTGTTGCCATCGAGGATAAAAAGATGGGGTTTTCATCTTATTGCTTGAGTTAATTCCTCTACATCATGTCATCTTTCTTAATGCGTTACTCTGTTCTTCATGAACTTAATACTCTAGATGCAGGCAGGAGTCGGTCGATGTGTGGAGTAATAGTAGTAGATGCAGAATCGTTTCGGTCTACTTGACACGGATGTGATGCCTATATTCATGATCATTGCCTTAGATATCGTCATAACTTTGCGCTTTTCTATCAATTGCTCGGCAGTAATTTGTTCACCCACCGTATTATTTTCTATCTTGAGAGAAGCCTCTAGTGAAACCTATGGCCCCCGGGTCTATTTTCCATCATACAATCTTCTACTTTCCAATCTACGAGTTTCCAATCTACTATTTTGCAATATTTTACTTTCCAATCTATAAAACAAAAATACCAAAAATATTTACTTTACCGCTTATCTATCTCTATCAGATCTCACTTTTGCGAGTAACCGTGAAGGGATTGACAACCCCTTTATCGCGTTGGGTGCAAGTTTGGTGTTTGTTTGTGCAGGTATTTGATGACTTGCGTGTTGTCTCCTACTGGATTGATACCTTGGTTCTCAAAACTGAGGGAAATACTTACTCTACTTTGCTGCATCACCCTTTCCTCTTCAAGGGAAAAACCAACGCAAGCTCAAGAAGTAGCAGGAAGAATTTCTGGCGCCGTTGCCAGGGAGATCTACACCAAGTCAAGACATACCAAGTACCCATCATAAACTCTCATCTCTCGCATTACATTATTCGCCATTCGCCTCTCGTTTTCCTCTCCCCCACTTCTAAAACGATTTTCAAAAAGTTTGCCTTTTCTTCGCCTCTCTCTTTGCCTTTTCTTCGCCCCTCTTCCGTTCGTCTTCTTCGTTTGCTTTTTTTGTGCTTGTGTGTTGGATTGCTTGCTTTGTCACGATGACTAAAGAGAATACCAAACTGTGTGATTTTTCCAACACCAATAATAATGATTTTATTAGTAATCCAATTGCTCCCGCTACTAATGCGAAATCTTGTGAAATTAATGCCGCTTTGCTGAATCTTGTTATGGAAGATCAATTTTCTGGCCTTCCTAGTGAAGATGCCGCATCCCATCTAAACAATTTCGTTGATTTGTGTGATATGCAAAAGAAGAAAGATGTGGATAATGATATTGTTAAATTGAAGCTATTTCCGTTCTCATTACGAGACCGTGCTAAAACTTGGTTTTCATCTTTGCCTAAAAATAGTATTGATTCATGGAATAAGTGTAAAGATGCTTTTATTTCCAAGTATTTTCCTCCCGCTAAGATCATCTCCCTTAGGAACGATATTATGAATTTTAAACAACTTGATCATGAGCATGTTGCACAATCTTGGGAGAGAATGAAATTGATGATACGAAATTGCCCTACTCATGGTTTGAATTTGTGGATGATTATACAAAAATTTTATGCCGGATTGAATTTTGCTTCTAGAAATCTTTTAGATCCGGCCGCGGGAGGTACTTTTATGGAAATTACTCTAGGAGAAGCTACTAAACTTCTAGATAATATTATGGTTAATTATTCTCAATGGCATACCGAAAGATCTTCCACTAGTAAAAAGGTGCATGCAATTGAAGAGATTAATGTTTTGAGTGGAAAGATGGATGAACTTATGAAATTGTTTGCTAGCAAGAGTGTTTCTTTGGATCCCAATGATATGCCTTTATCCACTTTGATTGAAAATAATAATGAATCTATGGATGTGAATTTTGTTGGTAGGAACAATTTTGGTAATAACGCGTATAGAGGCAATTTTAATCCTAGGACGTTTCCTAGTAATTCCTCTAATAATTATGGAAATTCCTACAACAATTCTTATGGAAATTATAATAAGATGCCCTCTGAATTTGAGAATAATGTTAAAGAATTTATGAGTTCGCAAAAGAATTTCAATGCTTTGATTGAAGAAAAATTGCTTAAGATTGATGATTTGGCTAGGAACGTGGATAGAATTTCTCTTGATGTTGATTCTTTGAAACTTAGATCTATCCCACCCAAGCATGATATCAATGATTCTCTCAAGGCTATGAGAATTTCCATTGATGAGTGCAAAGAAAGAACCGCTAAGATGCGTGCTAAAAAAGATTGGTTTGTAAAAACGTGTTCTTCTAGTTTCCGTGAAAATAATGATGAAGATCTTAAAGTGATTGATGTGACTCCTATTGAATCTTTGTTTTCCAATATAAATATTGATAAAGATGGGACTGGAGATGAGTCAACTTTATTTAGAAGGCGTCCCAATGATTCGGAGTTTTTAGATCTTGATGCAAAAATTCATAAAAGTGGGATTGGAGAGGTCAAAACTTTAAGTAGCAATGAACCCACTCTTTTGGATTTCAAGGAATTTAATTATGATAATTTTTCTTTAATAGATTGTATTTCCTTGTTGCAATCCGTGTTGAATTCTCCTCATGCTTATAAACAAAACAAAGCTTTTACTAAACATATCGTTGATGCTATGATGCAATCTTTTGAAGAAAAGCTTGAATTGGAAGTTTCTATCCCTAGAAAACTTTATGATGAGTGGGAACCTACTATTAAGATTAAGATTAAAGATTATGAATGCCATGCTTTGTGTGATTTGGGTGCTAGTGTTTCCACGATTCCAAAAACTTTGTGTGATGTATTAGGTTTCCGTGAATTTGATGATTGTTCTTTAAATTTGCATCTTGCAGATTCCACTATTAAGAAACCTATGGGAAGGATTAATGATGTTCTTATTGTTGCAAATAGGAATTATGTGCCCGTAGATTTCATTGTTCTTGATATAGATTGCAATCCTACATGTCCTATTATTCTTGGTAGACCTTTCCCTAGAACGATTGGTGCAATTATTGATATGAAAGAAGGAAACATTAGATTTCAATTTCCATTAAGGAAGGGCATGGAACACTTTCCAAGAAAGAAAATTAAATTGCCTTATGAATCTATTATGAGAGCCACTTATGGATTGCATACCAAAGATGACAATACTTAGATCTATACTTGTTTTTATGCCTAGCTAAGGGCGTTAAACAATAACGCTTGTTGGGAGGCAACACAATTTTATTTTTGTTTTTGCTTTTTAGGTTCTGTTTTGCAATAAATAATTCATCTAGCCTCTGTTTAGATGTGGTTTTATGTTTTAATTAGTGTTTGTGCCAAGTAAGACCTTTGGGATAGCTTACGGTGATAGTTGATTTGATGTTGCTGAAAAACATAAACTTTTACGCCTAGGAAAATAATTTTCATAATTCACAGAAGAGTGCTTTTGAGTTGATTCTTTTTGCAGAATATTAATAAACAAATTTCTTAGGTCTTCCTAATTTTTCAGAACTTTTGGAGTTACATAAGTATTCGAGATTTCCAGATTGCTACCGATTGTTCTGTTTTTGACAGATTCTGTTTTCTATGTGTTGTTTGCTTATTTTGATGAATCTATGGGTAATATCAGGGGGTATGAACCATGGAAAAGTTTGAATACAGTAGATATTACACCAATATAAATAAAGAATGAGTTCACAACAGTACCAAAAGTGGTGATTTATTTTCTTATACTAACGGAGCTTATGAGATTTTCTGTTGAGTTTTGTGTTGTGAAGTTTTCAAGTTTTGGGTAAGGATTTGATGGACTATGGAATAAGGAGTGGCAAGAGCCTAAGCTTGGGGATGCCCAAGGCACCCCAAGGTAATATTCAAGGACAACCAAGAGCCTATGCTTGGGGATGCCCCGGAAGGCATCCCCTCTTTTGTCTTCGTCTATCGGTAACTTTACTTGAGGCTATATTTTTATTCACCACATGATATATGTTTTGCTTGGAGCGTCTTGTATGATTTGAGTCTTTGCTTTTTAGTTTGCCACAATCATCCTTGCTGTACACACCTTTTGAGGGAGACACGCATGAATCGTGATTTATTAGAATACTCTTTGTGCTTCACTTATATCTTTTGAGCTAGGCAATTTTGCTCTAGTGCTTCACTTATATCTTTTTAGAGCACGGCGGTGGCTTTATTTTATAGAAATTGATGAACTCTCATGCTTCACTTATATTATTTTGAGAGTCTTTAAAACAGCATGGTAATTTGCTTTGGTTATAAATTTAGTCCTAATATGATGGGCATCCAAGAGGGATATAATAAAAACTTTCATATAAAGTGCATTGAATACTATGAGAAGTTTGATTCCGTATGATTGTTTTGAAATATGAAGATGGTGATATTAGAGTAATGCTAGTGAGTAGTTGTGAATTTGAGAAATACTTGTGTTAAGGTTTGTGAGTCCCGTAGCATGCACGTATGGTGAACTGTTATGTAACGAAGTTGGAGCATGAGATATTTTCTGATTGTCATCCTTTGTGTGGAAGTCGGGATCGCGCGATGGTTAACTCCTACCAACCCTTCCCCTAGGAGCATGTGTCTAGTACTTTGTTTCGATGACTAATAGATTTTTGCAATAAGTATGTGAGTTCTTTATGACTAATGTTGAGTCCATGGATTATACGCACTCTCACCCTTCCACCTTTGCTAGCCTCTCTAGTGCCGCGCAATTTTCGCCGGTACCATAAACCCACCATATACCTTCCTCAAAACAGCCACCATACTTACCTATTATGGCATTTCCATAGCCATTCCGAGATATATTGCCATGCAACTTTCCACCGTTCCGTTTATTATGACACGCATCATCATTGTCATATTGCTTTGCATGATCATGTAGTTGACATTGTATTTGTGGCAAAGCCACCATTCATAATTCTTTCATACATGTCACTCTTGATTCATTGCACATCCCGGTACACCGCCGGAGGCATTCATATAGAGTCATATTTTGTTCTAGTATCGAGTTGTAAGTAAATAGAAGTATGATGATTTTCATTATTAGAGCATTGTCCCATGTGAGGAAATAAGAAAAGAAAAGAAAAGAAAAAAAAGCGAAGAAAGAAAAAAAGAAAAGAGAAAAGAAAAAAAAGAAAGAAAGAAAAAAGAAAGAAAAAAATGAGAGAAAAAGAGAGAAGGGGCAATGTTACTATCCTTTTTTTCATACTTGTGCTTCAAAGTAGCACCATGATCTTCATGATAGAGAGTCTCCTATGTTGTCACTTTCATATACTAGTGGAAATTTTTCATTATAGAACTTGGCTTGTATATTCCAACGATGGGCTTCCTCAAATTGCCCTAGGTCTTCATGAGCAAGCAAGTTGGATGCACACCCACTTAGTTTTCTTTTCTGAGCTTTCATAAACTTATAGCTCTAGTGCATCCGTTGCATGGCAATCCCTACTCACTCACATTGATATCTATTGATGGGCATCTCCATAGCCCGTTGATACGCCTAGTTGATCTGAGACTATCTCCCTCTTTTTGTCTTCTCCACAACCACCTTCTATTCCACCTATAGTGCTATGTATATGGCTCACGCTCATGTATTGGGTGAAAGTTGAAAAAGTTTAAGAATACTAAAGTATGAAACAATTGCATGGCCAAAACCGGGGTTGTGCATGATTTGAGTATTTTGTGTGATGAAGATGGAGCATAGCCAGACTATATGATTTTGTAGGGATAAGCTTTCTTTGGCCATGTTATTTTGAGAAGACATAATTATCTTGTTAGTATGCTTGAAGTATTATTGTTTTTATGTCAATATTAAACTTTTGTTTTGAATCATACGGATCTGAACATTCATGCCACAATAAAGAAATTACATGGATAAATATGTTAGGTAGCATTCCACATCAAAAATTCTGTTTTTATCATTTACCTACTCGAGGACGAGCAGGAATTAAGCTTGGGGATGCTTGATACGTCTCCAACGTATCTATAATTTTTTTTTATTCCATGCTATTATATTATCTGTTTTGGATGTTTTATATGCATTAATATGCTATTTTATATTATTTTTGGGACTAACCTATTAACCTAGAGCCCAGTGCCAGTTCCTGTTTTTTCCCTGTTTTTGAGTTTCGTAGAAAAGGAATACCAAACGGAATAAAACTTTCGCGATTATTTTTCTTGGACTAGAAGACATCCAGAGGACTTGGAGTGCAAGTCAGAAAAGCCACGACGCGGCCACAAGGACGGAGGGCGCGCCCCCCACCATTGTGGGCCCCTCGTGCGTCTCCTGACCTAATTCTTTCGCCTATATATACTCTTATATGCCCAAACCACCAGAGGCATCCATGAAAAGACTTTTCCACCGCCGCAACCTTCTGTACCCGTGAGATCCCATCTAGGGGCCTTTTCCGGCGTCCTGCCGGAGGGGGATTCGATCACGGAGGGCTTCTACATCAACACCATTGCCCTTTCGATGAAGCGTGAGTAGTTTATCTCAGACCTACGGGTCCATAGCTAGTAGCTAGATGGCTTTTTTCTCTCTCTTTGATTCTCAATACCACGTTCTCCTCGATGTTCTTGGAGATCTATTCGATGTAATACTTTTTTGCGGTGTGTTTGCCGAGATCCTATGAATTGTGGATTTATGATCAGCTTATCTATGAATATTATTTGAATCTTCTCTGAATTCTTTTATGCATGATTTGATATCTTTGCAAGTCTCTTCGAACTATCGATTTGGTTTGGCCAACTAGATTGGTTTTTCTTGCAATGGGAGAAGTGCTTAGCTTTGGGTTCAATCTTGCGGTGTCCTTTCCCAGTGACAGTAGGGGCAGCAAGGCACGTATTGTATTGTTGCCATCGAGGATAAAAAGATGGGGTTTTCATCATATTGCTTGAGTTAATTCCTCTACATCATGTCATCTTTCTTAATGCGTTACTCTGTTCTTCATGAACTTAATACTCTAGATGCAGGCAGGAGTCGGTCGATGTGTGGAGTAATAGTAGTAGATGCAGAATCGTTTCGGTCTACTTGACACGGACGTGATGCCTATATTCATGATCATTGCCTTAGATATCGTCATAACTTTGCGCTTTTGTATCAATTGCTCGGCAGTAATTTGTTCACCCACTGTATTATTTTCTATCTTGAGAGAAGCCTCTAGTGAAACCTATGGCCCCCGGGTCTATTTTCCATCATACAATCTTCTACTTTCCAATCTACGAGTTTCCGATCTACTATTTTGCAATCTTTTACTTTCTAATTTATAAAACAAAAATACCAAAAATATTTACTTTACCGCTTATCTATCTCTATCAGATCTCACTTTTGCGAGTAACCATGAAGGGATTGACAACCCCTTTATCGTGTTGGGTGCAAGTTTGGTGTTTGTGTGTGCAGGTATTCGGTGACTTGCGTGTTGTCTCCTACTGGATTGATACCTTGGTTCTCGAAACTGAGGGAAATACTTACTCTACTTTGCTGCATCACCCTTTCCTCTTCAAGGGAAAAACCAACGCAAGCTCAAGAAGTAGCATAGCACCACTCGAAGATGACGAAATATGTTTTCTGAACGTACCTTGTGAGGTAAAATGGGTTATCTGGCTTTGTAATGTTGTTTCTTGCCGTTCTTGGGATTCTGATTTTTAATATTTTTCCCCTTCCATTCCAGTTGTTCAAGTAACATATATCATGCTCGTACGAGGCTACGTGCTCACATGATGGAAGCAATTCATAGCCAGTAAAATTTGCTCTTGTTGTTTCAGAATTACACTTATGCATACTCAATATTGAGTGTTGTGATGATGGTAAGAAGTGTGATACAGAGAACTCATGTATTGGTAGGTGTATGTTAGTGAAGGTGGTGTTGAATTTGCAAAGGTGCAAAAAAAGAACAAGGAGCCTATGGCTAATGCTTCAACTCACATTTTTCTCACAGGTTTTCACTCCATACTTGGATATGTTCTACCATTGTTTGCTTGATTAGTATTTTCTTAGTATAGAACAGAATAATGTTATTTTCTGGTCACCTACAATAAAAATTATTTCTTTTACCTGCATTATCATTTCTTGTTCTTCTCTCTTTAACACGAATATGCAAAGATAGAAGATAAACACATGATCTACTCTACTGACTGCAGATCGTCCTTTCTCGATCAATAGGCTGGTACGAGATGTTAAAATGGGTTCCTATTTGTCTACCATTACTCTTCTATATCAAAAGTGTCAATTCCATCGATTTCTTGCTTGTATGTATACTGACTGCAGATTTGCTGAAATTTCAGTTTGCAAAACCCAAGATCCAATCCATGCTTTGTCTTATACTACTGCCGGCCTTGTCCTTCCAAATAGATAAATGCATGATGGGACTGAGGTAGCTCCTGCAGATGCTTACTTGTTGTCAACATTAGATGATGATTTGTTTGGTGACTATTTTGAAAAATATATTCTCAGTCTAACATGTACACTATATTCACATGTTAGTTTTGTTTTTGAATTGGCTCATGGGTGTATTTCATATGTGTGTTGGCCGCATGAAGTAGCAAGTTTCTTTTTCTTACATAAGGGGAATATTGAGCGCTCTCACCGAAGCCTTTGCAAAATTGTCTTGTCTGGGACGAAGCAAATATTCAAGCTATGTCGGTTATTGTGTTCTTTTAGTTGGGTTCATATGGCTTTAAAAGATTATTTATTTAAAGGTATGTAATTTTTGGATCTATAGTTATTTTTTCTATTGAAGAAGACAAGGAAATTCATAGTTTATCAGTTTACATTCTTTGTAATTTATCAATTTAAGTGAAATACTTGATGTAATTATAAACATATGTGAAATTCTAGTGCTTCCAACATATACATTTTGATTATTATTAGCTGAAACCTTAACTTTGAAATGTTGCCTAGAGCTTCAACATTCTCTTGGGAGAGACATGTGGCGCTGTTAAACTTTCAATCTAAAAGAACTTTAGTATGCTGTCAAAGCTTATTTTATCAAACTAAGTGTTATGGATATACTCCCTCCGTCCCATAATATAACAATGTTTTTTACACTGGTATAGTGTGAAAAACGTTCTTATATTATGGGACGGAGTGAGTATTTGTTAGTTAAAGATTGTACAGGATTAGATAGGAATTGTTTCCATCTTATCTCTAGGAGGCGTCTTGCCCTTCAAATCTTATACTCAATATGTACTCGCCCTCGAGGCTCAGTAATATCATCCGCCGCATTGCGCCAATCATCTCCCCTCTATTCCTCTTACACTAAGGGTAGTTTAATTTGTCCGAATCATCTCTTTGCAAGATGAATGATTTAGCTTCCTCTCTATCTTTATGTTTCACTCCAAACCAAAGCTGTGAAAAGACTCCAGCAAAATGCACTGTAATTTTCACTTTTAACAAATCAAAAGAACTCAGTGCATACAAATTCACGAGATCCCCCAAGGCCCAAGTTCAGAAGCTTGCACCAGCTCTGAAGAGCTAGAAAAATTCAATGTAGCTATAACGTGTTGAGAGATTGACCCATGAATGTTATGAAACAAACATGTAGGGTGAAGCGGATCCCTCTGCGAGCGAGTGGACACCATCACGTGGGTAGAGCCGCGGCCGTCGCGTCGGGGCAGCGGCGCTCTTAGCTCGCATCAGCTTCGGCGACCGGTTCGCCCAACTCCTCTGGGGCATCTTTCCGCGGCGTTAGAAGATAGGGCTACACACCTCCATGCGGCATTGGCGCTCCCTCCGACTGCTTCGACTCCCTTCGCCTTCGGCGGCAGCGGCAGCTTCTACAGAGTTGGAACGAACGGGCAAATAATTTACCTATAATTATTGAGAGGGGTTACCTATAAAATAGGGTTAAGTGGGTGGTTAGCATTCCCGGATGTGATCTGCCACCGTCCCTTGCCAACCCAATGCTCTACGTAGCAAGTTTCCATATTTCATTGATAATGGATTTTCACTGGATACGTTGCCTAAGAAAAAATGTGTAGGTATATGGTTGACGATTATAATGTTTCCTTCCACTTGAATGAGGTAGGTATGTTGTTTCACAAACAATTTGAAATTTAGAGTTTTCAATATGTTTGACTAAGTATAATCGGGACGTGCGTTGCACGTGCAAGCTTACTAATAGACATCTAAGAAACTAAGTTCACAACCACGCATCATACACTCGCTCCCTCCTCCTAGCGCCCATGAGAAGAAGACGAGGCCCTCGTGCGCCGTTCTTGATGCCGCCCACCACGCTGTATGGAGGACGACGACGCCATCCTCCTCCCGCTATGACGTGAGGTCGGCAATGACTGAACAAAAAGTTCGGCTCCAAGCAACACTACTTAATTCAGCTGCAGGTCAAATGTTGCGCATTGAGTATGTACGCAGTACCACGTCTCTATTCCGTGACAGTAAAATTCATTGATTAGCTATGCAACAGTACGTGCGGGTCCAAAAGACGAAGACAAACAGATCGGACACGACGCGAGCATGGAGTTACTGAAACCGTGCACGCACGCACCGTGTGAATACCCCCTTTTAGTCGGCCACTACGTGCCCAAAATTAAGTGCATGCACACTATATGATCCAACCAGAGTCGTGGTTGGCCCCTAATCGACATGCGCTCATTGGCCACTGGGCGGATGCTGTCCGAGGATCGCCGGGGTGATGTATACATGCGGCGGCATATGTGCCATGATGGATGGCCAGCGCGTTTACTCGGGCAAGTCCAAATCGGCGCGTACCCAACCGCTGCATCGCTCAGTGTTTAAAGCACTTCTACAAAAAGTACAAACCTGCATGCTGCGAAACCATACCAACCACCATGCAATCAAGCAAACAATATGACTACGTCATTTTTTGCATTTTCTTCAACCAGGCCCTGCTCAGTCTGGGTTTGTTTTCTTCATACAACCTGGTCCAATGGCTGCAGGCAACCAAACACACCCTACTGTACGCAGCCCTTGTCTCCAAGGGGCGGGGCTATAGTCGGGCGTAGATGCCGGGACGCATGCATGCATGCGTGACTTGTAGGGAGATCCACATTGAAAAATTTCAGGTGATACCATCCTTCACATGCTACCATGCTACAATTTTTAAAAAGTCATATTTGGATGTTTCAAAAAATTCTGAAAAAAATCGTGGATGTTCACAAAGCATATGTTGATAACCCCTAAAAAAGTTCATATCAAAATTCGAAACACACATTGAGTAACGAAAAAAACTAATCTGGAATGAATATTGTCAAAAGAAGACAAGACAGGAGTAGTGTCAGAAATGACACTATTCACATATGGAAAATTTATCTTTTTTGTTTCTCAATGTACATTTCAAATTTTGATCTGAATTTTTTAGGAGGCATAAACATATGTCTTATGAACATTCACAAAAAAATTCAGAATTTTTTGAAACATATAATATGATTTATTTATTTTTGAAATTTGGATCATGGGAGCATGTGAAGGGTGGTATCACCTGATATCTACCCGATCCACACACTGACAGTGGCAGACCAATCAGCTTCATGGCACCAAATAACAGAAAGCAAAATGTTGTCCTGACAGCCTAGACTACCTAAAAACGCCGCCATGGCACGCTTTCGGGAACGCTGCCATGACACCAAAACGAGTTGCACTGGTTTATTTCAACAAACTCCCCCCCCCCCCCCCCTAGTAGTGTTAGACGAACACGCCAAAGTGTCTTGGTGAAGATGTCCGCGAGCTGTCGTGGTTGTGCTCCACATCGCCAAGGGTGTTGTCCGAGATGGTTCCCGTGACTGATGGCTAGTAGCGAACCGTACAATTTGTCCTCCTACCGCGACGGTGCACTCCGTCGGGAATGAGAGCGTGAACGCTCCCCCGGCGGCAACGGTGTATGCAGCCACCCCCAGCGGTAGGATCCCCCCTCGGGAGGTGGTAGGAGTCGAGTGCCTCATACGAGGCGAGGGTGATGACTCTCTCATTCTTTTACCAGCGATTGGTTTGTTATCTTTCCTGGCCAGAGTGCAATATGATGGGTTGGCCTTCCCAACAAGAATTAACAACACTCGACCCTTCTCATTCTTTTTCATGGCTCCGTCACTGTGTATGATCCACCGAGTCGAGGTGGTGCAATGATGGATCGGACAGCGCGTTCACTCATCTGCTTGGGCAGGTCCAAATCGACACGCACCCGGTCGATGTACGCGTGGTGCTATTGTACGCTGCCCTTGGCTCCAAGGAGCTCATGTGTAGGTGCGGGAAGCATGCGTGACTCGTAGGTTGATGCACACACCGACAATGGCAGACCAATCAGCTTCACGAGCGCGTGTCATGGGCGCAGAAAGGCTCTTGCTGGGAGCCTGGGACAGTGGACTCCCAGTCTTGCAGCAGCCAGTGGCGGATCTAGAATCTTACCAATGTGGGGGCAAGCGTGGGAGATGGTGGTTGAACGGCACAAAAATAAGCATAATGTATATAAATATGCACTAGTAAAAGTAAATTTGCAATTCTTTCGTGGGGGCCATGGCCCCCACCACCCCGCCCCTAGATCCATCACTGGCAGCAGCCTGCTACTGTTGGGCATGAGGTATCTCCACATTTATGCGCTTAATCTTGAGCACATAACTAGAGCCTACTACTCCCTTCGTTTTTAAATATAAATCTTTTTAGAGATTTTAATATTAGCATATATAGACATATTTTAGAGTGTAGACTCACTCATTTTATTTCGTATATAGTCCATATTGTTATCTATAAAAAGACTTATATTTAGAAGCGGAGGAAGTAGGAACCAATACTAGGTGTTCTGATGCTCGTTTGCCTCATCGATTTGGCTACAAGACTCAATGCTTTGAGACCTCCCTCGGTCAGGCTAGATGTATATAGGACTGCAGCTGCAGTCTTGAAATGGTTTTCTGTCAATTAATGTGCTACTTGGATGGTAGGAGTTGAGATAAAGAATGACTAATTGTTATCGGCATTTAGACTGGGATTTTTTATTTTACATTATTAATTGGTAGTGAGATGAAGCATGGTTAATTGTTGTTCTCGTTTGTACTGAGAATTTGTATTTGACGTTATGTTATTCTCTCATGATTCGCAAAAAAAATGTTATTCTCTCCATGAGGCTTTTTTCCTGTCAACTGTTATTTGTACCAAGAATTTTTATTTTTCCCTTTTCATTTGCACCGAGAATCCTTATCTCAACCATCGATCATTGCATTGCTGTTTACAACAATCTTCCTATTTTATGTTGGCTTTCATGTTTTTTTTTCTCTGATGAAAAGTCTCCACGGTGTTTTATGTTACTTGGGCAAATAAGGATACATAATTTGAGTCAGCTATACAATCAGGAGGTTTGATCTTGCTAGGTAAACGTACTTGAACCTTCTGCTTTGCTAGCTAAAAGACCAACTACCATATTGGTTTCCCCAGGACAACGGCTAAATAAAATATAAGAAAAATTGCGGCATAAGAATATGCATTCTTCATAGATTGCCACGGCCACAGCAATGAACAGTGCTTTCAAGTTTCTTATGTCAACTTTTGTTTACAATTAAAAAAAAGGATACAAAGCTTTACCAGATCGAATCATTTTTCTCCCAGGTCGTGACCTAGCCGCCAAACAAGAAACCAGGATTGTAGACTGCGCGTCACCGAGGTTCCTTCACCTCCACCGAGTACCCTGACAGCGGTTGGAGGAAGGGGAACCCCGGGGCTTTGTTTTCGTCTGTCCAATAGTCTAGTGCCTTAGCTAGGTCTGTGGCTCTTCATGGCTTCGACTCCAGTGGTGGTGGTGGTCGTAGTGACGGCGCTGAGTAGGTTTCCACCATAGCTCTCCTTGAAGTGGTGATTCTCTTAGCTTTCGGTGTCGAATCCGAGCAGGCGATTCATGGGTCTTTGCGTTGGTGTCCAGGTAATGGTCTTCTTCTTGTTGCTCTTTGTGATGGTGGTGTTGCGAGCAACCAGTGGCACCCTCGAGGGTCGGGGTCATGTTCTCCTATCTGTTTTTGGGTAGTCGTGAGGCGGTGTCCTCCTTTCCCCCCTTGGGTGTCTCCCTGACGTGACAGATAGTTCTCTGGTGGTTCGTTCTCCCTCCATCGCAGCGACGCCCTCTTCATCGGTGTTGTGAAGCTGGTGGAAGTTTTGTTTTGTTTGGCACGATTTCCCAACATGATACACAAGGTCATGTCAGCTTTGGCAGTGGTGACGCGCCTTCAGCTAGATCAAGTTTGTCTCTCTCGGAACCTAGTTGTCATTTTCTTGTTTTTTTAGACATCTTGCATCGTTGGAAGTTTTTAATATAAATCCATAGTCTTGCTCGCAAAATAAAACAGAAGTTTCATATGACAATGACCAAATATCTTTTTTGAGGGCTGGATCTTTATTGATTCAAAATGTTGAAGGGGATACAAAGCACAGCTCGTCTCTGCTAGGCATGGGGCGCCCTTGGGGCCAAATATGACAACCAATATATATCCCCAAAAGATTGGCCAAGTATTAAGAGGCCTCTTAACATATTTTCAAAAAATTAATAATCTTTGTGCACATGTTCGAAAAGAGTACTGAGTGACAAATGAAAAGAAAAAGAAATTTATGTGAAACAATCATAATGTTGAAAAATGACGATGGAGATCACTGGAAGGGAAAGGAATGGTTACTAGACTGACAGCATACACCGCATTGTCTGTTTTTGCAAAGACAGAGAGTTTTATCCCAAAGAATGTTTATGCGATTGTTTACATAATGACACGGAATAATCGGTTCACCACACCAAATCTTTTTTCTGAAACAATCATTGGGTGAGAAGCCCATGCCACTTGTTTCTTCTACCTAATACAGCGTGGCAAGAACTCAACTCTTCTCAAAAGAAGTATATACTCCAAGGCCTAAATCTGATAAAAGAGCCACGTGGGTACATCACAGACCAGCAGCATTGCTCCAGTACCGAGCAAGGCACAATGAAAATGGTCTCAAACGCTCTTCATTCATCCACATCAGGTCGTGTGTGTACAACGTAAACCGCAGGCTGCGTGCAGGTTGCCTGGATGATACTTGCTCTACTAAGCCACATACAACTGATACTAGGAGCCCTCCGCGTCCTCAATCCATTGGCAAAAGTGGTGTAAAAACCTAACTATCTCCTTATCACAGGGCCTTTATACAAACCTCTAGCAACAACAAAGCCCTCCGGAGGCTGATGGTCCTCCAATTCCTCCAACCAGACTACCTCTGAGCTATCTATTTCACTCGGCAAAACAACTGGTAAATTGTAGCAGAAAATGTTAAAACAACTCAAAACTGGCATAACATAAAATAGATTAAAAACAATAATCAAATGTCAAGAGCTGTATATTACCAGATGGCTCCTTGACTGAAGACTTCTGGAAGTATGAACAGTCTCTCCCATTCTCAGCAGAATATGGTGGAGAAAGGACGTCAAAGAGCGCACAAGGTGTGATGGCTCTGAAAGTGTGGATGTTACCACCCCTATCAGGATAAAGAATGGTTGTCTCTGGCGCAGTCATTTCACGGTCTCTCACACACCTTGCTGGTCTTGCTGCACCCAAGGGAGTAATAGGCTACATAATCTTATTAGTCGGCACACAAATTTGACACAACCAACAAAATGATTTAAACTAGGATCATTTGCATGATTAATAAATGATCCATAAGACTAGTTTCTAAGCATAGACATTCTTTGAGCTCATCAAAATTAGATAGCAGGAGATACAGCAATTTATTAAATGCATGACAATTAACTATCTGGCATTACTTTTGAGGTGTTTGCTAGCATTAACAAATTGTGATTGAGAATGTCATCGGTATCCAGCCACTACTCAGCAACTTTCTGTGCCGCAATAGGCAAGTTATGCCATACTGCATAATTGAGACACAAAGTAGGGTGTGGAAACAGATGGCATGACACAAAATTTGGCATCACAGATAGAGTTCCTGTAATTGACTACATCAGTAGAACTTGAAGAGCGAAACATCAGCAGATCTCTGAGTGGGAGCAAAAGCCTTTTTCTAGGACATTCAACAGTGAAAATGGCCCAATTTACTTATGAGAATAAAAGGTAAGGGCACAAACAAGGTTGCTGTTCTGTAGCATCTAATTAGGGCAATATTTACTAATTCCAGCAATTTTGCTGCTACATCTAAAAAAGATGCTTTCAAATAACTATTGCTGCAAGGTCCCCAACATACACCACAGATCATTACAGGTCATTGCATACTGTGCGGATTTCATGATAAGAAATGTACCGAAAAATTGCATGACATGTTCGTTTGATGAAAGGAAATGTCCAATAAAATTATCTTCTTGCATAAAACGCATTCCACATTAGTTTTGCATAGTAATTTGCATTTCCATTTATTAAGCAAGGGGGAAAAAGAAATAGATCAGTCATGAGTTGCATACTGGATATCATGCACAAACAAATTAACCAATTGGAGGACTACGGCCATGGCCAACTATTGTTGTGTAGACGATTTTCGAATGGCAGAACTTACGCTTTAACGGGTCAGTTGGATCAGCTACATCAATCCAATCATACGATTCGGCGTGCAGCTTGCCATAAAGAAGCTTGCTCAGCACAGTCATTCCTGGATGATTGTGAAGTGGAATAACTGATAACGGTGGCATACAAAATATACCCATCTGCATAATAAATTATGAAAATCAAAGTTATAAGAAAGGAGGCACTTAATGTATTCATCTGAAAATGCACAGTTTATTAATTAAGATAATGCTTAGATGACGTGCAAGAGATCTTACAGAGAAACTTTCGCATTCATGAATGTGCAGATATTTGATTGTGGGCGCGTACTGATTAGGCCCACCGCGTCCTCGCCTCCCATTCTGTTGACGCGTAGAACTATTCCAAGCACGTGCAATTTGTGCTTCGTTATCTAAACCGAGATCTAAAGGTCTGATCTCATCTGGGAATACAAAATAGAATCAATTATGAGTCTGCCAATACTCATTGCTCTGGTTTCGCTGAATCAGATGAAAAGCAAGTTTTTTTTTTTTTGCGGTTGACATGAAAAGCAAGTTTTTACCCTACATTAGCAATGGAACAAATTCTAGAAGCGGTATAGTACATCACAAGTTCATATCGAACATGAAGATGGCCAAAGCAGCTAAGAAAATAATAATATCTTGTTAACATTACTGCCACGTCTTGCCATGCCATCGAAGTACCTATTTACCAATTTTGGTTCCATTTCAAGAAGTTTAATTGAAGTTCTCTGTCCGAATGATGAGTTTCTTGATTGTTTGTTTCTGTGGGGTTTGCTAGTTCATGGCAATGTTTAAACATGACAGACACGTAATCCATGTCACCCAAACCACTAATCCAATCACTTTAAGGTGAAAACTGGATCGTTTAAATAGTTGGAGGTTACAATTTCAACAGTAAGTTTAGTGTTCAAAAGTGGAGCCCAAGTTATGGGTTGGAAGTGGACATTTATACCATTCCAAATAAAAATACTGCTTTTTCCATGCAATTAGAGTAGCACATGTAGTTCACTGTTGGTCATGCCTCTTCACGAGCACTGACAACTAAGACAATTAAGAAACTCCTTACATGAAAATGGTACAGCACAAATAAATGTTCTTGTCTTACTGATTGGTAAGTTCGGATTGTTTACCAGGAAATGTAGCTGATGAGTTTTTCAAAATTCTTGGCACATTTTTTAAAATAGAAGGCATGGAATGGTTTCAATAAAAAACATTACACGGAAGATTAATGGTTTGTGCAATGATACGAATCAAGGATGAGGCACAGCTAAAAAGGAAGCCACCACCTTCAAGCAACTTATAAGTTGCTCTGGAATCCATTGTGTTCATATCTTTTATGCGCTGTTGGTATCATGCACTAAAAAAACTAACTTGGCAATATGATTACTGCTAAAACTTTCTATCATATAACAACAAGTGGCTCAGCTTGATTCAGTAACATCCAGTTACTGATAAAAGCAGTATAGTAAGGCTAATGCATGATCTGACATCTAGTTAGGATGAAGGACATTAGATAAAAAGCAGAAGACGATGACTATGGTACATGTGTATGTAATTTTGCAATTTATGTGAGAATGCTGAGTGAGAAATGTTAGGAGAGGAAGGATTTACAAGACTCTGCAACCAGATGATGTATGTACCCTGTACCATAGCAATTTCCACGTAAATAACTCCAGATTATTCAAAATAGTATAAAGTTCGACTCACCTAACAGTGCACGAACTCTCTCAAGTGTTTCTTCAGATATAGGTCCATCTGGAGAAAATGATACTTTACATGCATCAGACAGGTTCTTTATTTTTGGCATCTTGCACGGCAATGTACAGTTGAGATGATATGACTGTCAAACTTCAGAAGGCTCTGTCCAGATTTTACAACCCAAAGACTGGTGGCAATTGATCCACAGGGTTGTGATGATGGAGCAGAGTCTTCCCACCTACCAAAATAACAGCAGTTTATATTTGTGGCATTATGCATCAGTAGTCACATCAAAGGATGAGGAAAATTTGCGTGTATCCAGTAAGAAACTGAATTAGAGTGCAAACCCTTAATTTGAAGTAAAACACCCGAAGAAGCACAAGATCATGTTCACATATGCTCACAACACATACTAGGTGCCCAACCGCATTTAGAGAAGGTAACAACAGTTCGGGAGGGGGGGGGGGGGGGGGGGGTGATGATACAAAATTAGGTATAATATGATGATAATGTTTAACAGCACTTTCACCCTGGAAACTGGAATGCAGATAGCTATGCGAAATGCTAACAAAGTACCCCAGTCAATGGCACAAGCAAAATATCACCTGTAATCACATGTGTTTTGCATACAATCGTAGAGGGGAATACAAGAGCAAGTGGATTAAGGGCACGACCAAGGCGGGCGCTTAGGACAACTGCCAGGGTTAGATTCCAGGCCAATTAGTCCGCTGAATCCTGGTGTTATCCAAGGCGCCAGCACAAGATGATGTGTCGGCGCCGTTTTTCTGCCCGCTCGAAACGCCAGATTGTTTAATTTACTCTACAGAATTAGTGCCTGCCGTTGCAAGCCAGGGCGCTTAGGTGTTTTTTCTATTTTACAATCTTTATTTATTTTCATGCAAGGGCCTCCATAAGCAGCGGGCATTGTAGATGGCCTAAGGCCCTGTTTGTTTGGGCTTTTGCTTCTGCTTTTGCAGCTTTTTCATTTTGGCCAATAAGCTATAAAAGCTCCTAAATAGGTGCTTTTGGGGCTTTTATGGCTTTTGATGAATCAATATAACAATATTTAGCTCCAAAAGCCATAAAAGCTCCAAAAGCACCTATTTAGGAGCTTTTGTGGCTTCTTGGCCAAAGTGGAAAAGCTGCAAAAGCAAAAGCAAAAGCCCAAACAAACAGGGCCTAAGGCCCCTACCATAAGCTATGAAGCTTGTTACTCGCGTACCATCAATAGGTCCAACACAGTCCTGATTGGTGATAAATAAAACCAAAAAAATAGGATCTAAAAAACCGTACCTACAAAAAAATAAGTGGTGTCGCTCAATCTCATACCTTAAGTATGGATCCCACCTGTGGCACACTTCTATTTTGGTTGGGGTCTCCAACGAAGGCTTCGTAAGATCATCTCATAGCATGCCAATAGCACGGAGGACTTTTTAAAAATAACGGCTAACAACTTCAGTGGACCTAACAAATTTGTGGCAATTAATCTTTTCCTAAGGTTGTGCCCAAAAATGTTAAAAAAAAACATAGCTACTAGCTGCTCAACACACATATGTATCATATCCCCCAAGCACAAGAAAGGTTCTCTGTCGCAATTAATCTATTCCTAAGGTTGTGTCCAACAGTAATAAAAGAAACATGGCTACTTGCTGCTGAACAACATATGTATCGTGTCTTTGATCAATTCACAAGTTTATAAATCGTAAGAAAGGTGTTCTACCAAGCCTAAGCATGTTCACACAAATTATATCATTCTATTGTCTAGGTACTCCATCCTATCCTTCTCAGCTAGTAGCCCATACTCCCTCCATACCAATGAATAGGAGCACACACACCCCAAAATTCAACTTTGACCATAAATTAGACCAACCAAACGTTGATTATATGTGGTAAAAATTATACCATTGAATTCGTATTGAAAAGAAGTTTTCAGTGGTATAATATTTAAGTCACAAAAATATACATTATTGGTATAATTTATTTTCAAAGTTGGATTTTGGAAAGCGTGCGCGCCTTATTCATTGAAATGGAGGGAGTATGTAATAGCATATATGCAACTGCCCAATAAATTAGCATATTTGTATTATTGTCCATCTAAAACCAAAATCAGAACAAGAAAAATATAACTTCAACATGACACACAATGTAATTCAATAAGCACTACAGACAGATTTTGGTCGAAACAAGAAAATGTAACTTCAACATGACACGCCATACAATACAATAAGCACTACAGGCAGATTTGATGTCCACAGATGGTAGCGAGCAATAAAGTACCATACACATGATATCCAAAAAAATTAAGGCCACCAATACAAGTACCAAAACCAGGTCAACACACGGGCCAACTGCCGCAGCATACCATTTTCGAATGGATGGTCACCTAGCTTGGAAGGATTTGGGAAGGGAAAATCACCAATACAATACCGAATCAGATCTTGAGGTCTAGGGTTTGTACCTCGGACTTTGTAGGGGAAATCTGCAAACTTGGATAAGATGCTTTGCTGCCGGTGAGGTCCTGGTCGCCGGCGTCGTCCAAATCGGTGGCTGCGCTAGCTGCGAAGACGACAGGGAGCGGGGTCAGAGCACAGAGAAGGAGACATGGGGGGGAGGAGCATGTCAGCAGCCGACGCCACTCGCCGTTTCCCGACGCCACCGCCCGCTGCAGATAGGAGAGAGGTGAGGGAGGGAGAGGGCACGGCCGACCTGCCGCCAAAGCTCCCCGTCAGACACGCGCCGCCGACGCCGCCGCCAGGAGGGCGAGAGGGAAGGGGGTGACTGGTGAGCAAGATAGGGTTACGGAGAGGAAGAGGGAGGGAGAGATGGGACCTCCGGGAGGCGAGGGAGGGACACGCGCGACCGAGCCACGCTCGCGAGGCTGGTTGCCCTCCGGCAGTTTTGTGCGGGCCTTGTGCCTGAGCAAATTTTGATCAACGCATCTTTCCTTTTTCAAAATATAAAATATACTCTACTCCCTTACGCCCCGCTTGGAATGGGTGTAAGATTATACACCCGTAATTATTTTACAAGTGTATAATACCGGTCAGTGCGTGATTTCCGCCTGGAAACGAAACGACGTGTGTTCGCAGGCGACTAAAAGCCCTAGCCGCCGCCAGGAGAGTCTCTCCGCCTTGTTCCTCCGGCGGCTCCCCTCCGCCGGCGATCTCGGTCGTCGGTGGTGAGGGGGGTCGCCGGATCTACGTGTGTGGATCATGCAGCATTAGGTTAAGCCCTAGTGGCTTAGATTTTTCGGCTGTTCATCGTCTTCGTTTCGGCGGCGGCAATGACGGTGCTGAATAAAGAAGATTCAGATCTGTCCCCAACAAGGCAATCGGTCCTATGGTTGGGGACGGATTTGGAAATCAGTCTGTTCAAGCAAGGATGGTGCGGCGGCGGCGGCATCCTCAAGGCAATCGGTCCTATGGTTGGGGACGGATTTGGAAATCAGTCTGTTCAAGCAAGGATGGTGCGGCGGCGGCGGCATCCTCGTGGTGGACCTGTGTCCTCGGGCTCCGCCGTTGCGACGGCGTTTGCTCCAACGTCGGCGCGGAGCTTGGGAGGTAGTTCAGGAGCGGATGCAGATTGTGGTCTGCATCGACGACATCTGGAAGACGGAACATGTGCTAGGTTCGTGGTCGATGTATGGCAGGTATGGTTTCCTTCTTCGATGTCTTAGTCGTGGTGGGGTGCCAGATCAGGAGTTCGATGGCGTGTCCGGGGTGTTGCCCCGGTCTGATTCGTTCAACGGCAATGGCTTCACTTTTGATGAGCCACCTTGGAGGTCCACAAAGCTGCATATCAGCGATGGAGTCGCGTCGAGCTCGGGTGAGAAGGTGATCCGTTATTTTTTCCTTCCGTGGCTGCTGTGGTGGTGCCGGAGACAGGTGACGGGCGTTGGTGTAAAGCTCAGAGACGTTCTGTTGTCTTTTCTGTTTTGTCATGTCGGTCTTTACGTGAGTTGTACTTTGATTTTTATGATATGAATGAGACACGTATTACCATGCAAAAAAAAACACGAAACGACGCTTGTTGTGATCGTTTTCCTCCTGTAGCGAAACCTAGCCGCCGCCACTAGGAGAGCCCCTCCTTCCCGCGCCGTCTTCCGGCGGCTCTCCTCCGCCGGCGATCTTTTGGTCGTCGGTGGTGAGGGGGTCGCCGGATCCCGCGCGTGTGGATCGTTTTAGCTTTAGGTTTTAGGGCCCAAGAAGCTTAGAGTTTTGAATCATTCGACGTCTTGGCTTCGGCGGCGGCGACGGCGATGCTGAATAAAGAAGCTCCTGATTCTTCTCCGGCGAGGCGATCATCTCTATTGTCGGTGAAGGATCTGGGAACCAGTCTGTTCAAGCGGGGATGTCGTGGCGGCGGCGGCATCCTTGTGGTGGACATGTGTCCTCGGGCTCCACCGTTGCGACGGCGTCTGCTCCAACGTCGGCGCGGAGCTTGGGAGGTAGTCGAGGAGCGGATGCAGATTGTGGTCTGCATCGACGACATCTGGAAGACGGAGCGTGTGCTGGGCTCGTGGTTCGTGGATGGCAGGTATGGTTTCCTCCTCCGACGTCTTAGTCATGTGGGGGTGCCAGATCTGGAGTTCGATGGCGTGTCCGGGGTGTTGCCCCGGTCTGATTCGTTCAACGGTAATGGTTTCGTCTTTGGTGAGTCACCTTGGAGGTCCGCAAAGCTGCATATTAGCGATGGAGCCGCGTCAAGCTCGAGTGAGAAGGCGATCCGTCATTTTTTTCTTTCGTTGGCTGCTATGGTGGTGCCGGAGGCAGGTGACGGGCATTGGTGTCAAGCGCAGAGATGTTCTGCTGTTTTTTCAGTTTTGTTATATCGATCTTTATGTGACTTGTACTTTAATCTTTATAATATAAATGAGACATATTACCATGAAAAAAAACAAAACGACGCGTCGAGGCGTGTATTTTAAACCGGCCAGATACGAAGCGGAAACGATCATCCAAGCGAGGCGTTATAGTATTACGAGACGGAGCACGGGTGGCGCTCTTAGAGCATCTACAGCCGGGCATCTCAAACCCGCCTCATACGCCCGGGCGGGCCGCCCGGTCATGATTTTTTGACACAGACAAGGCCCTCAAACGACCCTCAAACGCCCGGGCTGACCGGCACCCCCATATCCAGCCCAAATATGGGGCGGATATGGAGGCGCCCGGGCGACCCGGTCTACGGTGGCCCACCCGACCCCACATAAATTCCTCTTCATCCGCTCGCCGGACCAAACCCTAGCCACTTCACTCCCCTCCCCTCCACTCCCCTCCGCCACCCAAACTCGTCTCCGGCTCCTTCCGGCCTTCTCCGGCATGGCGGACAGCGGATCCGAATCCTTCACCTCCAGATTCATCGACCCCAAGCTCATCCCACGCGGCCCCGAGGAGGAGATGGTCATCCGGCTTGCGCTCCACCGCGCCCGGGAGGAGGCCCGTGTACGGCTGCGCTCAGACTCCATCCGTCAGGAATCCATTGTTTCTTTGAATGCTAGAATGAAATGTGATCCCACATTTGCTACTTCGCCTATCGTTGTTACTGATAAGGATTATGAATTCTTTGTCGACCCAGAGTTAATTACTTTGGTTGAATCTGATCCTTTCCATGGCTATGAAACTGAAACTGTTGTGGCACACCTTACTAAATTAAATGATATAGCCACCCTATTTGCTCATGATGAGAAGATTCGCTACTACTATATTCTCAAATTATTTCCGTTCCCATTGAAGGGTGATGCTAAGATATGGTACAATACTCTTTGCTCCTGGTTGTGTGTGTAGTCCCTAGGATATGATTTATTACTTCTCTGAAAAATATTTGGGTCTTTTACATCTGTGTCCCTAACTGAAACCCACTACTCATATTTGCCCCTAATTTCAAAGCCTGCTCAAATTTGCCCCTCTGTCGTTATGTGCACTTATAGAAATGCCCTTCTGTGTCGTTACCGTCCGGTCAAAGCTGGTCAAAGTCGGTCAAAGGGCTTTGACCGTCCTGAAAAAAATAGCAAAAAAATCAAAAAAATCTGAAATTTTGTGGGATCAAAGATACTCAGGTTCGCAAGATGTGTGCAAATTTTCGTGCTTTTTGGACATTCCAGGAGCTCGTGGCAAAGAAAAAACATAAATATGTACGCCCGTGAACAGTAAATTCAAAAAAATAGCAAGAAAATTCAAAAAAATATGAAAAAATTTGGCATCAAAGAGGCTCGGGTCCGCAAGGTGCGTGCAAATTTTTGTTGCGTTTAGACACTGTAGGAGCTCGTGGAGAAAAAAACAAAATTTGGCTTGGGAAAAACTTTGAAAAAAATGACTATTTTGTTTTTCTTTGCTAGAGCTCCTCGCATGTCATTTGATCACAAAAACTTGCAAGCACCTTTTGCACCCAAGCCTCTTTGATGCCAAAAAAATTCATATTTTTTTGAATTTTCTTGCTATTTTATTTCAAATTTACTGTTCACAAGTATACATATTAACTGTTTTTCCTCGCCACGAGCTCCTGGAATGTCCAAATAGCACGAAAATTTGCACGCACCTTGCGCACATGAGTATCTTCGATCCCACAAAATTTTAGATTTTTTTGCTATTTTTTTCAGGATGGTCAAAGCCCTTTGACCGGACGGTAACGGCGCAGAAGGGCATTTCTGTAAGAGCACCTAACGGCAGAGGGGCAAATTTGAGCAGGCTTTGAAATTAGGGGCAAATCCGAGTAGGTGGTTCGAGTTAGGGACAGAAATGCAAATGGCCCAAAATATTTTCCTGCTCAGAAGAAACAAGTTGCCTTACAAGAAATATTTAATTTTGTGCAAATTGAAGAAGAGAGTCTCCCATAAGCTTGGGGGAGGCTTCTCCAATTGCTTAACACTTTGCCTGATCATCCTCTTAAGAAAAAATGAAATACTTGATATCTTCTATAATGGACTAACCGATGCTTCTAGGGACTTCCTAGATAGTTGTGTTGGTTGTGTTTTCAGGGAACGAACTGTTGAACAAGCTGAGAAATTATTGAATAATATATTGAAAAATTATGATGATTGGACTCTTCCTGAATCACCGCCTAAGCCCACTCCGAAGAAGAGGGGTATCTTATATCTAAGTCCTGAAGATATGCAGGAGGCAAAGAAAAGTATGAAGGAAAAAGGTATTAAAACAGAGGATGTTAAAAATTTACCTCCTATTGAAGAAATACATGGACTTGACGGTGGTAGAGGTAAATTCTTTAATGAAATTTCATGAAAGTGACATCCATTACAATAAACATCCTAGTCAATGCCTTTATGAGTTTGAAAACTATATTAGAAAATAAGATAACTTCAATGAAAATGTTATAAAACAATTGAAATATAATTCTAATACGATTGCCTACTTGAGTGACTTGTTATTTAGAATTACTAATGATGTAAGAGGTGTAGGAAAACATGCTTCTATGGTTCAAACTCAACTAGAACAAGTTGCTAAATCTCAAAGAGAGTTGCTTACCGAAATGAATAATAATATGAATGACTTTGCTGTTAGAGTAGCAACTAGAGGAGGCAAAATGACTCAGGAACCACTTTATCCTGAGGGACACCGTAAAAGAATTGAACAAGACTCTCAAAGAATTAACACCGATGCACCTAGTCCTTCTAAAAAGAAGAAGAAAAAGAAAAATGATAGGACTTTGCATACCTCTAGTGAATCTGAAATAGAAAAACCTCCTGATAATAATAATGATGTTTCTATTCTGATGCTGAAACTCAATCTGGTACTGAACATTCATCTAGTGATAATGAAAAATATAATGATGATGTTCATGAAGGCACTCAACCAGACACTGATAAACAACCAGATGTTGAAATAGAACCAGCTGTTGATCTTGATAACCCACAACCTAAAAATAAAAGATATGATAAAAGAGACTTTGTTGCTAGAAAACATGGAAGAGAAAGAGAACCATGGGTTCAAAAACCCATGCCCTTTCCACCTAAATCAACTAAGAAAAAAGATGATGAAAATTTTGAACACTTTGTTGAAATGCTTAGGCCAGTCTTTTTGCGCACTCGCTTGACTGATATTTTAAAGATGGCCCCTTATGCAAAATATATGAAAGACATCATCACTAATAAGAGAAAGATACCGGAAGCTGAAATCTCCACCATGCTTGCTAATTATTCTTTTAAGGATGGAGTACCTAAAAAACTTGGAGACCCAGGAATACCAACTATACCTTGCTCCATCAAAAGAAATTATGTTAAAACTGCTTTCTGTGATCTAGGAGCTGGTGTTAGTGTTATGCATTTCTCCTTATATAAAAGACTTGATTTGAATAAACTCACACCTACTGAAATATCTTTGTAAATGGCTGACAAATCAACTGCCATACTTATCGGTATTTGTGAGGATGTGCCCGTTGTTGTTGCATATGTTACTATCGTAACTGACTTTGTTATACTTGAGATGCCCGAGGACGACAACATGTCGATTATCCTTGGTAGACCCGTCTTGAATACTGCAGGGGCTGTTATTGATTGCAATAAAAGCAAGATCACTTTTCATATCAATGGTAATGAACATACGGTGCACTTTCCGAAGAAACAATTCCAAGTGAATGGTATTAATGTTATTGAAAAATCTCCGAAACTCACTATTGGAAGTTTTCAACTATCTCTACCTACTGCCAAAAAGAAATATGAAATGCTTATTGTTGAGGACATGCATATCCCCGTTGAGGTAACTTAGTGTTTTACGAAAGTTCTTCGGTTTCATGCTAATCGAAGGTGGTTGTTAATAAGACTTGATCAACCTTATTAATGGGTCATTTTTTGAGAGGTATGAAGTTGATGAATCTAGTAAGCATAACCTTCTGCTCCCAACTTTGGTTTTCTGTTTTTCTTAGTTAAATAAAATAAAAATGCCATGTTTTGTCTGTTTTCTGAATTTTCCGTGCAATAAAAAAATGACCCAAAAATAAAAGTGCTCAGAATGCCCTGAAAATTTAATACGATTTTTTTCTAAATATTTCTGAATTTTTGGTGCAAATAACATCAGAGGGGGGGGTGCACCTAGTGACCACAAGACACCAGGGCGCGCCAGCAGCCCCAGGCGCGCCCTGGTGGGTTGTGGTCCCCACGTGGATCCCCTCACTTACTTCTTTAGCCCATGTCATCTCCTACCTCCAGAAAAAAAAATCACCATAGCTCTCTCTCTCGTGTTCTTGCTCTCAAACCCGCGGATTTCAATCTCTTTGCTCGAAGCTCCGTTTTCGATACTTTTTTGGGGGATTGCTACTTGGTATGTGACTCCTCCATTGCTCCAATTAGTTTTTCCTTTAGTGTATTATATTTTGAATAAATAGCTACTCTTGGTGCTGCTGTAGATGAGCTTGCATGTTGAATTCTTAGGGTTCTAAGTAGTTTGAATGCTTAATATGGCCTTTATGCATCCTTATGAGTAGTTGTTATCAATCGTGTGAAGTTTTGTTGACAAAAATTTTGTGGACTAAAATTTTCAGAATTTTATCTATAGGAATAAGATGAGTTTCTTTAGGAAGTTTGCCTCCAAGAAAAATGCTAAAGGAGTCATTGGGGAATCCTCGGACACTGACCTCAACACTCCGAGAAGGGCGGAGGTGCGGCCGTGCAAATGGCCACATAATGCCTTCACGGAGGGGGCCGGGATCCGTCAAGAGTTCGCTCAATTCGCTGCTAATGCTGGGCTGACCGACTTCATCGCAGCTGACTGTGATCAAGACCACCTCCTTACAAATTCCTTTGTGCAAAATTTCCATTTTCTGAGTAGGAATAATCCTCCTGAAGTGCAGTTTAATTTATATTCTGAAACCCGTCAGATACCACTTACTGATTTTTGTGAGATATGCTTGATCCCTTCTGACAGGGAAATAAGAGAGCCTAGACCTACAGAGTTTGAGAAGTTTTATCATACTCTGTCAGTGAGAGATGAGAGAGGCGTGTCGAGTGTCACCGCCACTAGTTTGCAGTTTCCTTCTGTGCATTACTTTGCTCTGTTTATTGCTAAGTGTTTAATTGCCATAGAGAAGGTCGGTGCACTCAGTGCTCTTGACTTCCCCATTTTACGCCGTGCACTACACATTGATCACACTTATAGCTTAGGGGCTATTATTGCACGCCGCCTGCACCTTAATAGAAACAAGGGCAAAATTCATGGTGGTATTTATGCTACTCGCCTAGCGAGTCACTTTAACGTTTAGATACGCCAACATGATTATCCTTTGACCCGAGTCTATCTAGATCACCAGGCGATGGTGGCTCACCAGTTTACTGATGAGGTCGACTCTCTCCATACTATTCGTTACAACCTGGTTTTTAGCAAGAATACCCGCGATATTATTCCGTTGCCTGCACCTGCTTTGTTTGATTATATTGCCAGGGGCGGATACAGGATCATGCCAGCGGACATTGTTGCCTACCGGAACGCCCAGGCGGCGGCAGAGCAGGAGCCTCAGGAGTGGGACGCTCAAGTGCCACCGCCGCAGCACTTCGAGATGGGACCGGATGGCTACTACGAGTGGTGATTACCAAGCTAGGCCAAAAGCCTAAGCTTGGGGGAGTACCTATTTCCACCGACATTACATTCATGTTCACAAATTTCATTCCAGTTATCGGTGTTCACACTTTTCCATTATATTATCCATGTTAGATTTATTTTCTCGCTTTCTTCTTGTGTGTTCGAAAAACTTTGAGAAAATAAAAAAAAATGTTTCTTGCTTCTTTTCGATTTTTCTTTCTAGTTAACTAGTTGTAGTATTAAAAAGAAAACCCAAAAAGATTTCCTTGTTCTTCTTTTGCTTGTTGGGAGCTCTCCCTTGTAAATAGTTTTTCTATTTTTTGTTTTTGTTTTTCTTTAATTTGCTTTCTTCGAGAAAAACTAAAAACTCCAAAAATATTTCAGTGTGTTTCTCTGAAATTCTTTTATTTTTATTGAGTCATACCAAGGAGAAGGCCACGATGAAAATGTTGAGTGGCTCTCATATGCATTGCTATTGATCTAACAAAGAGCCCATATTACCTTGTCGTCTCCTTTTGAATAAAATGTTTGCAGATTCTAGCTTAGTCCACGACACTCTTGCACTATTATTATTTTCATATCATTCGGTCGTGCAAGTGAAAGGCAATAATTACGATATTTGACGGACTGGCTGTGGCAGAGAGAAACGGGTATGAACTCAACTTGTTCTATTTTTGTAAATATGTTTAACCTAGTATCCATGATTCAACATATTATGATCAAACATGTTTGCAATGACAATTAGAGATTATAGTTTCTCATGCCATGCTTAAGTAGCTAGGAGTGGATAATGATTTATCTTGGATGTCAACATGCATTAAAATGATTGTGATGTGGTATGATGATATGGTATCCTCCTCTGAATGTTTCAAGTGGCTTGACTTGGCACAGGTTCATACATGTAGTTGAATCAAAACCAACATAGCCTCTATGATATTTATGTTCATGGTGTTCATATCCTACTCATGCTAGTATTCAATGTTAATTATGCATAACGCATGTTCATGACCGTTTTCGCTCTCTAGTTGTCCGCTTCTCAACCTATTTGCTAGCCTTCGCCTGTGCTAAGTGGGAACACTACTTGTCCATCAAAATCCTAAAAGCCAAGTTATTCCAGATGAGTCCACCATCTTTACCTAATAATAAAGAAAATTGGGTTTCTGGTCGTCCGTCGTCGCTAGCGATTTTGCATAAAAATTCCTCGGTTTATAAGAAATTAACCCGCAGTCCCTGTTTTAGTAAAGAAGCCCGACCGCCGTCGTTGTGTTTTTGCAAAAAAGCCCATGTGGTTTTGGGTATTCAACCCGCAGTGCCTATGTAAGTGGATATATATCTGAGAAAACATTTCGATTTTACAAACAGGACCCTGCTTTTTTAGTATTCAACTCGCGGTCACGCCTAAGTTAGAAACAGCAGAGTTTCTGCCCGTCCAGCCATCACGCACGCACGCAAACTCGCGTTGATTGCGTTCGATTTTTTGTCCCACCTCACTCCCTTAAACTGATTCTCATCAATTTATATACAATTGCAGATTATCCGTAATATCAATCAGCCTCCTCAAAAATCAACAGACATGCTGCCAATACATGGGAGAGAACAATGAGGAGCAACGAGGGATCTGCGGGCGAGACAACAAATTATGACCCAGGAACAAATCCTGACCATGATATACAGAAAATTCTCACCAGACATGAGAATCAGAGGCAAAAAAGAACTAACCCAAACATGACGGGAAGACAACGAAGTGGTCAAATCCACACATATTCGAATCATAGTGATAATGAAAATTACGACAGCACCGACCGTGTAAGCACACACTAGATCTCGAGAATTGCTAGGGTTCGCGATGGAGGAAAAAGGGGAAATTATTCGGTAGCTATCCGCCCAACCACCCACACAGCTACCAGATTACACCGGCCGAAGCCGTCATCCACATCCCCGCCCCCCTCCCATCGAGAGAGAGGGAGAGAGCTATTTAAACTACGACCGTTAACACAGTTAACGGGCCGTGGAATAGTCTTTCAGCCAATTAGGCGGCCTGGTCTCGCGCCTGGGCCATTGGGCCGGCCCTTCTGCTTGAATGGTTCCTCCCGCGCTTGCTTCCCTTGTCGGAACCGCTACAGGGCCTTGATCACTTGCCGCCAGCTTCTTCTGTTCTTCAGTAACTGGGGCGCACTTGGGGACGCTGACATCCCCCCGTTCTTGCGAACCGGCTTGACCCCAAGCCGGTGCTCGAGGGAATTGTTGCTTCAGAGAGTCCAAATCTTCCCAGGTGGCAGCTTCAGGAGAACTCCCACTCCACAGAATAAGACCTTGCGCCACTTTCTTGTGACCCGTTGACCGAAACCTGCGATCCAGTATACGGACTGGCACCTGAAGCAGGGCTGCAGGGGACGGCAATTGGTTTTGGACTGTCGCTGCAGGGGGAATGAAACGCTTGAGCTGCGAGACGTGGAACACTGGATGGATGCGGCTGGAGGCTGGAAGATCCAGCTTATAAGCCACTTCACCTATCTTCTCTACAATTCTGTATGGTCCAAAGAATTTGAAGGAAAGCTTGTGATTGGCTCGTCTGACAACTGAAGACTGTACATACGGCTGCAGTTTGAGGAACACCAGGTCATTCACATCAAAGTCTCGTTCAGTGCGTTTCTTATCTGCCTGATGTTTCATTCGCTGTTGCACACGGAGCAAGTGTTGCCTGACCGAGTCGATCACCAATTGGCGTGAGTCTAGCCAGGATTGAATATCCACAGGGGCAATTGTGTCAGACTCAGAAATCCCAAAGTATCGAGGTGTTTGGCCATAAATGATTTCAAAGGGAGATTTATTCAAAGCAGAATGCCAGTTGTTGTTGTACCAAAACTCACAGAGAGAGAGCCATTTACTCCATTTGGCAGGGTGGGCACTGATAAAACACCTCAGAAAACATTCAATCTGTTGATTGACTCTTTCTGTCTGACCATCAGTCTCAGGGTGATAAGCTGTACTCATGTTTAACTCAGCACCAGTCTTGGAAATGAGAAACTTCCAGAATGCACTTGTGAATATGGGATCTCTGTCACAAATGATCAACCTGGGCATACCATGCAGTTTATATACATTGTCCAGAAATATTTCAACAACTTTCTGTGCATTAAAAGGATGTGTGAGACCCATAAAGTGGCCATATTTGGAAAATTTGTCGATAACCACCAAAATGCAGTTGTACTGATAGGAGGGTGGAAGGCCGGAGATGAAATCCATAGTAACTGTATCCCAAGCTTTAGGAGGAACTGGGAGAGGTGATAAGAGCCCAGGGTACTGTACCCTTTCAGGTTTAGCCTGTTGACATATCATACATGATTGCACTTGAGATTTGATGAAGTTTTTCATACCAAGCCACCTGAATAGAGGAAGAATCCTCTTATATGTAACAGGGAACCCAGAATGACCCCCCACTGGGCTGGCATGAAATGCAGTGAATATCTTCAGTTGCAGAGCAGAGTCCTGACCAACCCAAATGCAGTTCTTGTAACGCAGAATTCCTTGATGCAGAGAATAAGGTGGTTTAGAATCAGGATCAACAGCCAGTTGTTGCAGTATAGCTTGAACTGTAGAGTCTTGATTGTAACTTGCAACAATTTCCTGCAACCAAGTGGGCTGAGCACTAGAAATCTGATAAACCTGAGTTCCATCAGGAGGCCTCCTGGATAATGCATCAGCAGCCGTATTGGAAGTGCCTTGTTTATATTGGATAGTGTAGTTCAGATCTAACAACTTGGTCAGGCATTTCTGTTGCCAAGGAGTGTGCAATTGTTGGTCTTGCAGATGAGCCAAACTCTTTTGATCAGTCTTGATCACAAACGGCTGGACCTGCAGGTATGATCCCCATTGATCGACTGCTAGCAAAATAGCTAAATACTCCTTCTCATAAACTGATAATCCTCTGTTTTTAACACCCAGAGCCTTGCTAACATAAGCTAGGGGGTGTCCCTGTTGCATTAACACGGCCCCAACACCATAATCACATGCATCAGTTTCCACAGTGAATGTTTTTGAAAAATCAGGCACAGCCAGTACAGGAGCAGATATGAGGGCTTGTTTGAGTACCACAAAAGCTTCTTCAGTAATGCTGGTCCACACAAATGGTGTCCCCTTTTTGAGAAGTTCAGTGAGGGGTTTGGCAATAATCCCATAGTGCTTGATGAACTTCCTGTAGTAACCACTGAGTCCTAGGAAACCCCTAACTTCCTTAACATTGGTTGGATTAGACCAATTCTGGACAGCTGCTATTTTAGCAGGATCTGTAGATACACCCTTAGCAGAAATGACATGGCCCAAATAAGCAATTTCCTGTTGAGCAAATGCACACTTAGACATTTTAACCTTCCATTCTTTTTCTTTCAGAATCGCCAGAACTTGGGCAACATGTTCCAAATGTGCCTTGAATGTTTTGCTGAAAACTAGTATATCATCAAAGAAACACAACACACACTTCCTGAGAAGAGGAGATAGATCAAAGTTCATGGTTCCTTGAAATGTTGCTGGGGCCCCAGTCAACCCCATGGCAACCACAAGAAATTCAAAGTGGCCATGATGTGTCTGAAATGCAGTTTTGTACTCTTCCCCTGGAGCTAACCTAATTTGGTGAAATCCAGCTTTGAGGTCCAATTTAGTAAACCAACATGCTCCAGCTAGTTCATCCAACAATTCATCTATAATTGGCACTGGATATTTGCTCTTCAGAGTGATAGCATTCAGGTGTCTGAAATCCACAACTAGTCTCCATTCCCCCTCCTCTTTTTTCTTGACCATAAGGACAGGAGAGGAAAATGGACTTTTGCTGGGTCTGATCATTCCCAATGACAAAAGTTCTTTAATCTGTTTTTCTAACTCATCTTTAAGCTGTGGAGCAATCCTGTATGGCCTGACAGAAACTGGTCTTGCACCTGGAATCAGAGGAATATGGTGATCTTGCATTCTTCTAGGAGGAAGGCCAGTGGGGGCCTCAAAGACTGTGTGAAACTTGTCCAATAAAGCCTGCATCTCTGGGCATATAGTTTGGTCAGCAACACATTGGATAATTGATAAAGACACCACTGTCAGAGCAAACTCTGAAGGAAGAAGGCCTTGCAAGGTAACTGTACGCCCTTGATGCCTGAAGGATAACCACTTCTGAACCCAGTCTACTTGCATAGGGCTATGTTGGGATAACCAATCCAGACCCAGAATTCCATCATAAGTGGACAGGGGCAATAATCTGAAATCTGAAGAAAACTGGCTGTCACAACAACTCCACTGACACTGTTTCAACATTTGAGAGCATTGCAAAGAAGTGCCACCTGCCACAGTAACTGAAACTACAGCTGTATCTTGTACATTCAGAAGAAGAGGAGCGAATGCACTGTCAATGAAAGAGTGGGTACTGCCAGAGTCAACCAAAAATATCAATGAACGGTTTTGCAACTGTAATTCCAATTGAAGTGAAGGAGCATTGGGGTCCTTGCCCATTGCTGCTGCTGACAGGCGCATGCTATGAACCGAAGCTGAATCAGTGTCAGACAAATCAGACTGAACATTGTCCATGGCCTGGACATGATCAATCAGTTCCTGCCCAAAATGCAACTGGACCGTGGACTTGCACACATGATCTCTTGACCATCGTTCCCCACACACGAAACAAAGTCCTTTAGACTTGCGATAAGCACGAAGAGCAGACCATTTATCATCAGAAGAGGGAATTTTCAGAGCTTCAGGCTGTCGCTTGTCTTCAGTCACACGAGATTTGGGAGGAAGAGGGAGTGGGTGCGGTCCAGACTTCAACCCATGGAAATTGTTGATTGGTGTCATCCCTTCCCCTAGTTCTTCATGTAACAACGCCAAATCATAAGCAGAGTCGAGATCCTTTGGTTTCTGGAGAGCGACAGCAACCTGAACGCCAGGCTTGAGACCGTCGAGGAACCGTGTGGTGTAATGCAGATGATTAGGGGCCTCTTCATACGCTGACAACTGGTCATACAAATCAGCAAACCGCTCCACATAATCAGCAACAGTACTTGTTTGTGCAATACGAAACAACTGACGAAGCAGAGTCTGGTGTTGATTTCTGCCGAATCGACTCTGTAAACTGCAGCAAAATTTAGACCAACTTGCATGAGGAGATCTGCGTTGTGCGGACTCCAACCAACGAGCTGCTGCTCCTTCGAACTGCGACGTTGCCAGCGAAACCCATCTATGCTGAGGAGTGCACCAGAGCCTAAACTGATCCTCACATCGGGACTGCCACAGCCGCGGGTTCGTACCATCGAAACAAGGGAGATCAGCCCGAACACCAAACGAAAACGCATCAGCAGTATCTGGGGGAGTCGAATCACGGACAGGAGGGAAACGAACAGGGAAATTGGAATCACGCGCACCTCTGACCGGAGGAGGGACATATGTATTATGTGCCTTCCCCCGGTGTTCCTGGTCGATGCCAAGGGAGTCGGAAGCAGTACCGCGACCACTCCCAGCCAATCGGGACGACGAGGTCTCGACGCGCCCTGGTTGTTCCTTCGGCCACTCGCCACGGATCTGCTCGAGCTCGAGGTTGATCTCGTCGCGCACGCCGTCGACCCGCGCCGACAGCAGCCCGTCGAGCGTGGTCGTGTTCGCTTGGATTAGCTTGTCGACGGCCTGGAGGAGATTCTCGCCGTGCTCCTTGAAGCGCTGGTCCAGATCGGCGGTGAAGTCCGCCCGCAGGAGCGCGTAGACGCCGCGCCCGTCCTCGGACAGCTTGTCCATCGCCTCCGCTCGTCGCCGATCACGCCACCGGGTCCCGTGGTGGTGCCGCGGCAACTCCAGGACCACTGTATCTGATACCAACTGTAAGCACACACTAGATCTCGAGAATTGCTAGGGTTCGCGATGGAGGAAAAATGGGAAATTATTCGGTAGCTATCCGCCCAACCACCCACACAGCTACCAGATTACACCGGCCGAAGCCGTCATCCACATCCCCGCCCCCTCCCATCGAGAGAGAGAGAGAGAGCTATTTAAACTACGACCGTTAACACAGTTAACGGGCCGTGGAATAGTCTTTCAGCCAATTAGGCGGCCTGGTCTCGCGCCTGGGCCGTTGGGCCGGCCCTTCTGCTTTGAATGGTTCCTCCCGCGCTTGCTTCCCTTGCCGGAACCGCTACAGCGCCTTGATCACTTGCCGCCAGCTTCTTCTGTTCTTCAGTAACTGGGGCGCACTTGGGGACGCTGACAGACCGCGAGGGCAATGGAGCGTTCGAGACGGGGAAGGGCGCAGGACGCTGTCTCGGGGGAGTCGTTGACGAGGACGAAGGAGACGTGCAGGCGGTCGTTCATGCAGGCGCGACGGGGACGGGGGATCCGGCGGCAACACTCCGGATCTGGTGGTCTGGACGGGGTGCCAGCGACTCATCGGCCTGCAAGAACGATGAGGAAAAGAGAGAGACGCACACTCAGAGGAGAGGGGAGGGGATGGGATCCGGCAGCGGCGCCTCGCTCCGGTGGGGAACGGGGGAAGGGAATGGGATCCCAGCAGCGGCGCTCGCTCCAGTGGAACGGGGGGTGGCGACGGGATCCGGCAGCGGCACTCGCTCCGGTGGAACGCGGGGCTCCAGCGTCTTTGGAGGCTTTCACATCCGGGCCCTGCATGCGGTGGAAGCACGGGAATGAGAGAGAGATTGAGCGCGAGAAGTAATGGAGCTGGATGCAGATGTATCTCGGTGGAGATGAATGGATATGCTAGCGGTGAAGGTACACGCGTGGCCTGATGGGGTGTTACGTGCCGGCCGCTCGGCCACAACATTGTTATAATATTTTTTGTGTTTGAGCCAACACTTAATAGTGCAAAAAAAAAAAATAGGAATACAATTATAATATTTCAAATCAAACAAATCTTAAACTCAAAATCTTAAAATTAATAAAAACTACATAATCAAAATCATTAGAATTCAAATCTTTTGATAATTTTATAAAATACTTTAAATGAATTATTTAACTCTCAAAGAGTATGTAAGGGCATCTCCAACATAGACCCTTAAAACGCCTGCAATCGTCCAAACCGCACGGTGCAGACGTGTTTTGCCAGCCAACACGGACATGTATCGGTCCACCGACCGGTCCGGATTTACTTTCTCCACGCAATCCGAAAACAAACTGGGGGCTTTGTGGGTGACCGGACCGCTGCCACGCTCGATTCTGTCTTCCATGCCCCCCCCCTTGCCCACGTCCCTTCCCGCCCGAAGTGGTCAGCGCCGCTCCAGAGCGCCGGTGCTGCATTCATGCCGGCTCAAAGCGACGCGACCTCTCAATGACACTCTAGCATTGAAGCGGCGCCGGCCGAGAGGGTCGCCCACGCTGTTTCCCGGTGCACGCGACTCCTCCATGTTCAAATGACAGTCGTCATTCCGCCTCCCTACATTAAACATATGCGGTTGCCGAGGAACCTACTCCGGCCCCACACGTCCATTCGTCTACCGTCCGCCATTAACCACCTCATCGCTTGCCCTGCCATCCGCCGACTATTTAAACTCCATTCCCGGCCATAGCCGCATCCATCCTTCTCCTTGCTGCACCACGCCGTCACTTCACGGGCTCTACTGCCATTTGGGACAGCCTCTCGTCCGAGCAGAAGAGGGAGATGTTGCCATTGCTGTCGGTTGGCAGGTCGGCAGGCAGACGGAGGTCGGCGCTGCGGACGTCCTAATGGAGGATGCATCCGATGAAGAGTCGACACTACCCTCCTCGCCGGTCCATGTCGGCATCACCATGGGCTACCCCCGTGCTCACTACACCAAAATGGTGTTGGCCGAGCGGGAGGCCTTATTCCGATAGGCGCAAACCAACCAAGAGTACAACCTCCACCTCCTCGACGAGCACCGGCGCGCGGTGGAGCTATTCGCCGCTGGCACGGCGATCTCGCCGGACGTGGACCAGGCGGAGGCGCTGGTCAACTCCTATCGCACCGCTTGCCAAATTTGTCGCCACCATTGGCGGTACTGTCAGCGTCAGGTGGAGATATAAGTGGCCTTTAAGGAGATCGACGAGGCGGACGACGAAGTCTACGATAAGAGCGAGGAGGAGAAAGATGATGCCAACTCCGCGACGCCCACGCCTCGCTGCCATGACCATGAAGCCGGCACATCCAAGCGCGCCGCCGACAGCGAGGAAGAGTAGAGCATGGAAGTTCCCCGGCGCTCGGGCCCCGGGAAGGCCACCGCCCTTCGCTCCCGCTGAAGCCAAGCTTGGCCGGCTCAAAATCGTCGACCGATTAGCCGCTTGCAGACAGTGGAGGCGGAGTCTATGAAGGCGGAGCTGGAGTTTCAGTTCCCGGGGCTCATGGCCGGCCGGAAATGGGCGAACAGGCGTTGGCGATCATTAGGTTTAGAGTATGATGTAGTTCAAATATGTCGAAATGTAATTAGTTTGCTCTGGTCTATATGAAAAGCATCCAGTTTTATCTAAAAATTATTCAAGTACTCCCTCCGTCTGGAAATACTTGTTGAAGAAAAACATCTTTGCTTTCGAATATTAACAAAAAACAAATTGTATATAAACAATCCCACTTCAATGCACCACTACTCTTTCATCCAAAAAAATCGTTTGCAAATCTTTTGAAAATTCGAAGAAAAACTTTTGGATTAGTTGTTAAACTCTCGAATAGTATATAACAATTTCAGCGTCCGTATATCCTGCTAAAACATTTATATCATTTCTCTTTCACCCGATGGTAGTGCTAAACTAAAGAAGGCGCCATCAAAGGTAATCCTACAACTTTCTCAACTATATACTACATGGTATGGACACCAACAATCTTGTTTTTAATTGCAAACACTGAGCGTGTGTGTTTCTTTTTAAGGTAAGGAGTGTTTCAAATTCTTCCTGCTTTAGAAAATTCACGCTTTTAAATATGTTCACGGTTTTTTAAAAAAGCTCAAAATTCCCAAAAAGAATGTTCCAATTTTTTTTCTAAAAACCATTTAAAATTGATCACAAAATTTTAAAATATTATGATAAAAACATGTTTCAATTCTAATAAAAATATTAAAAAATTTAATTATTTTGAAATAAGAAAAGATTTGTGTTTTCTGAAAAATAAATATAAAACCGATTACTAGACTATTTCATGCACCACCACTCTTCCAGGAGATGAAGGATGTTAGGGTGGCTTCTTTACGTCCACACTTCATACTTCGAAAAGCGATAATAGTATAACCTTATTAGTGATGTTTATCAGAACTATATATAAGAAATGGCGCGTACTACCACATGAAGCATGTTTTACGATAGTTTTCGCCCGTTGCAACGCACGGGCATTTGTACTAGTATCTACCTATATGCGGTATTACCCTGCCGTTCCAAGTAAATTTGCATGTGCCACCTCTAAAATTTCAAATAAACATATGTTTTGTGTGTTTGGACCGCTCATGGAGCGACAGGGGGTGGTCAGTATATTCCGTGCTAAGCGGATTATTCTTATGATGAGTGTTTATTCACTCGTCCTTGTACGAGAGGGCCGGTAATAGGGATTCCCAGTCCTGAAATAAAAAATTGCAAATAATTAAACAAAACTCCCCCGGGACTGATGTTGGTATGGACGGTACCCGTGGATTCGGCTAGCCGTGGAGTGTGTTTGTTGGTGGAGGGGAAGTAAACCTTTACTTTTATCGCTTGGGAACCGCCACTAATGTGTTTAGCATGGAAGATATTGATAACTCTTGGTCGTAACGTTGACAGGAAGGGTGTACCTCTCAAAATTACATTTATCTTTGTTTTAAAAACTTTGAGCTCTGGCACTGCTGCAAATCCCTGCTTCCCTCTGCGAAGGGACTATCTATTTAATTTTATGTTGAGTCATCACCTTCTCAAATAAGCGCTAGATCTAAGAGCACTATTGTCATCCTCATGCATTGTGCATAGTTAATGTTGGATGCATTATGGCTGGATCTTTTCTACCATGAATTACAATGTTTAGTCGCTGCTTGAACTTTGGAGGTGCTCTGCATTTATGTTTTGCGGTCTCAGAAAGGGCTAGCGAGATACCACTGTTGTCATATTATATCACGATTGTTTTGACAAAGTGTTGTCATTTGAGGTATTTTATTATTGCTCGCTAGTTGCTTATGCCATTGATATGAGTTAATATAATTTTTAAGAGTTATTGTTGACATGGTTAGTCATGATCTTTGCTGAAAACCTGGGCGCTACTTAAGCTTATTTATGTAAACAAGAACAAAAGAGTTCGTAAAAGTTTTTCTTTTTCACTTTCAGTTTGTCAACTGAATTGCTTGAGGACAAACAAAGGTTTAAGCTTGGGGGAGTTGATACGTCTCTGTCGTATCTATTTTTCCTAATGCTTTTGCTCTTGTTTTTTACTCTAATTTGCATGATTTGAATGAAACTAACCCGGACTGACGCTGTTTTCAGCAGAACTACCATGGCGTTATTTTTGTGCAGAAATAAAAGTTCTCGGAATGGAACAAAACTTTTTGGAGAATTATTTTATCATAAAAGAAAAATACTGGATTCAAGAACCACCAGAGGGGTCCCTGGCTGGGCACAAGACACAAGGGCGCCCCCCTCTGGCGCGCCCTGGTGGGTTGTCCCCACCTCGTGGCCCCGCAGACCCTAATTCCGACACTATAAAATCCTATTTTCAGAGAAAAAAATGAGGGAGAAAGTTTCATCACGTTTCACGATACGGAGCCGCCGCCACCTCCTGTTCTTCATGAGGAGGCCAGATCCAGAGCCCGTTCGGGGCTTTGGAGAGGGGAATCTTCGGTCTTCGTCATCACCAACCCTCCTCCATCGCCAATTCCATGATGCTCCCCACCGGGAGTGAGTAATTCCTTCGTAGGCTCGCTGGTCGGTGAGGAGTTGGATGAGATTCATCATGTAATCGAGTTAGTTTTGTTAGGGCTTGATCCCTAGTATCCACTATGTTCTCAGATTGATGTTGTTATGACTTTGCCATGCTTAATGCTTGTCACTAGGGCCCGAGTGCCATGATTTCAAATCTGAACCGTTTTTGTTTTCACCATTATATCTATGTTCTAGATCCGATCTTGCAAGTCGTATCCACCTATTATGTGTTATGATCCGTAAACCCCAATGTGACAGTAATTGGGATACTTTCCGGTGATGACCGTGGTTTGAGGAGTTCATGTATTCACTATGTGTTAATGCTTTGTTCCGGTTCTCTATTAAAAGGAGGCCTTAATATCCTTAGTTTCCTTATGGACCCCGCTGCCACGGGATGGTAGGACAAAAGATGTCATGCAAGTTCTTTCCATAAGCACGTATGACTATTTACGGAATACATACCTACATTATATTTATGAACTGGAGCTAGTTTTGTATCGCCCTAGGTTATGAATGTTATATGATGAATATCATCCAACGAATTCACCGATTCAATGCCTACGAAATTTCCAGGTATTGTTCTTGCTAAGTTACTACTACTGTTGTTACTGTTACACTTGCTACAAAATCATTGTTATCACTGTTACCGTTACTGCTACTATTATCACTGCTATCAAAACTATCATATTACTTTGCTACTGATCACTTTGCTGCAGATATTTAATCTCCAGGTGTGGTTGAATTGACAACTCAACTGCTAATACTTACAAATATTCTTTGGCTCCCATTGTGTCGAATCTATAAATTTGGGTTGAATACTCTACCCTCGAAAACCGTTGCGATCCCCTATACTTGTGGGTTCTCATTTCCCTAGTTGGCAATCGATCAAGTGTAACCCTAGATACCCCCAGTACCTATATAAGCTGAGGGGTTTAGTCCATAGATATAGGATCACAATTACTCACCTTAGGGTTAGAACACAACATTCGATCTCGAGGTAGATCAAGCATGTACTTGATACACCATCATCAATACAATCAAAGCAGGACATAAGGTTTTACCTCTTCGAGAGGGCCCGGACATGGGTAAACAGTATCTCCTTCGTCTAGTGTTACCTATTGATCCGAGATCCACAGCTCGGGGCCCCCTACCCGAGATCCGCTGGTTCTAGTACCGACATTGGTGCTTTCATTGAGAGCCTCGCGGTGTGATCGAAAAAGATTGATGGCTCGCCTGCAGATCAACTGTGACATCGACCGTTGAAAGGACCACGATGTCGCCTAGAGGGGGGGGGGGTGAATAGGCGATTTAAAATCTTTTACGGATTTGGCTATATCCTAATGCGGAAATAAACTAAGCGGATACTTTTCAAGCACAAATCCTAAATATACTAAGCTCACTAAGTGCACCAACAACTTAGGATAAACAAGATGAGAACAATGAGGATATGATTAAGCACAAGTAAGTTACACAAACTTACTCAATGTATATCACAAGATATGGAAATGAATAATACACACAACCACAAGTAAGCAATACAAGCTTACACAAATTGTATCACAATATATGGAATTGAATGATACAAGCAAACTCAAGTAAGCACTACAAGCTTACACAAGTTATGTCACAAGATATGGAAATGAATGTTACAAGCTAGCAATTCACACTAAGCACAAGATATATCAATAGTAGCAAGTATGAATTGCGGACTATAAAGTGTTGGCCTAAATAATCTCTATGATATGATAACCAACGCAATATAATGAGGACAACAAGATATAGTGAATGCAAGGTCAAGAGACCAAAGTAAACAACAAGTAAGGAGTTAGGGTTAGGGATAACCAAAGTCACGGAGACGAGGATGTATCCCGATGTTCACTTCCTTGGAGGGAAGCTAGTCACCATTGGAGGGATGGGTGTTACCACGAAGGCACACCAACACCACGAAGGCTCACCCTATTCTCCTTGAGATATCACCACAAAGGGGATTCCCAACCACTAGTGGTAGACCTTGAGGCGGCCTCCAAACCTTCACAAACTTTCCGGGGGACAAATCACAAGTTGATTCCTCACCGGAGCACTCCTACCGCCTAGGAGTCTCCAACCTCCAAGAGTAACAAGATCAAGGGGGAAATGCTCAAGACTTGCTCAAATCACGAATTCCTTTGGTCAAGAGAGGGAGAGGGAGTGGATCTATCACTTGATTGGAAAATCTCTCAAGAACTCTCATGAATCTCTACGGGATCTAAGATTTGGTGTAGGAGAAGTGAGAGGGAGCCACTAGGTGCTCTTGGGATATTTTGAATGTGGTGGTCAACCCTCTACCGGATTGGTAGAGGGATATATATAGCAAGCCAAGAAATCTAGCCGTTTTAGTGTAAGTTGCTGAGACGGGCCGGACATCCGGGCAAGGGCCGGACATCCGGCGGCTGAAGAAAAACCACACAAAGTACACAGGCGTAGTAGAAAAACAGGGGGCCCGGATGTCCGGGGAAGGCCCGGACATCTGGCCAACTTTTAGGCCCCGGACATCTGGCCAAGGGCCGGACATCCGGCGGACACAACCAGCAAATCAACACAGTTTCTAGACATCTACGGCCGGATGATCCCGGATATCCGGGGCGACCCGGAAGCCCGGACATCCAGCCAAGTCCTGGATGTCCGGCCAATAGAAAAACAGCAGGAACCCCAAAACTGAAACATGCATAACTTTCACATCCGGACTCTGATTTTGATGATCTTGGGCTCGTTTTGAAGCTATAGAAAAAGCCCAGGTCCTCACATAGAGAACCACCCAAGATCAACAAAAATGGAGGATGCAAATTATCCAAAGGTTTTATCATGTATTTGGGAACCTATTTGGCTTTGGATTTTCTTTGGTAGATGTATAGGCATTTGTATTTGTATTGGATAGGAGTGAAATATGCCTATGTTGGAATATGATGTGAGGAAGTAGAAATAGAAGATGTTGACTTGAGCAAATCTATCACTAACCCCTTTGATCCCCTCTTAATAGTGCAGGATCCCTATAACTCAAGAATCATAAAAGAGCTACACTACATAGCTATCGAGAATCCATACTTGAGTGTATATGTTTCTTCGGTGGTCATCACTCCACAACACTAACGCCAAAGGAACTACCTTTGACTCGAGCCTTTCACTTGAGCTTGATGTTGATGTTTCTTCTTGGATCAAGTTGAAGGCAAGACATTGGTGAAGTCTTCAAGTAGCTCCCCCATACACAATGTGGGAAGCTTTGCTTTGTATTCATCTTCACTTGTCCATCATGTGATCATCTACAAGCTTCAAGCATGTAATCCTTCGGGATGATTATCTTGAACTTGCCCTTGTCAGCCTGCATCATGAACACTTGATGTCATCCTCTCATGGACACTTGGAATCTTTCTCTCGATGCGAGCCCATGAGAATAACCTAACCCTCATAAACATAAACAAGACATAGTATGGGTTAGTACACAAAGTGCAATTGACACTTTCTTACCATACCACAAGATCATGTGTGGTACATTATTTGCACTTCAATCTTCGAGCTTCATCTTGGTCAACCGATATCTCTACTCCATGTTTAATCTTGATGTCTTGAAGGACATATTGAATTCTTCACTATGCTTCATTTCTTCAAGACAAGATTACCAATATCTCAATTATCATCTGACCATATAGAGTTTATCCATGAATACCATATTGGTCATCATTTGTTCTTCTTCATGCTCCATCACAATCTCTTGAGAGGCACAACGAATTCTTCACATGAATTACTTGCTTCAAGACATAATCATCCATGACTCAACATATGAGCCCATCATGATCCTATCTTCAAGCCATATGTAAAATTCTTCTCTTTAATCATTCTCTCGAGATCATGATCCATTATGGCTCAAACCATAGCTCTAAGCATGTAATCCTTCAGATACTCCAATGAACTCCATTTTGATCATCTCGATGTAATTGTTGCTTCAAAGGAGTTGTCTTCCAATATTCTTCAATCATTTTCTAATGGGACTAACCTTCAAATTTATATCTCAATGTAAACATTAGTCCATAAAGATTGTCATTTAATTACCTAAACCACACATGGGGACTACATGTACTTTCAATCTCCCCCATTTTGGTAATTGATGACAATCTCAACAAGAGGGTTTGTATAATGAATTTTAAACAAGCATGCAACTTATCCGAGGATAAATTGTATACTTGGGATGGTTGTACTAGCATCAAGACACTATGCAAGCATTTGATGATAGTACACCCATAGTATATAGAGCAAACTCCCCCACAATATATGCATGTGTAAATGAACTTTGAATGTCATTGCATATGTTGGTTGACATAAACTAGGAGAGTTTTCTCTATATACGATACTCATCCATGCAACAAGAATATATAACAAGGGTAGATATGCATGAGTGACAATACGCACTTCAAAAATACTTATGTTAAACCCTCTAAACTTCTCCCCCATTGACAACAAATGCCAAAATGGACGAAAAAATCTAGAAGACCAATATAGTATGAGTTCCTCCTTAATGTGTGCATATCACAAAAATGTGAGTGAAATCAAATGCACATAGTTAATGAGGAAAAATTTGAGGAGCTCAAACCATATTTAGGATCTAGAGAATGCAACAAGATACTATGATATGAAAATAAGATTAGACATGGGAGGAAAACATTCAAAAGATCCAACGAACATATTTTGGACAAGATAGAATAGGAATATCCAATGTGATCATCATGTCAAGTATGAATCCAAAATTCGTCCAAAACACATGAGTGCGCAAGGATATATGCAATGCATACAAGCACTCACTTTCAATCTCTTACCGAAACCACCAAAGAGTCAAAAAGAACCAAACCAAGTGGTCGGCAAGGAATAAATGATACCATAGAAGGATATGAACTTTCTTGTGTATAAAAGGTTCTAAGTGGCCAATAGTCAGCATGATATGCATCCACAAAGAAACTCGCATACACAAAATTGTTGCAATAGATAAGAACATGATATCCACAAGCGAATCAATTATTATACAACTGTGATCCTAGCATAAGAGCATGGCACATGGCACAAAGCACATGGCACAAATTGATCCCATTTGCATATCACAAAGTGAAGCAAGCAATCAAAAGATCCGATGAGTCAAAAAGATAAAAGAATATTATGATTTGGGCAAAGGAGTGTTCTAAAGGAAAATAGAGAAGCTCCCCATGATTTGTGCACTATTTAGAATTTTTGTATTTGGATACAAGTGCACAAAATAGGATCATCACTCCCCCAAAATCAATAGGAACACAAAACAATTGCAAGCACGCACAAGGACAATAATCTTCACCAAACATGAGTGCACTAAGATGCAAGGAGGTAAGACATGCACTCATACGACAAATGCTTCCACGGAGCCACCAAAGATATAAAAAGAGAATGAAACGGTGGACATGAAAGAATAGGGATATCAACTAGAGATGTAACTTCTCTCATGTGTATAAGATTCTAGGTAGATGACAATCATGATGATATATATCCACAAAGAAGGATGTACATATGAAATAGTTACAAAAGGAAAGAACAAGATATCCAAGTGGGAGTCATAAAATATACCAATGAGATCTTTGCTTGAAAGCATATCACATGGCTTAATATTATCTTATTGTATATTAATGAACTCCAAACACACAACCATCAAGGACATCACAACTAGCAACAAGAGATCATTGTTGGGATTCTTTGAGAAGGGAAACAAGTATCACAAGAACGAGTCAAGAAATTCATGCCATGATGCAACCAACACAAGGTTGAATGCAAGAAATGTATGCATGAAGTAGATACTTGTTACCGAGATAGCATTGGAATGATGTAGTAGATCAATAAAATGTCCAAGCTTGGCTCTAATTTCCTCATAGTGCCACCACCCTCATGAATAAGCCAAGCACCCAATGCTTCTCAAATGTACCTAAAACAATTTAAGTACAATATGGTCCCCAAACTTATTGGGTCCAAAGTAGTTAGCATAACTACAAAACATAGGGTAAAACCACTTAAATATGTGCATATTGATATGAATTTGAATTTCATGCACATCTTAGCTATTAAGAATTTGATGGATTTACCATATATATTTTGGATCAAATAAAGCAAACAAGGCATGCGAATTTACACACAGTAAATACACATGCACAAGCCTACCAAAATCCAGGGAGATACAAATTGGACAAATGAACACATAACCGTTAATACTTCCAATAAAATCACTAGTCATTCATGTTTGTCCAAAATGACTCAAAGTGACAAATCAACATATGATAGCACACAAAGTTCAACATATGAACCAAGGAAAACCAAATGAGCATATAAGATATGCATTGCACACATACTCATGGGAATATCTCACTCAAGTAGATATAGGACACTATAAACAATGAGATAACAAACTACCATAACTCCATACAAACCAATAATATGAACTCGAACAAAATGGTGTTTTGAGTTATCATTCGGTGTAGAAACCAAATAAGTACAAGATCATCTATACTAACACAAGCATAACATGAGAGTTTAGAAATAAACACAAAGCTTGGATAGCATATTATTAACATTCCAATTAGATAGATCATCATGCAAAGCAACAATTGGAATGGCTTTAATCAAACGATTTTCCAAATACGATTTTTAAGATAACCATGGGCAAAACCGCACAAGAATGCCATATGTAAACAAGGCATTGCATGCCACATAGATATAAGATAATCTCAAATATAAATGCTAAGTAGCATTCCTCATATATTATCAACAAGAGGCAAGTGAAATCCAACCAAAGATAATTAATGAATGAGAATTTGAATTTCAAATGAGCTTAATATACCACATGGTAACTAGATAATATTGTACTTAACAATACTAGGTGGTATCCCACATATATACACATTTAAGGTTTGTGATATGCATAAGCATAACACTCCCTCATAATGTGATGATCCATTAATATCTCACAAGAGCCAAATAAGATTCAACTAATGAAGCAATAAAGGCTCGGAACCACACACACAAATATATGAAGTGCATTGCGATGTACAGATGCTAGATAACTCAAATCAAGCATAATAGGAGGCACAACATATACAAACACAGGCTAGGTACAAAACCTAAACATGAGAGGGACTAGTAACTTTCAATGTAGACAATATAAATACAAGTTACCGCCATGAGGAGCATTGGAATGGCAAATATGATGATAATCCACTTTACTTGCCTTGAACCATAATACATGGTGAAAATCATTTTTCTACCTGAACTAGCCAAGTCTCCAATGTCCTCCACACACCTATTGATCAAGTTTGAGCTTGATGGTCCCCAACCAAGTTGGGTCCTAAGAAGTTAGTCACAATAGGTTTGGCAACCCAAATGGTCTTGTCAACTTTCAAACCACTTTGGGCACCAACAAACTTGGCAAACAAATTGCCAACATTATCCTTTCTAAGTGAATAATGATCATTGACAATTGGAGGCTTAGAGACATTACCGTTGGGACATGATGAAGATATGTGTCCCTTCTCACGGCAAATATAGCAACACATGCTTTCCTTTCTCTTCTTCTTTACCTTCTCAACTTGGAGAACATTATCATGGTTAGGCATGGGAAGAGGCCTTTCCTTATCTTGAGATTGAACTTGAGGCCACTTCCCTTGATGCTTCACACTTGAAGCCTTCTTCTTCAATGGACAAGATCTCACATGGTGTCCAACATTCTTGCACTTGAAGCAAATAATGTTGGCCAAATTCTTGACTTGATCTTGTCCCTTCTTCTTGTTCTTGGACTTCTTCTTGTTGGAGATGAAATCAAGTCCTATTTTGTCTTGAGGGTCCTTTTGCACACTCAAGATATTATCAGAATATTTTTCCAAGTCTTTCTTCAAACTAGTGACTTGGGCCTTGAGCTCTTTATTTTCCTCTACAAGGTTAGTATTAACAAAAGAACTAGAGGAAGTAGAAACTTCATTGTTAGAGCAACAAGGCATGGTGAGCAATTCATCACAAGATGTACCAATATCATGTAGAGAGGAATTGCAAGGACTAGCACATGGCAATAAGGCATTTCGAGTAGAAGATGTGCTAATATCCACATGAGACTCACATGATTTTACCTTGGTGACCATAGCCTCATGAGCTAACTTTAACCCATCATGAGAGATTAGAAGATCCTCATGAGGTCCTGAGAGCTTTTTATGACTTTCTTCCAATTTCCCATAATTGCTAGTTAGCAAATCAAGTTGAGTCCTCAGCTGAACATTTTCTTTTAATATCGATGCTTCACACAAGATAGAGTTAGTAGCACAAGCATCATTATCAATATGAGAGGAGCATGTAGAAGCTAGAGACTCCGCATGAGTAGCTTGAAGTTCCTCATGAGACTTCGAGAGTTTGGTGAGCTCTCCTTTGACCTTCTTGTAGTCAAGGTCAAGGTGCTCAAAATCCTCTTTAAGTTTACAATGAGTAACTTCAATCTCTTATTTTAAAGACCTCAAGTCACTAAGACATTGATGAGCCATAGCAAGTTCATGTTCAAGTTATTCACTTTTTGCTTGCTCGTAAAGAAATAAGTCGTTACGTTTTTGAAAGCAAGCAAGAACATCTTGGAACCTTTTATAAGTGTTATTTTTAGCTCTACGAAGAGTTTTCCCAATCTCATAGAGATTTTGAGTCAAGACTTCATCATCTTCCTCATTACAACTATCATCATTATCACTAAGAGAAGATGATACCTCGTCATTACCTCTTGCCATGAGGCACATGTGAACAAAAGGGGTTGATGATGATTCTTTTGGAGAAGAGGGTTCTTCATCAACCAAGCGTGCCTCATTTTTCTTGATTTCCTCTACATGGTTAGTTTCACAAAGAGAACTAGAGGGAATCACGGCATTTTGAATATGGCAACATAAACGACCAAGCATATCATCACAAGAATTTATGAGTGCATCATTAGATGATATGCATGGACTCTCTACACAAGAATGTATGATGTTTTTGGTGTTAGATATGCTCGTGTCCATAGAAGATACATCACTAGTATCAACATAAGCAAGATCATCAATGATGAGCTTAATACCATCATCACGAGATATTTCTTCACTCACCATGTCATTACCTTGTGGTATGCCACATGTTGGTGAAGTGAAAGATGTTGAGGTATGCAAGTAATTGGATGTGGAAGCAATAGAGAGCTCTTCATGATTTAAAAATGTGGAGAACTCCTCCATTAACTCCCCGAAAAGAATATTGTCTTCATCAAGATTGGACCCACCATATATATCTTCAATTTGGGTCCAAGCATCATGAGCCAACGAACAAGACGAGATTGACTTGAACACCTCGAAGGTTATAACTTGGTGAATGACACTTAAAGCTTCACTATCAAGATGCATATCATCAAGTGACGGAGATTGTCCATCCTTTAGATTTGAATTCCCTACAACCACAATCCGCAAAGCATTTGGACCCATGGCCCAAAAGTGACAAAGCATGCGTAATCTCCACATAATGTAATTTGTGCCATTAAAACAAAATGTGTCATCGTGCACTAGTTCACTAGTCGACATCGTTACTCTCTAGGCGGTTAGGCCTAATAAGGAGAGACCTAGCTCTGGTACCAATTGAAAGGACCACGATGTCGCCTAGAGGGGGGTGAATAGGCGATTTAAAATCTTTTACAGATTTGGCTATATCCTAATGCGGAAATAAACTAAGCGGATACTTTTCAAGCACAAATCCTAAATATACTAAGCTCACTAAGTGCACCAACAACTTAGGATAAACAAGATGAGAACAATGAGGATATGATTAAGCACAAGTAAGTTACATAAACTTACTCAATGTATATCACAAGATATGGAGATGAATAATACATGCAACCACAAGTAAGCAATACAAGCTTACACAAATTGTATCACAATATATGGAATTGAATGATACAAGCAAACTCAAGTAAGCACTACAAGCTTACACAAGTTATGTCACAAGATATGGAAATGAATGTTACAAGCTAGCAATTCACACTAAGCACACGATATATCAATAGTAGCAAGTATGAATTGCGGACTATAAAGTGTTGGCCTAAATAATCTCTATGATATGATAACCAACGCAATATAATGAGGACAACAAGATATAGTGAATGCAAGGTCAAGAGACCAAAGTAAACAACAAGTAAGGAGTTAGGGTTAGGGATAACCAAAGTCACGGAGACGAGGATGTATCCCGATGTTCACTTCCTTGGAGGGAAGCTAGTCACCGTTGGAGGGATGGGTGTTACCACGAAGGCACACCAACACCACGAAGGCTCACCCTATTCTCCTTGAGATATCAGCACGAAGGGGATTCCCAACCACTAGTGGTAGACCTTGAGGTGGCCTCCAAACCTTCACAAACTTTCCGGGGGACAAATCACAAGTTGATTCCTCACCGGAGCACTCCTACCGCCTAGGAGTCTCCAACCTCCAAGAGTAACAAGATCAAGGGGCAAATGCTCAAGACTTGCTCAAATCATGAATTCCTTTGGTCAAGAGAGGGAGAGGGAGTGGATCTATCACTTGATTGGAAAATCTCTCAAGAACTCTCACGAATCTCTCCGGGATCTAAGATTTGGTGTAGGAGAAGTGAGAGGGAGCCACTAGGTGTTCTTGGGATATTTTGAATGTGGTGGTCAACCCTCTACCGGATTGGTAGAGAGGTATATATAGCAAGCCAAGAAATCTAGCCGTTTTAGTGTAAGTGGCTGAGACGGGCCGGACATCCGGGCAATGGCCGGACATCTGGCGGCTAAAGAAAAACCACACAAAGTACACATGTGTAGTAGAAAAACAGGGGGCCCAGATGTCCGGGGAAGGCCCGGACATCCGGCCAACTTTCAGGCCCCGGACATCTGGCCAAGGGCCGGACATCCGGCGGACACAACCAGCAAATCAACACAGTTTCTAGACATCTACGGCTGGATATCCGGGATGACCCGGATATCCGGGGCGACCCGGCAGCCCGGACATCCGGCCAAGTCCCGGATGTCCGGCCAATAGAAAAACAGCAGGAACCCCAAAACTGAAACATGCATAACTTTCACATCCGGACTCCGATTTTGATGATCTTGGGCTCATTTTGAAGCTATGGAAAAAGCCCAGGTCCTCACATAGAGAACCACCCAAGATCAACAAAAATGGAGGATGCAAATTATGCAAAGGTTTTATCATGTATTTGGGAACCTATTTGGCTTTGGATTTTCTTTGGTAGATGTATAGGCATTTGTATTTGTATTGGATAGGAGTGAAATATGCCTATGTTGGAATATGATGTGAGGAAGTAGAAATAGAAGATGTTGACTTGAGCAAATCTATCACTAACCCCTTTGATCCCCTCTTAATAGTGCGGGATCCCTATAACTCAAGAATCATAAAAGAGCTACACTACATAGCTATCGAGAATCCGTACTTGAGTGTATATGTTTCTTCGGTGGTCATCACTCCACAACACTAACGCCAAAGGAACTACCTTTGAATCGAGCCTTTCACTTGAGCTTGATGTTGATGTTTCTTCTTGGATCAAGTTGAAGGCAAGACATTGGTGAAGTCTTCAAGTAGCTCCCCCATACATAATGTGGGAAGCTTTGCTTTGTATTCATCTTCACTTGTCCATCATGTGATCATCCACAAGCTTCAAGCATGTAATCCTTCGGGATGATTATCTTGAACTTGCCCTTGTCAGCCTGCATCATGAACACTTGATGTCATCCTCTCATGGACACTTGGAATCTTTCTCTCGATGCGAGCCCATGAGAATAACCTAACCCTCATAAACATAAACAAGACATAGTATGGGTTAGTACACAAAGTGCAATTGACACTTTCTTACCATACCACAAGATCATGTGTGGTACATTATTTGCACTTCAATCTTCGAGCTTCATCTTGGTCAACCGATATCTCTACTCCATGTTTAATCTTGACGTCTTGAAGGACATATTGAATTCTTCACTATGCTTCATTTCTTCAAGACAAGATTACCAATATCTCAATTATCATATGACCATATAGAGTTTATCCATGAATACCATATTGGTCATCATTTGTTCTTCTTCATGCTCCATCACAATCTCTTGAGAGGCACAATGAATTCTTCACATGAATTACTTGCTTCAAGACATAATCATCCATGACTCAACATATGAGCCCATCATGATCCTATCTTCAAGCCATATGTAAAATTCTTCTCTTTAATCAGTCTCTCGAGATCATGATCCATTATGGCTCAAACCATAGCTCTAAGCATCTAATCCTTCAGATACTCCAATGAACTCCATTTTGATCATCTCGATGTAATTGTTGCTTCAAAGGAGTTGTCTTCCAATATTCTTCAATCATTTTCTAATGGGACTAGCCTTCAAATGTATATCTCAATGTAAACATTAGTCCATAAGGATTGTCATTTAATTACCAAAACCACACATGGGGACTACATGTACTTTCAACCGTGGTGACATCTCCATCCCCGGCTAGCTCTTCGCTTTCGTCAGCATTGTCATGCACGCCAATTCGACCACCCACCTCGACCGCGTCAAAAGCTTTGTCCCAAACCAAGTCATCACATTCGGAAGTTTGGAGTACACCGCCTACTCCCGAAGCGAGCTCACCCTCTCCGGTTGGATGCCAGATCGGCTTGGGAACTCCTCGTACATCGTGGCTTTGACCCCAATACCGACTCGTGATCTATTCCTCAAAACAGACCCCCCGTCAGAACCAGCCTTGAGTATGGATCTGACCATCGTCGTGTCAGACGCAATTTCAAGTGCGGACCCGATCGTTGTCTCGTCGTATCTTGACCTCGAGTCAAGTTCGAACTTGGAACCCTTATTAGATTCAGATCCAATCTCCTCGCCAGCTGACCAGGAGTCAATCCTGTCTGGCCAGGACCCTAATGTCGCGTCAAGCAACCCACAAAGCATATTCCATATCAACCCGGCTTATAGTCAGGCCATGGATACGGAGGATCACTCGCAGGGAAAAGAGATGCTGGACCGGATTCATAATCTGGTGATCTTATCCTCGGTCTATGATCAAATCAGATGTAAAGCCGATACGAGAGAAATTTACATCCCACCCACCACCCACCTAGTCGCTACCATTGAGGATTTAACCGACGTTCTGAACTACGCCTCCAATGAGGCGACTGACATGGATGAAGATGTCAATGATGCATAAAGGGCGGCCTCGCCCAGGGTTACGACCCACACTGGCAATTGGGTCGCAACTTCCACCTGTGACGTCTACATGCTGGACACACCCAAAGATCCCCCAAGCGCCGACGATGTCTCAGGCGACCAGGCACGGGGGCAACAACTAGACCAATAATACGGGTGCCACAGCTGATGGCTCCACCCCTGATAACACCGACGATCAGGGCAATGGCAATAATGCCACGCCCACTCAGATCAACAGCCCCACAGGGGCATCCGATAACGGGGACCCCGAAGACCCCGAGGCAGAAGAAAGTGATTACCTCCCCCAATCCGAGGAAGATGAGAGCCTCGGACCCAAAAGACTTCATTATCCCCAAGGACCCATACGAGCAAGAAAGATCGAGGCGGCGCCTAGTTGCAACTGCTAGGAGCATGAAGAAAAATTAATGGCAGCTTCACGCTGATCAAAATACGCTTAATGACAAGTGGGTAGAGATCCCCGCAGTCGAGCAATATCTCGAGGCACGACACGAGGGACAACCCAAATCCTACCCACGTCGACGTTTGCTTCCTAACTTCAACGACGAATTAGCTGAGAATGTGCCATTCACGTACGGCCGAGCTGATCAACCTGACCGCCCTCCTAGGGGGCATGATAGACCAGCAGGGGAAAACATAAATCCCCTAATAATACCTCGCCGTTACAGCAAGGACCCGGTCCAATACTCCGAGCCGTACGATTTGCAAACACAGTTAAACGCAAATATTGTCCCCGCTCGATCCATTTATGGATCACGAGGACATGTGCCTGCTGGACAGGTCGGCTCCCAGACCTGGTTGGACAGGCACGGGAGGGCCCGGGAGCAAGCATATGCTCAGATGCCAACCGATATTCGGCATGAGGCATCTCGTTTTCGAGGGCCCACACACCTGATATGTTTCACACACGGGGTCATGGAACATCAGATCCCCGAAGGGTTTAAACCCATAAACATCGAGGCATACGATGGAATGACGGACCCCACTGTGTGGATTGACGATTTTCTTCTCCACATTCATATGGCCCGTGGAGATAATCTCCATGCCATTAAATACCTTCTGCTGAAGCTCAAGGGATCAGCAAGGCATTGCCTCAACAGCTTACTCGAGAGCTCTATCGGGAGCTGGGAGCAGCTCGAGGACTCCTTTCGGGTGAACTTCCAGGGCACCTATGTGCGACCTTCGGATGCTGATGACCTCAACCATATAATTCAGCAGCCTGGCAAGTCGTCGAGGAAATACTGGAACCGGTTCTTAACTAAGAAGAACCAAATAGTTGAATGTCCTAACGCAGAAGCGATCACTGCCTTTCGGCATAGTATCCGGGACGAGTGGTTAGCGTGACAGCTCGGACAGGACAAGCCAAGAACCATGGCGGCCCTTACCTCTTTGATGACCCGCTTTGCTCCGGCGAGGATAGCTGACTGGCTCGCATCTCTCATAGCAGCGAGGCCGGCACCTCGGAGGCGCGCAATGGCAACGGCAACGGCAAGGCTAGGTGCAATAAAAACAAGCGCTGGCACAAAAATAGCGGCAGTGACACCGAAGACATAGCAATCAATGCTGGGTTCAATAGTGCAAAGGCCGGGCAAAAAAAGAAGCCCTTTAAAGGGATTAAGGACGATCACTGATCATGCCATGAATAACACCATAACTATGCGCTCTTCTTCCAATTGCCCAACAGTAATTTGTGTACCCACTGTTTGCTATGTTCTTGAGAGAGATGTCTCTAGTGAAAGCTATGGCCCCCGGGTCCATCTAAATCATATTACGAAAACCCTAAAAACCTTGCTGCAATTTATTTACTTTTATTTTCTTCTGCAATTTATATATCTCCTACTATCAAATTTAATCCTTGCAATTAATGAGTACAAGGGGATTGGCAACCCTCTTGCCTGTGTTGTGTGCAAGTATTTGCTCTTGTGTGTGTAGGTACTGCTAAAGGTCGTTTGTGTCGATCTCCTATTGGTTCGATAAACCTTGGTTCTTAATCGAGGGAAATACTTTCTGCTACTATACTACTTCACCCTTCCTCTTTGGGGAAATCCCAACTCCTATCACAAGTAGCAAGGATCATATTTCATCATTCGATTCATAGCTATTTCCTTTAGCCTATCCATTAAATCTTTAAGATCCTCCCTATTTTCACAAGCAAGCAATTCTTTAGCAATCTCATCATCAAGAGTGTAACCTTCAGGCACATCTAACATTTTGGCTCAAGTGGGAGTGCCAGGTGTAACAGGTGATTCATAATTTTCATCAATTTCAAATTCTTTAGCTTTAGCAATGTGAGCATCACGTAATTCACCAAGTGGTACAGTTTCATCAAGTAAAGTAGAAGCATCATCATTAGTATCATCAATAGTAGAAGCAGTGTCTATTACTTGTGACATATCAGATTGAATAGCAGGTGGTGGTGTCAAAAGTTGACTTTAAACAGTAGGTGAATCAAGTGTAGACCGAGTTGGCAGTTCCTTATCTCCCCTCGTCTTAGAGGGCATGATCTTGGTCTTAGAGTCTCTCAGATTCTTCATAGTGAATATAAATTGCAGCAGGTATTTAACTCCTAAGTGAACTTAATAAATAGAGCTATACTCCCCGGCAATGGCGCCAGAAAATAGTCTTGATAACCCACAAGTGTAGGGGGGTCGCAACAGTCTTCGAGGGTAGTATTTTCACCCAAATTTATTGTTTTGACATAAGGGGAGCCAAAGAATATTTATAAGCCTTAGAAGTTGAGTTGTCAATTCAACCACACCTGAGAAGTTGTTTCTCTGCAGCAAAATATTAGTAGCACTGTAATATGATAGTTTCGATAGCAGCGGTAACAGTAGCAATAGTGACAGTAGTAGTTAGAACAGTAGCAGCAGTAGTAGCAATTTAGCAAAGAAAATATGAGCAAAGCGTAGGTATGGAGTATCGATGGATATTTGGATGGAATTCATCATGTAACAGTCACAACATAGAGCGATACACAATAGCTCCAATTCATCAACCATATGTAGGCATGTATTCCGTATATAGTCATACGTGCTTATAATAAGAACTTGTATAACATCTTTTGTCCTACCCTACCATGGTAGCGGGGTCCTAATGGAAATCTAAGGGTAATTAAGGTGCTCCTTTTAATAGAGAACCAGAACAAAGCATTAACACTCAGTGAATACATGAACTCCTCAAGTTATAGTCATCCCCGGAGAGTATCCCAATTATTGTCACCTTGGGGTCTATGGATCAAAACAATAACAAGTGCATATAACTTGCAGATAGGATCAAGAACTCAAATATATTCATTAAAACATAATAAGTTCAGATCTGAAAGCATGGCACTCAGGCCCTAGTGACAAGCATTAAGCATAGCAAAGTCATAGCAACATCAATCTCAGAACATAGTGGACACTAGGGATCAAGCCCTAACAAATTGACTCGATTACATGAGGAATCTCATGCATCTCCATCTACCTCCAGTATGCTTACTTTGAAATTACTCACTCCCGTGGTGAGCATCATAAGGTTGTTGATGAAGAAGGGTTGTTGATGATGATGTTGATGAATTGCCCCCTCCGTAGCCCTGAACAGACTCCATACGCTACTGCAGGATGCTGCTAAGGCGACACTACAATCAGAGACCCTTCGACGAAACTGTGTGCGATGCATTAATCACAAACGACATTGTAATAAAACCATAAAAAATGATACGAACCATTTGCGATGGACGAGACATCAAACATGATTTAGATTATAGTTGTGTGTGCGATGAGTGGCACACAGTTCACTCGAATGAGCTGTTTGCGATGAGCATAACAACAGAAACGGTCAGCCAGATGAAGGTGTGTGTGATATACGGCATACAATTCACCCGGATAAACTATTTGTGATTAGGCAACACAACAGAAACAGTCGGGCAGATCAAGGTGTGTGCGACAGACGACATACAGTTCACTCGGATGAACTGTTTGCGATGAGGCAACACAACAGAAATGGTTCAACTTAACAAGATGTGTGTGATACGCGGCAAATAGGTCCGTAATCAGAAATGTGTGCGAAGAACGATAATAACACAGACGATTTCTGCTAATAAGCAGTGTGTGTTGTGGGCAAATGCTTGTTGGTATACAATTGTCAGCGATTGATGAATTCATCGCCGATGGGTTCCCTAGTATGGTCCGTGTGTAATGTGATTGCATACAGAACAACAACATATACACTTATAAGGACTTGATTCCATAACCAAATTGAACACCAATTACATAGGTGGCTAGTACACACATGACATTTGCACACACCAAAGTAAACTATTACATGCATAATTAACAAGGATAAATGATCATCTGATCATAATCTACTTCTTCTTGTGACGCTTGCCGCCACTGCTCTGCTGGTGGCTCGATCCCTTGTCGATTACGGGAAGGAGGCACTCCCTCATGTCAACGATTCACCTGTGCATGTCGTAGCATGTGTACACGTTCTTGGCCGCGAACATGAGGTTCAATTTAAAAGATTTGTGTGATCCGCGGCAAACAGTTCCGTAATGAGAAATGTGTGCAAAGACCGATAATAGCACAGACGATTGCTGCTAATAAGCTGTGTGTGTTGTGGGCAAACGCTTGCTGGTATACAATTTTCAGTGGTTGATGAAATCATCACCGACGGGTTCCCTAGTTTAGCCCGTGTGCGATGTGATATGCTCTGTCTGCACAACATCTATGCTCTGTCTACAGAAGAACAACATATATACTTATAACAGGACATGTGAAAGGTCGTGGATGTCGCCTAGAGGGGGGGGGTGAATAGGCGCTTTAAAATAATTACGGTTAAGGCTTGAACAAATGCGGAATAAGCCTAGCGGTTAATTTGTCAAGCACAAAGCCTACAACAACAAGGCTCACCTATATGCACCAACAACTTATGCTAAATAAGATAAACAACTAAGGATAGCAAGATATATAACATGAAACACTATGGCTATCACAAAGTAAAGGGATCGGGTAAGAGATAACCGAGGCACGCGGAGACGACGATGTATCCCAAAGTTCACACCCTTGCAGATGCTAATCTCCGTTTGGAGCGGTGTGGAGGCACAATGCTCCCCAAGAAGCCACTAGGGCCACCGTAATCTCCTCACGCCCACGCACAATGCAAGATGCCGTGATTCCACTAAGGGATCCTTGAGGGCGGTCACCGAACCCGTACAAATGGCAACCCTTGGGGGCGGTCACCGAACCCGTACACTTTGGTAACCCTTGGGGGCGGTCACCGGTACCCGCCAAATTGCTCGGGGCGATATCCACAACCTAATTGGAGACCCCGACGCTTTCCCGGAGCTTTACACCACAATGATTGAGCTCCAACAACACCAACCGTCTAGGGCACCAAGGCACCCAAGAGGAACAAGCTCTAGGGTGCCCAAACATCCAAGAGTAACAAGCTTCTCAACTTCACTTCCACGTATCACCGTGGAGAACTCAAACCGATGCACCAAATGCAATGGCAAGGGCACACGGAGTGCCGAAGTCCTTCTTTCCCAAATCCCACCAAAGCAACTAATGGTAGGGAGGAAAATGAGAGGAAGAACGAAGAAGAGAACACGAAGAACTCCAAGATCTATATCCAAGGGGTTCCCCTCGCATAGAGGAGAAAGTGATTGGTGGAAACGTAGATCTAGATCTCCTCTCTCTTTTCCCTCAAGAACTAGCAAGAATCATTGGAGTGATTGAGAGATAGCAAGCTCGAAGAAGGTCAACAATGGGGGAAGAACACGAGCTTAAAGGATAAGGTTTAATGGGGAAGAAGACCCCCTTTTATAGGAGGAAAAAATCCAACCGTTACCTTGCTCTCAGCCCGCACAGAGCGGTACTACCGCTCGGGCGGTAGTAACCCAAAAACAGTGCAATGGCACGAAGCCACGAGGCGGTAGTGCAGCCGGAGCGATACTACCGCTCGCCCCAGTGGTACTACCGCTGGAGTTACAGCTCGGGGTTACTCAGAAGCAGAGTAGGAACAGGGGAGAAGCAGTAGAACTGCTACATCGGTACTACCGCCCACCTGAGTGGTACTACCGCTTATAGGCAGTAGTGCTGCACTCCACTGCTGCTTCACTTCCGCTGAGAGTGCATCGAGACCTGGAGAGAGCGGCAGTGCAGTGGTAGTAGCGGGTGGTACTACCGCTTAAAGGCGGTACTACCGCCTCGCACTACCGTTGCACTTTCGCGCAAACCCGACAAGAAAGCCGAGTTCCCAGAAGCAACGGTAGTAGCCACGGTACTGGACAGCGGTACTACCGCTTAAAAGCGGTACTACCGCTAACCAGAGCGGTACTACCGCTTGTGGGCTCTAGCTCACAAGCACAGCAAACAGATGGCTACAAGAAAACCAAAACTGCCATAACTTCTGCAAATGAGCTCCGAATTGAGCAAACTCAAGCTTGCTGGGTAGAGGACGACAAGAACTATCTAACAGCGGGGAGTATGCCTAAGATATAGAGGAGTGAAACCTCTATCGGTGAAGAACCGGCAAAAACTCCAACATCGAGAACATCATAGAAGATGCATACATGAACTCTGTTTTCGATGAACTCGAGCTTGTTATGAAGATGACCAAAAGCTCTAAAACTCATACAGAGAAAAAACAAACAAGAACCAAGAAAGATGATGCAAGGATGCAATGGTTTGAGCTCTCTACGAACGATATGATCAAGCTACTAATTTGAAAGCCCCCCTTGATAGTACGACAAACGATCCTATAACCCGGTCTCCCAACTACCACCTTGACACCGGTAAAATAGAAAACCTATCAAGGGCAAACCTTTGCCTTGCACATAGTCCACTTGAGCTTGATGATGATGACATTGACTTCATCAAGTTGGACCACCTTTCTTGATTGAGTTGGCTCGATGAAGACTAATTGATTGTTCCCCCATACTCCACCATGGGTGAGCTACTCTTTGGCACATCTTCACAAGTCCATTGTCACCATAATGGACAGCAAGCTTCAAGCACGAGCTCTTCGTGATGCTCCACTTGAACTTGCACACCGCAACCTTGATGACGATCACCACTTGATGTCGTCCTCCATGGGTTATATGATATATTCCTTTTGATGCACGACCATGGAAACATACCTAACCCCACAAACAACTCTCACATAGACCACAGGTTAGTACACAAAGTGTAATGGACAATGCTTACCATACCATGAGATCACTTGATCCCTCTCGGTACATCTTGTACGCTTTGTGTGTTGATCAACTTGATTCACTCCTTGACTTAGTCTTGATCAACCTTGTATCATGTCTTCTCTCTGACCAAACTTTGGATAATTCCTTGAATAGCACCTTGGTCAACTCATAAACTCCTTGAAACCAACACATGGACTTCAAGAAATGCCTATGGACAAATCCTTCAAATATAACTCAAGGCAACCATTAGTCCATAGAGAATGCCATCAATTACCAAAACCACACATGGGGGCACCACATGTTCTTACAACATGATTGCATAACCAAATTAAACATCCAATTACGTTATATCACAAATACCATAAATATTGCAAGGGTCAAATTCCAGCATTACAAGGCCCAAATTCAAAGATTACAAGGTTCAAACTGTTCTTACAAATCAAATTCATCTTCTTTAGAATCTTTTTCATGCATTATTTCTGCGAAAGGATCAGCCACTGAGAAGTCATATAGCGGCTTGATACAGTGACTTCTGAATAATCTGTCATATGAAGTTACAAACTGAAATTCGGCTTCTACAGAGCCTTTTCCATTCAGTTGTAGATGCCTGCGCTCTTTAGCAAACCATTCACTTCTGCGCACTAAATATAAGGCAAACCTCATTACCTAGAGCACCCTTGCTTTCTGAACAAAGAACCTGGCGAATTTAATTTCTGGTGTGGTGCCACGGTACTCGTTAAAAGTAATTTCTGTGAGATGAAGATCAAGGCATTCAATGGGATTGTTATATTGCGCAACATTTTCCACTTTCGGGCCTGCTTGTATCTGCAAACGAAGACAACATATCAGTTTCTAACTATAGATTTGACCACTTCGGGCCTCTTTGATTTGCAGGATTTCTGATATACATGAAAAGAGTGACATGCCATCTTCAATCGTTCATGGTTAACATCTAAAAAAATATATGTATTGAAATCCTCCAAATTTCCTTTAGAAATCATACTACATTTGTCATTGTAATCATGGGTGAAAGTAACAACAAATTAAATTCCGTTGTGGTTAACAATTAACAGGAAAGGAGCATCACATCGATGTATAGCTTCTCCGTGCATGAAAAGCATCTAACGAATCTAACAACTTCATGTAGCTCTGGGTCGACAAATTGTAGTGTCCTACTTGTGAGCTTCATTGGGATTTCCCCGAAGAGGAGGGGGTGATGTAGTACAGTCGAGATAAGTATTTCCCTTAGTTATGAAACCAAGGTTATCAATCCAGTAGGAGAACCAAGCAACACCATGTAAATAGCACCTGCACACAAACAACAAATACTCGCAACCCAACGCGTAGAGGGGTTGTCAATCCCTCAACGGTCAAGACAAAGATTAAATTGTATAGGTTTTGATAAACAGATCTAACAAAAACACAAAATAAATTAAATAAAATAAAATTGCAGCAAGGTGTTTTTGGTTTTAATATATGATAGAAAATAGACCCGGGGGCCATAGTTTTCACTAGAGTCTTCTCTTGAGAAAATAGCATACGGTGGGTAAACAAATTACTGTTGGGCAATTGATAGAAAAGTAAATAATTATGACGATATCCAAGGCAATGATCATGTATATAGGCATCATGTCCAAGATTAGTATTCCGAAATGATTCTGCATCTACTACTATTACTCCACACATCGACCACTATGCAGCATGCATCTAGTGTATTAAGTTCATGGGAAACAGAGTAATGCATTAAGAAAGATGACATGATGTAGACAGGATAAACTCACGTATGAAATAAATCCCATCTTGTTACCCTTAATAGCAACGATACATGCGTGTCATGTCTCTTTTTGTCACTGAGATTGAGCACTGCAAGATCGAACCCATCACAAAGCACCTCTTTCCATGGCAAGATAAATCAATCTAGTTAGCCAAACCAAACCAATAAATCGGAGAAGAAATACAAGGCTATAACAATCATGCATAAAAGAGTTCAGAGAAAACTTAAATAATATTCATGGATAGATCTGATCATAAACTCACAATTCATCGGATCCCAACAAACACACCACAAAAAAAAAAGAGTTAAATCAAATAGATCTCCAAGAACATCAAGGAGAACATTGTATTGAAGATCAAAAAGAGAGAAGAAGCAATCTAGCTACTAACTACGGACCCGTAGGTCTATGGTAAACTACTCACGCATCATCGGAGGGGCAGCAAGGATGATGAAGAACCCCTTCGTGATCGTTGCCCCCTCCAGTAGAGTGCCGGAAAAGGCCTCTAGATTGGATCTCATGGTTCTGGAACTTGCGGCAGCGAAAAAATTATTTCGTCGACTCCCTTAGGGTTTTTGGGATTTTAGAGTATTAATAGAGGCGGAGGTAGGTCAAGGCGGTGCCCGTAGGCCCCACTACCCACCAGGGTGCGTTGGGGGCCTCTGGCGTGCCCTGGTGCCTAGTGGGCCCCATGAGCCTCTTCTCGTGGCCTCCAGAAGCTTCCAGGTTCTCTTCTTGCCAGAAAAAAATCTCCAAAAAGCTTCGTGGCATTTGGACTTTGTTTGGTATTGATATTCTGCAAAGTAAAAAAAACAAGCAAATAACAGCAACTGGCACTGGGCACTAAGTTAATAGGTTAGTCCCAAAAAATGATATAAAGTTGCTAGTAAATGTATATAAAACATCCAAGATTGATAATATAACACCATGGCACAATAAAAAAATTATAGATACGTTGGAGACGTAACCCAACCTTAATTCCTGCTCGTCCTCAAGTAGGTAAATGATAAAAACAGAATTTTTGATGTGGAATGCTGCCTATCATGTTCATCACATATTCTTTTCTTTTGTAGCATGGACATTTGGACTTTAAATGATTCAAAGCAATAGTCTATAATTTGACATGAAGACATCAATACTCAAGCATATCAACAAGCAACCATGTCTTTCAAAATATCAACGCTAAAGAAAGCTATCCCTAGCCCATTATGCTCAATCATTGATCCATTCATGAAACACACTGAAATATTAGCTACATCCAATGCACAAGTATGATAATAGTGCTCCCTAGTTGGTGCTTTATAAGAGAAGATGAAGACTCAATAAAAATAAAAATTGCATAAAAGTAAATAGATAGGCCCTTCGTAGAGGGAAGCAGAGATTTCTAGAGGTGCTAGAGCTCATAGCTTAAATTGAGAGATAAAATTGTTTTGAGAGGCATGCTTTTCCTGTCAACGAAAACGACCGAGAATTCCCAATATCTTCCATGCTAGGTAAATCATAGGCGGTTCCCAAACATAAAATAAAGTTTATTTCATTTCCACCATTCTCACACAATCCATGGCTAGTCGTATCCACGGGTGCCCTCCATACCAACACTTTCCAAGGAATTTATTGTTGATAACATATAAATATTTATTTTTCATTTTGGGACTGGGCATCCCTATTACCTGCCACACTCTCGTGCAATGACAAGTGAATAAACGCTCATCTTGAGAATAACATACCTAGCATGAAAAATATTGGCCACCCACTGCCGCTTCATGAGCGATACAGGCACACGAAAAGGAAATTCATTTTGAAAATTAGAGTTGGCACATACAAATTTACTTGGAACGGCATGGAAATACCACATATAGGTAGGTATGGTGGACTCATTTGGCACAACTTTGGGTTTAAGGAGTTGGATGCACAAGCAGTATTCCCGCTTAGTACAAATGGAGGCTAGCAAATAGATTTAGAAGCGACCAACCAAGAAACAAAAACGATCATAAACAAGCATTAAACATAACTAACACTGAATAATGCACCACAAGTAGGATATAACTTCGTTGCATAACTATTGACTTTCCTGCTTGCATAGGGAATCACAAACCTTAATACCAATATTCTTACTAAAGCATAATTACTCACCAAGATGACTCACATATTACTATCTCCATATCGCAAAACTATTGCAAGGAATCAAGTTTATAATATCCAATGGTCTTCATGAAAGTTTTTATTATATCCCTCTAGGATATCTATCCCTTTGGGACCAAATTCACATCTTGTGCAAATTACCATTACTATTCTTAACTCCCAAAAAGATTTAAGTGAAGCATGAGAGCATAAATATTTCTTCAAAATTTTCAACTCTCAAAATAATGTAAGTGAAGCATGAGAGCATATTTCTTCAAAATTTACTAACTCTCGAAATAATATAAGTGAAGAATGAGAGCATATTTCTTCAAAATTTACTAACCCTCAAAATAATATAAGTGAAGCATGAGAGCATATTTCTTCAAAATATAACCACCGCCATGCTCAAAAAGATACAAGTGAAGTACTAGAGCAACTGCCTAGCTCAAAAAATTTAAGTGAAGCACATAGAGCAATTCTAACAAATCATGATAAGCATGTGGCTCTCTCAAACAAGTGTGTTCAGCAAGGATGATTGTGAAAAACTAAAAATCAAACAAAGCAAAGAATCATATAATACAAGACGCTCCAAGCAAAACTCATGATATGTGACGAATAAAAATATAGCTCCAAGTAAAATTATCGATGGTCGTTAGAAGAAAGAGGGGATGCCTTCTGGGGCATCCCCAAGCTTAGTTGCCTGGGAGTCCTTGAATATTACCTTGGAGTGCCTCGGGCATCCCCAAGCTTAGGCTCTTGCCACTCCTTATTCCTTCATCCATCGTGATCTCACCCAAAACTTGAAAACTTCAATCACACAAAACTTAACAAAACCTTAGTGAGATCCGTTAGTATAAAAAAAGAATTCACTACTTTAAGTACTGTTGCAAACCCATTCATATTTTGTTATTGCATTATACCTACTGTATTGTAACTTTACCATGGCTTATACCCCCCAATACAATCCATAGATTCATCAAAATAAGCACACAATGCAACGAAAACAGAATCTGTCAAAAACAGAACAGTCTGTAGAAAACTGAATTAAGATCATACTTTTGTAACTCCAAAAAGTCAGAAAAAATAGGTCGACATGGGAAATTTGTATATCAATCGTGTGTAAATAATTCAGAATTTTTCCAAGTTCCAGCCAATTTTAACAATTCTGCTACTAGACGCAAAACCTTCTGTTTTCCAACAGGATCAAGTCAACTATCATCCAACATAATCCCAAAGGCTTTACTTGGCACAAACACTAATTAAAACCTTAAAACACAATCATAACAGTAGCATAAATGCATATTTATTCAAAAACAGAAAAGAAACAAAAATTTAAAGGATAACTATTGGGTTGCCTCCCAGCAAGCGCTATTGTTTTATGCCCCTAGCTAGGCATAATGCATAGATTCAAGTATTGTCTTCTTTCTTATCCTTTTCCTTAGGTGTATTTTCATCTGGAGATTTTTCAAACATAACATAAAACACATCATCCATAGTAATTTTAGCATTAGTAAGTTGCTCATCTTTATATTCCTTTTGATTTCCGGCTACAATTCAAGAGTATTGTTGGTTGATATCATTCAAAACTTGTTGAATCATACTTAAAGGAGGGACTTCCTTTTTAAGATTTTCATCAAAACTGCGATCATTGTGGAGCAAATGCCTTAAAATATAATCACTATTAAAAAGGATCTCATCTATTACTGGTTTTCATGATTCATACAATAAAAATCAAAGATCTCTCTTGCTTCCTGCACTATATGATCAAATTCATTCATGAGGACATGGGTAGCTATCTTTTTAGCCCTAGGATTTTTTATAACGGGCAACTCGTAAAAAATTCTTTGCAAAGTAGGATGAGTACGGATAAATTTTCTTTCGAGCTTAAGAACAAGCGTGGAAATAGCATCGGCATAAGTCTTGGTTCTTTGATGTATAGGAGCATCATCACAAGCTAAAGTCCCGATGCAATTAAAGAATTCTTGGATGACACTTTTTCCTATAACATTCCCTTGTCCCATCACAAAAGTTTTAGCATCAAGATTAGCAGAACCTCCAATTTTAGGAGTCCTGCCATCATCTGTTTCTGCCATACCAAAATCACTCATGATGAAAGTTTCAAAATAAGCAAGGAAGCAAACAAGAAAAGGGCAAACGAAAAATATTTTTGTATTTTTGTAAAAAAAAATTAGAAGTGGGCGAGATGAAAACAAGAGGTAAATGGCAAATAAAGTAATTGCAAGGAGATGAGAGTTTATGCGTAGGTACTTGATAGATGTTGATGATGTCTCCCCGGCAACGGCGCCAGAAGTTCTTCCTGCTACTTATGAGCTGCGTTGGGATTTCCCCGAAGAGGAGGGGATGATGTAGTACAGTAGAGATAAGTATTTCCCTCAGTTATGAAACTAAGGTTATCAATCCAGTAGGATAACCAAGCAACACTATGTAAACAGCACCTGCACACAAACAACAAATACTCGCAACCCAACACGTAGAGGGGTTGTCAATCCCTCAACGGTCAAGAGAAAGATTAAATTGTATAGGTTTTGATAAATAGATCTAACAAAAACAAAAAATAGAATAAATAAAATAAAATTACAGCAAGGTATTTTTGGTTTTAATATATGATAGAAAATAGACCCGGGGGCCATAGTTTTCACTAGAGGCTTCTCTCGAGAAAATAACATATGGTGGGTAAACAAATTACTGTTGGGCAATTGATAGAAAAGCAAATAATTATGACGATATCCAAGGCAATGATCATGTATATAGGCATCACGTCCAAGATTAGTAGACCGAAATGATTCTGCATCTACTACTATTACTCCACACATCGACCACTATCCAGCATGCATCTAGTGTATTAAGTTCATGAAAAAATGGAGTAGTGCATTAAGAAAAATGACATGATGTAGACAAGATAAACTCACGTATGAAATAAATCCCATCTTGTTACCCTTAATAGCAATGATACATGCGTGTCATGTCTCTTTCTGTCGCTGAGATTGAGCACCGAAAGATCGAACCCATCACAAAGCACCTCTTCCCACGGCAAGATAATTCAATCTAGTTTGCCAAACCAAACCAATAAATCGAAGAAGAAATACGAGGCTATAACAATCATGCATAAAAGAGTTCAGAGAAAACTCAAATAATGTTCATGGATAGATCTGATCATAAACTCACAATTCATCGGATCCCAACAAACACACCGAAAAAAGAGAGTTACATCAAATAGATCTCCAAGAACATCAAGGAGAACATTGTATTGAAGATCAAAAAGAGAGAAGAAGCCATCTAGCTACTAACTACGGACCCGTAGGTCTGTGGTAAACTACTCACGCATGATCGAAGGGGCAACAAGGATGATGAAGAACCCCTCCGTGATCGTTGCCCCCTCTGGCAGAGTGCCGGAAAAGGCCTCTAGATTGGATCTCGTGGTTTTGGAACTTACGGCGGCGAAAAAAGTATTTCGTCGACTCCTCTAGGGTTTTTGGGATTTTAGATTATTTATAGAGGCGGAAGTAGGTCAAGGCGGTGCCTGTGGGCCCCACTACCCACCAGGGTGTGCCGGGGGCCTCTGGCACGCCCTAGTGCCTAGTGGGCCCGACGAGCCTCTTCTCGTGTCCTCCAGAAGCTTCTAGGGTCTCTTCTTGCCAGAAAAAATCTCCAAAAAGTTTCGTTGCATTTGGACTTCGTTTGGTATTGATATTCTATAAAGTAAAAAAAAGCAAAAATAGCAACTAGCACTGGGCACTAAGTTAATAGGTTAGTCCCAAAAAATGATATAAAGTTGCTAGTAAATGTATACAAAACATCTAAGATTGATAATATAACAACATGGAACAATAAAAAATTATAGATACGTTGGAGACGTATCATAGTGCCAAGATCTTCACTGTGCACAGAGACGGGGTCAAGCTTGTGGGAATCATTTTCTGGATGACAGGCAAACATAGATCAACAAAAATTAGATAAAATGCATTGTCCAATAATAAGGAGAAGAAGAAGACTGTTGTACCTGAATGGATAATGATCCATTAATAAGTTCAGAGAATTCAGCACACGAATAGCCCAACACTGTCAATTTCGGTGCGTGAATGACCCTGATTCTTGTTGGACCTACTTTATCAAGTACATACAATCTCTCGAGGAAAGGCGCATTCTGAATGACCATATCGTGAAACACCTCAACTGACAGCCGGTTGCAGCACCATCAATGCACATATATCGTACGGACATTTGTTGAGGTGATGTGGATGCTACTGAACCCATCCATCACCTGAAGACGAAGGTACTCGAGCATTGTATAGCTGCCGAGCAGGCGCTCCAAATCCTCCTTCAAGATGCGGACGCCCATGAGCTCAAGATGCTTCTGTTTAGGGAGATGAAGAGCACGCGTGGCATCAATCTGGGGGAAAAGGCACTGCCTAAACATAGTGCGCTGTAGCTTGGGCGCGAGGTAGAGCGCGGATGGCGGCAGCAAGCACGGATGTCCAGCGTGAAAGCTGAGCTCCTCGAGCCAATCTAGGTCTGGGGATAGGAACCGGTCGTGAAAGCTGGGTTCGGCATTGCAGTTGGAATGGAACTTGCGGATAGCAAGGCGTCTGGCCGGCCCAGGGTGCGCGGCGAGGACGTGGGACAATGCGTCCAAGCGTTTGTGCTTCCCACTATAGAGCTCATCGTCGATGAGGTCCAGGGGGTGGGATGCCAGAGGGGGCGCCACCATCGGGAGAGGAAAGTGGTCCGCATGCCAGATTTGATGGGGAAGAGGGATACAATGGTTACCAACATCTCGTCGAGGAGGCTGCTGATGAAGTACACACTCGCCGGAGGCTCTTGCGGTTCTGGCTCGACCCACCCCCGCTTGTTAGCTGGCTCCTCCTACATCTCGTAGCAGGCGACGATCCTCAGCGGCGGTGCTAGTAGATAAGAATGGAGGACTGTTATATGTACCTTCCCGAGGCGGCCGAAACCAAAACCATCAATAATTTTTTGGCAGTGCTCGTGGCTCGCTTCCCTGTACGGTGAGCCTACACGGTGGACTGCTTGTAGTCGTCCCATCTAATCAAACAACTGCCTGCGGTAGTAAATGGTTAGTTGAACGCCCATGGTTGGAATAATACGACCGTTTGCGATAATAACGTGGCAGCTATTTGTTCCAAAATGCCTAGAAAACTCAAATAATGCATAAAAAGGCAAAACGAACCCTGAATAAGTCCATATTTTTAGCACGACACCCCTATAGTTGCATGTTGTCTCTGTAAAATAAATCAAGGCGGGAAGAGACAGCGTATGTCATTTCACACACAGAGGTGACAAGTTCCTTCTCGGAAACATGATGCTTCTTGAGAGAAGCTCTAGTTTATAAGAAGTTTATACCAAAAAATTTCCCAAATCGGACAATTTTTTTACCACAGCATGTTGGAGCCATGTTATAACACCATGCCAAGTTTCAAGATTTTCAGGCGAGTTTTGGATTTACAGTAATTTTAAAACCAAGTTTCTCAGTGTTTACGGCCGAGTCGACACCACCTTGGATCGGCTTTTTCCTCGTGGGTCCCAAATGTCAGAATCCAACTCTGTGACTAGCATGCAGTTTTTCTTATTAAGAATTACAGTCCATTTGGTGTGATAGCTCAAAATTAGTTTGTGGGTGCTGGCGGGCGCTAAGCACTTGCGGGTTCTGCAATGAACAATGATCTCAGGGAGCCAATGAGAGTGATGTTCTTTCCCTATGTTGTGATTGCTTATAATATTTCTGTTTTAATTAAAGAAATGGCAAGCCATTGGCCTAGTATGAAAGAAAATATGGGTCAAAGCCGAGTTGAAAAGGGCAACAATATCTAACTCCAACTTACAAATGGTACAAAAGCACAAGGATTAATTGTTCATCAGGTTTAGACAAAACCCAGATTGAACAGGGCAATAACATCTAACTACACCAAAGTTTTGGGCAGTCACAATCAAATGGATCGGTCTGATCCATAAAATCAATATCCTGGGCAAGAAATTCTACTGGTACATGATGACGACAAGTTGTTGTACATAGAAGCCAAGCACGTTCAGAAGCCCTTTTGTCCACCTGGAACTTCTTTTTATGTTGTTCAACATGTCCAGCCGTGAGATTTTTTTTATTAAAAAACCTAATCCTCACGAACAATAGTGCCCTCACATTCAACATGAAGAATATGACAAAGCTAGTGTTTGCATGGTTGGATGCATATCCTTCCAGCGTTATTGTCGTCAAACGAATGTCATGAGATCTGAGAAAATCTTGGTGCTTCTTCAGCCATCGATTGGTTATACCTTTTTCTCCATGTGTTAGTGCCTAAATAGACATGATGATTGAAAACAGTTAATGTCTAAAAAAGAGTATGTCGAAAGAGCGACAACTGAACGGTTAATTCTAGTACATTATATATGGGCTTTCAATGTGCGTGAAATCATCACCTTTATATACAAATTCTCCAGACATGGAAAGCATCACAGTAAGATAATGATCGTGTTCAGATCAAAACACCACATAGTGATATATAAGGTCTTGACAGAATCCAGCACCATTGATAGGCTATCCATGGACAAGCTCTTCATTGAGCATATAACATAATATTAGTACCAAAAGTGTACTCCAAGATGATATTTAACTTATGCGCACAAATGAAAAATGCAGAATACAAAAGTGTACGTGGATAATATACAGTACCTGAATAAGTGTGGAGCCCAACACCATGTTGAACCATTTAAACGGATCACGAATTGCACCCAAGGTCTACAGTTTTGGCGCAGAGACCACAGTTATTTGTGAAGGTGCAAAACAAGAATCAAGGAGCAACCTTTGAAGTGAAGGGCATCTTCGATGATGAGCTCCTATCCTTCAAACAAATTCCAATGCTTACAAGATAAGGCGACTTTATTTTGAGACAATGGATACAGATTTCTATTCCAAAAACAAGCAGCAAGCACTCTAGGGCAGGGCGGCTGGAGTGGATGATGCTGTGCAGTGAGGCCTCCAACAGATCAACCACCACAAGCGCAAGTTTTTTTAGCAGTGGGAGTTGAAGCATTTGTACCAGATTGTCTGCTAGATGGCACCGAGCGAAGGTGGCAGTTTGGAGAGAGGAGGAAAACCACGAGCTGGACATCGGTGGTGAGGGCACAGATACATCGGTTCGTGGTATGTTATATTTGTAGTCATGGTAGAACTCAAGCTACTGGAGTTTTTTGAATTGACGGGATGTCAACCAGGCGTCCACCATGCAGGGTATGTCCAACAGGTAGCATGCCGGGATGTAGAGGCGTTGAACGGAGCCCTGGCGGGAGGAGATGATGGCTCCGGGGGGTTCAGAATCATGATCGACAGATAGCTGACGACAGTCGAGATTAAGAGGCGCGGCGCACCATAGAGTGCGCCATCGAGATGCGAGGACTTGTGTGCGGCAGCCATCCTTGGTGGGATAAGGGATATGATCTCCCCAAGGATGGCGTCCGGGAGATCACTGATGCGGTCCGCCCGAGATTCTACGGGTTCCTCAGACCCAGGAGGGTCGTGGCCGCTTCTGCCCGCGCTGCCTGGTGCAGGATCTACAACCAGCGGCGCCGCTGGCCGGAGCCTCATATGTGTACATACCAATCGAGGAAAAAATGGCACAAACATACATGACATTCAAAATCAATTCTCAAGATCTGGAAGGAAAAAATGGCACAAACATATATGTAGGACATTCAAAATCAATTCTCAAGATCTGGCTACGAATTATTAGCACGAACGCTAACCCTAGTCGGATTATTAGCAAAAATCATTTGTACATAACAAACAATTAATCACTAACCCTAGACGGATACCATTTGAAAGTGCAACTAATCCCCGGGTGGTTTTGGTAATTCATAACAACATATAGCTCATTGAACTAATATCCATTCAAGATAAATATTTCAGGAAGTTCAATGAATGGCATGGCATGGAATAGGAATGTGGACCCCTCAAAATGCAAAGGACACATATTGACAAAAGCTCAAGACTCTTCATCTTTGTTCTAGTGATCCAAGATCACATTGAGTCCATAGGAAAGCCAATACTATTAAAAGGGGATGAGGTGTTGCTTAATGGCTTGCTTGCTCAAAATGCTTAGTGATATTGCTCCAAAGCCCTCAACCACTTTCTCATTCCAAATATGTCAAAACCCTAAACTCCATCTCGGCCCCACCGATTCTTTCTATCCGGCGCCACCGAGTTCATATGACATAGCCACAGCCAAAAAGCCTAACAGTTCGGTCACACCGATACGGATCTCGGTCTCACCGAGATGGCCTTGCCAACTCCCTGTTATCAGTTGCAATTATTTCGGTCTCACCGAAATTGCAATCGGTCTCACTGAGATGGCTTGACCAATTCTCTGTTGCCTTATTGCTTCACTTCGGTCTCACCGAGTTGATGCAATCGGCGCCACCAAGATGAGGTTTGCCCTAAGCCCTAGCACATCGGTCCCACCGAGTTGTTCCAGTCGGTCCCACCGAGATTCCTAACGTTCATATTTTGAACTAATCGGTCTCACCGATTTCATCTATTCGGTCTCACCGAGTTTGGTCAAATGTGTGTAACGGTAGGATTTTGTGTGGAGGCTATATATACCCCTCCACCCCATCTCCATAAGTGAGAGAGCCATCAGAACGTTCCTACACTTCCACCATACATTTTCTGAGAGAGAACTACCTACTCATGTGTTGAGATCAAGATATACCAATCCTACCACAAGAATCTTGATTTCTAGCCTTCCCCAAGTTGTTTTCCACTCAAATAATCTTTCCACCATATCCAAATCCGTGAGAGAGAGTTGAGTGTTGGGGAGACTATCATTTGAAGCACAAGAGCAAGGAGTTCATCATCAACACACCATTTATTACCTTTTGGAGAGTGGTGTCTCCTAGATTGGTTAGGTGTCGCTTGGGAGCCTCCGTCAAGATGTGGAGTTGAACCAAGAAGTTTGTAAGGGCAAGGAGATCGCCTACTCCGTGAAGATCTACCCGAGTGAGGCAAGTCCTTTGTGGGCGATGGCCATGGTGGGATAGACAAGGTTGCTTCTTCGTGGACCCTTCGTGGGTGGAGCCCTCCGTGGACTTGCGCAACCGTTACCATTCGTGGTTTGAAGTCTCCATCAAATCCGTCAACGTGGACGTACGATAGCACCACCTATCGGAACCATGCCAAAAATCTCCGTGTCTCCATTGCATTTGCACTCTCCAAACCCTTCCCTTTACCTTCATATGCAATGTTCTACTTTCCGCTGCTATACTCTTAGAATTTCATGTGTAGGTTGATTGCTTGACTTGTGCTAGTTGCTAAAATCTACCCACAACTAAAATTGGGAAAAGGTTAGATTTTTATTTGGTCAAGTAGTCTAATCACCCCCCTCTAGACCTAGTTTCGATCCTACAAGTGGTATTAGAGCTTTGGTCTCCTTTTGCCTTGATTTTCATAGCTTTGGTGATCATAGCCTTGGTTTCACAACCTAGGAGAGTATGGAGTCTAGCGAGGGAAATTACCACCGTAGAGGTCCTTAGTTTGATGGTACTAATTTTGCTAGTTGGAAGCATAAGATGAAAATGCATATTCTTGGTCATAACCCCGCCGTTTGGGCTGTTGTACGTATTGGCTTGCAAGGTGATTTCTTCGAGGATGAAAAAGAGCCGGATCATGAAGTGACAGCGGAAGAAATGAAGATGTTGCAATACATTGTTCAAGCTTGCGATATTCTCTTCAATGGATTGTGCCCCAAAGAATTCAACAAAATCAGCCGCCTTGAGAATGCAAAGGAAATTTGGGATACTTTGGTTGATATGCATGAAGGTACCGAGTTCGTTAAGGAATCCAAATTCGATGTGCTCCAAAGTCAACTTGACAAATTCAAGATGAAGGATGGTGAAGGTGTCGCCGAAATGTACTCTAGGATTGCTCTCATCACAAATGATATTGCCGGCTTAGGAAGCGAAGAGATGACCGACAAATTCATCATCAAGAAGATCCTAAGAGCCTCAAGCCCACAAAAGTCATCGGTAGAATTGTTGCTCATGAGATGTCACTCAAGGATAAAGAAGAGCTCCACAAAAAGCCAGGTGGTTCCTACAAAGCTTCAAGTGATGCTCCTACAACATCAAGTGAGAAGCAAGTCTCCGATGAAGAATTGAGCTTAATGGTGAAGAACTTCAACAAGTTCTACAAGAGCAGAAGCAAAGAGAGAAGCTCCAAGTCAAGGTCCTACAATGACAAAAGATCTTCTAGTCGTGATCGTAATTGCTATAATTGTGGAAGACCCGGACACTACTCCAATGAGTGTATGGCTCCCTACAAGAAAAGAGAAGATTCACCAAAAAGGAGGAGTAGAAGAGATGAATCACCTTAAAGAGAGAGAAGGAGTAGAGATGATCGTTATGAATGAAGACCCTCTCGTAGAAGCAAGGATTCGGAAAGGAAGGACAAGTCATCAAAGAGCTACACAAGATGAAGACATCAAGCTCACGTTGGTGAATGGGTATCCGGTTCCGACTCCGACAACTACTCCGAGAGAAGTTATCACTCCGACTCCGAATATACTCAAGATGAAGGTGTTGCCGGTCTTGCACTTGTGTCATCCAACTCATACGACATATTTGACTCACCAAATGAAGGAATTGGAAGATGCTTCAGGGCTAAAGGCCCCAAGGTATCACACCCCGAGTATGTTGATTTCAATAGTGATGAAGATGATTTGCTAGGTGATGATGATTTACTTGTTGACAACACTAGTGATGAAAACTATGATGAACTTGCTAGTAATCATGCTAATCAAGATGAAACGAATGACAATGATAAGAAGGAGATTGAGCATCTAACTAAAGAACTAAACACTCTTAAGTTAGCTCATGAAAAAACTCTAGAGGATCATAGAGAGCTCCTAAGGACTCATGAGAAGCTACGCTTCGAGAAGTTAAATTTAGAGCAAGAGCATGGGTTCCTAAAAGCTATCAATGATGATCTTCGAAAGAAGAGTTCTTCTTACATTGCCAAACATCTCCTCTTGTCCACTTATATGCCACAACTAAAATCTAGCAATAAGAGCAAGAAAGATTCTTCTTCTAGTAGTAACAATAACAATGTTAAATCCAATATTGTTGCTTCTAGTAGTTCTCTTGATTCCACTGATGATTCTCTTAGCCAAGTTACACTTGAGCAAGAAAATATCTTATTGAAGGGAATTATAGAGAAAGATGTTTACAAGAGCCTTGCCGGAGGTAAGCAATTTAAGGAAATTGTACGCAAGCAAGGAAGGCACCGGAAGAATCAAGGTGTTGGTTTTGAACGAAAGTTCAATGCCAATGGAGTTGAGTGGGAAGAAGATCAATACCTGATACGTCTCCAACGTATCTATAATTTATGAAGTATTCATGTTGTTATATTATCATTCTTAGATGTTTTACAATCATTTTATAGCAACTTTATCTCATTTTTTGGGACTAACCTATTGACATAGTGCCCAGTGCCAGTTGCTGTTTTTGCTTGTTTTTTACATCGCAGAAAATCAATACCAAACGGAGTCCAAATGCAGCGAAACTTTTTAGAGATTTTTTCTGGACCAGAAGACACCCGGTGGGCCAAAGAAGTACCATAGGGGAGCTCCGAGGGGAGCACAACCCACCAGGGCGCGCCTGGGGGCCCAGGCACGCCAGGTGGGTTGTGCCCACCTCGGTGACCTCCCGCACCACCTCTTCGCCCTATAAATTGCCAAATAGTCCAAAAACTCTCGGGGTAACCCTAGATCAGAAGTTCCGCCACCGCAAGCCTTTGTAGCCACGAAAAACCAATCTAGACCCCATTCCGGCACCCTGCCGGAGGGGGAAATCATCACCGGTGGCCATCTTCATCATCCCGGCGGCCACCATGATGAGGAGGGAGTAGTCCACCCTCGGGGCTGAGGGTTTGTACTAGTAGCTATGTGTTTAATCTCTCTCTCATGTTCTTGAGATGTCACGATCTTGATGTATCACGGGCTTTGTTAATATAGTCGAATCATATGGTGTTTTCCCCTCTCTACCTTGTTGTGAATTGAGTTTTCCATTTGAGATTTCGTTCTTATCGGATTGAATACTTTTATGGATTTGAGAACACTTTATGTATGTCTTGCTATGAATACCCGTGGTGACAATGGGGTATCATATTGATTCACTTGATATATGTTTTGGCACTCAACTCGCGGATTCCCGAGGTGACATTGGGGTAATCTATGCATAGGGGTTGATGCACGTTCTTGTCTTTGTTTCTCCGGTAGAAATCTTGGGGCACTCTTTGTGGTTCTTTGTGTTGGATTGAGTATTATGAATCTGAAATTGTTTGATGCATATCATATAATCAACTCACGGATACTCCCGGTGACATTGGAGATCTAGGTGACATTAGAGTTGGTTGATGTGTATCATATGGTGTTATTTTAGTATGAACTCTTGGTTAGATCGATCGAAAAGAATATCTTGGTGTTATTTTAGTACGAACTCTAGGATAGATTGATCGGAAAGAATAGCTTTGAGGTGGTTTCGTACCCTACAAACAATTTCTTCTTATGTTCTCCGCTAGATAGGAACTTTGGAGTGATTCTTCATCGCACGTTGAGGGATGGTTATATGATCCAATTATATTAGCATTGTTGGGAGATTACACTAGCAAAAGTACGGACCCTAGGCCTTGTTTTCAAGCATTGCAATACCGTTTGTGCTCACTTTTGTTACTTGCTACCTTGCTGTTTTTTATTGTTCCTATTACAAAAATCAATATCTACTATCATTACTATGCTTGTATCACCATCTCTTCGCCGAACTAGTGCACCTATACAAATTACCATTGTATTTGGTGTGTTGGGGACACAAGAGACTTTTTGTTATTTGGTTGCAGGGTTGTTTGAGAGGGACCATCTTCATCCTACGCCTCCCACGGATTGATAAACCTTAGGTCATCCACTTGAGGGAAAATTGCTACTGTCCTACAAAACTCTGCGCTTGGAGGCCTAACACGAGTCTACAAGAATAAAGTTGCGTAGTAGACATCAATACCCCAAGACAAAGTTTGTTCCTCAACAAGAGAAGTATGACCCCGCTTCTTTGAAGGGAACACAAGCTCAAGATGATCTTCCACCACAAGACCACAAGCTAAAAGGCAAGGACAAGCTTCAAGAAGAGATTGATTCATTTGAAGAAGCTCCTAAGGCATGGTCAAGTGGGTTCCCAAGACTACGTCAAGTTCTACTTCATCAAGTACGACTACAACTCCAAGGATTTCCATCAAGTTGATGTGGATACCAAAGAAGAAGAACTAGAGTGTTCTTGAGGGTGACTCCGCCAACATACTTCACTCACATTCATTTTGGCCAGGACATGTGCAATAAACTTTCATATCTTGCACTAGTTCATGGAGTCACAAACCCTCTTGTTGGTAAGACAAGGGACAAGGTAACCTAATGCTTTCATGGACATCATCATATGTGTAATTCACTCTATGTCTATGGATATCCTTGTATGTTCCTTGTGGAACTAACCCATGTAGGTATTGAAAGTGCAACACACTCCAATGGATTGCTCCAAAAGATCTACATCAACATTGAGCATCCACATCTTCACTATCTACATGAAGTCATCATCGACAAAACCCAATGTTAGTTCATCCCTCTTAGAGGGGATATCACATCTAGGGGGAGCTTTGCTCTAAAAATTGAGCTAAAGCAACTCTAATGGTGTGAACACATTAATGCTTTATGTAAAAGTGGTAACCCCACTTGTGCTTAAATGATGAGTATGACCTATGATCAAATGTTCTCATTTGACTCCTAAGTCAATATACTCATATATAGATGACCTAGTCATCACCAATTGCTTGATAGATGCTAGAGTGTTTGTGCATGCTTTGTCACATATTTCATTTGCTATCTTATTGTGCGAGCATGTTGGTCGCATAATTTCTCCATTCGAGGACAACCATTTGTAGTTTTGATTGTCCGTTTTTATTGGCCAAATGGATGGACAAGAATGCCTAAGTACCCCATCTAGCTATCTATGCTTTTTCTCATCTCAAATTCTATTCATGCTACATCACAAAATTTGAACAAGTCTTTTTCGGACCCTCCGGGTGAGGAGCACTTGGAGCCACCGATCCGACAAGGGCTGCCTACCAAAACCTTCTAATGCATTTCGGTCTGACCAACCATTCCCACTCGGTCTCACCGAATGCAATAGACTGATCTAGGTTTTCTATCTCGGTGCTACCGATTAGATCCACTCGGTCTCACCGAGTTGCTGTAACTGCCTACAGTTTCGCATCTCGGTGCCACCGATTAGATCCATTTGGTGCCACCGATAGCACATGGGTATATAATCCCGCGGACCGAACATTTGGAAATTTCTTCAAACACTCGATGTCGCGCCCCATTGCTGCCGCCCCTTGGTCTCCGGATCGTCGCCGTCTCCATCTGTGCGCCATCGTCGTAGGTCTCCACCGCCGTCAACGGGAATCCTCTCCGCCGTTGCCGCCGTAGCGAGCCATCACCAAGTTAGGGTATGGTTCGACTACTTTGTGCCAATTCCTTTATCCGATTCAATGCACAAAGTTCTTGCCTAGTCTCTCTCCACGTATGAAATCATTCTATCCAGCAAAGAATTCCTTTAGATTAGATTTGATGCAGAATCTTAGGGTTAGGTTTCCGCCGAGCTCATCTCGGACCGACCAAAATGGAACCTTCGGTCCCACCGATTGGCCCTGGCCATTGCACAAAGTACAACTCGGTCTGACCGAAGTGTACTGATCGGTGGGACTGAAAGCGATTTCTCTATGAAACCCTAGCATCTCGGAGTCACCGAACTGCAACTCGGTCTAAGCGATACTGCATGTTTAGACTATGTTAGTGCTTCAGTGTCACCAAGATTTTCATATCGGTAGCTCCGAAATGCTTTCTGCAGGAAACTAAAATTAAGATTTTGACTCAATTTTTGCAAAAACAAGCTGCTTTTTGTGATGCTCATCCACTCTGCCCATATCCATCTATTCATAGGGTTAGTTTGTAGAGATGTCAGAGGCAAGTGATAGTCAGAACAAGTCTGAGGAGAAGCTCAACCTCAATGAGGGCACAAGTCCAAGCAGTAGCTATGATGATGAGAGTAGAAGCACTCCTAGCAACCCGCCCAAGGCTGCTACCAGACAGAGAAAGAAAAGGAACTCTGACGGTGAAGATGAAGATTTTGTTGTTGAGGAAGAGGTAACCTCAAAGAAGAAAGTGCTTAAGAAGGAATATGCTACAGCTGCTACCACCAAGCCTGGTACTCAGAAGAAAGCTCCTGTCAAGAGAGCTCCTATGTCAAGAGTGAGAAAGTCTACTACTGCACATGAGAGTATGGAGTTCACTCTTGAGCCAAGAGAAGAAGGTGAAGCTGCCGATGGAAAGAAGAAAAGGAAGGAGAGAGTCAAGAAGACTATTGCTAGAGTCATTTGTAGACCATCCATGATGATGGATGCTGATGAAGATGAGGAGGAGGAAGAACCTGAAGCACCACTTGCCAAGTCACAGAAATTGATGGAAGATGCCATTAAGACTGGTGCTGCTCCCTCCAAGCCCAAGTCTGCCCCCAAGACTTCAGCTCCAAAGAGATCCACCAGGAACATTCCTGCCACTGAGAAGAACAAGGCCCCAGTGCCAGAGGTCCAAGAGGATGATCAGCCACTAGTGCTCAGGAAATTGAAGCCAAAGATTCCAGACCACAATGATGATCATCCAGTTGCTGAGAACATGAAACTGAGAAAGGATGCAGGTCTGAGGCAGTGGAGAAAGAATGATCCATATGCCACAAGGAGGAGGACTGCTGTTGATTACCGTTTCCACCCTAGAGAATAGCAGGACTTCTATGAGACTGTGTTGCTTGACAAGAAGCCCACTATGTGTGACATGAAGTGGGTTGACTGGAAGTACATTGATGCTAATGAAGATTACTTTCCCCACGTTCATGAGAGCTTCAGGATGAATGGTGTTGATGTTTTTGTTGGACAAGAGCTAACCAAATGGAATGATGAGATGATAATGCAGTTTTACTCCACTGCACACTTCTATCCAGATGGGAAGATAGTGTGGATGACTGAGGGCACTAGATAACAATCATCAATCTCTGAATGGGCTGCTCTTATCAATGCCCCAGAAGAAGAAGAAGATGATGACCTTGATGTATATGGCAAACCCAGGAAGGATCACAACTCTATGGCTCATAGGTACAAGCCCATTCCCGATGAAGCCCTGGAGACTCACAAGTTTGGCTCCATATACTATCTACTTGCTGGATTGACTACCACAAACACTATACTAAGGCATACCCTCCTGCCTAAGTCTGGAGATCATAGGATGATACGTGGTCACTCCATGAATCTGCTGCATCTGTTTGATGTTCCCCAAAAGTTCAAGGTCATGAGTTTGATAGTTGAGACAGTCAAGAGGATAGCTGCTGACCAAAAGAGGTCATGTGGATATGCTCCACATATTCAGATGTTGATGAATTCCAAGGTTGGAACTGGAACATATCTACTTGACAAAGAGCATTTACCTCTTAGGCCAGATTTTTAGGATAATGAAGTTGTCATGGATGCTTCACATCCTACTTCTGTTGAGGCCCAGGAAAAGGCAGAGAAAGCAAAGGCTGCTAAGGCAGCAAAAGCAGCAAGTGCTCCAAATGCATCTATTGTGAATCTCAAGACCAAACAAGATCAACTCACATATCTGCTACAAGCTACCCTGAGGATTGAGAAGAGTCTGGCCAACTTGACTAAGAATCAGGAGAGCTTAGAAAGGATTGTGGAAGATAAGATGTACAACCTTGATGTGAAGGTCACTGAGATTTAGACTATTATTGAGAAGCTAAGAGATGATGCTGAGGACAGCGATGACAGACCCACTACAGATAGAATCCATACAGTGCTAAGGGCACAGAGGTCTTCTACTGAGCCAGTTGTAGACTTGAGGCCTGCTCATTCTGCTCCTGCCACCACAACCACAGTTGCTCCTCCAGTGTCAACTCCACCAGCTCCACATACATCAGTTGAAGCATTTGCAGATGGACTCCTCTCAATGCCGTCTATGCACACCGGAGCAACAAGCCAGAAGACCACTTCAGGAGCTCCCGGAGATCGTGCCTAGAGTGTCGCATAGCACTATACGTTGTCAAACTTTTTGGTAACTTGTTGCCAAAGGGGGAGAAAGTGTATAGATCATAGGCTTCAAGAGAGAGAGTCTTTTGCTTTTTGTTGGTTCCTATTTGCTTGCTACTTTGGTTGGTTGTTTCTACTTGATGCTACATTTGTGTTATGCTCGTGAGATACCTTGTGTGATCATGTGTTTGATCATACTATGCTTAATGTGTGCTTGCATGTCTATCTCTATGATTATTTGTGTATGATCAATCACTTGTATCTTTGGTGATGAGTGCATGTTATTTTACACTTATCATTTTGTGCGCTCCACCAAGATGTATGTGACATGGAAGAGTGACCCATGATCCTAATCAATTGTGCATTTGCATTCAAACGCAAATTTTAAATAATGCACAAATTTAGGGGGAGCTCTTGCTTATCACATACTTCTCAAAGCGACGATGTATTTAATTCATTTTATCATTTGTCGAAGCTTTGATCTATATGTTGTCATCAATTACCAAAAAGGGGGAGATTGAAAGTGCAACTAATCCCCGGGTGTTTTTGGTAATTCATAACAACATAGAGCTCATTTAACTAATATCCATTCAAGATAAATATTTCAGGAAGTTCAATGAATGGCATGGCATGGAATAGGAATGTGGACCCCTCAAAATGCTAAGGACACATATTGGCAAAAGCTCAAGACTCTTCATCTTTGTTTTAGTGATCCAAGATCACATTGAGTCCATAGGAAAGCCAATGTTATTAAAAGGGGATGAAGTGTTGCTTAATGGCTTGCTTGCTCAAAATGCTTAGTGATATTGATGCAAAGCCCTCAACCACTTTCTCATCCCAAATATGTCAAAACCCTAAACTCCATCTCAGCCCCACCGATTCTTTCTATCCGGCGCCACCGAGTTCATATGACATAGCCACAGCCAGAAACCCTAACATATCGGTCACACCGATACGGATCTCGGTCTCACCGAGATGGCCTTGCCAACTCCCTGTTATCAGTTGCAATTATTTCAGTCTCACCGAAATTGCAATCGGTCTCACCGAGATGGCTTGACCAATTCTCTGTTGCCTTATTGCTTCACTTTGGTCTCACCGAGTTGATGCAATCGGCGCCACCAAGATGAGGTTTGCCCTAAGCCCTAGCACATCGGTCCCACCGAGTTGTTCCAGTTGGTCCCACCGAGATTCCTAACGTTCACATTTTGAACTAATCGGTCTCACCGATTTCATCTATTCGGTCTCACCGAGTTTGGTCAAATGTGTGTAACGGTAGGATTTTGTGTGGAGGCTATATATACCCCTCCACCCCATCTCCATAAGTGAGAGAGCCATCAGAACGTTCCTACACTTCCACCATACATTTTCTGAGAGAGAACCACCTACTCATGTGTTGAGATCAAGATATACCAATCCTACCACAAGAATCTTGATTTCTAGCCTTCCCTAAGTTGCTTTCCACTCAAATCATCTTCCCACCATATCCAAATCTGTGAGAGAGAGTTGAGTGTTGGGGAGACTATCATTTGAAGCACAAGAGCAAGGAGTTCATCATCAACACACCATTTATTACCTTTTGGAGAGTGGTGTCTCCTAGATTGGTTAGGTGTCGCTTGGGAGCCTCCGTCAAGATGTGGAGTTGAACCAAGAAGTTTGTAAGGGCAAGGAGATCGCCTTCGTCATGAAGATCTACCCGAGTGAGGCAAGTCCTTCGTGGGCGATGGCCATGGTGGGATAGGCAAGGTTGCTTCTTCGTGGACCCTTCATGGGTGGAGCCCTCCGTGGACTCGCGCAACCGTTATCCTTCGTGGGTTGAAGTCTCCATCGACGTGGACGTACGATAGCACCACCTATCGGAACCACGCCAAAAATCTCCGTGTCTCCATTGTGTTTGCACTCTCCAAACCCTTCCCTTTACCTTCATATGCAATGTTCTACTTTCTGCTGCTATACTCTTAGAATTGCATGTGTAGGTTGATTGCTTGACTTGTGCTAGTTGCTAAAATCTGCCCACAACTAAAATTGGGAAAAGGTTAGATTTTTATTTGGTCAAGTAGTCTAATCACCCCCTTCTAGACCTACTTTCGATCCTACACCATTCAAACAATCAATACACTACACGGATCTAACGAATCTTACTCTGATTTAATGGACTGAGAGAACATAACGATAGGATTTCTATTCCAAAAATGAGGGCGGTGGGGTGGGAGCAGGAGTAACCAGAGAAAACACATGATATGTTTGCTGCACAAATGGGTATAGACGACTAACCAGTTTTCCGTTGGAGTCCGAGTCATTGTCGGAGTTGCTGTGGACCTCCGGTTCCGGGTGGGGAGGCACGACATAAATGATGAAGGCAAGGTCGCGATGTTGCCCGTGTGAGACCTTGTCGGTGGCGACGACAACCTCTGTGCCGAGCTTCACGCATTGCGTGGGTGCTCCACCAGCCCCGGCGTCACCACTCCCTCCGATGGTGCGCTTCGGCGACATCCTCATACACTCCAGACGGCGGTGACCACTATGGACGGGGGGTGCGTCCGCCTATTATGGCCAGCGGCTTAGGCGCGCCATTAATATGGAGCAGTGGGAGCGAGGCGGGCGGCGGTCAAAGGCCTGGCTCGCCTCGCAGTGAGCCTGCGCAACGGACTGCTGGCATGCCGACCGTCATTTCACACAACTACTCACACGCCTCCCGGTGACACTGTGTGTGAACACGCCTCCCGTCAATTTACACAGTTGCACACACGCCTCCCGGTCTACCTGCATGGCGGACTGCTCGCATGCATCCCGTCAACTCACGCGTGCTCGCAAGGCACACGAGACGCGTGACGGCACGTATATTGTTTTTCTTTTTGATGATTAATTATGTCGCTTTATATTACTTAACCGAAGCATGACACGTACATTGTTGGTCTAACGCCCATGGTTCAAATAAATAATCCGTTTCCTATATTGGTTGCGAATTATTAATAATCTCCCGTTTGTAAGAAGATTACATCAAAACTTGTCTCAAATTTGACAAAAAGGTACAATATCACAGTTATTGGTGTCCATATGACACCACGATAAGTTTCATGAATTTCAACTAAGTTTTGGATTTACTAGATTTTAAAAATCAAGATTCTCAATGTTTGAAATTTCTTGCATGGGGACTAAACATGCACCCAGGGACACACAGATGATTTTCCAATCCATTTTGGTGCACATGTAGCTCAAATTTGATTTTTGCACATTAAATCCCCAGGAAATCAATCAATTTAGAAAAACGGCCGAATGATCTCTGATTTTTTTTCCAATTTTAACACGACACTCCTTTGGTCACATGTTCAATGCTGAAATTTTTTGACATGCGTCGAAGTGGCGGTGGTGGTGCGGTGTGTGTGTGCGGGAGGGTTCCGGCAGTATGCTAGTTCTGAGTTGCATTGGGATTTCCTCGAAGAGGAGAGGATGATGTAGTACAGTAGAGATAAGTATTTCCCTTAGTTAAGAACCAAGGTTATCAATCCAGTAGGAGAACCACGCAACACCTCATGAATAACACCTACACACAAAATAACAAATACTTGCACCCAATGCAAACAAGGGGTTGTCAATCCCTTGGCGGTTAATTGCAAGGATCAAATCTCGTAGTGATAGATAGATAAACAAAAACACAAAATAAAAATAAAGGTAAATAAATTGCAGCTAGGTATTTTTGGATTTTTATGTATGATTAAAATAGACCCGGGGGCCATAGTTTTCACTAGAGGCTTCTCTCTTGAAGATAGCATATGGTGGGTAAACAAATTACTATTGGGCAATTGAGAGAAAAGCGAATAATCATGATGATGTCCAAGGCAATGATCATGTATATAGGCATCACGTCCGAGACAAGTAGACCGACTCCTGCATGCATCTACAACTATTACTCCACACATCGACCACTATCCGGCAGGCATCAAGAGTATTAAGTTCATACAGAACGGAGTAACACCTTAAGCAAGATGACATGATGTAGACAAAGTAAACTCAATCAATATGAATAAACCCATCATTTTATCCTTGATGGCAACAATACGAATATGTGTCTTGTCCCCTTCTGTCACTGGGATATAGATCACCGCAAGATTGAACCCATCACAAAACACCTCTCCCATTGCAAGATAAATCAATCTAGTTAGCCAAACCAAATCAATAGATCGGAGAGAAATACAAAGCTATAATAATCATGCATAAAAGAGTTCACAAAAGACTCAAATAATATTCATGGATAATCTGATCATAAACCCACAATTCATCGGATCCCAACAAACACACCGCAAAAAAAGGATTACATCCAATAGATCTCCAAGAACATCGAGGTGAACATTGTATTGAAGATCAAAGAGAGAGACAAGAAGCCATCTAGCTACTAGCTATAGACCCGTAGGTCTATGGTAAACTACTCACACATCATCGTAAGGGTACCAAGGTTGATGTAGAGCCCCACCATGGTCGGTTCGATTCCCCCTCCAACAGAGTGCCGAAAAAGGCCTCCAGATGGGATCTCACAAGAATAGAAACTTGCGGCGACGAAAAAATTATTTTGGGTGGCTCTCTGATGTATAGGGGAATATTTGGGAATTTATAGAGACAAAATTAGGTCAAGAGGTGCCACGAGAGGCCCATAAGCCTATGGCCGTGCCTCCCAAGATTGTCGCTCCCTCGTGGCTCGTCATGTCTTCTCCTGAACCTTCTAGGGTCCCTTCTGGTCCAGAAAAAATTAATCAAAAGTTTTTTCTCCGTTTGGATTCTGTTTGATATCGATTCCTTGAAAAGCCAAAAACAAGCAAAAAAATAGCAACTGGCACTGGGTACTAGGTTAATAGGTTAGTCCAAAAAAATGATATATAATTGCATAATAATCATCCAAGATTGATACTATAATAGCATGGAACAATAAAAAAATATTGATACATTGGAGACGTATCAAGCATCCCCAAGCTTAATTCATGCTCGTCCTCGAGTAGGTAAATGATAAAACATATTTTTTTATGTGGAATGCTAAATATCATATTCATCATGTAATCTCTCTTTTGTGGCATGAATATTAAGATCCGAATCATTCAAAGCAATAGTCTATAATTTGACACAAAGACATAAATACTCAGACATTCCAACAAACAATCGTGTCTTTCAAAATATCAATGCTAAAGAACGTTATCCCTACAAAATCATATAGCCTTCTCATGCTCCATCTTCTTAACACAAAGTATTTATCATGAATAACCCAGATGACAAGCCGGGCAATTGGTTCATACTTTTTAACGCGCTTCAGCTTTTTCAACCCTCACGCAATACATGAGCGCAAGCCATGGATATAACACTATGGGTGGAATAGAGTATGGTGGTAGAGATAATATGGAGAAGACAAAAAAAGAGAAAGTCTCACATCGACGAGGCTAATCAACGGGCTATGGAGATGCCCATCAATTGATGTCAATGCAAGGAGTAGGGATTGCCATGCAATGAATGCACTAAGAGCTATAAGTGTATGAAAGCTCAAAAAGAAAACTAAGTGGGTGTGCATCCAAATTGCTTGCTCATGAATACCTCGGGCGTTTGAGGAAGCCCATCATTGGAATATACAAGCCAAGTTCTATAATGAAAAAATCGCACTAGTTATATGAAAGTGAAAGCATAGGAGACTCTCTACATGAAAAACACGACGCTACTTTGAAGCACAAGTGTGGAAAGGATAGTAACATTGCCCCTTCTCTCTTTTTCTCTCATTTTTTTTTCTTTTTTTCCTTTTTTATTGGGCTCTTTTTGGCCTCTTTTTGCTTTCTTTTTTTTATTCGGAGTCTCATCCCAACTAGTGGGGGAATCATAGTCTCGACCACCCTTTCCTCACTTGGGACAATGCTCTAATAATGAAAAATGATTATCATCACACTTCTATTCACTTACAACTCAAAAAAATTAAAACTCGATACTAGAACGAAATATGACTCTATATGAATGCCTCTGGCGGTGTACCAGGATATGCAATGATCTAGCATAACATGTATAAAAAATGATGAATGGTGGCTGAGCCACAAATACTATGTTAGCTATATGATCATGCAAAGCAATATGACAATGATGATGTGTGTCATAAAAAAGGAACAATGGAAGTTGCATGGCAATATATCTCGTAATGGATATGTAAATGACATAATAGGTAGGTATGGTGGCTGTTTTGAGGAAGATATAAGGAGGCTTATGTGTGATAGAGCATATCATATCACGGTGTTTGGATGCACCGGCAAAGTTTGCACCACATCTCAAGGTGAGAAAGGGGTATGCACGGTACCTGATGACCCACAAGTATAGGGGATCAATCGTAGTCCTTTCAATAAGTAAGAGTGTCGAACCCAATGAGGAGCAGAAGGAAATGACAAGCGGTTTTCAGCAAGGTATTTTCTGCAGGCACTGAAGTTATCGGTAACAGATAGTTTGGTGGCAAAGTAATTCGTAACGAGTAACAAGTAACAAGTGTAACAAAGGTGCAGCAAGATGGCCCAATCCTTTTTATAGCAAAGGACAAGCCTGGACGAACTCTTATATAAACCAAAGTGCTCCCGAGGACACATGGGAATTATCGTCAAGTTAGTTTTCATCATGCTCATACGATTCACGTTCGCTACTTTGATAATTTGGTATGTGGGTGGACTGGTGCTTGGGTGCTGTCCTTACTTGGACAAGCCTCCCACTTATGATTAACCCCTCTTGCAAGCATCCGCAACTACGAAAGAAGAATTAAGATAAATCTAACCATAGCATGAAACACGTGGATCCAAATCAGCCCCTTACGAAGCAACACATAAACTAGGGTTTAAGCTTCTGTCACTCTAGCAACCCATCATCTACTTATTACTTCCCAATGCCTTCCCCTAGGCCCAAATCATGGTGAAGTGTCATGTAGTCAACGTTCACATAACACCACTAGAGGAAAGACAACATACATCTCATCAAAATATCGAACGAATACCAAATTCACATGATTACTTATAACAAGACTTCTCCCATGTCCTCAGGAACAAAAGTAACTACTCACAAAGCATGTTCATGTTCATGATAAGAGGGGTAATAAATATCATTAAGGATCTGAACATATGATCTTCCACCAAATAAACCAACTAGCATCAACTACGAAGAGTAATCAACACTACTAGCAACCCACAGGTACCAATCTGAGGTTTTGAGGCAAAGATTGAATACAAGAGATGAACTAGGGTTTGAGAGGAGATGGTGCTGGTGAAAATGTTGATGAAGATTGGTCCTCCCATGATAAGAGGATCATTGGTGATGATGATGGCTTCGATTTCCCCCTCCCGGAGGGAAGTTTCCCCGGCAGAATCGCTCCGCCGGAGCCCTAGATTGCTTCTGCCCAGGTTCCACCTCGAGATGGCGGCGCTTCATCCCGAAAGCCTTCTTATTATTTTTCTAGGTCAAAACCCTCCATATAGCAGAAGATGGACACCAGGGGCTAGCCAGGGGCCTACAAGCTCAGGGGGCGCGCCCTGGGGGGTAGGGTGCGCCTCCCAGGCTTGTGGCCACCTGGTGGCTCCCCTTATGATCTTTCTTCGCCCAATATTTTTTATATATTCCAAAACAATTCTCTGTAAAGTTTCAGGACATTTGGAGTTGTGCAGAATAGGTATATCAGATTTGCTCCTTTCCGGTCCAGAATTCCAGCTGCCGGCATTCTCCCTCTTCATGTAAATCTTGAAATAAGAGAGAAAAGGCATAATAATTGTATCATAAAATGTAATAACAGCCCATAATGCAATAAATATCAACATAAAAGCATGATGCAAAATGGACATATCAACTCCCCCAAGCTTAGACCTTGCTTTTCCTCAAGCGAAAGCCGAAATCGATAATCATGACCACATGTTTAGAGATAGAGGTGTCGATAAAACAAAATACGGACATGAGGGCATCATGATCATCTTTAGAACAACAATATATTGTCATATAACTTCTTATGCCAAAGTGATAATTCATTCACAAGATAAAGTATGAACCACAAACTTCATTGAAAGCTAACAAACTATGATCTCAGTCGTTGATGCAATTGCAATTTGTCATAATGTCAGAAAGAGTCAATGTAAGAGCTTTTATTTAGCAAGTTCACATACTCACCCATCATTTAGTCTTTCATAATTGCTGACACTCTCACGATACTTATGAGATCAAAGCTTCAATCAGACACATAGAAAGATAGGAGCTTATAAATTCGCCTCCCAACCATTTACCTCAAGGGTAATGTCAACAATAACAACTTATGATCACCTACATCCGAGTGGATATGTATGTCTAGATCTTTCTCCAACACATAGAGCTTGCCAAAGAGAGAAAATAAAAAGGAAGGGTGAAGATCACCATGACTCTTGTATAAAGGTATTTACTGAAAATAAAAGATAGGCCCTTCGCTGAGGGAAGCAGAGGTTGTCATGCACTTTTATTTGGATGCACAAAATCTTAATGCAAAGGAACACCACTTTATATTGCCGCTTGTGATAGAGAACTTTATTATGCAGTCCGTCGCTTTTATTTCTTCCCCATCAGAAGTTCGTATAAAGCTTATTTTACTCACACTAAAAGATCATACATATTTAGAAAGCAAATTTTATTGCTTGCACCAATGACAACTTACTTGAAGGATCTTACTCAATCCATAGGTAGATATAGTGGACTCTCATGACATGAAACTGGGTTGATGGTTTTTGGATGCACAAGTAGTATCTCTTCTTGGTGCGGAATTTTTGGTTAGCATGGGGTAGAAAGCAAGCTCAACATATTGGAGGATCCATGACATTATAACTTCTATTCGGATATAAGGAAACATAACCCATCACGTTATCTTCCTTGTCCAACATCGACTTATTAGCATATAATATTTTAATGAGTGCTCACAATCATAAAGGATGTCCAAAATAGTGTATTTATATGTGAGACCTCTCTTTCTTTATTACTTCTCATTAGTTGCAACAATGACCAATACTATGTTTGTCAACCTTCAACAAATTTCATGCGTTATACTTCTCATATGTGAAGTCAACTCTCCCCATAAGATCATTATATAATATTTTTATTTTCCTTTATTCTTTTTCATCTCTAAGATCAAAGCAAGAAAGCAAAGCCCTTAAATCAAAATTAATCTTTATTATATAACTCTCATACTCGATTACATAGATAGATCACGAAGCAAAAACTTAAAGACTAGATCATACTAAAACTTTTATTCTACTAGATCAAGATTTAACCAAAAGGAGCGAACTAAGATAAACGGTAAAGGTAAATATGTGATGGTGATACGATACGGGGGCACCTCCCCCAATCTTGGCACAAGCCAAGGGGAGTGCCCATACCCGTGTACTCAAGTCTCCTTCGGGGCTGGTGATGTAGGAGGCTTGTCCTCCGTCTTCTAGGGCATAGGCTCACCATGGTAGAAGGATGAACGAGTCTCTGGAATTCTCAAATTTGCAGCCAAACTCATCCTCTTAAATCTATATTCATACTCACAGTTTTGGTTTTGCAAGTCGTAGATCTACGCTTGAAGGTGCTCAATCCGCCCGTGGAGCTTGAAGATGGCCTCTCCAATATTGTTATTGTCCAGCTTGTGATCACGGGTGAATTCCATGATCATGGAGTTGTTGGCGTTGAGTCCATGTTCCACCATCCCTTGGCACCTAAAGATCTCTTGCTCCACCACTTCGAGCCTAGCCTCCACACTTCCGGTCTTCTTTGGCCCTTGAACATCCCAGATGTGAAGCACCCCCTCACGCATCTCAATGGTTTGAGGGTGTTTCATCACTTCCAGGAGGTAAGGGCTGATGACCTCCTCATAGAACTTGTCCTTGGATGAACTTGGAGACGTCATGGCGATCTAGATCTATCAGAAAAATAGCTCGAAACAAGAACAGAGGATATTGTCGTGATACGGTGATCAAAACCTTCAGGAGATTATATAATGAATTTTTACCATACAAAACAAGTAATCTGGGAGAAAATGGAGTCTGAAGGGCACACGAGTTAGCCACAAGCTCGGGAGGTGTGCCCAGGGGGGTAGGGCGCGCCCCCAGGCTTGTAGCCTGCTTGTGCACTTTCTGGACTACTTATTATCTTCCTAATTTTTTAAATATTCCAAAATGAAGTAAAATTGCTTTTAGGGAACTTTTGGAGTCGGTTTACTTACCGTATCACATACCTATTCCTTTTCAGAGTTCTGGAGCATTCTGGAAGGTTTCCTTTATGTACTCCTCCGGTGTCATGGAATGAATAATACTAGCTTCAACATTTATAGGCGTACCTGAGATATAATGTTTGATCCTTTGCCCATTCACCACCTTCGGGTTAGTGCCTTCGGCATTGTTGATCTTGATAGCACCGGAATGATAAACTTCTTCGATAATATAAGGCCCTTCCCATTTGGAGAGAAGTTTTCCTGCAAAAAAATCTTAAACAAGAATTGTAGAGCAAGACTTAGTCACCTATATTAAAGTTTGTATTCTTTTGTCATGCCATCTTTTGACCTTTTCTTTAAACAACTTAGAATTTTCATAAGCCTGGGTTCTCCATTCATCAAGTGAGCTAATGTCAAATAACCTCTTTTCACCGGCAAGTTTAAAATCATAGTTGAGTTCTTTAATTGCCTAATAAGCTTTATGTTCTAATTTGAGAGGTAGGTGACATGCTTTTCCATAGACCATTTTATATGAAGACATACCCATTGGATTTTTATAAGCAGTTCTATAAGACCATAATGCATCATCAAGTTTCTTGGACCAATTTTTTCGAGACCTATTGACAGTCTTTTGCAAAATTAATTTTATTTCTCTATTACTTAGTTCTACTTGACCACTAGACCGAGGGTGATAAGGGGATGCAATTCTATGGTTAACATCATATTTAGCAAGAAGTTTACGGAAAGCACCATGAATGAAGTGTGAACCACCGTCTGTCATTAAATATCTAGGGACTCCAAACCTCGAGAAAATAACTTCTTTAAGCATTTTAATAGAAGTGTTGTGATCAGCACTACTAGTTGGAATAGCTTCTACCCAATTAGTAACGTAATCAACAACAACTAAAATATGAGTATATCCATTAGAGGACGGAAAAGGTCCCATATAATCAAATCCCCAAACATCAAATGGTTCAATAACAAGTGAATAGTTCATAGGCATTTCCTGACGTTTACTAATGTTACCAATTCTTTGACATTCATCACAAGATAGAACAAACTTACGTGCATCTTTGAAAAGAGTAGGCCAATAAAACTCGCATTGTAATACCTTGTGTGTAGTTCTGTCTCCCGCATGGTGTCCTCCGTAAGCCTCGGAGTGACACTTCCATAGGATTTGTTCATGTTCATGCTCAGGTATATAACATCTAATAATACCATCTACTCCTTCTTTATATAGGTGTGGGTCATCCCAAAAGTAATGTCTTAAATCAAAGAACAACTTTTTCTTCTTTGGTATGTGAAACTAGGTGGTATAAATTTAGCAACAATATAATTTGCATAGTGTGCATACCAAGGAGTACTACAAGAAGCATTTATGATAGCTAGTTGTTCATCAGGGAAGCTATCGTCAATAGGTAGTGGGTCATCAAGAATATTTTCTAACCTAGACAAGTTGTCAGCTACTAGGTTCTCAGCTCCTTTCCTATCCGTGATATGTAGATCAAATTCTTGTAGGAAAAGAACCCACCTAATGAGTCTAGGTTAGGTATTTAATAGTAGCATGATCGGTGTGAACAATTTCTTAGGAATGAACAATGTAGGATCTGGATTTATCACAAGCAAACACAACTGCTAGAAATTCTTTTTAGTGGTAGCATAATTTCGTTGAGCACTGTCTAAGGTTTTACTAGCATAATGGATGACATTTAGTTTCTTATCAACTCTTTGTCCTAGAACAGCACCAACAACATAATCACTAGCATCACACATAATTTCAAAGGGTAGGTTCCAATCAGGTGGTTGAACAATAGGTGCAGAGATTAAGGCTTTCTTAAGTATTTCAAATGCTTCTACACAATCATAAAAAAAACAAATGGAACATCTTTTTGCAAGAGATTAGTAAGAGGCCTGGAAATTTTAGAGAAGTCTTTAATAGATCTCCTATAGAAACCAGCATGACCAAGGAAACTTCTTATACCTTTAATATCTTTAGGACATGGCATTTTCTCAATTGCATCCACTTTAGCTTTATCAACTTCAATGCCTCTTTCGAAGATTTTATGCCCCAAGACAGTACCTTCATTCACCATAAAGTGGCACTTCTCCCAATTCAAGGCAAGATTAGTTTCTTCACATCTCTGCAAAACTCGATCAAGGTTGCTTAAGCAATCATCAAAAGAAGTTCCGTAAACGAAAAAATCATCCATGAAAACCTCAACAATCTTTTCACAAAAATCAGAGAATAAAGCAGTCATACATCTTTGAAAGGTAGCAGGCGCATTGCATAAACCAAAAGGCATACGTCTATAAGCAAAGGTACCAAAAGGGCATGTAAAAGTAGTTTTTTCTTGATCCTCTTGTGACACAGGTATTTGGGAAAAACCAGAGTATCCATCTAGAAAGCAGAAGTGTGTATGTTTTGATAGTCTTTCTATCATTCGATCAATGAATGGTAAAGGATAAGGATCTTTCTTAGTAGCTTTGTTTAGTTTCTAAAATCAATTACCATCCTATAACTAGTTATAATTCTTTGTGGGATAAGTTCATTTTTATCATTAGGGACAACAGTAATACCCCCCTTCTTGGGGACACAATGAACAAGACTTACCCATCTACTATCAGCTACAGGATAGATTATACTTGCTTCTAGAAGCTTTAATATTTCATTTCTTACCACCTCCTTCATTTTAGGATTTAATCGTCACTGGTGATCAACGACTGGCTTAGCATCAGATTCCATATTAATCTTGTACTGACATAGAGTGGGACTAATGCCCTTAAGATCATCAAGAGTATATCCAATAGCGGCACGGTGCTTCTTCAGAGTTTTCAATAATCTCTTTTCTTCATGCTCTGAAAGGTTAGCACTAATAATAACAAGATATATTTTCTTTTCATCAAGATAAGCATATTTCAAAGTGTCACGTAATTGTTTAAGCTCAAGCACAGGATCACTCTTGGGTGGAAGAGGATCTCCAAGATTCTCAACAGGCAAATTGTGTTTCAAAATAGGCATTTGTTTAAAGAATATCTCATCTATTTCATTTCTTTCATTCATATACATGTCATTTTCATGGTCTAGCAAATAATGTTCTAATGGATCAGTAGGAGACACGACAATAGAAGCAAGACCAACAATTTCATCCTTACTAGGTAATTCTTTATCTCGAGGTTGTCTACGGAATTTGGAGAAATTAAATTCATGAGACACATCACCAAAATTTACACTAAGAGTTTCTTCAGTGCAATCTATCTTAGCATTAACGATGTTCCGGAAAGGTCTACCAAATATAATGGGACAAAAATCATCTTGTGGGGAACCAAGAACTAGAAAATCAGTAGGGTATTTTCTTTTCCCACACAAGACTTCAACATCTCTAACAATCCCAAGTGGTGTAATAGTATCTCTATTAGCAAGCTTAATAGTAACATCAATGTCTTCTATCTCAGCAGGTGCAATATCATTCATAATTTCTTGATATAGAGTAAACGGGATAGCACTCACACTAGCACCCACATCACATAAGCCATGCTAACAATGATCTCCTATTTTAACAGAGACAACAGGCATGCCAACAATAGGTCTATTTTTATCTTTTTCATCGGGTTTAGCAATTCTAGTGGCTTCATCATAGAAATAAATAACTTGCCCATCAATATTTTCAACCAAGAGATCTTTAACCGTAGCAACATTAGGTTCAATTTAATTTGTTAAAAGGGTGTAGGTGTTCTTATATAACTTTTGCGAACCACAGCTGAAGCTTTAGCATGTTCTTTTATCCTAACAGGAAAAGGGGGTTTCTCAATATAAGCAGTAGGAATAGCTGGATCAACATTATAAGTAACCGTTTCTTCTCTAGCTTCAATGGGTTCTACTATGTTTACTTCAATGGGAGGATGATATTTAAACCACTTCTCCTTAGGGAGATCAACATGACTAGCAAATGATTCACAGAAAGAAGCTACTATCTCAGAGTCAAGTCCATATTTAGTGCTAAAATTATGAAAAGCATCGGTATCCATAAAAGATTTAACACAATCAAACTGAAGGTTTATACCTGACTCCTTACCTTCGTCGAGCTCCCAATCTTCAGAGTTGCGTTTAATTCTTTCCAAAAGATCCCATTTGAATTCAGTAGTCTTCTTCATAAAAGAACCAATACAAGAAGTATCAAGCATGGATTAATCATTACGAGAAAGCCGAGCATAAAAGTTCTGAATAATAATTTATCTTGAGAGCTCATGATTGGGGCATGAATATAACATTGACTTAAGCCTCCCCAAGCCTGAGCGATACTTTATCGTTCACGAGGCCAAAAATTATATATATATAATTCCGATCACGATGAACCAGATGCCTAGGATAAAACTTCTGATGAAATTGCAATTTCAATCGGTTCCAGTCCCAAGGTCCAATATCATCACATAGCCAATACCATGTCAATGTTTTTCCATTCAAAGATAAAGGGAAAACCTTCTTCTTAACTTCATCTCCGGGTAAACCTGCAAGCTTAAATAATCCACAAACTTCATCCACATAGATTAGGTGCATATCAGGATGCAATGTTCCATCTCTTGCATAAGGATTAGCTAGCAGTTTCTCTATCATACCCGAAGGAATTTCATAATAAATATTTTCAGTAGGTGCAGCAGGTAGAGGGACAACTCTTTGTGCTTCCGGTCGAGGTGAACATACCCCGAACAAGCCCCTCAAAGGATTATTTTCCATAGTGACAAGTGACAATAAATTTCAGCACGTAATATAAATGTTTCCTTACCAATTTCCACTCACCAAAGGCGCTTCACTCCCCGGCAACGGTGCCAGAAAAGAGTCTTGATGACCCACAAGTCTAGGGGATCAATCGTAGTCCTTTCAATAAGTAAGAATGTCAAACCCAACGAGGAGCAGAAGGAAATGACAAGCGGTTTTCAGCAAGGTATTTTCTGCACGCACTGAAGTTATCGGTAACAGATAGTTTGGTGGCAAAGTAATTTGTACCGAGTAAAAAGTGTAACAAAGGTGCAGCAAGATGGCCCGATCCTTTTTATAGCAAAGGACAAGCCTAGACGAACTCTTATATAAAGCAAAGTGCTCCCGAGGACACATGGGAATTATCGTCAAGTTAGTTTTCATCATGCTCATATGATTCGTGTTCACTACTTTGATATGGTATGTGGGTGGACCCGTGCTTGAGTGCTGTCCTTACTTGGACAAGCCTCCCACTTATGATTAACCCCTCTCGCAAGCATCCGCAACTACAAAATAATAATTAAGATAAATCTAACCATAGCATGAAACATGTGGATCCAAATCAGCCCCTTACGAAGCAACACATAAACTAGGGTTTAAGCTTCTATCACTCTAGCAACCCATCATCTACTTATTACTTCCCAATGCCTTCCCCTAGGCCCAAATCATGGTGAAGTGTCATGTAGTCGACGTTCACATAACACCACTAGAGGAAATACAACATAGATCTCATCAAGATATCGAACGAATACCAAATTCACATGATTACTTATAACAAGACTTCTCCCATGTCCTCAGGAACAAAATTAACTACCCACAAAGCATGTTCATGTTCATGATCAGAGGGGTAATAAATACTATTAAGGATATGGAAATATGATCTTCCACCAAATAAACCAACTAGCATCAACTACGAAGAGTAATCAACACTACTAGCAACCCACATGTACCAATCTGAGGTTTTGAGGCAAAGATTGAATACAAGAGATGAACTAGGGTTTGAGAGGAGATGGTGCTGGTGAAGATGTTGATGAAGATTGGTCCTCCCATGATGAGAGGATCGTTGGTGACGACGATGGCTTCGATTTCCCGCTCTCGGAGGTAAGTTTTCCCGGCAGAATCGCTCCGCTACAGCCCTAGATTGCTTCTGCCCAGGTTCCGCCTCGAGACGATGGCCCTTTGTCCCGAAAGCCTTCTTATTATTTTTTCTAGGTCAAAACCCTTCATATAGCAGAAGATGGGCACCGGGAGGCTGGCCAGGGGGCCCACAAGCTCAGGGGGCACGCCCTAGGGGGTAGGGCGCGCCCCCAGGCTTGTGGCCACCTGGTGTGACGCCCCCGGCTCAATTGTGCACTAATCATACACGCAAATGCACATGATCAAGCCTAAGGACTCACGGGAAGATATCACAACACAACTCTAAAACATAAATAAAGTCATACAAGCTTTATATTACAAGCCAGGGCCTCGAGGGCTCGAATACATAGCTCGATGGCATACAAGTGTCAGCGGAAGCATCAGATATCTGAGTACAGATATTAAAAGAGAAACACAAAGGCCTTAGGAAAGCGGGGCAAAATAAAACACTACGATCGAAAGGCGCAGGCCTCCTGCCTGGGACCCTCCGATCCTACTCCTGGTCGTCAGCCAACTCGTAGTAGTAACCACCCTCGGGGTTGTAGTAGCGATCGTCGGCGGGGGCAGCTGTCTCAGGGGGCTCCGTCATCTGGTCACGACAAACTGATATGGGGAGAAAAAGAAAGCAAAGCAACCGTGAGTACTCCGAAGTACTCAGCAAGCAAGGATCTACACTACATATGCAACATTATCAAAGAGTGATTGTATATGTGGACTGGGCTGCAGAAATGCCAGAATAGAGAGGAAAGCCTAGTCCTATCGAAGACTAGCATCTTCAGTGGTCTTGCAGCAATAGAAGAGAGTAGATCAACACAGTATAATGTAGTAGTATTATTAAGTCTCAACCTCACCCAGAGATCCTTTCTCGACTCCCTGCGAGAAAGCAATCCCAGAGCCATACAGTCATCAACCTCGTCCTGAGATCCTTTCTCGACTCCCTGCGAGAAGCAATCCCAGAGCCATAGTATCCAATACTAGTTGTATCGACCGGGATACAACTCCGAGTGTCCGTTACCGAGGATCCGGCTATGCATAGATTAGTTCTTCCCTGCAGGGGTGCACCAACTTACCCACCACGCTCGCTTAACTCCGGCCGGACACACTTTTCCGGGTCATGCCCGACCTCGGCCAAATGACACACCGCAGCCCTACCTAGAGCTCAGCAGAGAGGTCCCCGCTGGTCTACATCCTAAGCGTAAGGGGGTCTTGGGCCATCGCCCCTCACCCTCCGGGTCGTTGCGCACATGGCTCAGATCCAAGCACCACCTCTGTCGTGAATGGCGCCAATCACTCCATGCCGCACTGCTGAACTGGATGTCTGACAGAGCTTTCGGCTGATGCATACGATGCAGAACGCCCATACTATGCCCACGTGATGGTTAGTGCTATCGGGCCAGAGGCCCACTCGAATCAAATATCCAAATCGTTAGTACCTTGGGGGTGCGGTAACAAGCAGAGACTCACGATCGATGTGACCCCGTCGCCCCGTCTCGAGGACTTGCGGCAAGGGACAAGAATGCCCGGCCACGCCTCGTATTCATCACTCGGGCACCATACAGGCAACCCGTCTTCACATCACACGCGGGAACCCCTCAGGGTTGACCCGCCTTTCCAAGTAACAATAGTACAGTCCAAGTATCCGTGTGTCCATAACATCAAGGGAATCTGAGGTATCACCCCCGTTGGATTCCTACTCGATGTATCCGTCAAGGTGAACTCGGAGGAATCACCCTCGCTGGGTTCACACTTGAGGTGTCGTACAACGGCATCGTTTCGGAAGTGGTGAAGGAGGAATCACCCTCGATGACCATGACCGAATAGCTACTCTACAGAGTTAACATCAGAAGTGCTACAAGAGGTTTCACCCTCGGCACTCGATAGTAACGGTGCAGTGTCGTTACAACTAAGGGGGGTGATGTGCGGTGCCGGGGCCTGGTCTTCAATCCGAAGATCGGGTCTTCTGATAATCCAGCGGGGCAGTCGGGATAAGTGGGGTCACTGATAGGTCTCTACCCAGCCTACACTAGACAGTTTAGGATAAGCAGGTAAGGTATCAATAGCAGGTTACAATAAACAGGCTATGCATCAGAATAGGTAAAGCAGTAGCAGCAGCAATTTCTAATGCAAGCATGAGAAAATAGAATGGGCGATATCGGGATGATCAAAAGGGGGGCTTGCCTGGTTGCTCTGGCAAGAGAGAGAGGTCGTCAACGGGCTGCTCGTCTGTAGTGTAGTCGTACCCAGCTGCAACGTCGTCGATATCGGCGTCTATCGAGAGAGAAGGAGGGGGAGAGAAACAATAAATTCACGGCAATAATGCAAACAATATGTATGACATGCCTAAATGATAAGCCGGGGTGTTCTACTGTCTAACTAAATGATTTAGTTAATTTAGGAATTTATCCGGATTTATTTAATTAAAGTTGGGCACTATTCATCTATCGAAAACGGTCTAAAAGTTCAATGTTCATATAGCTAGGGGCATCTGACAGGAATACGGAGGACGTATTCGGGTTCGTATCGAAATTCTGAACAAGTTTCATGTATAAAGTATTTTCATCGGAGTTACGAATTATTTAATATGATTTTCAAAAGTTTTTATTAATTTCAGGAATTTAATTATTTATTTAAATTCAACATTATCAGAAACAGTAATTGATGATGTCAGCATGACATCATGCTGACGTCAGCAGTCAACAGTGTAGTTGACTGGGTCAACCTGACAAGTGGGTCCCACCTGTCATGCACTCTTTAGTTAATTAGGGTTTAGCTAATCTAACTACAGATTAATTAGACTAACTAATTAATTAGTTTAACTTAATCAGGATTAATTAAATTAATTAATTCACTAATTAATTATCAATTTCGTTTTTATTTTCTTAAAAAAAACGTTCTGGGGCTAGGCCCCATTCGTCATAGACACAGGGGGCGGGCCCAGCTGTGACGCCCCCGGCTCAATCGTGCACTAATCATACACGCAAATGCACACGATCAAGCCTAAGGACTCACGGGAAGATATCACAACACAACTCTAAAACATAAATAAAGTCATACAAGCTTTATATTACAAGCCAGGGGCCTCGAGGGCTCGAATACATCAGCTTGCGAACAAGCGTCAGCGGAAGCATCAGATATCTGAGTACAGATATGAAATAGAAACAGAAAGGCCTTTAGAAAGGCGGGGCAAAATAAAACACTACGATCGAAAGGCGAAGGCCTCCTGCCTGGGACCCTCCGAACCTACTCCTGGTCGTCAGTCAACTCGTAGAAGTATCCATCCTCTGGGTAGTAGTAGTAGTCGAACGACGGGGCATCTGTCTCAGGGGGCTCCGTCCTCTGGTCACGACAAACTGATATTGGGAGAAAAGGAAAACAAAGCAACCGTGAGTACTCAGAAGTACTCAGCAAGCAAGGATCTACACTACATATGCAACATTTTCAACGGGAGGCTGTATATGTGGACTGGGCTGCAGAAATGCAAGAATAGAGAGAAGGCCTAGTCCTATCGAAGACTAGCATCTTCAGCGGTCTTGCAGCATTAGAAGAGAGCAGAACAGATCAATATAAAGTAGCAGTATCATTAAGTCTCAACCTCACCCAGAGATCCTTTCTCGACTCCCTGCGAGAAAGCAATCCCAGAGCCATACAGTCATCAACCTCGTCCTGAGATCCCTTCTTGACTCCCTGCGAGAAGCAATCCCAGAGCCATAGTATCCAAGTATCCAGTTCTAAAATGTATCAACCAGGATACAACTCCGAGTGTCCTTTACCGTAGTACCGGCTATCGATAGAAGTTTTCTTCCCTGCAGGGGTGCACCAACTTACCCAACACGCTCGATTAACTCCGGCCGGACACACTTTCCTGGGTCATGCCCAGCCTCGGTCAAATGACACACCGCAGCCCTACCTACAGCTCAGCAGAGAGGTCCCCGCCGGTCTACATCCTAAGCGCTCAGGGGTCTTGGGCCGTCGCCCTGTGCACTCCGGGTCGTTGCGAGCAGGGTGAAGCCAGGCACCCGGAGGGCGCCGGTCCGTCCCGGCCGCAAGGCTGAACTAGACGTCTGATAGAGCTTTCGGCTGATGCTACGATGCAGAACGCCCATACTATGCCCACGTGATGGTTAGTGCTATTAGGCCAGAGACCTGCTCGGATCAAATATCCAAATCGTTAATGGACTAGGGCTTACGGTAACGAGCAGAGACTCACGAAAGATGTGACCCCGTTGCCCCGTCTCGAGGACTTGCTACAAGGGTTAAGAATGCCCGGCCGCGCCTCGTATTCAGCACTCGGGCACCATACAGGCACCCGTCTTCACAACACTCGCCTCTCAGGCGCACGCGGGTACCCCTCAGGGTCGACCCGCCTTTCCAAGTAACAGCAGTACGGTCCAAGTATCCGTGTGTCCATAACATCAGGGGAATTCGAGGTATCACCCTCGTTGGATTCCTACTTGATGTATCCGTCAAGGTGAACTCGGAGGAATCACCCTCACTGGGTTCACACTTGAGGTGTTGTACGACAGCGTCGTTACCGGAAGTGGTGAAGGAGGAATCACCCTCGATGACCACGACCGAATAGCTACTCTACAGAGTTAACATCCGAAGTGCTACAAGAGGTTTCACCCTCGGCACTCGATAGTAACGCTGCAGTGTCGTTACCACTAAGGGGGGTGATGTGCGGTGTCGGGGCCTGGTCATCAATCCCGTTGATCGGGTCTTCGGATAATCCAGCGGGGCAATCGGGATAAGTGGGGTCACTGATAGGTCTCTACCCAGCCTATACTAAGCAGTTTAGGGTATGCAGGTAATTATCAACAGCAGGTTACAATAAACAGGCTATGCATCAGAATAGGTAAAGCAGCAGCAGCAATTCTAATGCAAGCATGAGAAATAGAATGGGCGATATCGGGATGATCAAAAGGGGGGGGGGGGCTTGCCTGGTTGCTCGGCGGCAAGGGCAAGGTCGTCAATGGTATCTTCGGGCTCCGGAGCGGCGTCGGTCTCGGGGAACTGCGACGGTACCGGGGTCTATCGAGAGAGAAGAGGGGGGGAGGAAACAGTATAAATACACAGCTAAGATGAGCAACACAAAGCATAACATGGCAATACGCGGTGACAGAGGTGATCTAACGCAGTGCCGGGTGGTACTGGCGAAGGTGGGATTCATCCGGGAATGTTTTCCCGGTTCCGGACATTTGTCAGACAGATGACCGGAGGGGAACGGTTGCATGTTCGGATAGTTAGGGACGTGTGACGGACGAACGGACCGCATATTCGGATTCGTCTCGTCGTTCTGAGCAACTTTCATGTACAAAGTATTTTCATCTGAGCTACGGATTATTTTACATGATTTTCTAAAGTTTTTATTAATTTCTGGAATTTATTTAATTAATTAAAACAACATTATCCAAAACAGTACAGGCTGACGTCACTGTGACGCAATGCTGATGTCAGCAGTTCAACGGTCGGCTGACCAGGGTCAAACCTGACAGGTGGGACCCACATGTCATACACTGTGACATTAGCAGAGGGGTTAATTTAATTTATTGCGTTAATTAACAAGTGGGGCCCAGCAGTCAGTGACTGATTAGGATTTTAATTATTTTTATTAACCTAATTAGTTAATTAGGCACCTGACAGGGGGGACCCATATGTCATAGACACAGGGAGAGTGGCCCCACCAGTCAGTGACTGGGCAGCGCCCAGTCAGCCAGTTGACCAAGTCAACTGGTCAACTGGGGCCGGCCTGGCCCACTGGCAGTGCCACTAGGGGTGGGACCCACCGGTGCCACGTCGGACCGGCCGCCGGAGAGCGCTCCGGCGAGCCCGAGCGCGGCGCCGAGCTCCGGCGAGCTCGGGATTCTCCTGTGGTGCTCGGTTTTGAGCGCGACCGGTCACGTTCGAAAGTGGGCGATGGGCCGCATCTAGTGGGGGCGGTGGCGTCGCCGGAGATGCACCGGAGCGACGGCGGCAAGCATGTCGTCGGCGGCCGTTTCGGACATGCGATGGGTTCGGCGTTGCGGTGCGCTAGCGAGCGAACAAAACAGCTAGGGATGGCCTACGCGATGCGGCGATGCTAACGGGCACGAGCCCGAGACCATTTGGTCGTCGGAGCCACGCCGGCGACGAGGCGGGCGGCGGCGCGTTCGGCTACGGTGGAGGAGCTCGCTAGGGGCCGCAAACGACGGCGGGAGGAGAGGGAGAAGGAGCGGCAGCTTACAGCACTCCTGCAGGTGTGCAACGTGGGCTCGGGGGAGGCTCGACGGTGGTGAATCGACGGCGAGGTTGATGCGGTGGCCGAGGCAGAGGCGAGGAAGAATGCGGCGACGTGAGGGGCTCCGGGGCTCGATCCGGCAGCGTAGACGAAGTAGAGGAGCGAGGCGGAGCTGCTGGACTTGTCGGGGCGGTGAACGGGCGACGGTGGCCGCGCAGCTCAGCCGCGGCCATCCATGGCGGCGTCGGGTGAGGTGGGAGAGAGCGAGGGAGAAAGGGGAGGGATGCTAGGGTTCGCCAGGTGGAAGCGGGGGGGCCCTTATACCCAGCGCGCGCGCGGGCGCGTTGTCGAGCGGCGAGCGAGGGGGGGCCTGGGGTGCGCGCGCGCGGTGCTTGACAGCGGGGCGGCATGAGCAGTGCGACAGGAGGGAGGAGGTGCGGGGTGGGCTGGGCCGCGCTGTAGCAGTAGGCCTAGTGCACAGTAGATCCTTTAGGCCTTTTTCCTTTTCTCTTTTTCTGTTTCTTTTCTTTTCTATTCTGTTAATTGTGTAGGCCCCAAATGGTTTTTGTTAAAAGGGAGACCTAGTCCATAAATACCAGTGCTTTACTCCCTAACACCTAAAATTAGTTTGGGCAAAACATCATTTCATATTTGTTTTAAATAAATTAAAAGGTTACTAAATGTTATTTTCAGCCACTGTTTGAGGATGTTTGAGTCACTTACCCAACTCCAATGATGTTGGTTACAATTTTAGAATTGTCTCTAGAATATTTGTTATTTATTGAACATTTTAGTTTTGAAGTTTGAAGAAATATTAATTTGACTTGTATCTTAAATTTGAATATGAGTTGGATTATTTCCTAAATGCAATTTGTTTAGGATGATCATGATGACATGGCATTATCAAAATGGGATTATTGTAGTTAACCACTGGGGGTGTTACACCAGCTGTCTGTGGCCCAATGGCCACAGCGGGCGCGGGCGTGTGGGCGCCGGCCGCCCGAACAGGGCACGCACGCGTGGGCGCAGCGAGGCGCCGGCGCGAGGTCGACGGGTGCGGCAGGGGGCGGAGGCGTGGCCGTGGGCGCGAACGGGTGCGGTAGGCGTGGCTGGACGGGGCGAGGCGAGCGGTGAGCGAGCGCGGTGGAGACGAGCAAGGCGAGGCGGCTGCGGGCGCGCGCGATGCAGGCGAGCGGCGACAGCGGGCGCGGGGCGTGCGAGAGCCGCGCGCGCGCTTCGGCGCGGGCAGGGTGCAGCGGTAGGCGCGCGCGGGCGTGGGGGGAGACGCGTGTGCGCGGTGAGCGCCGGAGAGGAGGAGAGACGGAGCCCAGCAGGCGGGGCTCACCGCGGGCCGTAGGGACTAGACAGCAGGGTGCGGGGAGGAGGTCGGGGACGGCGAGGCGTCGACGGGGACGAGGGCGAGGCGGCGGTGGTCGGCGGCGTCGACGGGCGCACGCGATCCCGATCCAGAACTAGATCGGGGGGGGGGAGCGAGCGAGGGGGAAAATGGGGGTGGGGTAGGGTTTACGGCGGCTCGGGTGCGAGGCCATATATGCCAGGGGGAAGTGGGCCGGCCGGCTGGGCTATGGCCCAGTTGGGCCAGGGTTTTTGTTTTTCTTTTTGTTTTGCTTTATTCCTTTTTTCCCTTTTCTTTTTATTTATTCCTATTTTCTGTTTTGTAAATAGTTAGGCCTCAAACTGACTTTTGTAAAATATGGCACTTGTTCCATTAAACGCTATGCATTATCTACTACTGCCAAAAATTGGTTTGGAGACAAACGGAGTTTACACAAATTTTATAATAAATAAAATGTAGTAAACCTTGCTGTTTTGGTAATGTTAGAGCCACCTAATTAATTTATTAATTGTTGGTTACAATTTTAGAACAGTCTCTGAAATATTTGTTATTTATTGAACATTTTAGTTTCTATGTTGAACAACTTTTATTTTCCACTTTCATTTAAATTTGAATTTTGAATTAGGAGTTGAAATGCAATATGATGCAAATGATGATTTGGCACTGTTATTCATGCTAACCTGTCATTATCAAAAGTGATTACTGTGGCTAATGACATGGGGTGTTATAATTCTCCTCATCTATCAAGAATTCTCGTCCCGAGAATTAAGAGGTAGAAGGGAAAAATTCGGGGTATTCCGCTCGAAGTTTATCCTCTCGTTCCCAAGTGGCTTCATCTTCAGTATGATTTGACCACTGCACTTTGAGGAACTTGGTAACCTTCTGACGGGTCCGACATTTAGCTTCATCGAGAATGCAGATTGGATGCTCCTTATAAGAAAGATCATCATGCAATTCGAGCATCTCGTGATCCAGAGCTCGGTGCAGAGATTCCTTGAAGCATTTACGAAGTTGCGACACATGGAAGACGTCGTGGATATGAGAGAATTGCGGCGGCAATTCCAATTTATATGCCACCTGACCACGTTTAGCAATATTGCGGAAAGGACCAATGTAGCGTGGAGCTAACTTGCCCTTGATTCCAAAACGGTGAGTGCCCTTCATAGGAGTGACACGCAGATAAGCCTGATCACCAGGTTGATAAGTTAAACCCCATCGTTTGCGATCGTAGTTGCTCTTCTGGTGGTCCTGAGCCGCCTTGAGATTTTCTCGAACGATACGGACTTGCTCTTCTGCGTGTTGGATAATTTCCGGACCCACGAGCGGTCGTTCCCCAGTTTCTGACCAATTCAGAGGGGTTCGACACTTACGTCCATATAGTACTTCGAAGGGGGCCATTTTCAAGCTGGCTTGATAGCTATTGTTATAAGAGAACTCGGCATACAGAAGAGATTTTTCCCACTTCTTGCCGAAAGAAATGACACAAGCTCGAAGCATGTCTTCAAGCACTTGATTGACTCGCTCAACTTGGCCTTGGGATTGGGGATGATAAGCTGAACTCCAGGTAATATGAGTTCCCATAGCTTCTTGGAAACTTTCCCAGAACTTGGAAGTGAAAAGGCCGCCACGGTCCGAACTGATCTCCTTCGGAATACCGTGGAGTGATACAATTCTGGAGATATACAACTCTGCTAACTGACTAGCAGTGATAGTTTCCTTGACGGGCAGAAAGTGTGCAACTTTAGAGAGTTGATCAACGACGACAAGAATAGCATCGTGACCCTTCTATGACCTGGGAAGGCTAGTAATGAAATCCATCTGAACCTTATCCCATTTCCATAAAGGAATAGGAAGTGGTTGCAAAATTCCAGCAGGCTTCTGATGTTCTGCTTTAACGCGACGGCAAACATTACATTCAGCAACGTACCAAGCAATATCCTGCTTCATTTTAGACCACCAGTACCTTTGACGGAGATCATGATACATCTTGGTGCTACCTGGATGAATAGACAACGGGGTATCATGTGCCTCCTTCTTGACTTTGTCAGTCATAAGCTCGAAGCGAGGTACGACAATGCGGTTTCTGAAATACAAGGTTCCATCTTCAGACAGCGAGAAATCCCTGTACTTTTCCAGGTGAAGATCTTTCTTCATCAGATCAATTTCAGCATCTTTAGCTTGTGCATTCTTAACAGCTTTCTCAAGATCTGGTTGTATCACAAGGTTATTAAGAGAACCCTGTGGAACAATACGCAGATTCAGCTTGCGCAGTTCTTTAAAAAGACGAGGTTGAGCTCGCCTAACCATGAGGTTGTCGCAATAGGACTTGCGGCTTAAGGCATCAGCCATCACGTTAGCCTTGCCAGGGGTATAGGAAATACCCAAATCATAGTCCGCAATGGCCTCCATCCATCTTTGCTGACGGAGGTTTAGAGATGGCTGAGTGAACAAGTACTTCAGACTTTTATGATCCGTGTATATCTCGCAATGATTACCGAGAAGGTAATGTCGCCACAACTGCAGTGCATATATGATAGCAGCTAGTTCTAGATCATGTACCGGATAATTCTCTTCATGTGGGCACAACTGACGAGAGCCATAAGCAATCACTTTACGCTCTTGCATTAGGACACAGCCTAATCCTTCACGGGATGCGTCACAATAAATCACAAAGTCTTTGCGAGAATCTGGAGGAGCTAGTACTGGGGCAGATGTTAGCTTGTCCTTGAGTGTTTGAAAACTTTCCTGGCATTTGTCTGTCCATTCGAACTTAACGCCCTTGTGAAGCAGATCAGTCAAAGGCTTAGCAATCTAAGAAAAATTCTCAACAAACCGACGGCAATAGCTTGCAAGGCCAAGAAAACTTCTCACTTGCTTGACGTTCTTCAGAGGAGTCCAGTCCAGAATAGCCTGAACTCGTTCCGGGTTAACAGCAATTCCATCCTTGGAAATCACATGACCAAGGTAAGTTACTTCAGAAAGCCATAATTCACATTTGGAGTATTTGGCATACAACTGGTGTTCTCGGAGCCTTTCTAGTACAAGACGGAGGTGTTTAGCATGTTCTTCTTTAATCTTTGAATAAACCAGGATATCATCTAGATAAACCACGACGAACTTGTCGAGGTAATCCATGAAGATATAATTCATCAGACGGGAGAATGTGGCTGGAGCATTTGTTAAGCCAAATGACATTACAGTGTACTCATAAGAGCCATAGCGAGTAACAAATGCAGTCTTGGGAATATCCTCTTCACGAACACGGATCTGATGATAACCCAACCTCAAGTCGAGTTTAGAAAACACCGATGATCCAACAAGTTGATCATACAAATCATTGATCCGGGGAAGCGGATATTTGTTCTGGATTGTGGCTTGGTTAATGGGCCAATAATCCTGAACCAATCGGTTAGTTCCATCCTTCTTCTTAACAAAGAGTGAAGGTGCTCCCCAAGCAGAGGAACTGGGGCGGATGAAGCCCTTCTTAAGTGACGTGTCGATTTCCTCCTTAAGTTCAAGAAGGTGGTGCGGAGGCATTTTATAAGGTCGCTTCGCAATAGGGGTAGTGCCAGGCTTCAAGTCGATGACAAACTCGACATCTCTAGCAGGGGGTATTCCTGGAAGTTCTTCTCGAAAGACATCTTGATAATCACGAACAACTGGAACATTCTCGATGCCTTCAAGAGGTGAAGCGTTCAATGCATTCAGAACATATATCTGGCTCTCAGCATCCTGAGCTATTCGGGCTGAGTACTTGACTATCTGGCCAGAAGGGTGAGTGATGCAGACTGATTCAGTGGCACAGTCAATCAAAGCTTTATGAGGCTTCAACCAGTCCATACCCAGAATAATGTCTATGTTGGAGGTCTTGAGAGCAATGAGTGAAACGGGGAACATCAATCCTTCGATCACAATGTGGTTATTGTGGCTTACCATGGTAGTTTGCCAATTAGCCCCAGGTGACTGGATTACTAATGGAGTGGACATCTCCTCGAAAGGTATATCATGGCTTAGCGCAAAACCTTCGGACATGAAGGAGTGCGATGCTCCAGAATCAAAAAGGACTGAAGCTGGGATTGAATTCACTAGAAGGGTGCCCATCACAATTTTGGGGTCCTGTCGAGCTTCTTCAATGTTGACTTGGTTGACATGAACACGCTGATTAGCAGGTGGTCTGGTTTCAATGTTCCTAGAAGGATGTTTTCGACGGCTCTTCCTGCAACCAGCAGAAGGACGTGATGCGTGTTGAGGCTGACTCTAACGGCAGTTGATAGTACGGTGCCCTGGCTGTCCACACTGGTGGCACATACCATCATTATGGGGAGAAACACCAACATTGGGCTGTCCACTTGCAATGTCCAGTTGTCTTGGTGGTGGAGGCAGACGAGGTGCAGCATAAGACGGCCTGGGTACAGGGGCAGGTTGGTGATGAACATTGTGCGGAATCCACACTCGATGTTTCTGAACAGGCTGACTCGAGGATGAGCCAGCTTCATGAGTGCGCTTGAGCGACTCCTAGTGTTTAGTCAGAGCAGTCTCAACTCAAAAAGTTTGGCTGACAAGCGTTGCGAAGTCTGTACAATCATGGACAGCAAGTGCGAGGTTTATATCAGTACGTAGTCCTTCACGGAATTTCTCCTGCTTGCGTGCGTCAGTGCAGACATCATCTTCAGCATAGCGGGACAATTCAAGAAATTTCCTCTGATATTCATCCACAGTCATTGTGCCCTGTGTAAGTTTGCGGAATTCCTGCTTCTTCTGGTCGATCAGACCTTGAGGAATGTATCGTGCATGAAAAGCTGACTGAAATTCCTGCCAAGTGGTTACTGTTTCAGCAGGCAACATACCCTTATGGCTTTCCCACCATTGAGCAGCTAGACCCTTTAAGTGGAATGTCGCAAAGGCTACGTAACTGTCAGGGGCAACATTAGCTGACTCCATCTCAAACAGGATGTCACGAAGCCAATCATCAGCATCCATAGGACTGGTGGAGTTGCGGAAAACGGATGGATTGAGGCACATAAATTATGGCAGAGTTATTGGAGCATTCTGTTGCTGAGCATTCTGAGTTGGGAATTGAGCCAATACTCCGGTCATAAACTGACGGCTAAGCTCAAACTGCTGACGGTTGAGTTCAAACTGCTGCATCATTGTGGCAATATAGGGTGGAGGTGGAGGATCGTCAGCCATCCTGCCAAATCAACAGGGGCAGTTTAGCAAGAAAAACTGCAGGTGTATGGAGTGATTCATGAAGTAACACGCATAACAGAAGGAAGTGCAATAGATACTTCATCATATTCGCACCAGACATTCAAAGCCACACATAGCCTCGGTTAGCATCCGGCATTACGACAGTTGAAAGGGGAGGGCTAGACATCTAGGCGGCGCGCAGGCACGCGGTAGGGAAGTACACAACGAGACATAGCAAAGGCTACATCAACGTCGGAGAAAACTGTTGGAGCGAGGAATCTGCAAGTGACAACACAGGGTGCCCTTGATAAAAGGATCCTGTAAGCAGAATCTGACCCACAATTTTGAAGGAAGGGGGAAAATTTTAAGAACACCGGGTGGATGTGATCACGAGAACCTAATGTTGGAGTTAGTAAAATTTTAACCCGAATAGAAGAGAGATCAGAGTCCCAGAGTATAGACGAGAAATAAAAGATCCTAATACCACCCAATTGGCGACGTGGGCCCATAAGCCACACAGCCAAGTTAGTAAAACAATTTTTGGTTACTAGACTCAACTTCGGCCAAGGAGTTGAAAAGGGGGTTCCTACAGTCAGTCGGCCCATTAACCAACTTGTGACGCCCCCGGCTCAATCGTGCACTAATCATACACGCAAATGCACACGATCAAGCCTAAGGACTCACGGGAAGATATCACAACACAACTCTAAAACATAAATAAAGTCATACAAGATTTATATTACAAGCCAGGGCCTCGAGGGCTCGAATACATAGCTCGATGGCATACAAGTGTCTGCGGAAGCATCAGATATCTGAGTACAGATATTAAAAGAGAAACAGAAAGGCCTTTAGAAAGGCGGGGCAAAATAAAACACTACAATCGAAAGGCGCAGGCCTCCTGCCTGGGACCCTCCGATCCTACTCCTGGTCGTCAGCCAACTCGTAGTAGTAACCACCCTCGGGGTTGTAGTAGCGATCGTCGGCGGGGGCAGCTATCTCAGGGGGCTCCGTCATCTGGTCACGACAAACTGATACGGGGAGAAAAAGAAAGCAAAGCAACCGTGAGTACTCCGAAGTACTCAGCAAGCAAGGATCTACACTACATATGCAACATTATCAAAGAGTGACTGTATATGTGGACTGGGCTGCAGAAATGCCAGAATAGAGAGGAAAGCCTAGTCCTATCGAAGACTAGCATCTTCAGCGGTCTTGCAGCAATAGAAGAGAGTAGATCAACACAGTATAATGTAGTAGTATTATTAAGTCTCAACCTCACCCAGAGATCCTTTCTCGACTCCCTGCGAGAAAGCAATCCCAGAGCCATACAGTCATCAACCTCGTCCTGAGATCCCTTCTCGACTCCCTGCGAGAAGCAATCCCAGAGCCATAGTATCCAATACTAGTTGTATCGACCGGGATACAACTCCGAGTGTCCGTTACCGAGGATCCGACTATGCATAGATTAGTTCTTCCCTACAGGGGTGCACCAACTTACCCACCACGCTCGCTTAACTCCGGCCGGACACACTTTTCCGGGTCATGCCCGACCTCGGCCAAACGACACACCGCAGCCCTACCTAGAGCTCAGCAGAGAGGTCCCCGCCGGTCTACATCCTAAGCGCAAGGGGGTCTTGGGCCATCGCCCCTCGCCCTCCGGGTCATTGCGCACATGGCTCAGATCCAAGCACCACCTCTGTCGTGAATGGCGCCAATCACTCCATGCCGCACTGCTGAACTGGACGTCTGACAGAGCTTTTGGCTGATGCATACGATGTAGAACGCCCATACTATGCCCACGTGATGGTTAGTGCTATCGGGCCAGAGGCCCACTCGAATCAAATATCCAAATTGTTAGTACCTTGGGGGTGCGGTAACGAGCAGAGACTCGCGATCGATGTGACCCCGTCGCCCCGCCTCGAGGACTTGCGGCAAGGGCCAAGAATGCTCGGCCACGCCTCGTATTCATCACTCGGGCACCATACAGGCAACCCGTCTTCACATCACATGCGGGAACCCCTCAGAGTTGACCCGCCTTTCCAAGTAACAATAGTACAGTCCAAGTATCTGTGTGTCCATAACATCAAGGGAATCCGAGGTATCACCCTCGTTGGATTCCTACTCAATGTATCCGTCAAGGTGAACTCGGAGGAATCACCCTCGCTGGGTTCACACTTGAGGTGTTGTACGACGGCGTCGTTTTCGGAAGCGGTGAAGGAGGAATCACCCTCGATGACCATGACCGAATAGCTACTCTACAGAGTTAACATCAGAAGTGCTACAAGAGGTTTCACCCTCGGCACTCGATAGTAACGGTGCAGTGTCGTTACAACTAAGGGGGGTGATGTGCGGTGCCGGGGCCTGGTCTTCAATCCCGAAGATCGGGTCTTCTGATAATCCAGCGGGGCAGTCAGGATAAGTGGGGTCACTGATAGGTTTCTACCCAGCCTATACTAGACAGTTTAGGATAAGCAGGTAAGGTATCAATAGCAGGTTACAATAAACAGGCTATGCATCAGAATAGGTAAAGCAGTAGCAGCAGCAATTTCTAATGCAAGCATGAGAAAATAGAATGGGCGATTTCGGGATGATCGAAAGGGGGGCTTGCCTGGTTGCTCTGGCAAGAGAGAGAGGTCGTCAACGGGCTGCTCGTCTGTAGTGTAGTCGTACCCAGCAGCAACGTCGTCGGTATCGATGTCTATCGAGAGAGAAGGAGGGGGAGAGAAACAATAAATTCATGGCAATAATGCAAACAATATGTATGACATGCCTAAATGATAAGCTGGGGTGTTCTACTGTCTAACTAAATGATTTAGTTAATTTAGGAATTTATCCGGATTTATTTAATTAAAGTTGGGCACTATTCATCTATAAAAACGGTCTAAAAGTTCAATGTTCATATAGCTAGGGGCATCTGATAGGAATACGGAGGACGTATTCGGGTTCGTATCGAAATTCTGAACAAGTTTCATGTATAAAGTATTTTCATCGGAGTTACGAATTATTTAATATGATTTTCAAAAGTTTTTATTAATTTCTGAAATTTAATTATTTATTTAAATTCAACATTATCCGAAACAGTAATTGATGATGTTAGCATGACATCATGCTGACGTCAGCAGTCAACAGTGCAGTTGACTGGGTCAACCTCACAAGTGGGTCCCACCTATCATACAGTATTTAGTTAATTAGGGTTTAGCTAATCTAACTACAGATTAATTAGACTAACTAATTAATTAGTTTAACTTAATCAGGATTAATTAAATTAATTAATTCACTAATTAATTATTAATTTTATTAATTTCATTTTTATTTTTTTAAAAATGTTCTGGGGCTAGGCCCCATTCGTCATAGACACAGGGGGGCGGGCCTAGCTGTCTGTGGCCCATTGGCCACAGCGGGCGCGTGGGCGCCGGCCGCCCGAACAGGGCACGCGCGCGTGGGCGCAGCGAGGCGTCGGCGCCGGCGCGGGGTCGACGGGTGCGGCAGGGGGCGGAGGCGCGGCCGTGGGCGCGAACGGGCGCGGCAGGCGCGGCTGGACGGGGAGAGGCGAGCGGCGAGCGGGCGCGGTGGAGACGAGCAAGGTGAGGCGGCTGCGGGCGCGCGCGATGCAGGCGAGCGGCGACAGCGGGCACGGGGCGTGCGAGAGCCGCGCGCGCGCTTCGGCGCGGGCAGGGCGCAGCGGCAGGCGCGTGCGGGCGTGGGGGGAGCCGCGTGTGCGCGGTGAGCGCCGGAGAGGAGGAGAGGACGGAGCCCAGTGGGCGGGGCTCACCGCGGGCCGTAGGGACTAGGCAGCGGGGCGCGGGGAGGAGGTCGGGGACGGCGAGGCGTCGACGGGGATGAGGGCGAGGCGGCGGTGGTCGGCGGCGTCGACGGGCGCACGCGATCCCGATCCAGAACTGGATCGGGGGAGAGGGGGGGGGGAGCGAGCGAGGGGTGGGGAAATGGGGGTGGGCTAGGGTTTACGGCGGCTCGGGTGCGAGGCCATATAGGCCAGGGGGAAGTGGGCCGGCCGGCCGGGCTATGGCCCAGTTGGGCCAGGGGTTTTGTTTTTCTTTTTGTTTTGCTTTATTCCTTTTTGCCCTTTTCTTTTTATTTATTCCTATTTTCTATTTTGTAAATAGTTAGGCCTCAAACTGACTTTTGTAAAATATGGCACTTGTTCCATTAAACGCTAGGCATTATCTACTACTGCCAAAAATTGGTTTGGAGACAAACGGAGTTCACACAAATTTTATAATAAATAAAATGTATTAAACCTTGCTGTTTTGGTAATGTTAGAGCCACCTAATTAATTTATTAATTGTTGGTTACAATTTTAGAGTAGTCTCTGAAATATTTGTTATTTATTGAACATTTTAGTTTCTATGTTGAACAACTTTTATTTTCCACTTTCATTTAAATTTGAATTTTGAATTAGGAGTTGAAATGCAATATGATGCAAATGATGATTTGGCACTGTTATTCATGCTAACCTGTCATTATCAAAAGTGATTACTGTGGCTAATGACATGGGGTGTTACACCTGGTGGGTCCCCTTCTGATCTTTCTTCGCCCAATATTTTATATATATTCTGAAACAATTCTCCGTAAAGTTTCAGGACATTTGGAGTTGTGCAGAATAGCTATCTCAGGTTTGCTCCTTTCCGGTCCAGAATTCCAGCTGCCGGCATTCTCCCTCTTCATGTAAATCTTGTAAAATAAGAGAGAAAAGGCATGAGAATTGTATCCTAAAATGTAATAACAACCCATAATGCAATAAATATCAACATAAATGCATGATGCAAAATGGACGTATCAGTACTGTAGAGACTAGCAAATTGCGGAAAGGTGAGAGTGCGTATAATCCATGGACTCACATTAGTCATAAAGAACTCACATACTTACTGCGATAGTTTATTAGCCCTTGAAGCAAATTACTACTATGCATGCCCCTAGGGGGATAGATTGGTAGGAAAAGACCATCGCTCGTCCCCGAACGCCACTCATAAGGAAGACAATCAATAATAAATCATGCTCCAACTTCACAGCATAACGAGAGACTATACATGCATGCTTTGGGAATCACAAACCTTAACACCAATATTCTTACTAAACCATAATCATTCACCAGTAGCTCCCACATATCACCATCTTTATATAGCAAAACGATTGCAAGGAATCAAACTTATCATATTCAGTGATCTACATGAAAGTTTTTATTATATCCCTCTTGAATACCTATCATATTAGGACTAAATTCATAGCCCGTGCTAATCGCCATTACTATTTATCAAACTCTCAAAAAGATATAAGTAAAGCATGAGAGTGCAACTATTTCTTTAAAATATAACCACCGACGTGCTCTAAAAATATAAGTGAAGCACTAGAGCAACTGCCTAGCTCAAAAGATATAAGTGAAGCACATAGAGTATTCTAACAAATCATGAATAATGTGTGTCCCTCTCAAAATGGTGTGTCTAGCAAAGATGATTGTAGAAAACTAAAAACCAAACAAAGCAAAGACTCATATAATACATGACGCTCCAAGAAAAACTCATATCATGTGATGAATAAAAATATAGCTCCAAGTAATATTACCGATAGTTGGTAGAAGAAAGCGGGGATGCCTTCCAGGGCATCCCCAATCTTAGATGATTGGGAGTCCTTGAATATTACCTTGGGGTGCCTCGGGAATCCCCAAGCTTAGGCTATTGCCACTCCTTATTCCTTCATCCATCGTGATCTCACTCAAAACTTGAAAACTTCAGCACACAAAACTCAACAAAAACCTTCGTGAGATCCATTAGTATAACAAGCAAATCAGCACTTTAGGTACTATTGTAAACCCATTCATATTTTAATATTGCATAATACCTACTGTATTCTAACTTTACCATGGCTTATACCCCCCGATACAATCCATAGATTCATCAAAACAAGCAAATAACGCAACAAAAACATAATCTGTCAAAAATAGAATAGTATGTAATGATCTAACAATGAGCATACTTATGTAACTCCAAAAATTCTAAAAAAATAGGACACCATGGGAATTTTTTATATAAATCATGTATAAAAAAATCAGAATTTTATCACGCACCAGTGAATCTAAACAATTCTGCTACTGGGTGCAAAAGTTTCTGTTTTTTCATAGAATCAAAGCAACTATCATCCAAATCATCCCAAAGGCTTTACTTGGCACAAACGCTAACTAAAACACAAAAACACAACCATAACAGTAGCATAATTGCGTGCACACTAAAAAATAGGAAAAGATAACTATTGGGTTGTCTCGCAACCAGCTCGTTCTTTATAGCCATTAAGATAGGCTTGGGATATTAATGATGCTCACAGAGAAGACAAGAATTGAAGCACAAAGAGAGCATCATAAAACATGTGACCAACACATCTAAGTCTAACATACTTCATATGCATAGGCATTTTATAGGAAAACAAATTATCAACACAAGCAATTTCTAGCGTATGCAAATAGGAAGAAGGGAGCATTAATAATTTCAACACAAAGAGAGGTGATTTAGTAACATGAAAATTTCTATAACCATCTTTTCCTCTCTCATAATAATTACAAGTAGGATCGTACTCAAATTCAACAATATAGTTATCATAAACAATATTCTCTTTATGATCCACTCCGAGATAGTGGGATTAACATTAACTAAAGTCATGACCTCTCCAAAGCCACTTTTATCAACAATTTCATAAGATTGAACACTCTCCAAATATGTGGGATTCTTTTTTCCTAGAGTTGACACTCTTCCAAACCCACTTTCAATATTATTGCAAACATTATTATCAATTTCATATTCATCATGAGGCTTAATTTTATTTTCAAGATCATAAGAAGCATCACCCCAATCATGATCATTACAATAAGTAGAGGACATAACAAATTCATCATCCCCAAGCTTGGGGTTTTGCATATCACTAACACAATTGACATTAATAGAATTTATAATAACATCATTGCAACCATGCTTTTCATTCAAGGAGCTATCGTGAATCACTTTATCAATTTCTTCTTTTAACACTTCATCACAATTTTAAGATTCAAGAATTTCAAGCAAAACTTCATAAAGATAATCTAGTGCACTCAGCTCACCAGCAATTGGTTCATCATAATTGGATCTTTTGAAAAGATTAGCAATGGCCGCCGAACGGTGAGTCCCGAGCACCGCCGCCGTCCTCTAGTAACTCTTCAACTCATACATTGTTTAATTTCCCTTCATGCTTATCGAAGGGTGAATGCTATGATGATTGCTATGATTCCTTGGATTCGTTTGAAATATCCCTTTTTTGATGAAACCGATGCTTGCTATGCTTGTGGCCATGATGCCAATATGAATTATGCTTATGGAGATGAACTTGCTATAGTTCCTTATGTTAAGAATGAAATTGTTGGTATTGCACCCACACATGATAGTCCTATTATCTTTTTGAATTCTCCCAACTACACTATATCGGATAAGTTTGCCCTTATTAAGGATTACATTGATGGGTTGCGTTCTACCATTACACATGATTATTTTGATGAATATAATATGCATGTTCTTGCTGTTCCTACTTGCAATTATTATGAGAGAGGAACTACATCTCCACCTCTCTATGTTTCCAACACAATAAAATTGCAAGAAATTGTTTATGCTATGTATCGGCCTTTACTTTGTGTGCATGAATTGTTCTTTTATGACATGCTGATGCATAGGAAGAGAGTTAGACTTCGTTGTTGCATGATATATGTTACTTTTTGCTCACTACTAAATTACAGATCATTGCTAATTAAAATTGGCTTTGATATACCTTGGGATCCGGGTGGATCCATTACTTGAGCACTATATGCCTAGCTTAATGGCTTTAAAGAAAGCGCTTGCCAAGGAGACAACCCAAAAGTTTTAGAGAGTCATTTTATTCTGTTGTATGCTTTTAAAAAAAGTTAAAAACAAAAAATACAGAGGGGAACCTAAAACTTTTCAAAAAGAAAAGTGAAAGTAAGAAAGACGAGCACCGTTGAAGTGGGGAGCTCCTACTCTGTTCATGCCCATGGAAACATTGCAAATCTTGAATTCCAGAAAATTTTCAACAAAAATAATTATCCCCTTGTAAAAATCCTTTGTATTATAAAAATAATGTGCCAAGATTTTCCTTTAGTATGATTAGATTGCTTGTTTGGTTTGTGCAGTGCAAAAAAACAGAAACTTTGGCTGTAGTGCACGAATTTATATTTTTTACTGGAACGTCAAATGTTTCTGAATTTTTTACGCGGTACGGCTATGCAAATTTTTTATTTTTTCCTAATTTTTCAGAATTTTTGGAGTTACAGAAGTATGGTCAATGTTTAGATTGCTACAGACTATTCTGTTTTTGACAGATTCTGTTTTTGATGCGTTGTTTTGCGTGTTTTGATGAATCTATGGATTGTATCGGTGATATAAGCCATGGTGAAGATAGAGTACAGTAGTTGTAATTCAAAGATAAAATATGAATGAGTTTACAATAGTACTTAAATTAGTAATTTGCTTTATTATTCTAATGGATCTCACAAGGGTTTTGTTAAGTTTTGTGTGATTGAAGTTTTCAAGTTTTGGGTGAGATCACGATGGATGAAGGAATAAGGAGTGGCAAGGGCCTAAGCTTGGGGATGCCCGAGGCACCCCAAGGTAATATTCAAGGACTCCCAAGCCACTAAGCTTGGGGATGCCCCGGAAGGCATCCCCTCTTTCTTCTAACGACCATCGGTAATTTTACTTGGAGCTATATTTTTATTCGTCACATGATATGCGTAAATCTTGGAGCGTCGTGTGCTTTTTATTTTTATTTTAATAATGCACCATGCTGGTATGAGATAGTCCTTGGTTGATTTATAGAATGCTCTTTGCACTTCACATTTATCTTTTGAGTATGGCTTTTTAGAATGCTTCATGTGCTTCACTTATATCATTTGAAGTTTGGATTGCCTGTTTCTCTACGCATAGAAAACCACCATTTGTAGAATGCTCTTTTGCTTCACTTATATTTGTTAGAGCGTGGGAAAATCTTTTGTAGAAAGAATTAAACTCTCTTACTTCACTTATATCTATTTAGAGAGTCAACAGGAATTGGTCATTCACATGGTTAGTCATAAAATCCTACATAAAACTTGTAGATCATTGAATATGATATGTTTGATTCCTTGCAATAGTTCTGCAATATAGAGATGATAATATGTGGGAGGTACTAGTGAATGATTGTGGTTTAGTAAGAATATTGGTGTTAAGGTTTGTGATTCCCGAAGCATGCACGTATGGTCTCCCGTTATGCGATGAAGTTAGAGCATGATTTATTTTTGATTGTCTTCCTTATGAGTGGCGGTCGGGGACGAGCGATGGTCTTTTCCTACCAATCTATTCCCCTAGGAGCATGCGTATTAGTACTTTGCTTTGATGGCTAATAAACTTTTGCAATAAGTATATGAGTTCTTTATGACTAATGTTGAGTCCATGGATTATACGCAGTCTCACCCTTCCACCTTTGCTAGGCTCTCTAGTACCGCGCAACTTTCACTGGTGCATAAACCCTCCATATACCTTCCTCAAAACAGCCACCATACCTACCTATCATGGCATTTCCATAGCCATTCCAAGATATATTGCCATGCAACTTCCATCATCATCATATACATGACTTGAGCGTTCATTGTCATATTGCTTTGCATGATCGTAAGATAGCTAGCATGATATTTTCATGGCTTGTCCGTTTTTAGATATCCTTGCTACGCTAGATCATTGCACATCCTGGTACACTGCCAGAGGCATTCATATAGAGTCATTCATATAGTCATATTTTTTCTAGTATCGAGTTGTAATTCTTGAGTTGCAAGTAAATAAAAGTGTGATGATCATCATTATTTGAGCATTGTCCCGTGTGAGGAAAGGATGATGGAGACTATGATTCCCCCACAAGTCATGATGAGACTCCATACTTAAAATAAAAAAGAGGCCAAAGAGCCCAAAATAAAAAATAAAAAAAGAGGCCAAAGAGCCCAAAAAGAAAAAAAGAGAAAATAAAAAAATGAGAGAAAAAGAGAGAAGGGACAATGTTACTATCCTTTTCCACACTTGTGCTTCAAAGTAGCACCATGTTCTTCATAATAGAGAGTCTCCTATTTTGTCACTTTCATATACTAGTGGGAATTTTTCATTATAGAACTTGGCTTGTATATTCCAATGATGGGCTTCCTCAAATTGCCCTAGGTCTTCGTGAGCAAGCAAGTTGGATGCACACCCACTTAGTTTTCTTTTGAGCTTTTATACACTTATAGCTCTAGTGCATCTGTTGCATGGCAATCCCTACTCACTTGCATTGATATCGATTGATGGGCATCCCCATGGCCCTTTGATCCGCCTAGTTGATGCGAGACTTTCTTCCTTCTTCTATTGATCCCTACCATCATATTCTATTCCACCTATAGTGCTATATCCATGGCTCATGCTCATGTATTGCATGAGAGTCGAAAAAGCTTGAGAACATTAAAAGTATGAAACAATTGCTTGGCTTGTCATCGGGGTTGTGCATGATAAATACTTTGTGTGATGAAGGAGCATGACAAGACTATATGATTTTGTAGGGATAACATTCTTTAGCATTGATATTTTGAAAGACATGATTGTTTGTTGGTACGCCTGAGTATTGATGTCTTTATGTCAAATTATAGACTATTGCTTTGAATCACTCGTGTCTTAATAATCATGCCATGATTAGATTATATGATCAAGATTATGCTAGGTAGCATTCCACATCAAAAAATATATTTTTTATCATTTACCTACTCGAGGATGAGCAGGAATTAAGCTTGGCGATGCTGATACGTCTCTGTCGTACCTATAATTTTTGATTGTTTCATGCCAATATTCTACAACTTTCATATACTTTTGGCAACATTTTATATCATTTTTTGGGACTAACATATTGATCCAGTGCCCAGTGCCACTTCCTGTTTGTTACATGTTTTTTGTTTCGCAGAATATCCATACCAAACGAAGTCCAAATGCGATACAAATTTACGGAGAATTATTTTGGAACATATGTGATTTTTGGGAAGCGGAATCAACGCGAGAAGATGTCTGAGGGGCCCACATGCCCTAAGGGCGCGTCCCCCTACCCAAGGTGCGACTGGAAGGCTTGTGGCTACCTCATAGGTCGGTTGGAGGTGTCCTTCGGCCGCAAGAAAGCTTATATCCGGATAAAAATGGTGTTAAAATTTCAGCCCAATCGGAGTTACGAATCTCTGGGAATTTAAGAAACGGTGAAAGACCAGAAAACAGGAACGCAGAAACAGAAGGAAACACAGAGAGAGAGAGAGAGAGAGAGAGAGAGAGAGAGAGAGAGAGAGAGAGAGATCCAATCTCGGAGGGGCTCTCGCCCCTATGACACCATGGAGGCCATGAAACAGAGGGGAAACCCTCCTCCCATCTAGGGGTGAGGTCAAGGAAGAAGAATAAGGAGGGGGCTCTCTCCCCCTCTCTCCCGGTGGCGCCGGAACACCGCCGGGGCCATCATCGTGACGGCGATCTACACCAACAACTTCGCCGCCGTCATCACCAACTCTCTCCCCCTCTATGCAGCGGTGTAACCTCTCTTTTACCCGCTGTAATCTCTACTTAAACATGGTGCTCAACGCTATATATTATTTCCCAATGATGTATGGCTATCCTATGATGTTTGAGTAGATCCGTTTTGTCCTATGGGTTGATTGATGATCATGATTGGTTTGAGTTGTACTCCCTCCGTTCCTTTATATAAGGTGTATTTGTTTTTTCAAAAGTCAAACAAGTGCAAGTTTGACCGAGTTTTTAGAAAAATATATCAACATTCGCAATATGAAATTTATATCATGTGATCCGTCATGAAAGGTAGTTTCATATTTTATCTATTAAGTATTGCAGATGTTTTTATTTTATTCTATAATCTTGGTCAAACTTTCAAATGGTTGACTTGCACGGAAACCAATACACCTTATATTCTGGAACGGAGGGAGTATGTTTTATTATTGGTGTTGTCCTATGGTGCTCTCCGTGTCGCGCAAGCGTGAGGGATCCCCGCTGTAGGGTTTGCAATATGTTCATGATTCGCTTATGGTGGGTGGCATGAGTGACAGAAGCACAGACCCGAGTAAGTAGGTTGTTTCCGTATGGGAGTAAAGAGGACTTGATACTTTAATGCTATGGTTGGGTTTTACCTTAATGATCTTTAGTAGTTGCAGATTCTTGCTAGAGTTCCAATCATAAGTGCATATGATCCAAGTAGAGAAAGTATGTTAGCTTATGCCTCTCCCTCATATAAAATTGCAATAATGATTACCGGTCTAGTTATCGATTGCCTAGGGACAAATAACTTTCTTGTGTTACAAAAAACTCTCTACTAAAACTAACTTAATTGTTTCTTTATCTAAACAGCCCCTAGCTTTTATTTACGTGTTCTTTATTTTCTTGCAAACCTATCCCTTTACACCTACAAAGTACTTCTAGTTTCATACTTGTTCTAGGTAAAGCGAACGTTAAGTGTGCGTAGAGTTGTATCGGTGTTAGATAGAACTTGAGGGAATATTTGTTCTACCTTTAGCTCCTCGTTGGGTTCGACACTCTTACTTATCGAGAAAGGCTACAATTGATCCCCTATACTTGTGGGTTATCAAGACCTTTTTCCCGACAGCCGCCCTTGTGAGTCGGGTTGACTTGGAGGGTACCTGTGAGATAACTACGCGGCACGGCCGGGCATTCTTAGCCCTTGCCGTAAGTCCATGATACGGGGCGACGGGACCATAGATCATGGATCATTGATCGTCTCCGCGCGCTCCCAAGACACTAAGGGTTTGGATATGTGATCCGAGTAGGCCTCTGGCCTTTTTGCACTGACCACCACGCGGGAATAAGTATGGGCACGCAGCATCGAACGATTCTCCGAAAGCTCTTCGGACGTCAGCGATTGAGCGGCGCGCGCCCGGTTGGACGGGAATCACCTGCAGCTTGTATTTGGTGGTGGGTCTGCTCCTGGCTGCCCACACAACGTGCAGGAGTGCAAAGGGCGATGGGCCTAAGATCCCTAAGCTCTTAGGATGTAGACCGGCGTGTTGGCCTCTCTGTTGAGTCTAGGTAGGACTACATCATGTTGATCGGCCGAGGCCGGGCATGACCCGTTAAAGTGTGTCCGGCTGGAGTTGATCGAGCGTGTTGGGTAAGTTGGTGCACACCTGCAGGGAAGTATATCTATTCGAATAGCCGTGCCCACAGTAACAGACGCTCAGAGTTGTATCCCGATCTACACAACTAGAACTGGATACTGGAGATGTGAAATGGATATGATGGCTCCGGGATTGCTTTCTCCCAAGGAGTCGAGAAAGGATCTTTAGGCGTGGATGCTACAACATACTTATTACTTATGCTATGTTACTCTACTCTCTACTGTTGCTGCAAGATGCTTCAAGATGCTAGTCTTCGATAGGCTAGGCCTTTCTCTCTATTCTGGCATTTCTGCAGTCTAGTCCAAAGATACAACCCCATTCCTTTAATACTGATGCATACTTAGCATAGATTTGATGTAAGTCTTGCGAGTACTTTGGATGAGTACTCACGGGTGCTTTGCTACCCCTTTTTCTCCTCTACCCAATTGTTTCGATCAGATGACGGATACCAGGAGCCAGATACCACCACCGATGACTACTACTACCCCTAGGGTTCCTACTACTACGTGGAGGCTAACGACGACCAGGAGTAGTTAGGAGGCTCCCAGGCAGGAGTCCTTGCCTTTTCGATCCATGTTGATGTTTATGCTAGCCTTCTTAAGACAGACTTGTTTACCTTATGTCTGTACTCAGATATTGTTGCTTCCACTGACTCGTTTGTATTCGAGCTTATGTATTCGAGCCCTCGAGGCCCCTGGCTTGTAATATAAAGCTTGTATGACTTTAATTTGTGTCTAGAGTTGTGTTGTGATATCTTCCCGTGAGTCTCTAATCTTGATCATGCACATTTGCGTGTATGATTAGTGCATGATTAAGTCGGGGAGTCACACACCTCTCTGGTCAATAACCAATAGCGGGACCTGGATGCCCGTATTGGTTCCTACATATTCCATGAAGATCTTTTATTGGTTGAACTACGATGTCAAGGATTCGATTAATCCCATATGCAATTCCCTTTGTCCAGCGATATGTTACTTGCCCGAGATTCGATCGTTGGTATCTCCATACCTAGTTCAATCTTGTCACCGGCAAGTCTCTTTACTCATTCCGTAATACAAGATCTCGTGACTAACTCATTAGGCACATTGCTTGCAAGTTCTTTACGATGTTGTATTATCGAGAGGGCCTAGAGATATCTCTCTGTCACACAGAGTGACAAATCCCAGTCTCGATCCGTGCCAACCCAACAAACACCTTCGGTGATACCTGTAGAGCACCTTTATGATCACCTAGTTAATAAGTGACATTTGGATACACACTAAGTATTCCTTTGGTGTCAGGGAGTTGCACGATCTCATGGTCTTAGGAATAGATACTTGACATGAGGAAAGCTATAACAATAAACTAATATGATCAACTACTAAGCTTACGGTTGGGTCTTGTCCATCACATCATTCTCCTAAAGATGTGATCCAGTTATCAAATGACAACTCATGTCTATGGTTAGGAAACCTTAACCATCTTTGTTCAACGAGCTAGTCTAGTAGAGGCTCACTAGGGACATAGTATTTGTTTATGTACTCACACATGTATTTAAGTTTCCGGTCAATACAATTCTAGCATGAATAATAAACCTTTATCATGAATAAGGAAATATGATAATAACCAATTTATTATTGCCTCTAGGGCATATTTCCAACAGTCTCCCACTTGCACTAGAGTCAATAATCTAGTTTACATAGTTACGAATCTAACACGCATGGAGTCTTGGTGTTGATCATGTTTTGCCATGGAAGAGGTTTAGTCAACGGGTCTGCCACATTCAGATCCGTATGTACTTTGCAAAGTTCTATGTATCCATCCTTAACATAATTACGAATGCAGTTGAAATGACGCTTGATGTGCTTGGTTCTCTTGTGAAACCTGGGCTCCTTGGCAATGGCAATAGCTCCAGTGTTGTCACAAAAAATAGTCATTGGATCTGATGCACTAGGTATTACACCCAGATCGGATATGAACTCCTTCATCCAGACTCCTTCTTGCACTGCTTCCGAAGCAGCTATATACTCCGCTTCACATGTAGATCCCACCATGACGCTCTGTTTGGAACTGCACCAAGTGTCCGCTCCACCATTTAATATAAATACATATCTAGTTTAAGACTTAGAGTCATCCAGATCTGTGTTGAAGCTAGCATCGACGTAACCCTTTACGACGACCTCTTCGTCACCTCCATAAATGAGAAACATGTCCTAGTCCTTTTCAGGTGCTTCAGGATATTCTTGACCACTGTCCAGTGATCTACTCCTGGATCACTTTGGTACCTCCCTGCCAGACTTATGGCAAGGCACACATCAGGTCTGGTACACAACATGGTATACATTATAGAGCCTATGGCTGAGGCATAGGGAATGACTTTCATCCTTTCTCTTACTTCTATCGTGGTCGGGCTTTGAGTCTTACTCAACTTCACACCTTGCAATATAGCAAGAACCCTTTCTTTGACTAATCCATTTTGAACTTCTTCAAAACTTTGTCAAGGTATGTGCTTTGTGAAAGTCCTATTAAGCATCTTGATCTATCTCTATTGATTTTGATGCCCAATATGTAAGCAGCTTCACCGAGGTCTTTCATTGAAAAACTCTTGTTCAAATATCCTTTTATGCTTTCCAGAAATTCTATATCATTTCCAATCAACAATATATCATCCACATATAATATTAGAAATGCTACAGAGCTCCCACTCACTTTCTTGTAAATACAAGCCTCTCCGTAAGTTTGTATAAAACCAAAAGCTTTGATCACCTCATGAAAGTGTATATTCCAACTCCGTGATGCTTGCACCAGTCCATAGATGGATCGCTGGAGCTTGCATACTTTGTTAGCATCCTTAGGATCGACAAAACCTTCTGGTTGCATCATATACAACTCTTCCTTAAGAAACCCGTTAAGGAATGCCGCTTTGATGTCCATTTGCCAGATCTCATAATCATGAAATGCGGCAATTGCTAACATAATTCTAACAGACATAAGCATCGCTACGGGTGAGAAAGTCTCATCATAGTCAATCCCTTGAACTTGTCGAAAACCCTTTGCGACAAGTCGGGCTTTATAGATGGTACATTACCATGAGCATCTGTCTTCTTCTTAAAGATCCATTTATTCTCAATGGCTTGCCGATCATCGGGCAAGTCCACCAAAGTACATACTTTGTTCTCATACATGGATCCTATCTTGGATTTAATGGCCTGAAGCCCTTTGTCGGAATCCGGTCTCATCATAACTTCTTCGTAGGTCGTAGGTTCGTCGTTGCTAACAACATAATTTCTAGGACTTGATTACCGTACTACTCTGGTGCGGAACGTACCCTGGTTGACCTATGAAGTTCAGTAGTAACTTGATCTAAAGTTTCATGATCATCATCATTAGCTTCCTCTTCGTTTGGTGTAGGCATCACGGGAACTGCTTTCTATGATGTGCTACCTTCCAATTCGAGAGAAGGTACGATTACCTCATCAAGTTCTACTTTCCTCCCACTCACTTCTTTCGAGAGAAACTCCTTCTCTAGAAAGGACCCATTCTTGGCAACCAAGATCTTGCCCTCGGATCTATGGTAGAAGGTATACCCAATGGTCTCTTTAGGGTATCCTATGAAGACACACTTCTCCGCTTTGGGTTCGAGCTTATCAGGCTGAAGCCACTTGACATAAGCGTCACATCCCCAAACTTTAAGAAATGACAGCTTAGGTTTCTTGCCAAACCATAACTCATACGGTGTCGTCTCAACGGATTTAGACAGTGCCCTATTTAAAGTGAATGTGGCTGTCTCTAATGCATAACCCCAAAACGATAGTGGCAAATCGGTAAGAGACATCATAGAACACACCATATCTAATAGAGTACGATTACGACGTTTGGATACACCATTACGCTGTGGTGTTTCAGGTGGCGTGAGCTGTGAAACAATTCCACATTGTCTTAAATGCATACCAAACTCGTAACTCAAATATTCACCTCCACGATCAGATCGTAGAAACTTTATTTTCTTGTTATGATGATTCTCCACTTCACTCTGAAATTCCTTGAACTTTTCAAATGTTTTAGACTTGTGTTTCATTAAGTAAATATACCCATATCTACTCAAATCATCTGTTAAGGTAAGAAAATAATGATATCCACTTTGTGCTTCAATACTCATTGGACCGCATACATCGGTATGTATTATTTCCAATAAGTCACTAGCTCGTTCCATTGTTCCGGAGAATGGAGTTTTAGTCATCTTGCCCATAAGGCATCTCTCACATGTCTCAAATGATTCATAATCAAGAGATTCCAAAAGTCCATCAGCATGGAGTTTCTTCATGCGTTTCACACCAATATGCCCTAAGCGGTAGTGCCACAACTATGTGGTACTATCTTTATTAACTTTGCATCTTTTGGCATCAATATTATGAATATGTATCTCACTACGATCGAGATTCGAAGAGAATAAACCATTCACAAGGGGTGCATGACCATAAAAAGATATTATTCATATAAATAGAACAACCATTATTCTCTCACTTAAATGAATAAATGTCTCTCAATAAACAAGATCCAGATATAATGTTCATGCTCAACGCAGGCACTGATGACCTCCACAAGTATAGGGGATCATTCATAGTCCTTTCGATAAGTAAGAGTGTCGAACCCAATGAGGATGTGGCGCCCCCGGCTCGATCGTACACTAATCATGCACGCAAACGTGTACGATCAAGATCAGGGACTCACGGGAAGATATCACAACACAACTCTAAAACATAAATAAGTCATACAAGCATCATAATACAAGCCAGGGGCCACGAGGGCTCGAATACAAATGCTCGATCATAGACGAGTCAGCGGAAGCAACAATATCTGAGTACAGACATAGGTTAAACAAGGTGCCATAAGATGGCTAGCACAAACAGGGATACAACAGATCGAACAGGCGCAGGGCCTCCTGCCTGGGATCCTCCTAACTACTCCTGGTCGTCGGCGTCCTGGACGTAGTAGTAGGCTCCGTCCTGGTGGTAGTAGTCGTCGAAGGTGGCGTCTGGCTCCTGGGCTCCAACATCTGGTTACGACAACCAGCAAGAAGGGTAAGGGGGAAAGGAGGGGGAAAGCAACCGTGAGTACTCATCCGAAGTACTCGCAAGCAAGGATCTATACTACATATGCATGGTATATGCGTAAAGAGGCAATATCGGTGGACTGAATTGCAGAATGCCAGAATAAGAGGGGGATAGCTAGTCCTGTCGAAGACTACGCTTCTGGCAGCCTTCATCTTGAAGCAATAGAAGAGATTAGTTGGAAGTTAACCAAACAACAACGTAAAGCATAATCCTACCCGTCGATCCTCTCGTCGCCACCATGCGAGAGAGCGACCACCGGGTTATATCTGTCACTTGTAAGGGTGTGTTTTATTAAGTATCCATTTCTAGTTGTCATGAGGTCGGAATACAACTCCGGGTCGTCCTTTTACCGAGGGACACGGCTATTCGAATAGATAAACTTCCCTGCAGGGGTGCACCACATATTCCCCAACACGCTCGATCCCCTTTGGCCGGACACACTTTCCTGGGTCATGCCCGGCCTCGGAAGATCCACACGTCGCAGCCCCCCCTAGGCTCAACAGAGAGGTCAGCACGCCGGACTAATCCTAGGCACTCTGGGGTCTGGGCCCATCGCCCAGTGCGCTCCTGCACGTTGCGTACGCGGCCGCGAGCAGACCTAGCAACCCACACGATCACGGCGGTTACGTTAGCGCGGTCCAACACGGCGCGCGCCGCTCAGTCGCTGACGTCAAGAAGGCTTCAGCTGATACCACGACGCCGGGATACCCATAACTACTCCCGCGTAGTTGGTTAGTGCGTATAGGCCAGTGGCCAGACTCAGATCAAATATCCAATCTCGTTAAGCATGTTATTATGAAGTAAACGCGAACGCCGACCAGGGCCTGGCCCACCTGTCTCCTAGGTGGTCTCAACCTGCCCTGTCGCTCCGCCACAAAGATCCACTCAAAGGGCCGTTGGGACAAAGGTCCTTTCAGCCCCCAATCCGTGAATCACTCGCGGGTACTCTTCGAGCCGACCCGACTTTAGTCACCATTTGTATAGTATGTATATATGTATAGGATAACCCGTGATCACCTCCCGAGTGATCACGGCCCGATAGTATAGCAAGGCAGACTGACAAGAATGCAGGGCCAATGATGATAAACTAGCATCCTATACTAAGTATTTAGGATTGCAGGTAAGGTATCAACAACAGTAGCAACAATGACAGGCTATGCAGCAGAATAGGATTAACGGAAAGCAGTAACATGCTACACTACTCTAATGCAAGCAGTATAGAGGAGAATAGGCGATATCTGGTGATCAAGGGGGGGGGGCTTGCCTGGTTGCTCTGGCAAGTAGGGGTCGTCAACAACGTAGTCGGTCGAGGCACCAGCAGCTGCGTCGGTCTCGTAGTCTACCGAAGAGAAGAGGGGGAAGAAACAGTAAACACACGGCAATGATGCAACAGGGATGCATGACATGTCTAAACGCAGGGCCGGGGTGATATACAGCCTAACTAAGCGATTTAGTTAATTTAGGAATTTATCCGGATTTATTTAATTAGGGTTGGACACTATTCATTTATCGAAATCGGTCTAATTGTTCAACGTTCTCATAGCTGCGGGCGTCTGACGGAGATACCGAGGGCGTATCCGGGTTCGTATCGTCGTTCTGAGCAAGTTCCATGTATAAAATATTTTCATCGGAGTTACGGTTTAAAAGATATGATTTTCTAAAGTTTTTATTAATTCCTGAAATTTTAATTAATTATTTAATTCAACATTATCCGAAACAGTAATTGATGACGTCAGCATGACATCATGCTGACGTCAGCAGTTAATTAAGTTAATTACTAATTACTGTTTAATTAACACTAATCAGTTAATTAGATTAACCTAATCAGGATTAATTAACTAATTAATTAATTAATTAATTAATTACTTTAATTATTTTAATTATTTATTTTTATTTCTATTTTCTTAAAACTGTTTCTGGGCCGTGGGCCCCATTCGTCAGCGTCACAGGGGTTCGGGCCCCACTGGGCAGTGGCCCAGGGGCGGACACGTCCGGGGCGTGCCCCTTTCGGGACCGGACATGTCCGGTGCCCAAAGGGGACGCACGGGCGGTCGGCGGGCGCGGGCGCCGGCGAGGCCACGGCGGGGCCGGAGGCGGGGCGGCGGCGCGGTGGCTGGAGCGGCCGCGGGCGGCAGCGCGGTGGCTGGAGCGGCAGCGGGCGGCGGTCGCGCGGAGGCGAAGCGGGGGGGGGGGGTGTTGCTCTTTTTTTCCTTTTCTGTTTCTTTTTCCTTTTCTTTATTCTCTTTTCTCTACTGTTAAATGTTTAGGCCCCAAATGGTTTTTGTAAAAAGTGTGACCTATTTCATAAATACCAGTGCATTATTCCTTAACACCTAAAATTAGTTTGGACAAAACATAATTCCATATTTATTTCAGATTTAATAAATGGTTATTAAATATTATCTTTATCCACTGTTTGAGGTTGTTCGAGTCACTTATCCAATTCCAATGATGTTGGTTTCAATTTTAGAATAGCCTCTGGAATATTTGTTATTTATCTGACATTTTAGTTTCTATGTTGGACAACTTTTATATCCCACTTTCATTTAAATTTGAATTTGACTTAGGAGTTGAAATGCAATATGATGCTAATGATGATTGTGCACTATTAATCATGATGACATGGCCTCATCAAAAGGGTGATCTCTGTAGCTTAATACAGGGGGTGTTACAAATCTCCTCCACTACAAGAAATCTCGTCCCGAGATTTAGGAGGTAGAAAGAAACAAAGCGGGGTATTCATCACGAAGACGATCCTCGCGTTCCCAAGTGTCTTCATCGTCAGAATGGTTTGACCACTGAACCTTGAGGAACTTGATAACCTTCTGGCGTGTGCGACGCTCGGCTTGATCGAGAATGCGGACCGGATGCTCTTTATAAGAGAGGTCTTGTTGCAGTTCAAGCAATTCGTGATCTACTCCGCGGATAGGGTCTTTGAAGCAGCGGCGGAGTTGTGATACGTGGAACACATCGTGAACCTGAGAAAGGTTCGGTGGAAGTTCCAACTGATATGCCACTCTACCACGCCTTTCAAGAACAGTGAAAGGACCAATATAGCGAGGAGCTAGCTTGCCCTTGATCCCGAATCGGTGTGTACCTTTCATCGGTGTGACTCGAAGATAAGCCTTTTCGCCAGGTTGATAGACCATATCTTTGTGTTTGCGGTCATACTGACTCTTTTGACGTGACTGAGCAGTCTTCAAATGCTCGCGGACAACGCGAACTTGATCTTCGGCAAGTTGGATAATATCCGGACCGAAGAGTGGACGTTCCCCAGTTTCTGACCAATTCAGAGGGGTTCGGCACTTTCGTCCGTACAATACTTCAAAGGGGGCCATCTTCAGACTGGCTTGATAGCTGTTATTGTAAGAGAATTCGGCATATGGGAGAGATTCTTCCCATTTCCTACCGAAGGATATGACACAAGCTCGAAGCATGTCTTCGAGAACTTGGTTGACTCGTTCAACTTGTCCTTGAGACTGAGGGTGAAAAGCGGTGCTGAAGGACAGATGAGTCCCCATAGCTTCTTGGAAACTTGCCCAGAATCTTGAAGTGAATAAGCTGCCACGGTCTGAACTGATAACCAGTGGAATACCGTGAAGTGAAACAATTTTGGACATGTAGAGAGTTGCGAGCTGACTAGCAGTGATCGTCTCTTTGACGGCTAGAAAATGTGCAACTTTGGAAAGTCGGTCAATGACGACAAGAATAGCATCATTACCTTTCTGCGATTTGGGAAACCCAGTGATAAAGTCCATTTCGACATGGTCCCACTTCCATTCAGGAACAGCAATTGGTTGCAGAGTTCCGGCGGGCCTTTGATGTTCTGCTTTGACGCGACGGCAAACATCACATTCAGCAACATAGCGAGCAATGTCTTGCTTCATGTTTGACCACCAGAATCTTTGACGGATGTCTTGGTACATCTTGGTACTGCCGGGATGAATAGACAACGGAGTGTCGTGAGCTTCTTGCATGACCTCCTGAGTCATACCCAGGTTACCTTTAGAGGGGACCACTAGACGACTTTTAAAGAACAAGGTGCCAGTATCATCAATAGTGAAGAACGAAGGCCTTCCTTCAGCGAGATAGCGCTTAATCTTGTGGGCTTGAGAGTCATAGCCCTGCAGCGTCTTGATGCTGTCCACGAGATCTGATTTAGCAACCAGGGTATTAAGAGAACCGTGGGAAACAACGTGGAGGTTCATTTTGTAGGAACCTTCAGGAGGGGGAGCGAGTGCTCCAGGAGGAACAATGTGGAGATTCAGCTTTCTGAATTCTTCAATAAGCGAAGGTTGAACTTCGTGAAACTGGAGGTGACTGCAATAAGACTTACGGCTCAAGGCATCGGCCATTACATTAGCCTTGCCAGGGGTATAAGAAATACCCAAGTTAAAATCCGCTACGGTCTCCATCCATCTCTGTTGACGGAGGTTCAGGTCTGGCTGAGTGAACAGATACTTCAGACTTTGATGATCGGTGTAGATCTCGCAACGATTTCCGAGAAGGTAATGTCGCCACTGTTTTAGTGCATGGATGACGGCAGCAAGCTCGAGGTCATGTACTGGGTAATTCTCTTCGTGCGGACGCAATTGACGCGAAGCATAAGCAATTACTCTGCGGTCTTGCATTAGGACACCGCCTAATCCTTGACGGGATGCATCACAATAGATGACAAAATCCTTCTGGGAATCAGGAGGGGCAAGCACTGGGGCAGAAGTCAGCTTGTCTTTGAGCGTCTGGAAACTTTCCTGACACTTTTCTGTCCAATCGAACTTGACGCCTTTATGAAGCAGGTTAGTCAGGGGCTTGGCGATCTTGGAGAAGTTCTCGACAAATCGACGGCAATAGCTGGCGAGTCCGAGAAAACTTCGAACTTGCCTGACGTTCTTTGGAGGAGCCCAATCAAGAATAGCCTGAACTCGCTCGGGGTTGACGGCAATACCATCCTTGGAGATGACATGCCAAAGGTATGTTACTTCGGGAAGCCAGAATTCACACTTGGAAAACTTAGCATATAGTTGATGCTCTCGAAGTTTTTCCAGAACAAGTCGAAGATGTTCAGCATGTTCCTCTTTGTTCTTGGAGTATACTAGGATATCATCCAAGTAAACCACGACGAACTTGTCAAGGTATTCCATGAATATATAATTCATCAGGCGGGAGAATGTGGCGGGAGCATTGGTTAAGCCGAATGACATGACAGTGTACTCGTATGAGCCATATCGAGTAACGAAGGCGGTCTTTGGGATATCCTCTTCACGAACACGGATCTGGTGGTAACCCAACCTTAAGTCGAGTTTAGAGAACACTGATGAACCCGCCAGTTGATCATACAGATCGTTTATCCGAGGAAGGGGATATTTGTTCTGGATGGTTGCTTGGTTGATAGGACGGTAATCTTGGACCAATCGGTTTGATCCATCCTTCTTCCTGACAAAGAGAGAAGGTGCTCCCCAAGCAGAGGAACTTGGGCGAATGAAACCCTTACGAAGTGAAGCGTCGATTTCCTCCTTAAGTTCAAGGAGTTCATGCGGCGGCATCTTGTAGGGTCGCTTGGCGATAGGAGTGGTGCCTGGTTTCAAGTCGATGACAAATTCGACAACTCGAGCAGGGGGTATCCCTGGGAGTTCTTCTAGGAAAACACCTTGGAATTCGCGAACAACTGGAATGTTCTCGATGCCTTCAAGTGGTGATGCGTTTAACGCATTCAAGGCATAAAGTCTCGCCTCGGCATTTTGGATGATTTGAGCCTGGTAGCTTATTATTTCATCAGAAGGGTGTAGAAGATGGACGATCTTCGTGGCGCAAACTATAGAAGCAGTATGCGCTTTCAACCAATCCATTCCGAGAATGAGGTCGATACTACAAGACTTTAGTATGAAAGGGGAGGCGTGAAACTCCAGCCCTTCAATTTCAACGGTGACGTCGTTGCTACCCATGGAGGTTTGACATTGACCCGCGGGGGTGTGTATTACTATTGCAGTGTTCATGACCTCACATTTAATGTCGTGTTTGTATGCAAATTCTTCGGACATGAATGAATGCGATGCTCCCGAATCAAATAAAACAGAAGCTGGTACTGAATTAACAAGGAGAGTACCCATCACGGTGGCAGGCTGGTCCTGAGCTTCTTTGAAATCGGTGTGGTTGGCCTGAATACGCCCATAAGTCTTGGCATTGTTGTTGCGAGGCTGATTGTTCCTACGGTCAGTTGCAGGAAGTGCCAGTTGGTTCTGGTTCTGAATGCAGTTCCTGGAAAAATGACCTGGCTGCCCACACTTGTAGCACAGACTATCATTGGGATTAGGAGCAGGAGCTCGGGGTGGTGGAGCTGGAAGGCCTGGCTGCCTAGGTGGTGGAGGCAGGCGTGGTGCAGTATAGGACCGTCTTGGAGCAGGTGCAGCTGGACGGTACACGCTGTTTGGAATCCAGATCCGACGCTTCTGTGCAGGCTGGCTCGAAGACGAACCAGTGTCACGGTTGCGCCTAAGAGATCCCTGGTGTGCCTGCAGACCAGTCTCGACCTGGATAGCCTTGTTCACCAAGATGGAGAAATTATCAAATTCATGCACAAGGAGCGCTAGCTTGATGTCAGCTTGAAGTCCTTCGCGAAACCTTTCCTGACGGCGAGCATCAGTGGGAATGTCTTCTTCAGCATAGCGGGATAATTCCAGAAACTCCCGCTGATAAGCTTCCACTGTCTTGTTGCCCTGGGTGAGGTTGCGGAACTCTTGCTTCTTCCGGTCCATGATTCCCTGGGGAATGAAACGGGCACGGAAGGCAGCTTGGAAATCCGGCCAAGTGATGACTGTGCCAGCTGGTTGAGTGCGCCTGTGGTTGTCCCACCATTGAGCAGCGGGGCCCTTGAGAAAGAAGGAGGCGAAGGTGACATAGTTTGCAGGGGCAACGCCACCAGATTCCAACTCATAGGTGATGTCGCGAAGCCAGTCATCCGCATCCAGGGGCTGAGTTGAGCCGCGGTAGACGGTTGGGTTGAGGCGCATAAAGTCCTGCAAGGTCCCTGGGCCCGGATACTGGTTCATATTGGGACGAGGAAACTGATCCATGATCCCTTGCATGAACTGACGTTGCAGTTCAAATTGCTGCATCATTCCAGCCATATAGTTCGGCGGTGGTGGATCGTTGGCACCACGTCCACGACCACGACCAGCGGGCCTAACCATCCTGCTAATTTACAACAGGGGGGTAGTTTAGTAGAAGCAAGCACGAGTGCTTAGCGACAAGCATGATGTAACTCGACAATAGTTTAAGCAGTGCATCATATACATAAAAGTAGTCGATTCAGACATACAGATCCATACACAACGTCGGGTACAAGCGGACAGCATAACGGCGCAAATCAAAAGCTAGACATACTAGGCGGCGCGCAGGCACGCGGTAAGGAAGTACACAACGAGAGATAGCAAAGGCTACATCAACGTCGGAGAGAACCACTGTATCGGGGTAGCTGCGAGTGCGGACGACGAATGTTCGTCGCGGAAAGATCCTGTGCTCCATGTGCACTCTGATGCAGAACCCGGTCTCGAGCTGTAAGAAGAGGTCCACGTGTCGGTGTGTGACCCCCAACAATAGGCCAGTCAATACCAGCATACATCTGAGTCCTGCGCGGATAAAGGATGTGCTCCGGATGTATCCCTGCACGAACAGCGGGCAGCAACTGCGTCATAGCATCGTAGAGACGTGCTCGGGTGGCAACCAACTCGACGGCAAGAGCCCGAACAGTGCGATCCAGAGCCTGAGTGCACTGAATCAGAACGCGCGGGTCGTAGCGACGAGGCTCGTACGGGGCACAGATAGCTGTGTAGTATCCGGTAGCATCTCCAGCAGGGGCATACGGAATGTATCGGAACTCAGAGTCATCCAAGATAGCATTGTGCTCCCCTCGTAGACGTACGACAGCGGAGTAGGCGGCATCATGGACTGCCATCTCAATCGTCACGCCCAATCCGTGAAAAAGGTGTAGCTCGGTGTCTGAGTTGTTCTGCTGATCATAAATCCGAACTTCAGCATAGTACTGTTCCTGGTTGAACTCGCGGTAAACCTCATAAACCAAGTACTCAGGGTACCAACGGTAGCCAAGTCGGGTCATGAGAGCGATCAGGACAGCTGGAAACCCAGGGGTATTACGAGCCCAAGTGCGAAGCACAAGCTGTGTCGTAGGACGCGGTGGAAACAAACGGTCCATCTGAAAATAGAGGAAATTCAGGTTTGTCAAATGACAATAAGAGGTTTAACACAACTCGGAGAGAAAGGTTAAACAAAACAATGGAAAGGAAAATGGTTATCAGACTAATCAGATCAACGACAGGGAAATCGCACAGATATCCAGCTCTCCGGGTAGACAGAATTTACGAGATCCTAAGTGTCGGCATTAGTAAACTTCATTTAACCCGAGTAGAAGAGAGATCAGAGTCCCAGAGTATAGACGAGGAATAAAAGATCCTAATACCACCCAGTTGGCAATGTGGGCCCGTAAGCCACACAGCCAAGTTAGTAAAACGGTTTTCTTTGTCTAGACTCAACTTCGGCCAAGGAATTGGAAAGGGGGATTCCTTCAGGCAGTCGGCTTTGATACCAACTTGTGGCGCCCCCGGCTCGATCGTACACTAATCATGCACGCAAACGTGTACGATCAAGATCAGGGACTCACGGGAAGATATCACAACACAACTCTAAAACATAAATAAGTCATACAAGCATCATAATACAAGCCAGGGGCCACGAGGGCTCGAATACAAATGCTCGATCATAGACGAGTCAGCGGAAGCAACAATATCTGAGTACAGACATAGGTTAAACAAGGTGCCATAAGATGGCTAGCACAAACAGGGATACAACAGATCGAACAGGCGCAGGGCCTCCTGCCTGGGATCCTCCTAACTACTCCTGGTCGTCGGCGTCCTGGACATAGTAGTAGGCTCCGTCCTGGTGGTAGTAGTCGTCGAAGGTGGCGTCTGGCTCCTGGGCTCCAACATCTGGTTACGACAACCAGCAAGAAGGGAAAGGGGGAAAGGAGGGGGAAAGCAACCGTGAGTACTCATCCGAAGTACTCGCAAGCAAGGATCTATACTACATATGCATGGTATATGCGTAAAGAGGCAATATCGGTGGACTGAACTGCAGAATGCCAGAATAAGAGGGGGATAGCTAGTCCTGTCGAAGACTACGCTTCTGGCAGCCTTCATCTTGAAGCAATAGAAGAGATTAGTTGGAAGTTAACCAAACAACAACGTAAAGCATAATCCTACCCGTCGATCCTCTCGTCGCCACCATGCGAGAGAGCGACCACCGGGTTATATCTGTCACTTGTAAGGGTGTGTTTTATTAAGTATCCATTTCTAGTTGTCATGAGGTCGGAATACAACTCCGGGTCGTCCTTTTACCGAGGGACACGGCTATTCGAATAGATAAACTTCCCTGCAGGGGTGCACCACATATTCCCCAACACGCTCGATCCCCTTTGGCCGGACACACTTTCCTGGGTCATGCCCGGCCTCGGAAGATCCACACGTCGCAGCCCCACCTAGGCTCAACAGAGAGGTCAGCACGCCGGACTAATCCTAGGCACTCTGGGGTCTGGGCCCATCGCCCAGTGCGCTCCTGCACGTTGCGTACGCGGCCGCGAGCAGACCTAGCACCCCACACGATCACGGCGGTTACGTTAGCGCGGTCCAACACGGCGCGCGCCGCTCAGTCGCTGACGTCAAGAAGGCTTCAGCTGATACCACGACGCCGGGATACCCATAACTACTCCCGCGTAGTTGGTTAGTGCGTATAGGCCAGTGGCCAGACTCAGATCAAATATCCAATCTCGTTAAGCGTGTTATTATGAAGTAAACGCGAACGCCGACCAGGGCCTGGCCCACCTGTCTCCTAGGTGGTCACAACCTGCCCTGTCGCTTCGCCACAAAGATCCACTCAAAGGGCCGTTGGGACAAAGGTCCTTTCAGCCCCCAATCCGTGAATCACTCGCGGGTACTCTTCGAGCCGACCCGACTTTAGTCACCATCTGTATAGTATGCATATATGTATAGTATACACCCGTGATCACCTCCCGAGTGATCACGGCCCGATAGTATAGCAAGGCAGACTGACAAGAATGCAGGGCCAATGATGATAAACTAGCATCCTACACTAGGCATTTAGGATTGCAGGTAAGGTATCAACAGATGTAGCAACAGTGACAGGCTATGCAGCAGAATAGGATTAACCGAAAGCAGTATCATGCTACACTACTCTAATGCAAGCAGTATAGAGGAGAATAGGCGATATCTGGTGATCAAGGGGGGGGGCTTGCCTGGTTGCTCTGGCAAGTAGGGGTCGTCAACAACGTAGTCGGTCGAGGCACCAGCAGCTGCGTCGGTCTCGTAGTCTACCGAAGAGAAGAGGGGGAAGAAACAGTAAACACACGGCAATAATGCAACAGGGATGCATGACATGTCTAAATGATATGCCGGGGTGATATACAGCCTAACTAAGCGATTTAGTTAATTTAGGAATTTATTCGGATTTATTTAATTAAAGTTGGACACTATTCATTTATCGAAATCGGTCTAATTGTTCAACGTTCTCATAGCTGCGGGCGTCTGACGGAGATACCGAGGGCGTATCCGGGTTCGTATCGTCGTTCTGAGCAAGTTTCATGTATAAAATATTTTCATCGGAGTTACGGTTTAAAAGATATGATTTTCTAAAGTTTTTATTAATTTCTGAAATTTTAATTAATTATTTAATTCAACATTATCCGAAACAGTGCTGCGATGATGTCAGCATGACATCATGCTGATGTCAGCAGGCGCCCTGACAGGGTGGGTCCCACCTGTCATAGACTGTTAAATTAATTAGGGTTAACTAATTATATTACTGTTTAATTAACACTAATTAGTTAGTTAAATTAACCTAATCAGGATTAATTAACTAATTAATTAATTATTTTTATTATTTTTATTTTTATTTTTATTTCCTTTTTATTAAAACGTTCTGGGGCTGGGCCCCACATGTCAATGGGCCAGGGGGACTTAACGGGCGCTGGGTACGGGTAACGGGCGGGCGAACCCGCTCGAACGGGCACGGGCGATGGGGCGCGCCAGGGCGCCATCGCCGGTCGCGGGAGATGGCCGCGAGGGTGCGCGGCCGGCGGCCACGGCGCGGCTGGAGCCGCGGGGGGGGGAGGACCGGTGGCCGGAGGCGGCGTAGAGGGGCGAGGTGGGACTGGCGGCAGAGGTAGGCGAGGGTGAGGCGCAGGCAGCGCGCGGGGTAGTGAGTAGGGGCCGGCGAGGCAGAGAGGCCTCAGCGGGGCGAGGCGCTGGGCGCGGTGACCGCTGGGCGACGGGCACGGCCGGACGGCGCGGCGCATGGCCAGGGCACGGCCCGACCGCGGTGAGCGCGGGGCCGGAGCGCGCGAGGCGTGGTCACGGCCGGAGCGGAGCAACGGTGGGCGCGGCGGGAGCGCGGCAGGCGAGCGAGAGAGGAGGACCGGGGGCCTCACCGAGGGAGCGTAGGGACGGGGCAGTGGAGCGCGAGGAGGAAGACGGGGACGACGGCGGAGAGGAGAAGCAGGCCGGCGGGGGAGCGCTCCGGCGACGGCGTCCAACGGCAATGGCAACGGGGCGGCGTCGGGCGGCAGGGTCGGGGCGTCGCGGCGACCTCCACCTCTCGATCCCGATCCAATCGGGGGAGAGGGGGGGATATATCGGGAGAGGGGGGAAGTGGGGGGTGGCTGGTTAGGGTTTCCCCCCCCATGGGGATAAGGCAGGGGATGGGGCTGGGCCGGCCAGTTGGGCCAGGTGGGTCGGCCAGCTGGGCCGCCTGGCCCAGTTGGCCAGGGGGGCCTTTTCTTTTCTTTTGTTTTTCTGTTTCTTTTCCCTTTTCTTTATTCTCTTTTCTCTACTGTTAAATGTTTAGGCCCCAAATGGTTTTTGTAAAAAGTGTGACCTATTTCATAAATACCAGTGCATTATTCCTTAACACCTAAAATTAGTTTGGACAAAACATAATTCCATATTTATTTCAGATTTAATAAATGGTTATTAAATATTATCTTTATCCACTGTTTGAGGTTGTTCGAGTCACTTATCCAATTCCAATGATGTTGGTTTCAATTTTAGAATAGCCTCTGGAATATTTGTTATTTATCTGACATTTTAGTTTCTATGTTGGACAACTTTTATATCCCACTTTCATTCAAATTTGAATTTGACTTAGGAGTTGAAATGCAATATGATGCTAATGATGATTATGCACTATTAATCATGATGACATGGCCTCATCAAAAGGGTGATCTCTGTAGCTTAATACAGGGGGTGTTACAAATCTCCTCCACTACAAGAAATCTCGTCCCGAGATTTAGGAGGTAGAAAGAAACAAAGCGGGGTATTCATCGCGAAGACGATCCTCGCGTTCCCAAGTGGCTTCATCCTCAGAATGGTTTGACCACTGAACCTTGAGGAACTTGATAACCTTCTGGCGTGTGCGACGCTCGGCTTGATCGAGAATGCAGACCGGATGCTCTTTATAAGAGAGGTCTTGTTGCAGTTCAAGCAATTCGTGATCTACTCCGCGGATAGGGTCTTTGAAGCAGCGGCGGAGTTGTGATACGTGGAACACATCGTGAACCTGAGAAAGGTTCGGTGGAAGTTCCAACTGATATGCCACTCTACCACGCCTTTCAAGAACAGTGAAAGGACCAATATAGCGAGGAGCTAGCTTGCCCTTGATCCCGAATCGGTGTGTACCTTTCATCGGTGTGACTCGAAGATAAGCCTTTTCGCCAGGTTGATAGACCATATCTTTGTGTTTGCGGTCATACTGACTCTTTTGACGTGACTGAGCAGTCTTCAAATGCTCGCGGACAACGCGAACTTGATCTTCGGCAAGTTGGATAATATCCGGACCGAAGAGTGGACGTTCCCCAGTTTCTGACCAATTTAGAGGGGTTCGGCACTTTCGTCCGTACAATACTTCAAAGGGGGCCATCTTCAGACTGGCTTGATAGCTGTTATTGTAAGAGAATTCGGCATATGGGAGAGATTCTTCCCATTTCCTTCCGAAGGATATGACACAAGCTCGAAGCATGTCTTAGAGAACTTGGTTGACTCGTTCAACTTGTCCTTGAGGCTGAGGGTGAAAAGCGGTGCTGAAGGACAGATGAGTTCCCATAGCTTCTTGGAAACTTGCCCAGAATCTTGAAGTGAATAAGCTGCCACGGTCTGAACTGATAACCAGTGGAATACCGTGAAGTGAAACAATTCTGGACATGTAGAGAGTTGCGAGCTGACTAGCAGTGATCGTCTCTTTGACGGCTAGAAAATGTGCAACTTTGGAAAGTCGGTCAATAACGACAAGAATAGCATCATTACCTTTCTGTGATTTGGGAAACCCAGTGATAAAGTCCATTTCAACATGGTCCCATTTCCATTCAGGAACAGCAATTGGTTGCAGAGTTCCGGCGGGCCTTTGATGTTCTGCTTTGACGCGACGGCAAACATCACATTCAGCAACATAGCGAGCAATGTCTTGCTTCATGTTTGACCACCAGAATCTTTGACGGATGTCTTGGTACATCTTGGTACTGCCGGGATGAATAGACAACGGAGTGTCGTGAGCTTCTTGCATGACCTCCTGAGTCATACCCAGGTTACCTTTAGAGGGGACCACTAGACGACTTTTAAAGAACAATGTGCCAGTATCATCAATAGTGAAGAACGAAGGCCTTCCTTCAGCGAGATAGCGCTTAATCTTGTGGGCTTGAGAGTCATAACCCTGCAGCGTCTTGATGCTGTCCACGAGATCTGGTTTAGCAACCAGGGTATTAAGTGAACCCTGGGAAACAACATGGAGGTTCATTTTGTAGAAACCTACAGGAGGGGGAGCGAGTGCTCCAGGAGGAACAATGTGGAGATTCAGCTTTCTGAATTCTTCAATAAGCGAAGGTTGAACTTCGTGAAACTGGAGGTGACTGCAATAAGACTTGCGGCTCAAGGCATCGGCCATTACATTAGCCTTGCCAGGGGTATAAGAAATACCCAAGTTAAAATCCGCTACGGTCTCCATCCATCTCTGTTGACGGAGGTTCAGGTCTGGCTGAGTGAACAGATACTACAGACTTTGATGATCGGTGTAGATCTCGCAACGATTACCGAGAAGGTAATGTCGCCACTGTTTTAGTGCATGGATGACGGCAGCAAGCTCGAGGTCATGTACTGGGTAATTCTCTTCGTGCGGACGCAATTGACGCGAAGCATAAGCAATTACTCTGCGGTCTTGCATTAGGACACCGCCTAATCCTTGACGGGATGCATCACAATAGATGACAAAATCCCTCTGGGAATCAGGAGGGGCAAGCACTGGGGCAGAAGTCAGCTTGTCTTTGAGCGTCTGGAAACTTTCCTGACACTTTTCCGTCCAATCGAACTTGACGCCTTTATGAAGCAGGTTAGTCAGGGGCTTGGCGATCTTGGAGCAGTTCTCGACAAATCGACGGCAATAGCTGGCGAGTCCGAGAAAACTTCGAACTTGCTTGACGTTCTTTGGAGGAGCCCAATCAAGAATAGCCTGAACTCGCTCGGGGTTGACGGCAATACCATCCTTGGAGATGACATGCCCAAGGTATGTTACTTCGGGAAGCCAGAATTCACACTTGGAAAACTTAGCATATAGTTGATGCTCTCGAAGTTTTTCCAGAACAAGTCGAAGATGTTCAGCATGTTCCTCTTTGTTCTTGGAGTATACTAGGATATCATCCAGGTAAACCACGACGAACTTGTCAAGGTATTCCATGAATATATAATTCATCAGGCGGGAGAATGTGGCGGGAGCATTGGTTAAGCCGAATGACATGACAGTGTACTCGTATGAGCCATATCGAGTAACGAAGGCGGTCTTTGGGATATCCTCTTCACGAACACGGATCTGGTGGTAACCCAACCTTAAGTCAAGTTTAGAGAACACTGATGAACCCGCCAGTTGATCATACAGATCGTTTATCCGAGGAAGGGGATATTTGTTCTGGATGGTTGCTTGGTTAATAGGACGGTAATCTTGGACCAATCGGTTTGATCCATCCTTCTTCCTGACAAAGAGAGAAGGTGCTCCCCAAGCAGAGGAACTTGGGCGAATGAAACCCTTACGAAGTGAAGCGTCGATTTCCTCCTTAAGTTCAAGGAGTTCATGCGGCGGCATCTTGTAGGGTCGCTTGGCGATAGGAGTGGTGCCTGGTTTCAAGTCGATGACAAATTCGACAGCTCGAGCAGGGGGTATCCCTGGGAGTTCTTCTGGGAAAACACCTTGGAATTCGCGAACAACTGGAATGTTCTCGATGCCTTCAAGTGGTGATGCGTTTAACGCATTCAAGGCATAAAGTCTCGCCTCGGCATTTTGGATGATTTGAGCCTGGTAGCTTATTATTTCATCAGAAGGGTGTAGAAGATGGACGATCTTCGTGGCGCAAACTATAGAAGCAGTATGCGCTTTCAACCAATCCATTCCGAGAATGAGGTCGATACTACAAGACTTTAGTATGAAAGGGGAGGCATGAAACTCTAGCCCTTCAATTTCAACGGTGATGTCGTTGCTACCCATGGAGGTTTGACATTGACCCGCGGGGGTGTGTATTACTATTGCAGTGTTCATGACCTCACATTTAATGTCGTGTTTGTATGCAAATTCTTCGGACATGAATGAATGCGATGCTCCCGAATCAAATAAAACAGAAGCTGGTACTGAATTAACAAGGAGAGTACCCATCACGGTGGCAGGCTGATCCTGAGCTTCATTGAAATCGGTGTGGTTGGCCTGAATACGCCCATAAGTCTTGGCATTGTTGTTGCGAGGCTGATTGTTCCTACGGCCAGTTGCAGGAAGTGCCAGTTGGTTCTGGTTCTGAATGCAGTTCCTGGAAAAATGACCTGGCTGCCCACACTTGTAGCACAGACTATCATTGGGATTAGGAGCAGGAGCTCGGGGTGGTGGAGCTGGAAGGCCTGGCTGCCTAGGTGGTGGAGGCAGGCGTGGTGCAGTATAGGACCGTCTTGGAGCAGGTGCAGCTGGACGGTACACGCTGTTTGGAATCCAGATCCGACGCTTCTGTGCAGGCTGGCTCGAAGACGAACCAGTGTCACGGTTGCGCCTAAGAGATCCCTGGTGTGCCTGCAGACCAGTCTCGACCTGGATAGCCTTGTTCACCAAGATGGAGAAATTATCAAATTCATGCACAAGGAGCGCTAGCTTGATGTCAGCTTGAAGTCCTTGGCGAAACCTTTCCTGACGGCGAGCATCAGTGGGAATGTCTTCTTCAGCATAGCGGGATAATTCCAGAAACTCCCGCTGATAAGCTTCCCCTGTCTTGTTGCCCTGGGTGAGGTTGCGGAACTCTTGCTTCTTCCGGTCCATGATTCCCTGGGGAATGAAACGGGCACGAAAGGCAGCTTGGAAATCCGGCCAAGTGATGACTGTGCCAGCTGGTTGAGTGCGCCTGTGGCTGTCCCACCATTGAGCAGCGGGGCCCTTGAGAAAGAAGGAGGCGAAGGTGACATAGTTTGCAGGGGCAACGCCACCAGATTCCAACTCATAGGTGATGTCGCGAAGCCAGTCATCCGCATCCAGGGGCTGAGTTGAGCCGCGGTAGACGGTTGGGTTGAGGCGCATAAAGTCCTGCAAGGTCCCTGGGCCCGGATACTGGTTCATATTGGGACGAGGAAACTGATCCATGATCCCTTGCATGAACTGACGTTGCAGTTCAAATTGCTGCATCATTCCAGCCATATAGTTCGGCGGTGGTGGATCGTTGGCACCACGTCCACGACCACGACCAGCGGGCCTAACCATCCTGCTAATTTACAACAGGGGGGTAGTTTAGTAGAAGCAAGCACGAGTGCTTAGCGACAAGCATGATGTAACTCGACAATAGTTTAAGCAGTGCATCATATACATAAAAGTAGTCGATTCAGACATACAGATCCATACACAACGTCGGGTACAAGCGGACAGCATAACGGCGCAAATCAAAAGCTAGACATACTAGGCGGCGCGCAGGCACGCGGTAAGGAAGTACACAACGAGAGATAGCAAAGGCTACATCAACGTCGGAGAGAACCACTGTATCGGGGTAGCTGCGAGTGCGGACGACGAATGTTCGTCGCGGAAAGATCCTGTGCTCCATGTGCACTCTGATGCAGAACCCGGTCTCGAGCTGTAAGAAGAGGTCCACGTGTCGGTGTGTGACCCCCAACAATAGGCCAGTCAATACCAGCATACATCTGAGTCCTGCGCGGATAAAGGATGTGCTCCGGATGTATCCCTGCACGAACAGCGGGCAGCAACTGCGTCATAGCATCGTAGAGACGTGCTCGGGTGGCAACCAACTCGACGGCAAGAGCCCGAACAGTGCGATCCAGAGCCTGAGTGCACTGAATCAGAACGCGCGGGTCGTAGCGACGAGGCTCGTACGGGGCACAGATAGCTGTGTAGTATCCGGTAGCATCTCCAGCAGGGGCATACGGAATGTATCGGAACTCAGAGTCATCCAAGATAGCATTGTGCTCCCCTCGTAGACGTACAACAGCGGAGTAGGCGGCATCATGGACTGCCATCTCAATCGTCACGCCCAATCCGTGAAAAAGGTGTAGCTCGGTGTCTGAGTTGTTCTGCTGATCATAAATCCGAACTTCAGCATAGTACTGTTCCTGGTTGAACTCGCAGTAAACCTCATAAACCAAGTACTCAGGGTACCAACGGTAGCCAAGTCGGGTCATGAGAGCGATCAGGACAGCTGGAAACCCAGGGGTATTACGAGCCCAAGTGCGAAGCACAAGCTGTGTCGTAGGACGCGGTGGAAACAAACGGTCCATCTGAAAATAGAGGAAATTCAGGTTTGTCAAACGACAATAAGAGGTTTAACACAACTCGGAGAGAAAGGTTAAACAAAACAATGGAAAGGAAAATGGTTATCAGACTAATCAGATCAACGACAGGGAAATCGCACAGATATCCAGCTCTCCGGGTAGACAGAATTTACGAGATCCTAAGTGTCGGCATTAGTAAACTTCATTTAACCCGAGTAGAAGAGAGATCAGAGTCCCAGAGTATAGACGAGGAATAAAAGATCCTAATACCACCCAGTTGGCAATGTGGGCCCGTAAGCCACACAGCCAAGTTAGTAAAACGGTTTTCTTTGTCTAGACTCAACTTCGGCCAAGGAATTGGAAAGGGGGATTCCTTCAGGCAGTCGGCTTTGATACCAACTTGTGGCGCCCCCGGCTCGATCGTACACTAATCATGCACGCAAACGTGTACGATCAAGATCAGGGACTCACGGGAAGATATCACAACACAACTCTAAAACATAAATAAGTCATACAAGCATCATAATACAAGCCAGGGGCCACGAGGGCTCGAATACAAATGCTCGATCATAGACGAGTCAGCGGAAGCAACAATATCTGAGTACAGACATAGGTTAAACAAGGTGCCATAAGATGGCTAGCACAAACAGGGATACAACAGATCGAACAGGCGCAGGGCCTCCTGCCTGGGATCCTCCTAACTACTCCTGGTCGTCGGCGTCCTGGACATAGTAGTAGGCTCCGTCCTGGTGGTAGTAGTCGTCGAAGGTGGCGTCTGGCTCCTGGGCTCCAACATCTGGTTACGACAACCAGCAAGAAGGGAAAGGGGGAAAGGAGGGGGAAAGCAACCGTGAGTACTCATCCGAAGTACTCGCAAGCAAGGATCTATACTACATATGCATGGTATATGCGTAAAGAGGCAATATCGGTGGACTAAACTGCAGAATGCCAGAATAAGAGGGGGATAGCTAGTCCTGTCGAAGACTACGCTTCTGGCAGCCTTCATCTTGAAGCAATAGAAGAGATTAGTTGGAAGTTAACCAAACAACAACGTAAAGCATAATCCTACCCGTCGATCCTCTCGTCGCCACCATGCGAGAGAGCGACCACCGGGTTATATCTGTCACTTGTAAGGGTGTGTTTTATTAAGTATCCATTTCTAGTTGTCATGAGGTCGGAATACAACTCCGGGTCGTCCTTTTACCGAGGGACACGGCTATTCGAATAGATAAACTTCCCTGCAGGGGTGCACCACATATTCCCCAACACGCTCGATCCCCTTTGGCCGGACACACTTTCCTGGGTCATGCCCGGCCTCGGAAGATCCACACGTCGCAGCCCCACCTAGGCTCAACAGAGAGGTCAGCACGCCGGACTAATCCTAGGCACTCTGGGGTCTGGGCCCATCGCCCAGTGCGCTCCTGCACGTTGCGTACGCGGCCGCGAGCAGACCTAGCAACCCACACGATCACGGCGGTTACGTTAGCGCGGTCCAACACGGCGCGCGCCGCTCAGTCGCTGACGTCAAGAAGGCTTCAGCTGATACCACGACGCCGGGATACCCATAACTACTCCCGCGTAGTTGGTTAGTGCGTATAGGCCAGTGGCTAGACTCAGATCAAATATCCAATCTCGTTAAGCGTGTTATTATGAAGTAAACGCGAACGCCGACCAGGGCCTGGCCCACCTGTCTCCTAGGTGGTCTCAACCTGCCCTGTCGCTCCGCCACAAAGATCCACTCAAAGGGCCGTTGGGACAAAGGTCCTTTCAGCCCCCAATCCGTGAATCACTCGCGGGTACTCTTCGAGCCGACCCGACTTTAGTCACCATTTGTATAGTATGTATATATGTATAGGATAACCCGTGATCACCTCCCGAGTGATCACGGCCCGATAGTATAGCAAGGCAGACTGACAAGAATGCAGGGCCAATGATGATAAACTAGCATCCTATACTAAGTATTTAGGATTGCAGGTAAGGTATCAACAACAGTAGCAACAATGACAGGCTATGCAGCAGAATAGGATTAACGGAAAGCAGTAACATGCTACACTACTCTAATGCAAGCAGTATAGAGGAGAATAGGCGATATCTGGTGATCAAGGGGGGGGGCTTGCCTGGTTGCTCTGGCAAGTAGGGGTCGTCAACAACGTAGTCGGTCGAGGCACCAGCAGCTGCGTCGGTCTCGTAGTCTACCGAAGAGAAGAGGGGGAAGAAACAGTAAACACACGGCAATGATGCAACAGGGATGCATGACATGTCTAAACGCAGGGCCGGGGTGATATACAGCCTAACTAAGCGATTTAGTTAATTTAGGAATTTATCCGGATTTATTTAATTAGGGTTGGACACTATTCATTTATCGAAATCGGTCTAATTGTTCAACGTTCTCATAGCTGCGGGCGTCTGACGGAGATACCGAGGGCGTATCCGGGTTCGTATCGTCGTTCTGAGCAAGTTCCATGTATAAAATATTTTCATCGGAGTTACGGTTTAAAAGATATGATTTTCTAAAGTTTTTATTAATTCCTGAAATTTTAATTAATTATTTAATTCAACATTATCCGAAACAGTAATTGATGACGTCAGCATGACATCATGCTGACGTCAGCAGTTAATTAAGTTAATTACTAATTACTGTTTAATTAACACTAATCAGTTAATTAGATTAACCTAATCAGGATTAATTAACTAATTAATTAATTAATTAATTAATTACTTTAATTATTTTAATTATTTATTTTTATTTCTATTTTCTTAAAACTGTTTCTGGGCCGTGGGCCCCATTCGTCAGCGTCACAGGGGTTCGGGCCCAATATTTTTTTATATTCCAAAATAATTCTCCGTAAAATTTCATGACATTTGGAGTTGTGCAGAATAGGTATCTCAGATTTGCTCCTTTCCGGTCCAGAATTCCAGCTGCCGGCATTCTCCCTCTTCATTATAAACCTTGTAAAATAAGAGAGAAAAGGCATAAGAATTGTATCTTAAAGTGAAATAACAGCCCATAAATGCAATAAATATCAGCATAAAAACATGATGCAAAATGGACGTATCAACTCCCCCAAGCTTAGACCTTGCTTATCCTCAAGCGAAAGCCAAAATTGATAATCATGTCCACATGTTTAGAGATAGAGGTGTCGATAAAATAAAAATACAGACATGTGGGCATCATGATTGTAACACCCCCAGTGGTTAACTACAGTAATCCCATTTTGATTATGCCACGTCAGCATGATTAACAGTGTCTGATCATCATTTGCATCATAATGCATTTCAGCTTCTAACTCAAAATCCAAATTTAAATGAAAGTGGAAAATAAAAGTTGTTCAAACTGGAAAACTAAAATGTGCCTCATGTTGCAAATATTCCCATAGCATTTATAAAAATGATTGCAACATTAGTTGGAATTGTAAAAGGACTCGAACAACTAGAAACAGCAGCAACATAGCACTATTCAATCCTTTTTCAATTTAAATAAAATCCAAACAAAAAGTTATGGACCCCAAACCAATTTCTAGCAGTGACAGATAATGCACTGTAAATAATGGAGCAAGTCTCGTATTTTACAAAAGTCTTTTGGAATAACAAATAAAAGAGAAAACAGAAAGGAAAATAATAATATAAAAAAAAAAAAGAAGGAAAAGCCCCCCCCGGACCAAGGGCCGTGGCCCAGCTGGCCACCAGGCCACCACCCAGGCCGGCCCTCCCCCCTGGGGCCCACCCCCACTCTCCCTTAACCCCCTCCCCACCGAAACCCTAATCCCCCCCGCTTCCTCTCCCCCCCCCCGATCCCCGATCCAGAAATTCTGGATCGGGACGAACCCCGTCGCCGGCCCGCCTCGGCGCCCGTCGCGGCCGGCCTTCTCCGAGCCCTCGCCGGCCTGCTGCTGCCCGCCGCCGACCGCCTCCTCTCCTTGCTCGCTCGCAGCCCCCGCGCTCACCGCGCCTCGGCGCCCGTCGCCCCTCCCCTCGCCGGCCGTCCGATTCCTCCCCGCGCCGATCTCCTCGCCTCCGCCCGACGCCCCCGTCTCTGCCCCGGCAGCGTCGACGCCACGCTGACCCCGCCGCCACCTCTCCGACGCCGCCCGGTGCTGCACCGCCGTCGCCGGCGCCCGCCTCCCCGTCCTCGACCTCTTCCCCAACGGGGCACCGACGCCGCCGCCCGCTGCCGTCGCCAGACCCAGCCACCGCCGTCGCCGAACACCTCCCCGTCCTCCTCCCCGTCGGCTCCACCGAGCCTCGCCGGCCCTGTTCATCTACATCGCCGGTGAGGACCGCGTCCGCTCCCCGTGCGCTCTCCCTGCCGCCGCGGTCACCGCTCCCGTGCCGCGCTCGCCCGCCCCCGCCGCGGAGCTGCTGCTCCGCCTGCTGCTGCTGCTGCCGCTCGCCGCAGCTGCCCCGCACGTGCGCCCGCGCGTCGCTCGCCGTCGTCTGCCCGCTCGTCCGTGCGCGCGCGCGCGTTGACCCCAGCCGCGCGGATGTGTCCGGCTCTGGACGGGCACAGCGCGGACGTGTCCGGCTGTGCCACTGTCCAATGGGCCCCCCAGAATGTTTTAAAAAAAAAAAGAAGAAGAAAAAGAAGAAAAAGAAAATATAGTAATAATTAATTAGTTAATTAGTGAATTAATTAACTTAACTAATCATGTTTAATTAAACTAATTAAACTTAATTAACCTAATTATCTAATTAAGCTAATTAATCTGTTAATTAGGCTAATAGTCAATGACAGCAGGCCCCACCTGTCAGATTGTGCTGACGTCAGCATGATGTCATGCTGACGTCATCAACTACTGTTTCGGATAATGTTAATTTAAATAATTAATTAAATTCCAGAAATTAATAAAAACTTTAGAAAATCATATTAAATAATCCGTAGCTCAGATGAAAATACTTTGTACATGAAAGTTGCTCAGAACGACGAGACGAATCTGAATACGCGGTCCGTTCGTCCGTCACGCGTCTCTAACTATCCGAACTTGCAACCGTTCCCCTCTTATCCTCTGTCCGATAATTCCAAAGACCCGGGAAATATCGTCAGATATTCTCCCGCTCCGTCTGTTACGTGTGATGCTGCGTTAGACTACCCCTAGCACCGTGTATCGTATTTGTCATGCTCATGTTTGCTATATATTTATACTGTTTCCTCCCCCTCTTCTCTCTCGATAGCCCCCGACCCCGACGTCGTCCCCGAGACCGACGCAGCTCCGGATCCCGAAGACACCATAGACGACCTTGCCCTTGCCGCCGAGCAACCAGGCAAGCCCCTCCTTTGATCATCCCGATATCACCCATTCTAAATTCCTCATGCTTGCATTAGAATTACTGCTGCTGCTGCTTTACCTATTCTGATGCATAGCCTGTTCATTGTAACCTACTGTTAATAATTACCTACATATCCTAAACTGTTTAGTCTAGGCTGGGTAGAGACCTATCAGTGACCCCACTTATCCCGACTGCCGCGCTGGATCGTCAGAAGACCCGATCAATGGGATTGAAGACCAGGACCCGACACCGCACATCACCCCCCCCTTAGTTGTAACGACACTGCAGCGTTACTATCGAGTGCCGAGGGTGAAACCTCTTGTAGCACTTCTGATGTTAACTCTGTAGAGTAGCTATTCGGTCGTGGTCATCGAGGGTGATTCCTCCTTCACCGCTTCCGATAACGACGCTGTCGTACAACACCTCAAGTGTGGACCCAGTGAGGGTGATTCCTCCTAGTTCACCTTGACGGATACATCGAGTGGGAATTCAATGAGGGTGATACCTCGGATTCCCTGATGTTATGGACACACGGATACTTGGACCTTACAATGTTACTTGGAAAGGCGGGTCGACCCTGAGGGGTACCCGCGTGTGATGTGAAGGCGGGTTGCCAGTGTGGTGCCCGAGTGGTGAATACGAGGCGCGGCCGGGTATTCTTAACCCTTGCCGCAACTCCTCGAGACGGGGCGACGGGGTCACATCTTTCGTGAGTCTCTGCTCGTTACCGCAAGCCCTAGTCCTAACGATTTGGATATTTGATCCGAGCAGACCTCTGGTCTGATAGCACTAACCATCACGTGGGCATAGTATGGGCGTTCTGCATCGTAGCATCAGCCGAAAGCTCTGTCAGACGTCTAGTTCAGCCTTGCGGCCGGGACGGACCGGCGCCCCCCTGGTGCCTGGCTTCCCCCTGCACGCAACGACTCGGAGTGCACAGGGCGATGGCCCAAGACCTCTGAGCGCTTAGGATGTAGACCGACGGGGACCTCTCTGCTGAGCTGTAGGTAGGGTTGCGATGTGTCGTTTGGCCGAGGCCGGGCATGACCCAGGAAAGTGTGTCCGGCCGAAGTTAATCGAGCGTGTTGGGTAAGTTGGTGCACCCCTGCAGGGAAGAACACTTCTATCGATAGCCGGTCCTACGGTAAAGGACACTCGGAGTTGTATCCTGATTGATACAATTTAGAACTGGATACCTGTGATGAGACCTGTATATAGGGCTCTGGGATTGCTTTCTCGCAGGGAGTCGAGAAAGGATCTCTGGGTGAGGTTGATATTATTACTGCTACATTATATGGTATTGTTCTACTCTCTTCTACTGCTGCAAGATCGCTGAAGATGCTAGTCTTCGATAGGACTAGGCCTTCTCTCTATTCTGGCATTTCTGCAGCCCAGTCCACATATACAGCCTCCCCTTGATAATGTTGCATATGTAGTGTAGATCCTTGCTTGCTGAGTACTTCAGAGTACTCACGGTTGCTTTGTTTTCCTTTTTCTCCCCATATCAGTTTGACGTGACCAGAGGACGGAGCCCCCTGAGACAGATGCCCCGACGATCGTTACTACTACTACCCAGAGGATGGATACTACTACGAGTTGACTGACGACCAGGAGTAGGATCGGAGGGTCCCAGGCAGGAGGCCTGCGCCTTTCGATCGTAGTGTTTTATTTTGCCCCGCCTTTCTAAAGGCCTTTCTGTTTCTCTTTTATATCTGTACTCAGATATCTGATGCCTCCGCTGACGCTTGTTCGCAAGCTTATGTATTCGAGCCCTCGAGGCCCCTGGCTTGTAATATAAAGCTTGTATGACTTTATTTATGTTTTAGAGTTGTGTTGTGATATCTTCCCGTGAGTCCTTAGGCTTGATCGTGTGCATGTGCGTGTATGATTAATAGTGCACGATCGGGCCGGGGGCGTCACAATGATCATCCTTAGAACAGCAATATATTGTCATATAACTTCTTATGTCAAAGTGATAATTCATTCACATGGTATAGTATGAACCAAAAACTTTATTGAAAACTAACAAACTATTATCTCGGTCATTGAAGCAATCGCAATTTATCATAACATCGAAAAGAGTCAATGTAAGAGCTTTTATGTAGCAAGTTCACATACTCAACCATCATTTAATCTTTCATAATTGCTAACACTCACACGATACTTATGCGATCAAAGCTTCAATCAAACACATAGGAAGATAGGGGCTTATAGTTTTGCCTCCCAACCATTTACGTAAAGGGTAATGTCAACAATAATAGTTTATGATCACCTACATCTGAGTGGATATGTATGTCTGGATCTTTCCCCAACACATAGTGCTTGCCAAAAAGAGAAAATAAAAAAGTAAGGGGGAAGATCACCATGACTCTTGCATAAAGGTAGAAAGTAAAATAAAAGATAGGCCCTTCGCAGAGGGAAGCAGAGGTTGTCATGCGCTTTTTATGTGGATGCATGAAATCTTAATGCAATGGAACGTCACTTTACATTGCCGCTTGTGATAGAGAACTTTATTATGCAGTCCGTTGCTTTTATGTCTTCCCTATCACAAGTTCGTATAAAGTTTATTTTCCTCACACTAAAAGATCATACATATTTAGAGAGCAATTTTTATTGCTTGCATCGATGACAACTTACTTGAAGGATCTTACTCAATCCACAGGTAGATATAGTGGACTCTCATGGCAAAACTGGGTTAAAGGTTTTTGGATGCACAAGAAGTATCTGTACTTAGTGCGGAAGTTTTGGCTAGCATAGGATGAGAAGAAAACTCAACATGTTGGAGGATCCATGACAATATAACTTCTATTCGGATATAAGGGAACATAACACATTATGTTGTCTTCCTTGTCCAACATCAACTTATTAGCATATAATATTTTAATGAGTGCTCACAATCACAAAAGATGTCCAAGATGGTGTATCTATATGTGAGACCTCTCTTTTTTTATTACTTCCTATTAATTGCAACAATGACCAATACTATGTTTGTCAACCCTCAACAAATTTCATGCATCATACTTCTTGTATGTGAAGTCATCACTCCCCATAAGATTATTATACAATCTTTTATATTTCTTTCATTCTTTTTCTTTTCCAAGATCAAAGCAAGAAAGCAAAGCCCTTAACTCAAAACTAATCTTTATTATATAACTCTTGCACTCGATTACATAGATAGAACACAAAGCAAAACTCAAAGACTAGATCATACTAAAACTTTTATTCTACTAAAGCAAGATTTAACCAAAACGATCGAACTAAGGTAAACGATAAAGATAAAGATGTGATGGTGATACGATACCGGGGCACCTCCCCCACCCCAAAGCTTGGCATAAGCCAAGGGGAGTGCCCATACCCATATACTCAAGTCTCCTTCTTCGAAAGTGGTGGTGCGATATTCTTGGCAATGATGCCCCTCAGGATGTGATTTTCCTGCTCGAGCTTATTGATTTGCTGTTTGAGATCCATAATCTCCTTACGTAGCTTTCCGATGACAGTTAAAGCACCGTCCACTCACAGATGCATCCTTGCTGTAGAGGAAGAAGCAACACTCATTTTCAAGTTATTGTAAGATATAAATTTAGCACCGGGAGGTTTGACCGAATTTGGGAGGACCGAGTCATCGAGTTCCACACACATGGCTCCAGGTTGAGGGAGAGAAGTGACTTCTTGATCCTCTTCAATGGCATCCACTCTTTTCAGGTCGGCTTCCATAGCTTCCTCTGTTGACCACCCAAAGGGATTAGCTTCGCTGTATGCTCTTTGATCTGGTGTTGGGTGAGAGACCCGACTCTCCCCGACCGACTCTTGTGAAGACATCTTGCTCTAAATCTACTGCTGAAATAGCTCAAAAAAAGAACAGAGGATATTGTCGTGATATGGTGGTCAAAACCTTCGGGAGATTATATAATGAATTTTTACCATGCAAAACAAGCATTCTGGGAGAAAACGGAGTCCGGGAGGTACACGAGGTGGCCACAAGCTTGGGAGGCGCGCCCGGGGGTAGGGCACGCCCCCAGGCTTGTCGCCTGCTCGTGCACTTTTCGGACTACTTTTTATTTTCCTAATTTTTTAAATATTCCAAAATGGAGTAAAATTGCTTTTTGAAAACTTTTGGAGTCGGTTTACTTACCATATCACATACCTATTCCTTTTTGGGATTCTGGAGCGTTCTGGAAGGTTTCCTTTATGTACTCCTCCGGTGTTATGGAGTGAATAATGTTGGTTTCAACATTTATGGGCATACCTGAGATATATGTTTGATTCTTTGCACGTTCACCACCTTCGGCATTGTTGATCTTGATGGCACTGGAACGATAAACTTCTTCGATAATGTAAGGACCTTGCCATTTGGAGAGAAGTTTTCCTGCAAAAAATCTTAAACGAGAATTTTATAGCAAGACATGGTCACCTACATTAAATTCCTGCTTTTGTATTATTTTTTCATGCCATCTTTTAACCTTTTCTTTAAACAGTTTGGCATTTTCATAGGCTTGTGTTCTCCATTCATCAAGTGAGCTAATGTCAAATAACCTCTTTTCACCGACAAGTTTGAAATCATAGTTGAGTTCTTTGATTGCCCAATAAGCTTTATGTTCTAATTCGAGAGGTAGGTGACATGCTTTTCCATAAACCATTTTATAGGGATACATACCCATAGGATTTTTATAAGTAGTTCTATGAGCCCATAATGCATCATCGAGTCTCTTAGACCAATTCTTCCTAGATCTATTAATAGTCTTTTACAAGATCAATTTATTTCTTTATTGCTTAATTCTACTTGACCACTAGACTGAGGATGATATGGGGATGCAATTCTATGGTTAAAATGATACTTAGCAAGCAATCTACGGAAAGCACCATGAATAAAGTGTGAACCACCATCAGTCATTAAATATCTAGGGACTCCAAACCTCGGGAAAATAACTTCTTTAAGCATTTTAATGGAGGTGTTATGATCAGCACTACTAGTTGGAATAGCTTCCACCCACTTAGTAATGTAATCAACAACAACTAGAATATGAGTATACCCATTAAAGGAAGGAAAAGGTCCCATATAATCAAATCCCCAAACATCAAATGGTTCAATAACAAGTGAATAATTCATGGGCATTTCTCGACGTCTACTGATGTTACCAATTCTTTGACATTCATCACAAGACAAGACAAACTTACGAGCATCTTTGAAAAGAGTAGGCCAATAAAACGAGATTGTAATACCTTGTGTGCAGTTCTATCTCCAGCATGGTGTCCTCCGTAAGCCTCGGAGTGACACTTGCGTAGGATTTGTTCCTGTTCATGCTCAGGTACACAACATCTAATAACACCATCTACTCCTTTATAAAGGTGTGGGTCATCCTAGAAGTAATGTCTTAAATCATAGATTTTTTTTCTTTTGTTGGTATGCAAAACTAGGTGGTATAAATTTAGCAACAATATAATTAGCATAGTCTGCATACCATGGGGTACTATGAGAAGCATTTATGACAGCTAATTGTTCATCAGGAAAGCTATCATCAATAGGTAGTGGGTCATCAAGAATATTTTCTAACCTAGCCAAGTTGTCTGCTACGGGGTTCTCAGCTCCTTTCTTATCAGTAATATGTAAATCAAAATTCTTGTAGCAAGAGAACCCACCTAATGAGTCTACGTTTAGCATCTTTCTTTTCCATAAGGTATTTAATAGCAACATGATCAGCGTGAACAATTACTTTGGAATCAACAATGTAAGATCTAAATTTATCACATGCAAACACAACTGCTAAAAATTCTTTTTCAGTGGTACCATAATTTCTTTGAGCACTGTCTAGAGTTTTGCTAGCATAATGGATAACATTTAGTTTCTTATCAACTCTTTGTCCTAGAACAACACCAATAGCATAATTACTAGCATCACACATAATTTCAAAGGGTAGGTTCCAATCAGGTGGTTGAACATTAGGTGCCGAAATTAAGGATTTCTTAAGTATTTCAAATGCTTCTACACAATCATCATAAAAAACAATGGAACATCTTAATGTAAAAGATTAGTGAGAGGCCTCCTATAGAAACCAGCATGACCCAGGAAACTTCTTATACCTTTGATATCTTTAGGACACGACATTTTTTCAATAGCATCAACTTTAGCCTTATCAACTTCAATAACTCGTTCAGAGATTTTATGCCCCAAGACAATACCTTCATTAACCATAAAGTGGCACTTCTCCCAATTCAAGACAAGATTAGTTTCTTCACATCTCTGCAAAACTCGATCAAGGTTGCTTAAGCAATCATCAAAAGAAGTTCCGTAAATGGAAAAATCATCCATGAAAACCTCAACAATCTTTTCACAAAAGTCAGAGAATATAGCAGTCATACATCTTTGAAAGGTAGCAGGTGCATTGCATAAACCAAAAGGCATACGTCTATAAGCAAAAGTACCAAAAGGGCATGTAAAAGTAGTTTTTTCTTGATCCTCTTGTGACACAGGTATTGGGGAAAAACCAGAGTATCCATCTAGAAAGCAGAAATGTGTATGTTTTGATAGTCTTTCTAGCATTTGATCAATGAAAGGTAGAGGATAATGGTCCTTCCTAGTATCTTTGTTTAATTTTCTAAAATCAGTTACCATTCTATAACCTGTGATAATTCTTTGTGGGATCAATTCATTTTTATCATTAGGAACAACAGTAATACTTCCCTTCTGAGGGACACAATGAACATGACTTACCCATCTACCATCAGCTATAGGATAGATTATACCTGCTTTCAGAAGCTTTAATATTTCATTTCTTACCACTTCTTTCATCTTAGAATTTAGCCGTCGCTGGTGGTCAACAACTGGTTTAGCATCAGGTTCCATATTAATTTTATGCTGACATAGAGTGGGACTAATGCCCTTAAGATCATCAAGAGTATATCCAATAGCGGCAAGGTGCTTCCTTAGAGTTTTCAATAATCTCTTTTCTTCATGCTCTGAAAGATTAGCACTAATAATAACAGGATATATCTTCTTTTCATCAAGATAAGCATATTTCAATGTATCAGGTAATTGTTTAAGCTCAAACACAGGATCACTCTTGGGAGGAAGAGGATCTCCAAGAGTCTCAACACGCAAATTATGTTTCAAAACAAGCATTTGTTTAAAGAATATCTCATCTATTTCATTTCTTTCATTCATATGCATATCATTTTCATGGTCTAGCAAATATTGTTCTAAAGGATCAGTAGGAGGCACATCAATAGAAGCAAGACCAATAATTTCATCCTTACTAGGTAATTCTTTATCACGGGTTGTCTACGGAATTTAGAGAAATTAAACTCATGAGACACATCACCAAAACTTACACTAACAGTTTCTTTCTCACAATCTATCTTAGCATTAAAGTGTTTAAGAAAGGTCTACCAAATATAATGGGACAAAATCATCTTGTGGGGAACCAAGAACTAGAAAATTAGTAAGGTATTTTATTTTCCCACACAAGACTTCAACATCTCTAACAATCCCAAGTGGTGTAATAGTGTCACTATTAGCAAGTTTAATAGTAACATCAATATCTTCTATCTCAGCAGGTGCAATATCATTCATAATTTATTGATATAAGGTAAACGGGATTGCACTCACACTACCACCCAAATCACATAAGCCATTGTCGGCATGGAAGCATGATCACCTATGGGGGCAGAGTTGCCCCTTTGTGGTTCGGCAAGGGGACAGTCACATCATACAAAGAGCGGAAACAACAGGGCAGCACGAGGCTGGACGGCTGTCTTTTACCCAGGTTCGGGCTGCTTTGCAGCATAAAATCCTACTCCTGTTGTGGTGGATTGATCTAGAGGAACGCGAAGACATGGCGTGCTCAAGCCCGGCAAGGGTGCCTCGGGGAGAGCAACTACACGCGTACAAGTGTTGAGGGGTCAAGTGTTCGAACCCTTTTCTAAGTTGCCTCGGTCCTCCTTTTATAGGTTAAGGGGCGACCACACTAGCAAAACAATCATTTTAGGGTGATTAGATAGCTAACAGTGCTATCATACCTAACTCTGGCAGTTAGGACAAAGTGCATTAAATGCACTGCTAGGTGTCAAGCTGGTGTTGAAGCCCGGCAAGCCTGCTGCGTGATACGTCTCCGTCGTATCTATAATTTTTTATTGTTCCATGCCAATATTATACAACTTTTACATACTTTTGGCTACAATTTATATGATTTATTGGACTAACCTATTGATCCAGCGCCCAGTGCCAGTTCCTGTTTTGTTGCATGTTTTTTGTTTCATAGAATATCCATATCAAACGAAGTCCAAACGCGATAAAAATTTACGGAGAATTATTTTGTAATATTTGTGATTTGTGGGAGGTGGAATCAGCACAAACGGAGGCCCACAACCACCATGATACACCTAGGCGCGCCAGGCAGCCCAGGTGCATGGTGGTGTATCATGCCCTCCTCGTATGTCGATTGGAGCTCTACTTCGGGAGCAAGGAAGCTTATATCTGGAAAAAATCGTATTAAAATCTCAGCGCAATCGGAGTTACGGATCTCCGGGAATATAAGAAACGGTGTTTGGCCAGAAAACAGGAGCGCGAAACAGAAGAGAACAAAGGGATATATCCAATCTCGTAGGGGCTCCTGCCCCTCTGCCGCCATGGAGGCCATGGACCAGAGGGGGAACTCTCCTCCCATCTAGGGGGGAGGCTAAGGAAGAAGAAGAAGGAGGGGGCTCTCTCGCCCTCTCTCCCGGTGGCGCCAGAGCGCCGCCGGGTGATACGTCTCCAACGTATATATAATTTTTGATTGTTCCATGCTATTATATTATCTATTTTGGATGTTTTATATGCATTAATATGCTATTTTATATAATTTTTGGGACTAACCTCTTAACCTAGAGCACAGTGCCAGTTCCTGTTTTTTCCCTGTTTTTCAGTTTCGCAGAAAAGGAATACCAAACGGAGTCCAAACGGAATAAAACTTTCAGGATGATCTTTCTTGGACCCAAAGGAAACCAGGAGACTTGGAGATGAAGTCGGAGGAGCCACGAAGTAGCCACAAGGACGGAGGGCGCGCCCCCCACCCTTGTGGGCCCCTCGTGCGTCTCCTGATCTAATTCTTTTGCCTATATATACTCTTGTATGCCCAAACCACCAGAGCATCCACGAAAAGACTTTTCCACCGCCGCAACCGTCTGTACCCGTGAGATCCCATCTAGGGGCCTTTTCCGGCGTCCTGCCGGAGGGGGATTCGATCACGGAGGGCTTCTACATCAACACCATTGCCCTTTCGATGAAGCGTGAGTAGTTTACCTCAGACCTATGGGTCCATAGCTAGTAGCTAGATGACTTTTTCTCTCTCTTTGATTCTCAATACCACGTTCTCCTTGATGTTCTTGGAGATCTATTCGATGTAATACTCTCTTTTGCGGTGTGTTTGCCGAGATCCGATGAATTGTGGATTTATGATCAGCTTATCTATGAATATTATTTGAATCTTCTCTGAATTCTTTTATGCATGATTTGATATCTTTGCAAGTCTCTTCGAACTATCGATTTGGTTTGGCCAAATAGATTGGTTTTTCTTGCAATGGGAGAAGTGCTTAGCTTTGGGTTCAATCTTGCGGTGTCCTTTCCCAGTGACAGTAGGGGCAGCAAGGCACGTATTGTATTGTTGCCATCGAGGATAAAAAGATGGGGTTTTCATCATATTGCTTGAGTTAATTCCTCTACATCATGTCATCTTTCTTAATGCGTTACTCTGTTCTTCATGAACTTAATACTCTAGATGCAGGCAGGAGTCGGTCGATGTGTGGAGTAATAGTAGTAGATGCAGAATCGTTTTGGTCTACTTGACACGGACGTGATGCCTATATTCATGATCATTGCCTTAAATATCATCATAACTTTGCGCTTTTCTATCAATTGCTCGGCAGTAATTTGTTCACCCACCATAATATTTTCTATCTTGAGAGAAGCCTCTAGTGAAACCTATGGCCCCCGGGTCTATTTTCCATCATACAATCTTCTACTTTCCAATCTACGAGTTTTCGATCTACTATTTTGCAATCTTTTACTTTCCAATCTATAAAACAAAAATACCAAAAATATTTACTTTACCGCTTATCTATCTCTATCAGATCTCACTTTCACGAGTAACCGTGAAGGGATTGACAACCCCTTTATCGCGTTGGGTGCAAGTTTGGTGTTTGTTTGTGCAGGTATTCGGTGACTTGCTTGTTGTCTCCTACTGGATTGATACCTTGCTTCTCAAAACCGAGGGAAATACTTACTCTACTTTGCTGCATCACCCTTTCCTCTTCAAGGGAAAAACCAACGCAAGCTCAAGAAGTTGCACCGGGGCAATCATCGTGACGGCGATCTACACCAACAACTTCACCACCGTCAACACCAACTCTCTCCCCCTCTATGCAGCGGTGTAACCTCTCTTCTACCCACTGTAATTTCTACTTAAACATGGTGCTCAACTCTATATATTATTTCCCAATGATCTATGGCTATCTTATGATGTCTGAGTAGATCCGTTTTGTCCTATGGGTTGATAGATGATCGTGGTTGGTGTGAGTTGTATGTTTTATTTTGGTGCTGTCCTATGGTGCCCTCCATGTTGCGCAAACGTGAGGGATCCATGCTGTAGGGTGTTGCAATACGTTCATGGTTCGCTTATGGTGGGTGGCGTGAGTGACAGAATACACAGACCCGAGAAAGTGGGCCATTGCGTATGGGAGTAAAGAGGACTTGATACTCAATGCTATGGCTGGGTTTTACCTTAATGATCTTTGGTAGTTGCGGATGCTTGCTAGAGTTCCAATCATAGGTGCATATGATCCAAGTAGAGAAAGTATGTTAGCTCATGCCTCTCCCTCATATAAAGTTGCAATAATGATCGCCAGTCTAGTTTTCAATCACCTAGGGACAAATGACTTTCTTGTTGACAAAAGCTATCTACTTTTATTATCTCACAATTTATTCATAGTTTTTATTCTCGCAAAGTACTCGTAGTTTTATTCTTGCAAAATAGTTTCATACTTGTTTTAGGTAAAGCAAATGTTAAGTGTGCGTAGAGTTGTATCGGTGGTCGAGAGAACTTGAGGGAATATTTGTTCTACCTTTATTTCCTCATTGGTTTCGACACTTTTATTTATCAAAAAAGGCTACAAACGATCGCCTATACTTGTGGGTTATCAAGACCTTTTTTCTGGCGCCGTTGCTGGGGAGCAATAGCGTGGGGTGAATATTCTCGTGTGCGCTTGTTTGCTTTATCACTAAGTAGTTTTATTTCCTATTCTAAGTTGTTCCCTATCTTTAGTTATGGATATGGAACACGAAATACCAAAAAAAAAGTTGTACTTGCTACTCATGGAGATGGGGAACCTCCTAAAACCCTCGATGCTTGCTATGTGAAAAATATTATGCACTACTTTGATAATCCTGAGAAAACCCCATTGAACTTTATAATGGGAGACACGTTGGATCAACGTGAATACTTTGGGGATTAACGCTTGACACAAAAAGGGAAACTGTTATGGGATCAAATTGATATGTTGCATTGGTATGCTTGGAATTTATGTCAGAGATATGATTATACTTGTTGCTCTTGGATGAAGGCTCCACACCTTCCCTTTTCATGCAAATTTAATGATAATGAAACCTTAGCTTCTTATGCTAATGGTAGATATGATTACTATGATGTGGAACGAATAGAAGAATTTGTTGATTTTAAGGGTGCTTATGAAATTGAATCTATGTTTGAAAAGTATGAAGATTTTGATGATGCAGTTTATAGACCTGAAATTTTTGCTATACTTAAATATTGCTATGAGAATTATAAATATAATGCCGATATTAATGAGTTTATTGAGAAAGTCTCCGCTGTCCAAGAAGAGACTAATATTTTGCAGGAAACTATGGAAGAAGAAATTGATGAAATTGTGAGCTCATTAGATGAAAAAGAGCGAAGAACAAAAGGAGGAAGAGCGGATTAGCTACCCATACCCACCTTCTAGTGAGAGTAACTCTTCAACTCATACATTGTTTAATTTCCTTTCATGCTTACCGAAGGATGAATGCTATGATGATTGCTATGATCCCGTTGATTCTTTTGAAATATCCCTTTTTGATGAACTTGATGCTTGCTATGCTTGTGGCCAAGATGCCAATATGAATTATGCTTATGGAGATGAACTTGCTATAGTTCCTTATGTTAAGAATGAAATTGTTGCTATTGCACCCAAACATGATAGTCCTATTATCTTTTTGAATTCTCCCAATTACACTATATCGGAGAAGTTTGCTCTTATTAAGGATTATATTGATGGGTTGCCTTTTGCTACTACACATGATGATTTTGATGAATATAATATGCATGTGCTTGCTGCTCCTACTTGCAATTATTATGAGAGAGGAACTACATCTCTGCCTCTCTATGTTTCCAACACGATAAAATTGTAAGAAACTGCTTATGCTATGTATTGGCCTTTACTTGATGTGCATGAATTGTTCTTTTATGACATGCCGATGCATAGGAAGAGAGTTAGACTTCGTCATTGCATGCTATATGTTGCTTTGTGCTCACTACTAAATCATAAATCATTGCTAATTAAAATTGGCTTTGATATACCTTGGGATCCAGGTGTATCCATTACTTGAGCACTTTATGCCTAGCTTAATGGCTTTAAAGAAAGCGCTGCCAGGGAGACAACCCGGAAGTTTTAGAGAGTCATTTTATTCTGTTGAGTGCTTTTATAAAGTTTAAAAACAAAAAAATATAGAGGGGAACTTAAAACTTTACAAAAGGAAAAGTGAAAGTGAGAAGGACGAGCATCGTGGAAGCGGGAGCATGCCTTGAACTTTGTTCATGCCCATGGAAACTTTGTGGATCTTGAATTACAGAAACTTTTCAACAAAAATAATTATCCCCTTGTACAAATCCATTGTATTATAAAAATGATGTGCCAAGATTTTCCTTTAGGATGATTAGATTGCTTGTTGGTATGTGTGGTGCAAAAACTGAAACTTTGGCTGTAGTGCGTGATTTTACATTTTTTTACTGGAACATCAAAATTTTATGAAATTTTTACACAGTATTTCTATGCAAATTTTTTATTTTTTCCTAATTTTTCAGAAATTTTGGAATTACATAAATATGGTCGAAGTTCAGATTACTACAGACTTCCTGTTTTTGACAGATTCTATTTTTGATGCATTGTTTGCTTGTTTGATGAAACTATCGATTCTATAGGTGGTATGAGCCATGGAAAAGTTATAATACAGTAGCTATAATTCAAAAACAAAATATGAATTGGTTTGCAACAGTACTTAAAGTAGTAATTTGCTTTATTATGCTAACTGCTCTCACCAGTTTTCTGTTAAGTTTTGTGTGGATGAAGTGTTCAAAGATTGAGGAGGTCGATATGAGGAGAAGGAGGAGAGGCAAGAGTTCAAGCTTGGGGATGCCCAAGGCACCCCAAGTAAATATCCAAAGATACTCAAGCATCTAAGCTTGGGGATGCCCCGGAAGGCATCCCATCTTTCTTCAACAAGTATCAGTATGTTTTCGTTTTCGTTTCGTTCATGTGATATGTGTAAATCTTGGTGCGTCTTTTGTGTTTAGTTTTCATTTTTCTTTTATGCACCATGCTAGTATGAGATAGTCCATGGTTGATTTATAGAATGCTCATTGTACTTCACTTATAATTTTTGAGTATGGCTTTATAGAATGCTTCATGTGCTTCACTTATATCATTTGAAGTTTGGATTGCCTGTTTCTCTTCACATAGAAAACCGTTGTTTGTAGAATGCTCTTTTGATTCAGTTATATTTGTTAGAGCATGGTATTTTGTAGAAAGAATTAAATTCTCATGCTTCGCTTATATTTATTTAGAGAGTCAACAGGAACTGGTCATTTGCATGGTTAGTCATGAAATCCTACATAAAACTTGTGGATCACTGAATATGATATGTTTGATTCCTTGCAATAGTTTTGCGATATAGAGATGATAATATATGGGAGGTACTAGTAAACGGTTGTGGTTAGTAAGAATATTGGTGTTATGTTTTGTGATTCCCGAAGCATGCACGTATAGTCTCTCGTTATGCTATGAAGTTGGAGCATCCACACACCATGATATGATATGCTCTATCACACATAAGCCTCCTTATATCTTCCTCAAAATAGCCACCATACCTACCTATTATGGCATTTCCATAGCCATTCCGAGACATATTGCCATGCAACTTCCACCGCTTCCGTTTTGATGACTTGAGCATTCATTGCCATATTGCTTTGCATGATCGTAAGATAGCTAGCATGATATTTCCATGGCCTGTCCGTTTTTTGATATTCTTGTTATGCTAGATCATTGCACATCTTGGTACACTACCAGAGGCATTCATATAGAGTCATATTTTGTTCTATGTATCGAGTTGTAATCTTTATTTATTTTGAGTTGTAAGTAAATAGAAGTGTGATGATCATCATTATTCATTATTAGAGCATGTCCCAGTGAGGAATGGATGATGGAGACTATGATTCCCCCACAAGTCGGCATGAGACTCCGGACAAATTTAAAAAGAAAAAGAAAAAAGTGAGGCCAAAAAGAGTCCAAGAAAAAAGAAAAAAACAAGAAAAAAATGAGAGAAAAGAGAGAAGGGGCATGCTAATTCCACACTTGTGCTTCAAAGTAGCACCATGTTTTTTCATATAGAGAGTCTCCTATGTTGTCACTTTCATATGCTCGTGGGAATTTTTCATTATAGATGCACACCCACTTAGTTTTCATTTTGAGCTTTCATACACTTATAGCTCTTAGTGCATCCGTTACATGGAAATCCCTACTCCTCGCATTGATATCAATTGATGGGCATCTCCATAGCCCGTTGGTTAGCCGCGTCGATGTGAGACTTTCTTACTTTTTTGTCTTCTCTATATTTACCCCTATCATCATACTCTATTCCACCCATAGTGCTATATCCATGGCTTGTGCTCATGTATTTCATGAGGGTTGAAAAAGCTGAAGCGCGTTAAAAAGTATGAACCAATTGCTCGGCTTGTCATCGGGGTTGTGCATGATAAATACTTTGTGTTAAGAAGACAGAGCATGATAAGACTATATGATTTTGTAGGGATAGCTTTCTTTAGCGTTGATATTTTGAAAGACATGATTGTTTGTTGGGATGCCTAAGTATTGATGTCTTTATGTCAAATTATAGACTATTGCTTTGAATCACTCGTGTGTTAATATTCATGCCATGATTAGATATATGACCAAGATTATGCTAGGTAGCATTCCACATTAAAATTTATCTTTTTTATCATTTACCTACTCGAGGACGAGCAGGAATTAAGCTTGGGGATGCTGATACGTCTCTGTCGTATCTATATTTTTTGATTGTTCCATGCCAATATTATACAACTTTTACATACTTTTGGCAACAATTTATATGATTTATTGGACTAACCTATTGATCCAGTGCCTAGTGCCAGTTCCTGTTTGTTGCATGTTTTTTGTTTCGCAGAATATCCATATCAAACAAAGTCCAAACGCGATAAAAATTTACGGAGAATTATTTTGGAATATTTGTGATTTTTGGGAGGTGGAATCAACACAAACGGAGGCCCACGGCCAGCACGATACACCTGGGCGCACCAGGCAGCCCAGGCGTGTGGTGGTGTATCGTGCCCTCCTCGTAAGTCGGTTGAAGCTCTACTTCAGGCACAAGGAAGCTTATATCCGGAAAAAATCGTGTTAAAATCTCAGTGCAATCGGAGTTACGGATCTCCGGGAATATAAGAAACGGTTTTCGGCCAGAAAACAGGAGCGCGAAACAGAAGACAACAGAGGGATAGATCCAATCTCGGAGGGCCTCCTGCCCCTCCGCCGCCATGGAGGCCATGGACTAGAGGGTGAACTCTCCTCCCATATAGGGGGGAGGCCAAGGAAGAAGAAGAAGGAGGGGGGCTCTCTCCCCCTCTCTCCCAGTGGCGCCGGAGCGCTGCCGGGGCAATCATCGTGACGATGATCTACACCAACAACTTCGCCGCCGTCAACACCAACTCTCTCTCCCTCTATGCAGCGGTGTAACCTCTCTTCTACCCGCTGTAATTTCTACTTAAACATGGTGCTGAACTCTATATATTATTTCCCAATGATCAATGGCTAATGATGTTTGAGTAGATCCGTTTTATCCTATGAGTTGATAGATGATCGTGGTTGGTGTGAGTTGTATGTTTTATTGTGGTGCCGTCCTATGGTGCCCTTCGTGTCACGCAAACATGAGGGATTCCCGCTGTAGGGTGTTGCAATATGTTCATGGTTCACTTATGGTGGGTGGCGTGAGTGACAGAATACACAGACCCGAGTAAGTGGGCTATTGCGTATGAGAGTAAAGATGACTTGACACTTAATGCTATGGTTGGGTTTTACCTTAATGATCTTTGGTAGTTGCGGATGCTTTCTAGAGTTCCAGTCATAAGTGCATATGATCCAAGTAGAGAAAGTATGTTAGCTCATGCCTCTCCCTCATATAAAGTTGCAACAATGATCTCCGGTCTAGTTATCGATCACCTAGGGACAAATGACTTTCTTGTTGACAAAAGATATCTACTTTTATTATCTCGCAATTTATTTATAGTTTTTATTCTCACAAAGTACTCATAGTTTTATTCTTGCAAAATAGTTTCATACTTATTTTAGGTGAAGCAAACGTTAAGTGTGCGTAGAGTTGTATCGGTGGTCGATAGAACTTGAGGGAATATTTGTTCTACCTTTAGCTCCTCGTTGGGTTCGACACTCTTATTTATCGAAAAAGGCTACAAATGATCCCCTATACTTGTGGTCACCGCGTCGCTTATCTACCTTCTTCTTATTAGCGCGACATGCCATCTGGACGGGTGTCAATAAAGTTAATCTCCTCTCCGCCATGCTACCACGTGCCTGACAGAATCCACCTAGCCACTTGGGAGCTTGACACCGCACTGATTAGTGACTTGTGCGCGATGAGGTGGGGCAGTGGCATCCTGGCAGGGATCTGTAGGTTTATAGAGCTTGGCGGGTTCTGTCTTGCGGTCTTGACGGGCCCCAGGGTCCCTGCCGGGGCGTTCTGTACTTGGCCTTCAAAAGGTGGTCTCGACCCGGCCGGGCTCTCCTGCCCGGCAAGGGAGGCCTCCTCGGTGGGTTCTCTTGCTGGCTTGATCTTCTTAATGCTCTTCATGCCCGGCAAGGTTAATTCATCCGGGAGGCCATGCAAGTCTGTGCACCAGTCAAGGGGAAATAAATACCCCTATTTGTGGACACCGACAGTAGCCCCTGGGCCTGAGCCATACATGTCGCGGGCGTCGTTGGGTTAGGCCCAAACAGTGCACAGACACACGGCAAAAATCCGATGTCCACTCATTAATGATTTTACTGCCCTGTCAATCACGCGCCCATCCCACGCAGTTACTGCGGGTCGTGGAATCATGGGTTTGGGGCAGTTTACTGGGTAGTGCGCCTGTAAAATACGGTTTTGCAGGGGAATAGTGGAGAGCCAGCCGCCCTCGTGTGGTCCCAATAAAACAGGGCAGACACGAAGGAGCGCTGCTCATTCACACCTTTCGCCCCTCTCGCTTCATCTTCCTCCTCGCGACGGAAACCGCTTCTGCCGCCACCATCCCTCTCCATACCACACCAGATCTCTCCCTTCCTTCTGCTTAAGGAAATGGGGCGCAAGAAGAGCACCATAAAGGGCAAACAGATGGCCAAGCCCGAAGATCTAAAAGCATAGGAGAGAAAGAAAGAGGCGGAAGAGTTGGAACAGCGGCGGTAGGAGAACGTGGTTTTCTCGTTGTCAGACTTGGATGTCAATACCCTGATCCAAAGGTATGCCTATATGTGGGGCAGGAAGACCAAAGGCCATGGAGAACTAGTTGTTCTTCCTGACGGGTCCAAGATTCCGTCGGACTCCTATCCCTTTTTGTGCGCCTACTTTTACTACGGGCTCTCTCCTCCTTTCTCTGATTTCTTTAGCTCCATGATGTATGCCTTCGGGTTTCACTTGCTGGATTTCACACCTAATGCGATGACAAGGATGGCGGTGTTTGCTCATTTCTGTAAGAACTTCATGGGAGTTGCCCCCAACATAGATTTATTCCGTCACTTCTATATCCCCCGTATTGAGGACAAATCCCTTTCGGGGAATATATCAAGGATTCCGTGGGGGAGGAGAGAAGATTAGGATTATGTTGGCAGGCAATTGCGCGGCAAGTGGGAGGAATGGAGGGGTGATTGGTGCTGGATTAAGGACCCAGAGGCTCCTTCGTTCTGCTTGCCGTGGACCAAGTGTGTGGTGCGCGTCAAGGACTGGAGCAACCCGGGTGCCACCAACGAGAACCTCCGCCCAGCGCTGAACAGAATCGCCGCCTCAAGGCTGCCGGGCTCACCATTGAGCATGTGGGAGCCGATTTCCTTCGGTGCCGCATTGCACCGCTGTAGCGAAGGGATCGCTTCGCTTGGGAGTATAAGAATGCCGCGGACTGGATGCGGCTTTACCCCGGTGTTGCCAACAACCTGACAGTCATGAGTCATGCCTTGTTGTGCGAGCAACTCTTCCACAAGGCTGGCACCTTCCACTTGCCGGCAAGGATTGTTCCGTTGCACATCAACTCTGCATTGGACCAGATCCTCAAATGGATGCTAGACTGCATTGCCAATGGAGTCAAGGCGTACTGGCCATTGCCCAGCTTGGAGGATGAGATGGATTAGGCCTCTGGCTTAGAGGAGAGAGCCACCAGGAAGGAAACGGATTTCACCACGGGTACTACTGAATAAGAGCAAGAGTTACTCAACAGGCTTGCAGAAGCCCGAAGGATCAAGGCTGCCGGGGGAGCCGGCGATGACGATGATGTGAATTCCTCAGATGAGGAGCGTGTCGATGAAGAGATTGCCGAGCTTGAGGCGTTAGGGGCCACGGCTGCCGGGACAGAAACTGTCGAGGCAGAGACTGTCGGGGCAGAGGGGGCTGAAGCGCCCGAAGAGGAGGAAGGACTTGAGGCGGGCCCTCAGGCCCCAGACCAGAAGTGCCGGCTTCGCAAGAGAGGCGGCCGAGAGCCGGTGGTTGCGTCCTCGTCATGGGCTGGGCCCAAGGTGAAGAAGATGACTGCTAGGGGCAACAAGGGGGACACCACCCACCGTCATTCAGCTCGTCTCACTCGAGCCCCGACATCGCCTCCCCGGCAGCGGGTTGTGAAGGGTGTTGACCCCACGCCACCATCAAGCCCGGTACCGGCAGCGAGTAGGACCCCACCGCCACTCAAGAGGGCCAGGGAATCACCCCCGCCCCTGATATACGAGATGGATGCCATGCTCGATGACTCAGATTGAGGAAGAACTTTGCTTTCTTAATTTCGATTGCTTTTTTGCTTTCATTTGATTTTTTGCTGATCACGTGTTGCTGGTCTTGACAGGGACGAGGAGACCCTTGCGCAACGAGCCAAGCGGGCCAAATCGATAGTGGAGCTGGGCTCGGCCTAAGGCGTTGAGCCGGTGAAAGATGCCATGGACGACGCTGTACCCAACTCCCGGGCCAGTCCTCTACGTGAAGGCATGGGGCAGACCTCATTTGTCGGTGGGCACACTGAAGCTCCACTCCTGTTGCCCACCAAGGAGACTGTCGGAGGCCACCAAGGTGAAACCTGGCAGCCAACAGCGGCCACTCCAGCCCCCCCCCACAAGTGATATCCAAGGAGGGGGATCACCGGCAAGGGTTTCCACCACTGGGTCCGTCTGTGTCGAGACCACCCCTGCGGAGGAAGTGGATGCCAGTCTCCCGCCAGCAACAAACGCTGCCGGGGAAGGAGAAGTTTCTTCTCACCAGCCACCAGCAGGCAAATTGTTTGCTCTTGAACCTTCATCGAAAACTTTTTTCCTTGATTCTTGGGTTGAGCTTCTGAATCTCATATCTTTCTTGCCTCCAACTTGCTTCGCAGCCCCTGTTCTTGAAGAGAAAGAACTTTTAGAGGAGCTGGCTGACATGGGGAAGGATGCCGCTGCGGAGGCCCTCAAGATTGCCACTGAAGCCCCCAGGGATACCCGCAAAGCCCCGGAGGGAACGGACGAAATCCCTGTCGTGGTTCTAAGTCTGACAATCGAATAGGGGGTAAGTATGAGGGGCAAGATCCTAGCTACGGTGAGGTTGTGCACGCAAGATTTACGAGTTCAGGCCCTTCTCGGAAGAAGTAACAGCCCTACGTCTCGGTGCCCGGAGGCTCGGTCGATTGGATTATGCGTGAAGTTATAGGGGGTGCGAACCCTTGTGCCAGTGGAGGGGGGTGGCTTATATAGAGTGCGCCAGGACCCCAGCCAGCCCACGTTACAAGGGGTTCAATGTACATAAAGATAGGACGTTGCTGATAACGCCAGCAATAAAGGCAAATAAATGATCATTAAGGCTGCGGAGTGAACGCCTGACCGTTGCCATCCTGAGTGACCTTAGATCTTCTGTACTCCGAGTGGTTTCTGGTAAGGTCGAATGATTATACCCTGGTCGAATGGAATTGGGTTATCCGAGTGAACTGTTGGTCAAGTGAATTGCACCCTGTGGTGATTTCAGTCGGTAGATGATGCTATCCTTTGAATGCCCTTGGCTTTAGAGCAGTGTCCTCAGGAAGGGTGTCTAGGTCAGGCCTATTACCCTACCCTTGGTACATGTCATCGTCATTAGCCCCCGAATGGATCTGGGTCCGAGTGGAGAAGGGGTTGAAGATGGTTCCGACCCGATTTATATGCTTCAGAGGCATTTTAACCGGGCCGGTGATCTATGTAAAAACTTCAACTTCATTTTCAGTCACCTGGGTCCATTCAGAGGTTGTCGAGTGAATTTTGCTGATAAGCTCCGAGTGTTGGTATGGTATAAAATCCTCAGCGCGATTGGTCGCACTGCTGCTCCCGGATCTCACGGGATTCGAAATTTGGAGAAGCGCGCGGGACGGAGAGTACCGCAGTAAACAGAGCAGATTAGGCAGGGACGCCTCGATTCTTGCGCCACCTTTTTCGCCATGTATCGAGCGCGCCACTGTTGCGGGATTTGACAGGATTGCTTGGGCCCACGAGTCAGCCACTCGGAAGCAGGCCCATATAAGGCGTCCGGGCCGATGCGTCTGGCACTGTGCTCTTCATCCCCTTCTTCTTCCCCTGTTTCTCCACCGCATTCACCACCACCTTCGACGCCGCCGCCCCGTCCAAGCGCAGCCTGCTGCGATGGGGAAGGAGAAAATGGCGGCCCTGAAGTGTGCGAAGAAGGCGACGGCAGCAGCGAAGGGCAAGAAGACGAGTCGGGGGGGATCGTCGTCGAGATCTGGCCTGCCGCCCGGCTGGATCCAAGGCGACTGGATTCGATCCATGATTCAGCAAGAGGATCTGGAGGATCTGGTCGAGGGGGGCTTGATTGCTCATGGATCTTGGAGGCTGCCAGGTGATGAGACCGAGCCGCAGCCGCAGGAGGGTGAGTGCGTCCTCCTCGCGACCCACGTCGACCGTGGTTTTTCTCTGCCTCCTCATCCTTTTTTCCGAGGTTTTCTGAACTTTTTTGGAGCCCAACTTCATCACTTTTCCCCGAACACCATCACATACCTCGCTGCGTTTGTCTCCATGTGTGAGAATTTCCTGGGTTGTCGACCGCATTGGGGTCTCTTCAAACACATCTTTACTTGCCTCTCTCAGTCTGTGAAAAAGGCTAATCCGAGTGACGAGAGGACGCACGTGATCTAGATGTGCAGAGGTCTAGGGATCCATATGAGAGGTAAAAGCACTTTTCCACCTATGACTCTTCCCGATTCAGTCAGAGGGTGGCAGTCGACCTGGTTTTATTGTAAGGACAAACCAACCCCTGGTCAGTCGACTGGCCTTCCCCCCTTCACCATGGGGCGAATTGAGAAGCCCTCTTCCTTGGAAGTGACTCCAGCAGAAAAGGTGGAGGTGACTATGTTGGTTGAACGAGTAATCCAACTTGTTCGCGATGGTGTGACTGGCATGGATTTGCTAGAGGTGTTTCTCAATCGCCACATCCAGCCGCTCCAGGCCCGCGATCATCCTATGTGGATGTACTTGGGTGCTGATGATACCACTCGGATCCACACAGAGGAAGTTGCCGAGGAGACGGTGGCGCAGTGGCTGCAGGGCATCACTGGAAACAAGGACAACCCCAGGGGGTCCAGGAGAATTCCACCACTCGACGCTGATAACGAACCAGACAAGGTCTGACCTTTGATGCCGAGTGACTTTTACTCTGATTTGTAAACTGTCTTTGGAACCGACTGATGCTTGCTCAATTCTTTGCCTCGCAGATATATACTGAGATGTACTCGATGCCCAACGGGGAGCAGATCCAGGAAGGAGAAGAGAGCGGAGGCGACAGCGGCGATTGGAACTCTGATGACGAGAGTGATGAAGAGCACGAAAACTCGAGCAGTGGTGAGGAGGTTGATTCTCCACCTCGCGTGGAAAAGCGTTCCAAGCAGAAGCATGACCCAGCAAGTATCCGGGGTAAAGTGGCAGCACCGACTGGACAGACTTCGAAGCGCACTCAGACATCTTCTCTGGTGCCGACTGAGAAGGCTCCGAAGCAGCTCAAGACCGCGCCGTCAAAGCCACGGAAGGCCTTGCCCAAGATCAAGGTTGATGTTCCCGTCGCCTCTGCGTAAGTGTTTCGTTTTCACCCTTTGCTCACAGAATCTTATATCAGTTGTCGACCCATTCTCTTGCTTGACCGAGTGAACCTTGAGATTTGCAGTGCTGCTACCTCTGGGACTTCTGCTTACAAAGATGATGGTGATGAGGAGATGGAGGACGCGGTCACATCCAAAGCGGGTATGACCCCTGTTATCTCGTCTTTTCTTTGCTAACCACTTCTACAGTTGACTAAACTCTTGTGGTCGATTCTTTTGCAGCTCCACAAAATGTTATTGAACTTCCGGATGATGATGAAGATGTGCCACAGAAGCTCGTGGGAAGGAGGAGCAGGACCTCGGTCAAAAAGGTACCAGCTAGCAAGACGCCTCAGTCGACGCCGGCGATGGAACCAGCTATCCAGCAATCCGGGGACTTCAACCGTGCTTCTGTTACTTTTGCGTATCCCTTGTCGAGTGGTCGTCCTTCAACGTCGACTGTGCAGGCCCCTGCTTCATCTGTGCAACTTCATGCCTCAAGCTCTCAAGCTACTGCAACTGATCCACCATCTCCACTTTTCACCGCCCATCACGTCCCAGAAGACCAAGTGAGTGCTGCCAAGGAAGCTATACGCCAGGCAGGCATTATGATGGAGCAGATGAAAGTGGTGCGCGAGGCCAGTCAAGCTGCCTATGATGCCAGCTCAGCACTTCAGGCCAATGTCCAGGTTAGCTTACTTCCGACTGAACTCCATCTTGACGCTTGTTCTGTTAGGATATGATATTTATAAACTGCTGCTTTATCCGCAAGACGTCCGTGGATGAGTGTTTTGGAACCTTAATTGCACACCCATTGTCAGTCTGTACACCCACTGGGTGTTTTAATTTCTGTTGAGTAGTTCTTCCACTTGAGTCGACTAGGTTGTGTCGATTGAATCTCTGAACCAGTGGGGGCACACTGAGTGCACCCACTGGGTGTAGTCCCCAAGACCGCCGTCGAATGTTTGATTCGGCGGGGGTCTTTGAACAGAACTTTTCCACTCGGTCTGGGCAGATCATGTCGAGTGGAACCTTTACCAGTGGGGGCACGCTGAGTGCACCCACTGGGTGTAGTCCCCGAGACCGTAGTCGACTGCGGGCAGTCGGCTATGGTCTGAGTTTTTTTTTGACTGGACGGACCAAGTCGATTGAAAAAGTCGAACCAGTGGGGGCACGCTGAGTGCACCCACTGGGTGTAGTCCCCGAGACTATTGTCGAATGTTTGATTCGGCAGTAGTCTTAGAACTATTTGAACTTGCCTACTTTATTGCTCGGAAGCAACCAATCTTTGTGTCTGCCGACTGACTATCTTCTGAACATAGAAATCTTGTGATCTTGGAGCCCGGTTCGCTGACTTGGAGCAGAAGCAAATCCAGCTCAATCTTGATCGGGAGTTGGCTCAGAATAACTTGTAGAAGGCTAAGGATGATGCTGCTGGTAAGGAAAGCTTGTCGACTAGTTCTCTTGCCATCTTTTTTCCTCCTTCTTCTGATTCGAATGTTATTCTTTCTAGAAACAATGAGACAGGCTTTGGAGAAGATGGACCTTGACCTTGCGGCTGGGAAGAAAACCGCAGAAGAAAAAATGGCACTTGCTGACGAAAAGATGGCCTCAGTCGGAAAGTTGGAGGAAGAGAATACCAAGTTGAAGGCTGCTCTTGATGAAGCCAACAAAGAGGTAACTCGACTGAAGAAGGATAAAGGGACCCTGACCGACAAAGTGGAAGACATCACCCGCAAGAGGGACGAGCTAGAGAATTATCTGGGAGGACTCGCCAAAAAATTATTCCTCATGCTTGAAGGTACTTTTCTCTGTCTGATTGATTTGCTTTCGTTGACTCATCATACTACTGTTGACTCATTATTTCTCTGTGAGTGCAGAATTCTGTCAAAACTTCGAGGAAGAGACTGGGCGAGTCGAGACGAGCTTGGACCCCATCAACTCCCCTGTTAAAGATGAAGCTGCAATGAACGTGCTCCGACTGGAGTCTCGCCTTGCCAGCGCCATGGATTACCTTGCTCGACTGAAGGTTGCGGTGTCGCGGATCGACACAGCGCTCTGGCCAAGGGAAACACTCCAAAATGACCTCGAGTCTTTGATGACTCGACTCAACGAGATTCCTGGTCGAGTGCAGGAATGGAAGAAGTCCTCTGCTCGATGCGATGCTGATGTAGCTCTGTCCCTGGTTCGTGTTCATTGCAAGGAAGCCAGAGAAGAGAAGCTAGCAGCAATCAAGGTTGCCAATACCAAGAAACTTGACTTCCAGTCCTTCATGGAGACTTTTATTGCTGCTGCTACTCGAATTGCAGATGGAATCGACCTGGACGAGTTCGTCGAGCCTGCCAGCCCTCCTGCGGAGTGAACAAAACTTTTATGATCCGATTCAATTTGCCTCGGTATGCCGAGTGATTTTGTAACCGTTAAACTCCTTCGGGCCTGATGCCCGAGTACTTTAATCCGTGGTTCCGAATCTCATGGGGTTCGTCCGAACTTAGTTTTCCCTTAAATATGCTTGTTTTTATTTCTAAGTGGAACTTGTATCTTCACTCGGAACAGACTTTTGTTCTTGTGATGCAATTCTGAGGAGAGGATTGCGGACGACCTGCACCTCATCATCCTTGCAGATCAGGATGGAGCACACATTGTACTTGTGGCGTAGCTCCGAAGAGAAGGTCGCAGTCGACCTGCACCTCGTCGTCCTTGCGGATCAGGATGGAGCGTGTTTTAAACTTAGGCGAGTACAGGACCGCAGCTAAGCCCCTGAGTGCGAGGGTTGCTCATCACTCGGTAGGATTTTTTAAACTTAGGAGAGTACAGGACTGCAGCTAAGCCCCCGAGTGAGAGGGTTGCTCATCACTCGGTAGGATTTTACAAACTTAGGCGAGTACAGGACTGCAGCTAAGCCCCCGAGTGAGAGGGTTGCTCATTACTCGGTAGGATTTTTTAAACTTAGGCGAGTACAGGACTGCAGCTAAGCCCCCGAGTGAGAGGGTTGCTCATCACTCGATAGGATTTTACAAACTTAGGCGAGTACAGGACTGCAGCTAAGCCTCCGAGTGAGAGGGCTGATCATCACTCGGTAGGATTTTTAAACTTAGGCGAATCGGATTCGCGGCTAAGCTCCCCCGAGTGAGAGGGTTACTCTTCACTCGGTAGGATTTTTTGAACTTGGGCGAATCGGATTCGCGACTAAGCCACCCACTGGGGGATTTTGGACACATGTATTAGTAACAATCAATCATTTAGGAGACTGTAAAACCATGTCGTTGATAAACGAACTGAAAGGTACTCTTTATTACATCTCATCAGTCTGAACACTTAAGTATAAAAACGGCGGAGTAGCTCTGCATTCCAAGCACGTGGCTTGTCTTTATTATGCTCCACATTGTAGAGGTGATACGCTCCGTTGTGGAGCACCTTGGTGACGATGAAGGGACCTTCCCAAGTGGGGCAAGTTTGTGAGGTCGTTGCTGGCCCACTCAGAGCACAAGGTCCCCTTCCTGAAATGCTCGACCCTTCACATTTCTGGCATATAGTCGACGAAGGTCTTGCTGATAAATGGTCGATCGGATCAAGGCCATCTCTCTTTCTTCTTCCAGAAGATCAACAACGTCTTCTCGAGCTCGTTCTGCTTCGGCTTCTGAAAAAAGTTCTACTCGGGGTGCATTGTGAAGCAAGTCACTCGGCAGCACAGCCTCAGCCCCATAGACCATGAAGAAGGGGGTTCGACCAGTCGACCGATTTGGTGTTGTTCTTAATCCCCAAAGGACTGATGGTAGCTCATCTACCCAAGCACCGACTGCATGCTTGAGGTCGCGCATCAATCGAGGTTTCAGCCCTTTGAGAATCAAACCGTTCGCTCTTTCTGCTTGTCCATTCGACTGAGGGTGGGCGACTGAAGCATAGTCGACCCGAGTACCTTGGGATGCACAGAAAGCTCGAAACTCATCAGAATCAAAGTTCAACCCATTATCCGTGATGATGCTGTGTGGAACTCCATATCTAAATGTTAACCCTCTGATGAAGCTGACAGCAGTACTTGCATCCAGGTTTTTGATAGGTTTAGCTTCAATCCATTTAGTGAACTTGTCGACTGCTACAAGCACATGGGTGAAACCACTCCTGCCAGTCCTCAGAGGTCCGACCATATCTAATCCCCAAACAGCGAATGGCCAGACGAGTGGAATGGTCTTCAAGGCTGAAGCTGGTTTGTGGGACATGTTGGAGTAGAACTGACAGCCCTCACACTTGTCAATTATTTCCTTTGCCATCTCATTTGCCCGTGGCCAATAAAACCATGCTCGATATGCTTTGGCCACGATGGCCCAAGAAGACGCATGGTGACCACAGGTTCCCGAGTGGATATCATCGAGGATCATTCGGCCTTCTTCTGGAGTGATGCATTTCTGAACGACCCCAGTAGCACTCTCTCTATAGAGTTGTCCACCCATTACTGTGAAGGCTTTGGATCGACGGACAATCTGGCGAGCCTCTTCTTCATCCTCTGGAAGCTCTTTCCTGAGAATATATGCGATATACGGCACTGTCCAATCGGGAATAACAACCAAAACCTCCATGATTAAGTCGACCACAGCTGGGATTTCAACTTCAGTCGGATCAGTGGAACTTTTAGGCTGTGGGGGCTCTTCAGTGAAGGGATCTTCTTGAACTGAAGGTGCGTGAATATGGTCCAAAAACACATTGCTGGGAATAGGCTCCCGCTTGGAACCTATTTTCGCCAAGTCATCCGCTGCTTGATTCTTCAGTCGGGGTATATGGTGGAGCTCCAGCCCTTGAAACTTCTTTTCTAGCTTTCTCACTGCATTGCAATAGCCAGTCATCGCTGGGCTCCTGATGTCCCACTCTTTCATCACTTGATTAACCACTAAATCTGAGTCACCGTAAACCATCAGGCGACGAACGCCGAGTGAAATGGCCATACGCAAGCCATATAGAAGCGCCTCATATTCAGCTTCATTGTTGGAGGAATCAAAGTGAATCTGGAGAACATATCTGAGGTTGTCGCCTCGTGGAGATATCAAGACTACCCCAGCGCCTGAACCATTCAACATCTTGGACCCGTCGAAGAACATAGTCCAATGTTCCGACTGTATCTGAATCGGTAGCTGCTGTTCAATCCACTCGACGAGGAAATCTGCTATTGCTTGAGACTTGATCGCTTTCTTCGCCTCAAACCTGATATCCAGCGGAAGGAGTTCAATCGCCCATTTTGCCACTCGACCAGTTGCATCTCTGTTGTTCAAAATCTCTGACAAGGGAGCGTCGCTAATGACCGTAATCAAATGATCTGAGAAGTAATGTGCAACCTTCTTTGTGGTCAAGTAAATTCCATAGACAAGCTTTTGATAATGTGGATATCTCTGCTTGGATGGGGTTAAGACTTCAGAAATATAGTACACTGGGCATTGGACCTTGTAGGTTTTACCTTCTTCTTCTTGCTTGACTGTGAGTACTGTACTGACAACCTGTCCAGTGGCTGCTATATAAAGCAGTAAAGGCTCTTTGCTGATTGGAGCAGCAAGCACTGGCTGGGTGGAAAGCAGGGCTTTGAGCTCTGCAAACACTGCGTCAGCTTCAGGAGTCCACTCGAACTTATCAGATTTCTTCATCAGTCGGTAAAGAGGCAATGCCTTTTCACCGAGACGAGAAATGAATCGACTCAAAGCGGCCAAACAACCAGTAAGCTTCTAAACGTCGTGTACACGCACAGGGCGTTTCATTCGGAGGATTGCACCAACTTTCTCTGGGTTTGCATCGATCCCATGTTCGGAAACAAGGAAACCGAGTAACTTTCCACCTGGAACTCCAAATGTACACTTCGATGGATTAAGCTTGATATCATATCTTCTCAAATTGGCAAAGGTTTCAGCAAGGTTAGTCAGCAGGTCGAAACCTTTGCGCGACTTAACCACGATGTCATCCGTGTATGCTTCCACATTTCGACTGATTTGAGTTAGTAGGCACTTTTGTATCATACGCATGAATGTGGCACCAGCGTTCTTGAGACCAAAGGGCATGGTGACATAGCAAAAGCAGCCGAATGGAGTGATAAAAGCTGTTTTTATTTCATCAGGTCCATACAGTCGGATCTGATGGTACCCGGAATATGCATCCAGGAAGGACAATCGCTCACATCCCGCAGTCGAGTCGACTATCTGATCGATGCGGGGGAGAGGAAAATGATCTTTCGGGCAGGCCCGATTGATTTGCTTGAAATCAATGCACATACGAAGTGAATCGTCCTTCTTGGGAACCATGACAACATTGGCGAGCCACTCGGAGTGGTAAATTTCGCGGATGAACTCAGCCGCCAGAAGCCGAGCCACCTCTTCACCGATTGCCTTTCTCTTCTCCACAACGGACCGACGGAGATGCTCTTTAACGGGTTTTGCCTTTGGATCGACTCACAAATGGTGCTCAGCCAGTCCCCTGGGTACACCCGGCATGTCAGACGGCTTCTATGCGAAGATGTCCCAGTTCTCACGGAGGAACTGGATGAGCGCTTCTTCCTATTTGCTGTCGAGTGTTGTTGAGATATGAGTCAGAGCAGCATTGGGATCGGTCGGGTGAATGTGAACAGGCTTTGTTTCACCGGACGACTGAAATGCAGACTCTGAAGCAGGCTTCTTAGTACGCAACAAATCACTCGGATCTGCAGTCTTCTTATATTCTTCCATTTCTACTGCTGCCATCTGTTCATCGGCTATCCTAGAGCCCTTCTAGAGGCACTCTTCTGCTCGTTGCCGATTGCTGGCGACTGTGATCACGCCTCTAGGGCCAGGCATCTTCAGCTTGAGTTACACGTAACACGGTCGAGCCATGAAACGGGCATATGCAGTTCTGCCCAGAATAGCATGATAGGCACTGTGAAAATCCACAACTTCGAATGTCAACTTCTCCTTACGGTAATTCTTTGAATCACCGAAAACCACGTCAAGAGTGATCTTACCGAGTGAATCAGCTTTCTTTCCTGGAATGACACCATGGAATCGCATATTGCTCTCACTGAGCTTGGACATCGGAATGCCCATCCCACGAAGGGTCTCAGCATACAAAATGTTCAAGCCGCTGCCACCATCCATCAAGACTTTGGTCAGTCGGGTGCCCCCAATGACTGGGTCGACCACCAACGCTTGCCTCCCGGGGGTGGCAACGTGCGATGGGTGGTCAGATTGGTCGAATGTAATGGGAGTCTTTGATCATTTCAAATATGTCGTCGTTGCCGGAGCAACCATGTTTACCTCTCTGTTGATGACTTTCAGTCGACTTTTGCTTTCAATGTCAGCAAAAATCACCAAAGTGGAATTGACGTTAGGGAAACCGTCATCATCTTCTTCCTCGTCACCATCCTTGTCAGACTCTTTTTCCTTTTCATTGGGCTGTTTCCCTCGGAACTGCTGGATCAGGAGCCGACATTGTCGAGTGGTATGTTTGGGATAAATCAGATTACCCTCTTCATCCTTCTTGGTGTGAATGTGACATGGCAAGTCCAACACATCATTCCCTGCCTGATCTTTCACCTTCTTGGGGATCCAGGGCCCTTTGGGCTTTCCCTTGAATTTTCCTTGAGTTACAACTGCAGCTTCACCTGGACCTGCTGGCTCGGCTTTGCGTTTCTGCTTCCGACCTCCTCCGGTGTCTTGGGCGACTGGTTTGCCCTTTCCACTGTGGAGTCGATCCTCTTCTTCACCATTAGCGTACCGAGTGGCTATTTCCATCATTCGGGTCAGAGACATATCTCCTGTCCGACCAAATTTCAGGTTAAGCTCTCGATACCGAACGCCCTCCTTGAAGGCACAAACTGCTTAGTGTTGGGATACATTTTCTACTGTGCGGTGTAAAGTGGTCCATCTTTGGATGTAATCCCTCAGAGTTTCATTCGGCTTCTGTACACAATGTTGCAATTCCGTCAACCCTGCAGGTCGTTTGCATGTGCCCTCGAATGTCCTGACAAACACTCGGGTTAACTCTTCCCAGCTGAATATACTGCCTGGAGCCAACTGATTCAGCCATGCTCTGGCCGATCCTTCCAACATGAGAGGAAGATGTTTCATAGCTACCTCATCATTTCCACCACCGATCTGAACAGCCACTCGGTAATCTTCTAGCCAAGTGTCAGGCTTCGACTCACCGGTGAACTTACTAACCCTAGTCGCCAACCTGAAGTTGGGGGGGGGGGGGATCTCAGCAGCTCTGATGGTTCTGCTAAAACACTCGGGACCCGAAACATGTATTCTGCTTCCACTCGGGCGAACTCTGTCTTGCCCTTCTCTGTGTGCTCGGTTCCTGTCGACCAAACCTTGCACCAAAATTGACCTCGCATCAAACCCTGGCTCTCTTGGGTCGACTGGCATCCTCCGCCCTCCGCTATTTGGGCGTCTGTCATCATAATGCCGGGGCACATATGATCCGCCTCTCGGAGGGGGCGTAGGCGCTCGACGGCGGTCGTTACGGCCGAGCCGATGAACGTACTGCTCGTGGTTCCGACCCAAGTACTGATCTTGGCTATGCCCCCGTCCCTCATGCCGCAGAGGCGATCTTGGGCTGTGAGAGAATTGAACTGTGTCAGCCACCACAGATCTGCTATGGATTCTGTTACACGACTGAGATACTGCAATGTTTTGCTCTCCTGCTGCCCGGAGCAGAGCCCGGATCTGCATCAAACCTCGTCCAGCTTCCGACTGGGATGGCTTGATGGACTCTGCTATACGAGCTGCAGCCGTAAGATTCTGAACAGGAGTGCGGTATACCTGAGGTTCAGGCGGGAACAATTGCCTTCGTCGACTGGACTCAGGAATCTGCTGCCGAGCACGTTCGTCGAGTGCATGCTGAAGATTCTCCAGTCGAGTGGATTCAGCCAAAGTGGCCAAGCGTGCTGCCTCCAAGGCCCGAGCCTCAGAGGTCTCTCGGACGATGGGCGTGTGGAGTGCTTCCTTGTTGCGGCGGTGAAGTTCCTCCCTCCGTGTTGGAAATATGCCCTAGAGGCAATAATAAAGTGGTTATTATTATATTTCCTTGTTCATGATAATTGTCTATTGTTCATGCTATAATTGTGTTATCCGGAAATCGTAATGCATGTGTGAATACATAGACCACAACATGTCCCTAGTGAGCCTCTACTTGACTAGCTCGTTGATCAATAGATGGTTACGGTTTCCTGACCATGGACATTGGATGTCGTTGATAACGGGATCACATCATTAGGAGAATGATGTGATGGACAAGACCCAATCCTAAGCATAGCACTAGATCGTGTAGTTCGTCTGCTAAAGCTTTTCTAATGTCAAGTATCATTTCCTTAGACCATGAGATTGTGCAACTCCCGGATACCGTAGGAATGCTATGGGTGTATCAAACGTCACAACGTAACTGGGTGACCATAAAGGTGCACTACAGGTATCTCCGAAAGTGTCTGTTGGGTTGGCACGAATCGAGACTGGGATTTGTCACTCCGTATGACGGAGAGGTATCTCTGGGCCCACTCGGTAATGCATCATCAAATGAGCTCAATGTGACTAAAGAGTTAGCCACGGGATCATGCGTTACGGAACGAGTAAAGAGACTTGCCGGTAACGAGATTGAACAAGGTATAGGGATACCGACGATCGAATCTCGGGCAAGTATCATACCGGTAGACAAAGGGAATTGTATACGGGATTGATTGAATCCTCGACATCGTGGTTCATCCGATGAGATCATCGTGGAACATGTGGGAGCCAACATGGGTATCCAGATCCCGCTATTGGTTATTGGCCGGAGAGATGTCTCGGTCATGTCTGCATGGTTCCCGAACCCGTAGGGTCTACACACTTAAGGTTCGGTGACTCTAGGGTTGTTATGGGAAATAGTATGTGAATACCGAATGTTGTTCGGAGTCCCGGATGAGATCCCGGACGTCACGAGGAGTTCCGGAATGGTCCGGAGGTAAAGATTTATATATGGGAAGTTGTTATTGGGGTTCCGGAAAAAGTTTGTTTTTTTTCGGTATTGTACCGGGAAGCTTTCGAAAGGTTCCGGAGGATTCTGGAGGGGTCCGGAAGTCCGGAAAGGGTTCCACCACGTCCAATACAGCAGCATGGGCTGTAAGGGGGCGCCCTAGCCTTAATGGGCTAGGGGCACCAGCCCCCCTAAGGCCCATGCGCATGGGAGAGGGGAAACCCTAAAGGGGGAGGGCCTTCACTTGACTTGGGAGGCACTCCTCCCCCCTTGGCCTCCGCCCCAACCCTAGATGGGATCTAGGTGGCCGGCCCCCTCTCCCCCTAGCCTATAAATAGTGGAGGGGTGGGAGGGAGGACAGCCCCTCCCCCTTGGCGCAGCCCCTCCCCCTCTCCAACACCTCCTCCTCCTCCGTTGAGCTTGGCGAAGCCCTGCCGGAGAACTGCAAGTTCCACCACCACGCCGTCGTGCTGCTGGAGCTGTCTTCCCAAACCTCTCCCTCCTCCTTGCTGGATCAAGGCGCGGGAGACGTCACTGGGCTGCACGTGTGTTGAACACGGAGGCACCGTTGTTCGGTGCTTAGATCGGAATCGACCGTGATCTGAATCGCTGCGTGTACGACTCCTCCAACCGCGTTCTTGCAATGCTTCCGCATCGCGATCTTCAAGGGTATGAAGATGCACTCCTCTCTCTCTCATTGCTAGTCTCTCCATAGATTGATCTTGGTGATGCGTAGGAAATTTTTTGATTTACTACTACGTTCCCCTTCACTCCGCTGCGAAGAGAGGGTTTCGGGGTGGTACTCCTCGTGAACGTGTGACGGATCACCACCGCCGTCGCCGCCTCCGTTGCGATGCATGCCAGGTGGGCTACACGGTGTGTCGACCATCAGGACCTCTGCCGCAGGATCGCTGCTGTCACACTCGGATAGTGTCTCGACGGAGCCAGTCGACAGATCAAACAGGCTGTAGAGAGATTCATCGGGCTCGATCGCCGCGACTTGAGGGGTGGCCGACTGATGTGCCACCGCATGCTTCACCCACCGCTGAAGCCGCGACCGACCGGATTGCTTGTGACGGCGAACAGCAGGGGACGAAGACGCCGCAGGAGTCGACCGGTATTGGGACGACGACTGCCGCAGAAGGACGCCGCGGACACATGCGCGAAAGTGCGTCGCCCCGCAGACGGGGAATGTCTCGACGTCAAGGGGGGCCTCCTGGAGCCAGGCGGATTCGTCGGCGATGAAGACGAGCACGCCGAGACAGATCTCGTGGCCCTCAGCCACACCTCCACCAGAAACCATGATGATGGGAATCGAAAAAAATCGCAACCTCACCGGAAAGTCGCTAAGACACCGGCCCCACAGTGGGCGCCAACTGTCGTGGTTCTAAGTCTGACAGTAGAATAGGGGGTAAGTATGAGGAGGCAAGATCCTAGCTACAGTGAGGTTGTGCACGCAAGATTTATGAGTTCAGGCCCTTCTCGGAAGAAGTAACAGCCCTACGTCTCGGTGCCCGGAGGCTCGGTCGGTTGGATTATGCGTGAAGTTACAGGGGGTGCGAACCCTTGTGCCAGTGGAGTGGGGTGGCTTATATAGAGTGCGCCAGGACCCCAGCCAGCCCACGTTACAAGGGGTTCAATGTACATAAAGATAGGACATTACTGATAACGCCAGCAATAAAGGCAAATAAATGATCATTAAGACCGCGGAGTGAACGCCTGACCGTTGCCATCCTGAGTGACCTTAGATCTTCTGTACTCCGAGTGGTTTCTGGTAAGGTCGAATGATTATACCCTGGTCGAATGGAATTGGGTTATCCGAGTGAACTGTTGGTCGAGTGAATTGCACCTTGTGGTGATTTTAGTCGGTAGATGATGCTATCCTTTGAATGCCCTTGGCTTTAGAGCAGTGTCCTCGGGAAGGGTGTCTAGGTCAGGCCTATTACCCTACCCTAGGTACATGTCATCGTCAATCCCCGGCAACATTTCTGGCCCCATTATGGATGTTGAAGAGAAAGCACCTCTCCAGAGTGATGCTTCAAATGTGAGGGTGACTTTCTCGGCAAGCAGCTTGGCAATAACTACAAAAAAACCACTTCTGTGATGATACGTGTTTGTCACAGTAGGTAATGTTTTATGTCATGCATGTACATCCATATCAAGATAGTCATACCTGTGCTGTCGTAGAAGTGTTCCATGACAATACCAAAATTATTATCACAGAAGTGTCCACTTCCATGACGATAAATGGCGCGTCATGGAAGTGGTTTCGTCAAGGGTAACCGACACATGGCATCCACCGTAATGGGTTGCCGTTAAGCTATCGGGTTCCGGTTTGGATCCGATAACCCGTTAACAACCTGGACCAATGGGGATTTTCCACGTGTAAAATTCTGATTCGCCGGAGTATCCACGTGTCCGCTCCGCGTTGGGACAGGTGTCATCCAGCGAGTGGACGGGACGCGCCTATGGTACGTCGACACGTGGCTCGGCCCAGCAGTGTCCCGTTTAGGTTAAAAGGCCGGGCCTGTCAAAATAAGCTGGCCGGCCCATTAGCGGCCTACTTGAGTCAGGCCCATTCACAAGCATGGCCCATGCGAGTTACACAGAATCGGCCCACCAAAGGCCCATTTTGGATTTGACAATTTCTAGCCCATCGACAGTTCCAGCCCGTTAACGGCCTGCTACGTCTTTGGACTCAATTACGGCCCGACTTTCTTTCAGCCTGTTAGCAGCCCATTATAAATATGGACCAATATGCCACCGGTACGTCTTTCGGCCTTTTCTCGGCCCATTCTGTAGTTGGGCCAACTTCTAGCCCGTTGTGACTTTCGGCCTTTCTTTGGCCCATTCTGTACATGGGCCAACTTCTAGCCCATTTTGTCTTTTGGCCTGTTAACGGCCCGCACAACAGTTGGTCCTTTGACGGTGCCACCTGACTTTGGGCCCATTAGCGGCCCACGTTCCGCAGGGCACAATTTCAGCCCGACGTGACTTTCGGCCTATTAAAAGCCTAGTTTGTAAATTGGGGCTCTTTTGGCCCAAAACACTTTCGGCCTCTTACTGGCCCGTCAAGTAAAAGGGCCGAGACAAATTGACATTTATTTTGGCCTACTAGAGGCCCGCAGGCGATTTCCATTTATATGGCCCTATCGAGCTTTTGGCCTGTTAACGGCCTGCTAAGAGCCGATGTTACGGTGGGCCACGTCGATTGGGATCCACTAAATATTAAGTTGACCAGCCCAATTAAGGCCCGCTTTGACTACACATGTTTATTCGTTCGGATGGCGTCCAGGTAATGCTTGGGCGTGTTGGCCCCCGTTTCAACGATATAGCATATACAAAGAATTATCCTACTCTATACTATCGCCTCTAAAAAACCTACACTATACAATAAAGAGACATAGAAACGAAGAACAATCCTACAGTATACAATAAAGAAATTACAACAGATTATATCCACTGGGCATTATAGTTCGGCACCAGTGATAATAAAGCATACACAAACAACAAATTACATACACTGGGCAAATAAAGCTCATACATCATGGACACGCATCAACAGAACTTACCATTTGAACTATAATCTCTTCAGGAAATAGGATTGGACGGATTTTGATAGCACAAATTTCAGTCTGCAAAATCTCTAATTCCTTTCTGGTTACCTCAGTGTCTTGTTTCATTTTTTTGACTCCTGCATCTAATACCTGCAACTCCAGTCTCAACATGTTGATTACATGTTGAGAATCATATACACGTTGTCTTGCCACCTCTAGTTGATGATCGAGAACATCAGCACATTCCAATTCCAATCCATAATCATTTGGTAACGGCCATGCCGCACTGCTCTCAGATCTTTGTGTTGATGTCACTTCATCCTGAAATGTTTTTGTAAGTACACATGACTAGGGCAAAAATATAGTTACAATAGTGAAGCGAGCAAGACAGACTATCTTGTACATGGCAAAACAGGACTAACAATAATGTTACACGTCATGAAGCATAAGCAGGTGATATTTTAAAAATTATAAAAATGGTAGTCTGTGCAGCCCGCATACAGAAATCTCTCTTAGCTCACCAGAGGAGCATGATGTTGGGCCCAAATCCAAAACACAGACAGGTTACAAATTTAGACCACATGCAGCTACTGAACATTATATATATATATATATATATATATATATATATATATATATATATATATATATATATATATATCTTGTGTATAAGTAAGCAAGCAGTTGGCCATTCTGTAGCTCAATTAAAGTCTTAGGGAGCATAATGAACAACAGAGGGATTCATAAAAACCTACTACAACAAGCAAAACTATGCAATCATTAGCCTCGTATAAACTAGATTGTGAGCCTCATGCAGTAATAGTTGATTAATAGACTTCAAAGCTTCAGGCACACTTCGCTAGAGTAATTAAATGGTAAGGCCTTTAATTATGTCAACTAATAGTTATACAAGTACCCTACATCAGGCATCATTGTTTGGGCATCTCATTAACTCAGGACAAATAAAGCAATTGAAAAGAGCAATTTAACTATGCCTGAAACAAACAAGCAATTGAACTGTTGAGTTGGCAGCATGAATACATGCACGCCTCAATAACATCCATGGCCTAGCTATATTTAGTATATAAAGGAACAAGTAATGTAATATTGTTTGCCCCCTATGAAGTATCTCGACTAGTATGTAATCAACCTAGTAATGATAGGGAGGCTAATGATGTGAATATGCGTTTGGTTATGACATTTATGACATCGACAACTCTACCATAGCAGGAAGCAATTTCACACTGTTCACTACTTTAACATGTTTTAGATATTTAAAAGTAGACTACATCCGTAATGAGTGAACAGACACATTAAAATGTGTTTACATACATCTGATTTACAAAAAAGTTAGAACATCATATAGTAGTTAGCGGAGGGAGTTTTAATCAATGGCCCAATGACTGTGTTACAGGTGAAGAACCCTACGCAAGCACAATGTCAGACAAATAGGATGTCCTGGTAATTGTAATACAGTGACTTACCATAACTGGTTGAACAGGCTCAGCGCTGCTCCTCCTTCTCTTACAAGGCTCCTTCCTAACAGCTTGTACTTGGAAATCCTCAATCTTATCTTCATTGCACCCCCTCTGCAAGGTGACACAAACTAGTTACTAGTCTCCTTGGAAGATAAATATGCAGACATTCCAGTCTGTGAACAACACCAAAGGATGACTTTATAACAAAACAACACCACATAATGAAACATGCCACATCTCTTGCACATAATGAAATGAGCATTTACTATGCGTGTGATGTGTACAAACTAGGCATACCTTTGAACTAGACCTCCAGGTACTCTTGGAGAGCCTACTTTAGTGTACAGCCAAACCTTTATGTCACCTATGAGTTATACAAGCCCCCACTACAGTGGCCCTTAGTGTTTAAATCGTTGACAAGCTCTGTTAGGTCAAGAACAACAAGTAATCAAAGCAAACAGTCCTAGTATGGCTGGCTGATAAAAACAAGCAATTGAACAAATGTGTGAGCAAATCTTGCACAACACTGAATTACATATCGAGAAAAGAAGCATAGAAGGAGGCTTAAAGACCATCACTTGACTGCCGAGATTTAAGGGGCATTTAAACATCATGTGCAACGTATGAACTAACATAAACATTGCATATTTCAGTTTCTATAATGAAATGCACATGTATTAGGTTATGCCATGTATGATGCCTAAATGTACGCTATAGCAGGCAGGAGTGATTCATCATTGCACGCACAATTGAATTGCAGGTTAAGGGCCAGCTCTATTCCGCCTTTTTAGAGCTTATTGTCAAAATAAGCCATAAAAGATGTAAAGAACTTGTTTTTGAGTTATGGGCTTGGGCTTAACTTATTTCGCTTGGGGGGGGGGGGGTGCTTCGCGTAGAAGCTCCCTAAAAATTGAAGGGAAGGGGAATAGCGAAATGACTCTATTGTCTGCCTATATTACACTCAAAATGCCACTGCTAACGCCTGTGTCACACCTGACCCTCAAGTAAAAACAAACACACAAGCATTCATTGCCCTGCCTGCTTGCATCTCCTCTCCCCTTTCCCTCTACCTCGATCCCCTGCCTGCAGTGCTAGTGTTCCTCCAGCGAGCCATCGCCACACGTCCCATCTGGCCCGCTCCTCGATGATGCTCTGTCCAGCTAGGCTACATGGCCAGCGGGTAGGGCCCAATCTCCCCGGCTGCTCCTCCCTCTGGCGCCGCCCCTCACTCTCATGGTCTCCAGCAGCTGCTCCGCTATGGTCCATCCAACACACTACTCCGGCGGTCGCCGCACAACTACGACCGATGCCCCACTCCGGCAGAAGGCACCTCGTTGCCCCTCCCCTCCTCCCAGGCCTTGGCCTTGAGGTGTTGTTGAAGGATGAGCTCATCCAACAAGGTGAGGATCTCCTCTGATATTTTGCCAAATTTTCATTCTAATCCGCTATACAATGAATTGCTATGAGCTGCTGCTACTGCTGCTATATGATGCATTGCTATGAGCTGCTCCTGCTGCTGCTATATGATGAATTGCTATGAGCTGCTGCTGTATGATGAATTGCTATGAGCTACTCCTGCTGCTGCTATATGATGAGTTGCTATGAGCTGCTCCTGCTGCTGCTATATGATGAATTGCTATGAGCTGCTCCTGCTCCTGCTATATGATGAATTGCTATGAGCTGCTGTTGGTATATGATGAATTGCTAGCTGCTGCTATATGATGAGTTGCTATGAGCTGCTACTGTTGCTATATGATGCTTTCAGGTGGTGCTGCTATATGATATTAACCAGCCACTTGGACCATCGAATTTCGATAAATAATGGTTCTTCATTTAAATTTAGGCAATGCGTTCTTCATTTAAGTTAGGCAATGGGCTCTCTATGGAAGATATTGACCAAAGTAGATTGTGCCAAGTAGATGGTATCTTTGTATTTTCATTTTGAACAAATATTGATGGTCTGTGTTCCTATCATATTAATTACTGCAATGGGTTCAATTTGTGATGTTTGCAAGTCAAATTAATTTTCATATGGGCAGCAAAATGACAAAATATAATGCAATCTAGACTTTTCACTAACATACCGCAGATAAGCTGAAAAAGCAGGCAATGAAAAGAACTAGTTGGCTTATTATCTGGAGCTTATATTCAAAGGGGCTTATTTTCTTAGGATAACTCGAAATAACTGTCCCTAAGAACCTTGGCCAACATCACTGACATACAAATAACATGTCACGATGATTGCAATGGAGTGACCTACCATAGCACACTATATAGGCTCACAGCTGCCTCTCCTTTTTTTGCGATGTTCCATGAAATTGCCACATACATCTTGTACGAAGAAATCTTGTACTTTTTCATTGCGGCACCCCATCTGCAAGTTGACACGGCTAATTTGAGATATCTCTAGATGATAATGCATTGCATATCCCTTGCGCATATTTAAACCACCAATTAACGATTATGTGTGTAGCATAAACTAGCCATGACTCTATGTACTAGACTAGCAGGCACTCTAAGGGAGCCTAATGTAGTGCACTGGAATTCCTACATGCCACCTATGATTTTGTGTAATGTACCACCTCTGTTCCTAAATATATGTCTTTGTAGAGATTCCACTATGGACCACATACAGATGTACATAGATGCATTTTAGAGTGTAGATTCACTCATTTTGCTCTGTATGTAGTCTATGGTGGTATCTCTAGAAAGACTTATATTTAGGAACGGAGGGAGTATCGTGTATGACATCTACATCTCTAATTTAGCAGCCAGTAGTGGAAATCATTGTCTGCACAACGGGATTACTGGTCGAAAATCCTAGCAAAGCACGCTGGCAGACACACAACAATACAAGAGAGAGACACACTTACAAGATCATAGCAATGCCTCTGTCCAGGATCTTGGTTGGCCAAGCTGTTAGATCTAGAAGAAACATCGTCCTTGTAGTTCTTGCCAGCTGCATAACATGTAACAGTGACCTGTTAGTATATTTGAAGTACATTGGGCAGGTGATGCTGGACGGGTTTAAAGGTGACAAGTACCTAGGCCGTGGCGGGTGCTTGGCATCTTGCCAGACGGTGGGAATTAGGTTATAAACTTCAAGGGTGATGACGCTGCGCTGGCTGTCGGGGTCCAGTAAGGAGATCTAGAACCGTGGAGTAGGGTGTTTGTGGAGCGGCTCCGGTAGGGCGGACTACGGTGTGGGTGAAGCGGATCTGAGGCCATGGACGAGGGCGTCGGTGAAGCTCCTTCGGTGGTTGGGTTCAGGATGGTGTCGATGATGCGGATCTGTGGCCGTGGATGGGGAGTCAGAAGCTGCTCCGGTAGGTTGGCCGAGGGTGCGACGAAGCGGATCTGAGGCCGTGGACTTGGGCGTTGGCAAAGCGGCCTCGGTAGGGTTGAGAATGGTATAGGCGAAGCTACTCTGATAGGGTTGAGGATGGTGTCGGCGAAGCGGCTCCAGTAGGGTTGAGGAAGGTGTCGGCGAAGAAGATTAGAGGCCGTCTACGGGGGAGTCGGTGGGGCGGCTCTGGGGGTGTGGACGAAGCGTCTCCGGTGGGGAGTACAAAGGAGCCGCTGTAGATGCGCTGCGGTTGACGAGAGTACCGGCGAAGCAAATCCGGTGCCGTGGACAAGGCCGGCACTGAATGGGCTGTGGTACAATTGTGGATGAGCAGTCTACTTGTTTCTAGGGGAGGTGGGAGGGGTGGATGCGGCCGCAGGAACAGATCTGGCAAGGTGGACGACGCTGGCAATGAATGGGCTCTGGTACGCGGGTGGATGAGAAGTCTAGGGTTTTGAGGGGGAGGGGTAGAAAGGGCGATGAAGTACGGATGGCATGATGTAAGATGCTCTCGTGCTGTGGAGTAGTCGTTTTTGCGGGAGGGGGAGGAAATGGGGGTGCTGTGTGGTGGGGGGAACCGGTAGTTACCAAAGGAACCCCAACCTATTATGTAAATGAGGGCTGTATTATAACTACTGTTCTCCGTGCAGCAAGGACAAAAGGGGAATTTCGCATGCTAAAGACTAGGTGGTGGAAATTTTAGAAGGAGGCGGGAGATTTTGCCGCCTGCTGGATCGTTCGCATCTAGTTTCAACTAATTTTGGACAGTGCTAGCGGGAAGGTCATGCGAGACTGTGTACACGGGGCACACGTCAGCAGTTAATAACTGGTATGAAGTCCACCCCAGAAAACAGACAATAACTCGGGATGATGCACTGATAACTTGGACGTTCACACGGGCGCAGCCAATCGTACCGGTGTAGAGGTGCGTTCACAAAAAAACGGATCAAACGCTCAGCCTATGTATTTCTCGTGTAAATATATAATTTAGTGCCATTGGTTATTTATTTTAAATGCAATGCATTGACGTGTTAATTTTAAGGGGGCTGCTACAAATTAGCTGGATGATTTCTTAGAGAAATCATCCGCCTATTCAGCCGTTCGATCGGCGCACTGGTGGCCGTTGAGTTACAACGACGCCACGGTAGCAGGGAGTCAACGCAGCACCAGCGCAGCACCACAGATGGCTTCCAGCGAGCTCCATTGTGTCCCCAGTGGAGCTCTGACGCAGCACCGACACGCCGGCGAAGCTCCATTGCAACTCCGGCCAAGCTCCAATGCAGCCCCGGTGGAGCTCCAACGCAGCTCCAACGGCTCCGGCGAAGCTCCATTGCAACACCGGTCGAGCTCCATTGCAGCCCTGCCGGAGCTCCACCGCAGCCCCGACGGCTCTGGCGAAGCTCCATTGCAGCCCGGCGTGGTCCAAGGCAGCGCCGACGGCTCCGGCGAAGCTCCATTGCAACTCCGGTTGAGCTCCATTGCAGCCCTGCCGAAGCTCCACTGCAGCCCGCGTGATCCAAGGCGGCGCCGACGGCTCCGGCTCCGCGGGTCGCATGTCGCTTGCTGCACTGCAGCTCCCTGCCGATTCGCGTTGCAGTGTCACTGGTCGACGACGAGATCGTGGGGTCGCAGCTGCTGTGGTCGGACTGGTCGTGCCTAGAAAAAAGAGAAGAATCAGGTGGAGTGGTGGTGGCAGCTGGTGGTGCCTACAGCAGCAAGTTGGGTTGGCTCATGCAGCAGTGGCTGCCGCGACGACGGGCCAGTGGCCGGTGGCGGCTTGCTTATCCTGCATCCGGAGAAAGAGATGGGGATTTGCTTCTGCAGTGGTAGGAGATGAGGGAGCCGAGGGGCACGTGGAGAGGATAAGGTTGCCAGGTCCACGCCACGCGGGACATGCGTCGCTAGGACGAGGCGACTTACGCGTCGCTATTATCAGCCGGATGAAAATAAATGATTTCCTAATTTTAATTATATTGCACAGTAACAAATGGATAATATAGATGCACAAAAGAAATAGATATTGTAGTCCGCTACTTAAAAGTGTTACCTCATATGATTACATGGCCTCCATTTCATAAATTGCGTACCCGTTGAATTCATATATGAATATTACATATATTACTTCATAATAGAACCTTAAACCATCCAAGACTAATGAATTTGAATGCAAAACTAACAATGGTGCATGTACATGATAACGACAGTGGTTGTTTGAAGAAACATCACTATAACTTTGGCATGCACAATTGAAAAAGACTATTTAAAAAAAATGCGATATGTGAGTGTCCAATCTTTGTAGTGTTGAATCGATATTGTATCGTTGGCCACGATACGAAGTAGATATTGATTATGTTCAAGCGATGCACGTCCACGATTGCTAAATAGTGATACGTGAATGAATTGTGCAATCTCTCTCACACGCATACATATCTCATTTCTCCGTGGGCATCGGAATCACACACGCGCACTTCGTGTATTTCTCTCCCTCCATCAAGGTTAGAATTCGTCTTTCTACCCCGTCCTACAAGTCTCTCACACAAAAACACACACGCTCTCTCTGTTGAACACGCCCACCCCTTTAATTCCGCCCACCCACCGCCACTAATGTCTCAAAGTATAACTATGTCTCGCACACATATGCGTAAGGTTAACTCGAGTCCCGGAACCATATGAATACTACAATGGGATTCCAGCAGAACCTTTTGTTTTGAGATTTCGCTCACACACACACACACACACACCCGCGCACACATTGTTTCTCTCTTCATTTTTTCTGGCACTTGCATGCACACCGGTTGTTTATCTCCGTGATGCTTTAAGTATGCCTCACACACATGCTATCTACCTATCCCTCAATATAGATATGTATCACACAAACTCCTTCGCCCTATATCTAAGTGTCTACCGAAGGAGTAGGGTGACACCTCGATCTTGATACTAATATATCTACTGGCTTCTCTCTCAAATACACACACACACTCATTAGTTGTGCCTCTGTGCCTACCGCGCGCACACTCTCGATACGTCTTTCTCTCCCTTGCCCCCTCCCCACCCCCCAACAATGACAGGAGAAGGGTGACACCTCGATCTTGATCTTAATCTATCCATTGGCTTCTCTCTCAAACACACACACACACACACACTCGCTAGTTGTGTCTCTGTGCCTCGCTCACACACACTCGATACGTCTTTCTCTCTGTAGCCCCCCTCGATATGTAGATTTTTCGTGCACGCACAGCTGTAGTGACGATGACGCTGAAGCCAGTGTGCCTTGTTTTTACCGGCCTCATGTGATAGTTTTCACCCTGTTTTCTGTTAATTAACAAGGCAACCTTTTCTTTGTTACTACTAGTGAATTTGAGATCATTCGGGGCATAAAATATATCACTTCAACCCAATTATCACAGTAACTATTTAAAAAGAAATATATCTCCTGCATCGTCCAAAACGAACATTTGGTTGACTGGTTAGCGCCGGATGCTCGCAACGCGATGACCTGAGTTCGAAATCTGTCTTAAACTTTAGATTTTTATATTTTTTTATATATATACTTCTTTCGCTACTGTACTGATAGTGGAACCCACATAGTACTTAGAATACAAGATTAAGGATGGATTTGTTTCTTTTTAACTTTCTGTACGAATCTGTAGCCACCCTGCAAGTCATGTACATTGTACATGCAATTAACTTTTTATAGAGGGAGAACAATACACGCAATTAACTCAAATGGATTGGATGTGACTCTATTATTTCCAGCATAAGAGCATCTCCAATGGCAACCAACAAATTTCCTCCAGCTTCTTTCCGCGGAGGACGACATCCAACGCCAGCGGCATACATTTTCACAACTCTAACCAACCAGAGGAAATTCATGCAAACACGGACTGGTTTCATATAAGCATGAAGGATTTCATATAAAAAAGCCGGATCTTCATATAAACATGACGGATTTCATTATATTTACATGAACTAAGCAGTGCCAATCCGACTCTCATGGATAATTAATACCTAATCTAAATGGCCGCCCGCGGATCCCTTTGTCTTCCTAATGTCTGGCAGACACTTGTGGGGTCGACGAAGGTCCTCGCAAGAGACGAAGCAGCGAAGAGACCACCTGTATACACAGTCGTCGCCTCGGTAGTGGCCTTCATGGGACCCAAGCGGCGGCGGCCTCCCGTGTTCTACTTTTCCTCGATGATGGCGGCGGACACGGAGAAGCTGGCCACCGACTCGCCGCTCTCCGCGCATCCGGCTTCTGTCTCTCCCTGCATGGCGCTGCCGCAGGCACGGGAGGCGCGGCCACAGACACTAGTGGCGCGGTACGACACGGTAGTGATGACGCCCGTGCCACCGTGCTCGCCGCCGTACCGGCGTGGAGCAACTCGACACTCCTCATCGAGCTGAACTGGAGCGGCGAGTTGCTGAACCACGCACCAGCTTGGGTTGGCAACTGGCTCCGTCGGGCCAGGCGAGGTCGGTGAAGCATTGAGCGGCCTCGCTCGCATCAGGAGGGCTCGACGGGCCACCCAGCCGGCCAGTACGCCGGAGAAATGCTCCTCGGAAGGCATCAGAAGAGTGGAGAAAATGGTGAAGGAGGAGATGGGGGAGCGGCAGAGGGGTGCGATTCTTGCCCGCCGTCTGGCCTCGTTTAAATAGAGGGCAGACGGTAGGAGCTTGGCCAGCGTCTGGCCTCGTTTAAACTGAGGGCGGACGGGAGGAGCTCGGCCGGCGTTGCATTTAATTTCGGCCCACTCATGAACGGACGTGTGGCCAGAGTAGGTTTCTTGGTTTGCATGTGGGTTTAAAGGAGGCATTTGATGGAGGCGATGAGGCGTGTTCAGCCGGGCGTGTAGCGGGCTGCGCAGTACTATTGAGTAAACCAGGACAGTTCCCGATACGGCTTTAATGCAGACGAGGGAGAGGGTAGCGGTTCCCAAAATGTTGAACGGCCAATGATGCATCCTCCTTCAATTAGTATCATGCTGAGGGAAGTAGGGAGGAGGACGCGGAAAGGAGGCAGCACGATGTGAATGCAACGCAGTTTGCACTCATATAAAGGCGCCCCTCCATTCCAATGCATCCACCACATTGTACGCACTTACGCAACAGTACTCACTTCATAACCATGGTGGCGATGCGATCGACCAGACAGCGTCTGTGCTAGATGGTCCACGACGCCGGCCTGCGGCATGGCACCGAGGATCGTCTCCAGAGGGTGTTGGCGACCGACTGGTTCATGGCCATCGTCGACGCCATCTATGACTCTCAGTTGGACAAGATGATCGTTGCGACCATCAAAAAGTTCACCGTCATGAAGAAGCTCGCGGACGACATCGCCGTACTCCTCCAGCCTGCGCCCAGGCTCCTCATTGCCTACCACCCTAATCGGCCTCCATGGTGAGAAACTCTTTCAAGCACTGGTGTCCCTGCGACTGCCCGCCGACGCAACAAAGAATGTCCACCTCGAGGTCGCGCTCACCGCTAGGCGCCTCGCCCTGCAAGATTCATCAACCTACACATCCATGTGTACGAGAAAGTCATGTACATAGGCATCTACAAGGCCGGTGAGGACGCTATGACATTGGCCTTCGTCAACCGTTTGGAAGCCTTGGACGCCTTTGTTGAGAAGCACCTTGACCTCGCCACAAAAGCCGCCACTCCTCAGCCGCCGGTCAGTGGCCTGGCGCACTGAGTCGAGGAGGAGGAGGTCGTTGATGGATGCATCTTTCTTCTTGCCTCCTGTAATCACCACTGCGATCGTGTCGTCGTGGCCTTAATTCTTATTGTACTATTGCATTACCGTTCCAGTCGATAAAGACATGTGTGATCCCTTTGCTCACATTTGGCGTCAATTATATGCATCACTGTAACTAGTACTCCCTCCGTCAATTTATAAGTTGTGCTTACCTTTTGCATCAACTTCGTAATTTACGTACGATGCTTGACCCGACCTACGAACTACTCGTAAATTCAAAACTGCGACCAAACTTATAAATTCAAAACTACTCGTGCAGCATGCCTGTCACGTTCGCAAGTTCAAAACGAGAAACTAGAACACGTACATGAAGCATGTCCCTTCCCCATTGCATACCACACTGTCGTTCCGGTCCCCCGGTCAATGCACATTGGCTAGGCATTATATCACTAAAACATGTGGGACTGCATGTGACCAAACCAACGATGCGCCAACCTAGCTACTACCCTGCTTATCGGGCGGGAAAAGCCCCACCCTAGCGTTTCCAATCGTAATTTCTATCTATCGATCGCGCGCAGTACCAAATGTTACAATTTATACGTGTTTAAAAGGAAAAGGCCTGCCGCGTTCGCGTCGCACCCCCACACGCCCGGGAATCGGGAGTACTCCACGGTCCGTTCGGCATGCCACATAGCTAGGGAAGGCATGTTGCCTAGCATTTTCACTTCCATGTGGGACCGCAGTTGAGCAAACCGACTATCGGCAAACCGCACCCCACCCGCCGCGTTGGAAAACAGAAACGAGGAGGGGAAGATCTAGCTGTAGCACGGAAGCCAAGAAATTTGGTGTTAGATTGGACTCATTAATAGAGTAGGAGCACTTCGTACTACTCCTACTACGAAGTTTGTACTACTACTACTACTACCACTATACAACTAGGTACGTTCACGGCACAGCATCGTAGGAACAAAAAATGGGAAGATCTTGTTTTGGGTGATTTATCTTTTTTTCAGTCAACGTAGTATGAATAATATGATGTGGGGGGCACCCATGAAGCCACGTGGCATGTCTGGAGGTTTCTCTAAAGTCAAACTTTGTATATTTTCAACAATTTGTAGGAAAAAGTATTAACATATACACCACCAAATATATATCATTTGATTCATCATTGCTTTTATTTCCTCATCGTGTAAATTTGTTAGTGTAAATGTTCATATTTTTTCACCAAATTTGGTCAAGCTTTATAAAATTTGGCTGCAGTGAAAGCTATATATGTGCGGAGTAAATTACAAACGGAGGGAGTGGAATAGATATAGATATAACTATACAAATAAAAAATATAGTAATATAGTCTATAGATATAAATAAGGCTACTACCCTTTTTCTAGGTTAGAACTCACGTTGTTGTGTACACATTATTTTGCTTCGCTATAATTTGCATTTGCGGGGTGTGTGTAGGACTACCGCCTTGTTCAGATCCTATACCAGCAACCCCACCATTATCCTTAATTAATTCATATTGGCAATTACGATTGCATTATCTTAGTTCTAGCCGGTTCTTCGGTTGCTTGGAGGAACTCCATCTCATTATTCAGGTTGATTATGTGCATATGACAAGATCATCGACCATCGAAGATTTCTTTAGTAACGATTGTCGATTTGTATCACCGGGTACGATATAGCTGGATCGTCAATGTCAAAATCCACCTAATCGATTCTTATCCCCACTCTCATTGAAAGATTGGGTCGCCGTCATAAGACTACCACATAGAACATTCCTTCCCTATAACATATACATGAGCACCCATCTCATTATTCAGGTCCATGCCTCCCTCTCTCTCTCTCCCTCGAAACACACACACCTCTCCACACGATGCGTGTCTCTTGGTCTCTCTTCCATCCCATGACAAAAAGGCACACCGCCATTCTCTTCTTCTTGCTACCCCCATCTATGTAGTTAGGTCTCCTTGCAACAAACAAGCATTCATCTCTCTCTCTACTATTTCTTTCTACCACACATAATCTTCCACCCCTAGCCAGTCGTGCTGTCGAGGTCTATCCAACTCTCTCACATGCAAACATACGCTGTCTGTGTGTCCTAATTACCCACAAGTATAGGGGATCAATAGTAGTCCTTTCGATAAGTAAGAGTGTCGAACCCAACGAGGAGCAGAAGGAAATGACAAGTGGTTCTCAGCAAGGTATTTTCTGCAAGCACTGAAATAGTCGGTAACAGATAATTTGATAGCAAGATAATTTGTAACGAGCAAGCAACGATAACTGTAAATAATGTGCAGCAAGGTAGCCCAATCCTTTTGTGGCAAAGGACAGGCTAAAATAGTCTCTTATGATAAGCAAAGCGTTCTTGAGGGTACACGGGAATGTCATCATCACTTTCATCATGTTGATTCAATTCGTGTTCGCTACTTTGATAATTTGATATGTGGGTGGACCGGTGCTTAGGTGCTGTTCTTACTTGAACAAACCTCCTACTTATGATTAACCCCCTTGCAAGCATCCGCAACATCGAGAAAACTATTAAGATAAAATTTAACCATAGCATTAACCTTTTGGATCCAAACCAGTCCCTTACGAACTAGCGCATAAACTAGGGTTTAAGCTTCTGTCACTCTAGCAACCCATCATCTAATAACTACTCCACAATGCATTCCCTTAGGCTCGAATATGGTGAAGTGCCATGTAGTCGACGTTCACATGACACCACTAAGGGAATCATAACAAACATATCATCAAAATATCGAACACATATCTGATTACTTGCAACATGACTTCTCCCGTGACCTCAAGAACAAAAGTAACTACTCACAAATAATAATCATGCTCAAGATCAGAGGGGTATTAAATAGCATAATGGATCTGAACATATAATCTTCCACCAAATAAACCATATAGTAATCAACTACAAGATGTAATCAACACTACTAGTCACCCACAAGTACCAATCCAAGGTTTTGGTACAAACATTGAACACAAGAGATTAACTAGGGTTTGAGAGGAGATGGTGCTATTGAAGATGTTGATGGAGATGGCCCTCCCAAATATGGGAGAGTTGTTGGTGATGACGATGACGATGATTTCCCCCACCGGGAGGGAAGTTCCCCCGGCTGAATTGCTCCGCCGGAGGGCAAAAGTGCTCCTACCCAAGTTCCGCCTCGAGACGGCGGAGCTTCGTCCCGAAAGTCCTCTCCTTATTTTTTCTAGGTCAAAATGACTTATGTACCAGAAGAGGGGCACCGGAGGTGGGCCGAGGAGGGCACAACCCACCAGGGCGCGCCAAGGCTCCCTGGTGCACCCAGGTGGGTTTTGCCCACCTGGTGGGCCTCCTCTGGTAGTTATTTGCTCCAATATTCTTCATATATTCCAAAACAATTCTCCATAAATTTTCAGCTCATTTGGAGATGTGCAGAATCGGTAACTCTGACGTAGCTTTTTCAGGTCCAGAATTCCAGCTGCCGGTATTCTCCCTCTTTGTTTAAACCTTGCATAATATGAGAGAAAAGGCATTATAAATACTCCAAAAAGCATTTATTATGCATAAAAACATTATAAATAACAGTAGGAAAACATGATGCAAAATGGATGTATCAACTCCCCCAAGCTTAGACCTCGCTTGTCCTCAAGCGAAAACCGAAATCGAAAAACATGCCCACATGCTTAGAGAGAGAGAGAGGTGTTGATAAAAACAAAATACAGACATAGAAGCATCATGCATATTATTATAACAGCAAAGAACTTTAACATAATACTTTGTCAAATAACTTTTATCACATAACTTTTATCATATAACTTCTCATGAACAAGTAACAATTCATCACAACATTGAAGTATAAAGCATAAACCTTATTGAAAACCAACAAACTATGTTCTCAGTCAACTTTGCAACTACAATTCATCATATTTTCAGGAAGGGTCACGTATCGGAGCTTTTAGGCAAGTCCACATACTTAACCATCATTTAATCTTCTATGATTGCTAACACTCACAGCGTACCTGTGAACAAAAAGTTTCAACCGGACACATAGAAAGATAGGGGCTTATAATTTCGCCTCCCAACGTATTCACCTCAAGGGTGATGTCAACAATAATAACTCATGCCTACTCATATCCAACTGGATATATGTGCCTAGATCTTTCCTCACCACATGATGCTTGCAAAAAGAGAAAATAAAAAGGAATAGGGAAGAAAACTTTGACTCATCATAAAAGTAAATGCATAAAAGTAAAAGATAGGCCCTCCGCAGAGGGAAGCAGAGGTTGTCATGCGCTTATTTGTTTGTATGCCAAATCCCTTAATGCAAAAGAACGTCATGTTATATTGCTCCTTATGATAGCAACCTTTATTATGCAGTCCGTCGCTTTTATTACTTTTCCATCACAAGTTCATACAACACTCAATTTTCTCTTACACTAAATGATCCAACACATTTAGAAGCAATTTTTATTGCTGTATTGCACCGATGACAACATACTTGAAGGATCTTACTCAATCCATATGTAGGTATGGTGGACTCTCAAAATAAGATTTGGGTTAAGGGTTTTTGGATGCACAAGTAGTATCTCTACTTAGTGCGGAATTTTTGGCTAGAAAAGATATTGAGCAAGCACCACATATTAAAGGATCTATGACAATATAACTTCTATGTGAATATGAACAAACATAACTCATTATGTTGTCTTCCTTGTCCAACGTCAACTATTTTGACACAAAATATTTAATGGGGGCTCACAATCATAAAAGATGTCCAAGATAGTGTATTTGCATGTGAATCTTCTCTTCCCTTATTAATTCTTTCATGAGTTGCATCATTGACTAATGCTATGTTTGTCAATCTCCAACAAATTTTACCACTTATACTTTTCCTTATGTGATGTCATTACTTACCATAAGATTAGCATATGATCTTTTTCATTTATTTTCCTTTCTTTTTATTGAGACATAAAAGTAAGGAAACAAAACTCAAACTACTCTTTATTATATATCTCGCACACAATTACATCGATAGATAGATCATTAAGCAAACACTCGAAAAGAAAGGATCGAACTAAAACTCTTATTCAACTAAATCATAGGAAACTAAAGATCGAACTAAAATAGATAAAGGCAAAGATAGTGGTGGTGATACGATACCGGGACACCTCCCCCAAGCTTGGCACAAGCCAAGGGGAGTGTCCATACCATGAACTCAAGTCTCCTTTGGTGATGAAGAAGGTGGTGGTGGTGATGAGGTAGTAGCGTAACACTTCAGGCTCAGGAGGTACTCCAATCTACGAATGATGCTCCGGAGGGCGATGGCATGCTCTTGCAACAGAATATTTTCACGAGTGAGATATTTATTTTGCACATGAACCGTTTTAATGATCTTAAAAGCTTCAATTTCAGTAGGGGTAAGATGATCATAGTAAGGCTGAAGGATGTCTTCTTCTTCTGCTGCTGGAACGGCTTGCCCCTCTACCGGAACTTGATCTCCCGCGACTTCCTTGACCTTGTCACCCTTGATAGTGTTCTCTGGTTCCTCTCTTTTTAGCTCTATCTTCACTAACCAAGCATCTCCTTTTACTTTGTCAGAGGAGGGAGAATACATGATGTCTGGCTTGACAGATCTGACAAAAAACAGCAAGAAAGAAGAACAGAAGATTTCTCCGCGATACGGTGTTCAATATGTTCGGGGGGTATATAAAGATTTTTTATCTTGGGAAACAAGAAAACGGGAGGAAAACGGAGTCGAGAAGGTTCCCGAGGTGGGCACAACCCACCTGGGCGCGCCAGGGGGTCCAGGCGCGCCCTGGTGTCTTGTGCCCTCCTCGGGTGCCTTCCTGGTTGTTTCTTATTTTCCTAATTTTTAAAATATTCCAAAACTGACAGAAAATATTTTTGCGGATTTTTTTGGAGTCCGTTTACTTACCGTATCACGTACCTCCTCTTTTTTAATCATTCTGGAGTGTTCTGGAAGGTCTCTTTTATGTGTTCCTCAGGTGTCATAGTTTGAATAATATTGCTTTCAACATTAATAGGCGTACCTGAAATATAATGTTTAATTCTTTGCCCATTGACCACCTTCGGATTAGTACTTTCGACATTATTTATTTTGATAGCTCCAGAGCGGTAAACCTCTTCGATGATATATGGTCCTTCCCATTTAGAGAGAAGTTTTCATGCAAAGAATCTGAAACGAGAGTTGTACAGTAGAACATATTCTCCAACTTTGAATTCTCGCTTTTGGATTCTCTTGTCATGCCATCTTTTAAATTTTTCTTTAAATAACTTGGCATTTTCATAAGCTTGGGTTCTCCATTCATCTAATGAGCTAATATCAAATAACCTATTTTCACCGGCAAGTTTGAAATCATAGTTGAGTTCTTTAATTGCCCAATATGCTTTGTGTTCTAACTCTAGAGGCAAATGACAAGCTTTTCCATAAACTATTTTATAGGGAGACATACCCATAGGATTTTTATATGCTATTCTGTAGGCCCAAAGTGCATCATCCAATTTCTTAGACCAATTCTTTCGGGACCTATTAACAGTTTTCTGTAATATTAGTTTTATTTCTCTATTGCTAAGTTCATCTTGACCACTAGATTGAGGATGATATGGTGATGCAATTCTATGGTTAACATCATATTTAGCAAGCATTTTACGAAAAGCACCATGAATAAAGTGTGAACCACCATCAGTCATTAAATATCTAGGGACTCCAAACCTTGGGAAAATAACTTCTTTAAGCATTTTAATGAAGTGTTATGATCAGCACTACTAGTTGGAATAGCTTCTACCCACTTGGTAACGTAATCAACAGCAACCAAAATATGTGTATACCCATTAGAGGAAGGAAAAGGTCCCATATAATCAAAACCCCAAACATCAAACAGTTCAACAGCAAGTGAATAATTCATAGGCATTTCTTGACGCTTACCAATATTACCAATTCATTGACATTCATCACAAGATAAAACAAACTTACGGGCATCCTTGAAGAGAGTAGGCCAATAAAAACCAGATTGCAATACCTTGTGAGCAGTTCTATCTCCCGCATGATGCCTTCCATAAGCTTCGGAGTGACATTTCCGAAGGATTTGTTCCTGTTCATGCTTAGGTACACAATGTCTAATAATACCATCTACTCCTTCTTTATAAAGATGTGGGTGATCCCAAAAGTAATGTCTTAAATCATAGAAGAACCTTTTCTTTTGTTGGTATGTGAAACTAGGTGGTATGTATTTTCCAACCTAGATAAGTTATCAGCTACGGGGTTCTCAGCTCCTTTTCTATCAGTGATATGTAAATCAAATTCTTGTAGCAAGAGAACCCACCTAATGAGTCTAGGTTTAGCATCTTTCTTTTCCATAAGATATTTAATAGCAACATGATCGGTGTGAACAATAACTTTAGAATCAACAATGTAAGATCTGAATTTGTCATAGGCAAACACAACTGCTAAAAATTCTTTTTCAGTAGTAGCATAATTTATTTGGGCACTGTCTAGAGTTTTGCTAGCATAATGGATAGCATTTAATTTCTTATCAACTCTTTGTCCTAGAACAGCACCAACAGCATAATCACTAGCATCACACATAATTTCAAAAGGCAAGTTCCAATCAGGCGGTTGAACAATAGGTGCAGAAGTTAAGGCTTTCTTAAGTGTTTCAAAGGCTTCTACACAATCATCATAAAAAAAAATGGAACATCCTTTTGTAAAAGATTTGTAAGAGGCCTAGAAATTTTGGAGAAGTCTTTAATAAACCTCCTATAGAAACCAGCATGACCGAGAAAACTATGACTACCTTTAATATCTTTAGGACATGGCATTTTCTCAATTGCATCAACTTTAGCTTTATCCACCTCAATACCTTGTTCAGAAATTTTATGTCTGAAGACAATACCCTCATTAACCATAAAGTGGCACTTCTCCCAATTCAAGACAAGATTAGTTTGCTCACATCTCTGCAAAACTCGATCAAGGTTGCTCAAGCAATCATCAAAAGAAGTTCCATAAATAGAAAAATCATCCATGAAAACCTCAACAATCTTTTCACAAAAATCAAAGAATATAGCAGTCAACATCTTTGAAAGGTAGCAAGTGCATTGCATAAACCAAAAGGCATACGTCTATAAGCATAAGTTTCGAAAGGGCAAGTAAAGGTGGTTTTCTCTTGATCAGGTTGTGAAACAGGTATTTGAGAAAAACTAGAATATCCATCTAGGAAGCAAAAGTGTGTGTGCTTTGATAATCTTTCTAGCATTTGACCAATAAAAGGCAAAGGGTAATGATCTTTTCTCATAGCTTTATTTAATTTTCTAAAATCAATTACCATTCTATAGCCAGTAACAATTCTTTGTGGAATGAGTTCATTTTTATCATTAGGAACAACGGTAATATCTCCTTTCTTAGGGACACAATGAATGGGACTTACCCATCTACTATCAGCTATGGGATAGATTATACCTGCTTCCAGAAGCTTTAATATTTCAGTTCTTACCACTTCTTTCATCTTAGGATTCAAACGTCATTGATGATCAACAACGGGTTTAGCATCAGGTTCCATATTAATCTTGTGCTGACAGAGAGTGGGACTAATGCCCTTAAGATCATCAAGAGTCTATCCAATAGCAGCTCGGTGCTTCTTCAGAATTTTCAATAATCTTTCTTCTTCATGCTCTGAAAGGTTAGCACTCATAATAACAGGATATATCTTTTTCTCATCGAGATAAGCATATTTCAAAGTGTCTGGCAATTGTTTTAATTCAAAGACAGGATCACCTTTAGGTGGAGTAGGACTTCCTAGAGTTTCAATAGGCAAATTGTGTTTGAGCAGAGGTCGTTGTTCAAAGAAAATTTTATCTATCTCATTTCTTTCATGCATGTGCATATCATTTTCATGATCTAGCAAATATTGTTCTAATGGATCAGTAGGAGGCATGACAATAGGTGCAAGACCAATTATTTCATCTTTACTAGGTAATTCTTTCTTATGAGGTTTTCTATTGAACTTGGAAAAATTAAACTCATGAGACTCATCACCAAAGCTAACACCGATAGTTTGTTTTTCACAATCTATTTTAGCATTGATAGTGTTCAAGAAAGGTCTACCAAAAATAATGGGACATAATTCATCTTGTGGGGGAACCAAGAACTAGAAAATCAGTAGGGTATTTTATTTTCCCACACAAGACTTCAACATCTCTAACAATCCCAAGTGGTGTGATGGTGTCTCTATTAGCAAGTTTAATAGTAACATCTATGTCTTCTATTTTAGCGGGTCCTATGTCATTCATAATTTCTTGGTATAAGGTAAAAGGAATAGCACTCACGCTAGCACCTAAATCACATAAACCATGATAACAATCATCTTTACTAGGTAATTCTTTTTCATCGGGTTTGGCAATTCTAGCAGCTTCATCACAGAAGTAAATAACATGCCCATCAATATTTTCTACCAGGAGATCTTTAACCATAGCAACACTAGGTTCTACTTTAATTTGTTCAGTAGGTTTAGGTGCTCTAATATTACTTTTGTGAACCACAGTTGAAACCTTAGCATGCTCCTTTATCCTAACAGGGAAAGGTGATTTTTCAATATAAGCAGTAGGAACAACTGGGTCAACATTATAAATAATAGTTTCATCCTTAGCTATGTCGGGTTCTTTAATTCCTTCTTTGGTAGGTGGCTGATATTTAAACCACTTCTCCTTAGGGAGATCAACATGAGTAGCAAATGATTCACAAAAGGAGGCTACTATCTCAGAGTCAAGTCCATATTTAGTGCTAAACTTGTGAAAAGCATCAGTATTCATAAAAGATTTAACACAATCAAATTCAAGCTTAATACCTGACTCTTTACCTTCGTCGAGTTCCCAATCTTCAGAGTTGTATTTAATTCTTTCTAAAAGATCCCACCTGAATTCAATAGTCTTCTTCATAAAAGAACCAGTACAAGAAGTATCGAGCAAGGATCGATCATCATGAGAATGCCAGGCATGAATATAAAATTGACTTAAGCCCCCCCAAGCTAGAGAGATACTTTATCCTTCACGAGGAAAAAACTTATATATATAATTCCGATCACGATGAACTAGATGCATAGGATAATTTTTTTGGTGAAATTCCAATTTCAATCGATTCCAATTCCAAGATCCAATATCATCGCATAGCCTATACCATGCCAATGCTTTTACCTTCAAAGATAAAGGGAAAACCTTCTTCTTAGCTTCATCCCTGGGCAAACCTGCAAGCTTAAATAATCCACAAATTTCATCCACATATATCAAGTGCATATCAGGATGTTCAGTTCCATCTCCTGCATAAGGATTAGCTAGCAGTTGTTCTATCATACCAGAAGGAATTTCATAACCAATATTTCTAGTAGGTGTAGTAGGTTGAGGGGTAGCTAATTGTGGTTCCGATCAAGGTGAAGATACCCCGAACAAACCCCTCAAAGGATGATTCTCCATAGTAACAAGTGACAATAAATTTCAGCACGTAGTAATAATTTCCCCTTACCAATATCCACTTACCAAGAGCGCCTCACTCCCCAGAAATGGTGCCAGAAAAGAGCCTTGATGACCCACAAGTATAGGGGATCAATCGTAGTCCTTTCGATATGTAAGAGTGTCGAACCCAACAAGGAGCAGAAGGAAATGACAAGTGGTTCTCAGCAAGGTATTTTTTGCAAACACTGAATTAGTCGGTAACATATAGTTTGATAGCAAGATAATTTGTAACGAGCAAGCAACGGTAACGGTAAATAATGTGCAGCAAGGTAGCCCAATACTTTTGTGGCAAAGGACAGGCCAAAATAGTCTCTTATGATAAGCAAAGCGTTCTTGAGGGTACACGGGAATTTCATCATATCACTTTCATCATGTTGATTCGATTCGTGTTCGCTACTTTGATAATTTGATATGTGGGTGGACCGGTGCTTAGGTGCTGTTCTTACTAGAACAAACCTCCTACTTATGATTAACCCCCTCGCAAGCATCCGCAACTACGAGAAAAGTATTAAGATAAAATTTAACCATAGCATTAAACTTTTGGATCCAAATCAGTCCCTTACAAAGTAGCGCATAAACTAGGGTTTAAGCTTCTGTCACTCTAGCAACCCATCATCTAATAACTACTCCACAATGCATTCCCTTAGGACCAAATATGGTGAAGTGCCATGTAGTCGACGTTCACATGACACCACTAAGGGAATCACAACATACATATCATCAAAATATCGAACACATATCAAGTTCACATGATTACTTGCAACATGACTTCTCCCGTGATCTCAAGAACAAAAGTAACTACTCACAAATAATAATCATGCTCAAGATCAGAGGGGTATTAAATAGCATAATGGATCTAAACATATAATCTTCCACCAAATAAACCATATAGTAATCAACTACAAGATGTAATCAACACTACTAGTCACCCACAAGTACCAATCTAAGGTTCCAGTACAAAGATTGAACACAAGAGATGAACTAGGGTTTGAGAGGAGATGGTGCTGTTGAAGATGTTGATGGAGATGGCCCTCCCAAAGATGGGAGAGTTGTGGGTGATGACGATGACGATGATTTCCCCCTCCGAGAGAGAAGTTCCCCCGACGGAATCGCTCTGCCGGACGGCAAAAGTGTTCCTGCCCAAGTTTCGCCTCCAGACGGCGGCGCTTCGTCCCGAAAGTCCTCTCCTTATTTTTTCTTGGTCAAAATGACTTATATACCAGAAGAGGGGCACCGAAGGTGGGCCGAGGAGGGCACAACCCACCAGGGTGCGCCTGGGCTCCCTGGCGCGCCCAGGTGGGTTGTGCCCACCTAGTGGGCCCCCTCTGGTAGTTATTTCCTCCAATATTCTTCTAGCTCATAGGATTAGAGAGGCCACCAAGCACAAACTGCTCACTTGGACTGGCTCTCTAGTTTAACCTCAGGTAGGTTTAGGTAGGACCTATACTTCTAGGCCTTGTGCATAGTTTTATTTCTTCTGCTTGTACAGTTGTTTGATTTTTAATAAAGGGCTATGGGGCTTTGCCTCACAGTAAATATTCAAAAATTATATTCCAAAACAATTCTCCGTAAATTTTCAGCTCATTTGGAGATGTGCAGAATAGGTAACTCTGACGTAGCTTTTTCAGGTCCAGAATTCCAGCTGCCGGTATTCTCCCTCTTTGTGTAAACCTTGCATAATATGAGAGAAAAGGCATTAGAAATACTCCAAAAAGCATTTAATATGCATAAAAACATTATAAATAACAGTAGGAAAACATGATGCAAAATGGACGTATCATGTCCCTTCATCGCACACACACTATCGCTCTCCCATATCCGCAACCTCGTAACCTTGTCGATCCCGATGTTACACGCACGTCTCTCTCTCTCTCTAACACACACACACGCACACGCACACACCCTCTCTCTCCCTTTCGGACACTCCTCTCTCTATGACACACACAGTCTTTCGAACATGCATATGCCCCTCTCTCATTAGATATCGCTGCCCCTGCCCCCCCCCCTCTTTGTCACACAAATATTCTCTCTATATTTATCTCTCGCAATAATACATGCATAGTCTAAATTGAAACCAACTACAAAAATGAGCTCCGATTACAAAAATCAAATCCACTCCCAAACAGAATATGAAAATACGGTGAAATCATGCACACAAATGTTTGTTGTGTGCATGAATGCAATGATATGGATGTACTACTCGTACATCCACACAGACCCATTTCACACAAATTACATTAAACCCTTCTCAAAATATGGTGCGCATGTGTTCTTTGTTGTACTGCTTCTTCCTCCGACACGTTCCAACATATTGTGCTACTTTAGATTCTATTTTTCTCCTCAGACCATGTGAAACCACGAAAAGGTCCCCCCGCCCCCACTGGTACTGTAGCTCGAAGCTCCCGTACGGACACAACACCCACCGGAGCACGCAGCCGTTGCCGAAGTGGACAGTGCCGCGGCTTGGGAAGAGGACGGAGTCTTCGACATTGCCGAGGTGGAGCACGCCCTCTACGGCCGCGAGTAGCACGCGCTGACTGTCCACGCGGAGGACAGTGTGATCTAGAGGCTCGCCCTCGTCGGCCACGAGGGGTAGCTGTGCTCCAGCAGCATGCCCTAGTCGGTCACGAGGAGGTGCATCGCGTCCTCGCCACTCATAATGTGGACGAGCGCATTCTCCAGCAGCATGCCCGTGAGCATCGCATCATTGAGAGCATGCCTGCGAACATCGCATCGTCGCCGCTCTCGACGTCGACGAGCGCGTGCTCCGGCAGCACGCCCGCGAACATCACATCCAAGCCGCTCACAATGTGGACGAGCGTGTTCTCCAGCAGCATGCCCACTAACATCGCATCGTCGCCGCTCTCGATGTGGATGAGTGCGTGCTCCGGCAGCACACCCGCGAACATCGCATCCTCGCTGCTCTCGATGTCGATGAGCGCGTGCTCCAGCAGCACGCCCGTGAACATTGCATCCTCGCCGCTCACAATGTGTATGAGCGCGTTCTCCAGCAGCATGCCCGTGAACATCGCATCATCGCCGCTCTCGACGTGGACGAGCGCGTGCTCCGGCAGCACGCCCGCGAACATCGCATCCTCGCTGCTCAAGCGCACGAGCGTGTGCTCCAACAGCACGGCCACGAGCATGGCATCCTCGCTGCTCACGAGGTGGTTGAGCACGTGCTCCAGACAGTGCCCCAGGAGTCGGGATGCGAGCACCGTGCCCCCGGCTACAAGGAGTACTACATGGTGCCCATCGTGGTTTAGGAAAATCCCGTGACTCCGCTGCTCCCTAGAGGAGCGCGAGCTCCAGTGGGTGGTCGAGGAGTCCCGCGCCGATATGCAGGTGGCGGCGGACGTGCAAGATTATCCTTCGAGCTCTCCTCCTCTTATGACACCGCCCCCGTCATACGTCCTCTGCCTCGGCTCCGGCGGACATTTGGAGTTTAGTTTTATCGAACATTAATATTTGGATTAATCATACCTCTACCAAACTGTGAAGGACAAGACTAATACAAAAAACAACCTATGACTAACAGGCATAAATAGATGATGTGGCGGCATTGCATGCTGGAGTATATTGCAATTTATGGATTGCATGCGTGACTAGCTTATGTGGCTTGGTTGCATGGCTAGGAAAGGCTAGAGAAAAATAAATAGATAATGTGTTTAGAGTGCACTCCACTAAATGGGAGCATGTAAATATCTTTAGAGTGCACTCCACTTTTTTTTCAGACGCTTAGGTGCACCAGATGCCGTGCCACACTACAAAATGTTAGAAAAAAATCTGCTCCAATGTTTTAAAAATCTATTATTATCTTGAAACCAGCCACACCCGCCCCTCACCTCATCAAAACAACCCGAGGAATATGTCTTCGGTGAAGCATAATTTATTTTTACTGATATATGTATATCAAAACTAGAGTGTTTATATTTCAAGTTTGTGAACAAGTATTATTCTACTACTTTGGAACCATTGCAACGCACTGGCTGGTACATTGGTAGTAGTAAGAAACAAATTCCGAGTTTGGCATGAGTTCGTACTGCGGGAGCACCACAAGGCCTCGCGCAGAAGTTACATTTCCCTCTCGGGGCCCACGGGACCGAGCTTCAGCGGCTTAGTGCACCTGCCTTTGAGTCAATGACATGTGGACCCTAAATGCGGCTGGCCCACATGTCATTCTCATAAAAGCAGAGGGGCGGTGGGACTGAGAGGGGTGAGGCGCAGGTCGGGGGACGTGTGGTGTCATGGGTTCGAGCGGCGTCGTGGGAATCGCGTGTGGCTGTGGTAGAAGCATGATGGTCGCCGTAGTTCAAATTCCACGGACAAGTTGTCATGTCTACTGACACATGCATTGCATACCGCTCACTGCAAGGAGTAGTAGTAGAGAAAACTAGGTGGATGAATAGTTCATTATAGTCAAGCGGACCTATATCAATGTACATAGAGTACACTTGTTCCAAAGACATGCACACCAGCGAAATAGTTCATCTATATCAATGTACACAGAGAGGAAATATAATTTTTACAAGAGAGGAAATAGTTCATCCATCTATAATGCCCTGCTGCTGGTGCAGCTTCTTCTTCTTCTTCTCATTTTCTGTGGGAGACGGCTTCGCAACAAGCTCTTTCGACCTTGCAGCTATCTCGAAACTCACACGGGCATCGAGGGCAGCATATTTTATCCGCTCGTAGGTCAAGGGATAATTCTCCCATCCAGACGACCTTAATCCCAGCGTCTCATCACCCTTCTCAAGATTTGTTCCGAGCACAGAATTTGCTACGTCGAATAGGGATGGTGTTTCTTTATCACAATCGTCTACAGGAATTATGGTTTGTAGGTCAGCGATGTTTTTCAAGTCAAGGTTGTACAGTGCCAGCTTCTCTTTGTCCCCTTCGATGGCTGCCCCATAGAAGTATATGTCCTCCCGAGACATGAAATCATGGAGCTCACCTGGTATGGAGGGCGCGTGTATGATGTGATACACCAAAACTTCATCTTCGAGGCACAGTTGAAGGACGGTGGCTCGTTGGATCTTCCCAGTGGCACGCTCCGTGTACTCTACGTCGAGACCGACGACCTTCATCTCCACCTGTTGGAGGGAGTTGGATACATTGTTGATCCACTCCCGAACAACCCTTGGGTGGTTGGTGACAGTGGCAACTATGCTCAACGAGCCTTCGACGAGGACATGTTTGACGCTAAAAACCTGCATAGGGATCTCTTTCGCCATTTGGAACCGCTAGACCGGAGGGCTATGGTTTGGAGAATTAGGATTAAGATGGCTAGTCTAACTGAAGAAGATGATTAATTAAAGGGGCTTCAGAATTACTCCAGGAGGATGTGAATCCAGTGGGGTTTGAATGCAAATGAAGGAGAGGTAAAGAAGCCGAGGAAAATCGGTTCCCGATGGAGAAGTAAATGGGAGAAGTGGCATGCAGGCAGTTGATTAGACGGCTAGGTAGACCAACCTGCAAAACGAAAAGGCTATGCGGGTAGCGTACTGAGGAGTGGTCCGTGTCCGTGTACGTGCCTATCCTTCTATCGCTACATGTGCCACTAGTTAGTTGAGGTCACTCTTTCGAATCATCATGGCGAAACATTTTATGATTCCTTTTTATTTCTGCACCCCTCCTGACAGGTGGGACCTATGCAAAACCTACTTGGGTGGATGAACAGATATACAAACATATCCATCTCTTTGCACAAAAAAATGTGTCGTAGCTTGTTTGGATTGATATTGGCGCGTGCTTGCGAGACACAACCTTTTCTGGTTAAGGAATATGCGGTTATCCTAAAAAAGAAAAAGCCCTTCTTCGTGCTTCTGCATGCACGAGAATTTGGTTCTGCTTGCAATATGGATGCTACCTAGAGGATGAAGTGAACCCAGAGGCATGCTAGCACGGGAGTGTCGGTGCAACAAACCCCAGGTATGTTGCCCAAACTGTACACAGGCTCAAGAACGAGATTGCAGCATCCAGGACAAGGCCAAGCAGAAGAGATCAGCTCTTTGAGAAATCAAATGGTGGATCAACAAGACCAAGGCCAACCAAAGGAGCAAGATACCACTAAGGAAAAACCTCCCTTGCCGGGCAGGCGAGCCTGGCGGGGACGAGGTTGCCCCAAAGACAAGTCTCAAGATTGCCCCGGCAGGCTTGCCGGGGACGCTGAGGGCGGATTACCCCGCCAAGGCTCCACCGCTCCACCTCACAGCAACGCAAGTCACTGATTGGTGCGGTGTCGAGCCCTCAAGATGCTAAGTGGCCGCTATTTGGCACGTGGCGGCCACTTCCAGAGCAAATCACCTCCAAATGACACTCGTCCAGTGACATGTCACGCAGGCAGGCGAGAAGGTGGCAAAACAGCACGTCAAGGCTTGCCGGGCTAGACTATGATGTGACACTAAGCAGCGCATTTAATGCGCTCTGCCCAGTCTGCAGAGTTAGGTATGATGGCACTGTTTGCTATCTAATCAGTACACAATGACTGATTTGCCACTGTGGTGACCACTTGATCTATAAAAGGAGGGCCATGGCAACCTTAGAAAGGATTCGGACCCCTGTACACTTATACGCGCATGGCTCCTCTCGCCCCGAGGCGACCTTGCCGGGCTAGAGCGCTATGTCTCCACCATGGTCCTCTCATCAATCCACCAAAGCAGGAGTAGGGTTTTACGCCTCACGGCGGCCCGAACCTGGGTAAAAACTGCCCGTGTGATCGCTGCCGTGCTGCCCCGCGCCGTTCGCTCTTTGTGCAATGCGTCCTTCCCCCCTGCCGAACCACAAGGGGCCGATGGCCCCATAGGTGGCCCTGTTTTCCCACGACATCCTTGGCACACCAGGTAGGGGGAAGAGCTTGCGCGAATCCGAGAGCGTACACAGCGCGTCATCTTCGTCATCGTTTTCTTCATCGACGGCTTCATCGTCCATGGCGCCCAAGAAGAAACCCGGTGCCGCAGCTCACCCGTCCACCTCGAAGGCTCCTCCATGCACCGCTGCTGACGCCGTGGGGCTATGGGGGCACACGGGGACGTGGACGCTGCGGGGGACGTGACCGGCGCAGGCGGCGTCGTCACCACCTCCCCCGTGGCAGAAACAGGAGTAGGAGGCACCGGAGAAGGACAGTGCCAACAACATCCCGACGGCCATGTTCCGCAAGGTGCGGGAGGAGAGATCATTCCATCCATGCCTCTCCACCCCACTGAAGGACGCGGCCACAGCGGTGGTGCTCGCCCTGGGGCGAACCGCAATCCTCCGACCGCCCCCGCTGCGGGTGTGTCCGCAGGGCATGCGTCACCCCCAGGACGGGCTAGCCAAGCTGATGCGCCTAACGGAGCCGCCGATCCCCAAGCACATCCACTTCGCCTCCATGCTGCCCTGCTGATTGGCTCACGGTGACAGGAGCACGGCGTTGCTACTACTGGCACCGTCAGAAGCCAGGTGACGCTACGGTCTACGTCGCCATCCATGCCGAGCACTGCTTCGGAGGCCATGGTGCGGGCCCAACTCCTGTTGAGGTTTCCGCCGGCGGCTGATTAGATGGATGAGTGGAGAGCCACCATTCAGAGTTTGATTGGTTTCGCCGAGGCGGAAGGATCGTGGCGAGCAGGCCCGTCAGAGCCTCCACAGGCGACGGCAACGACCCGAGCTGCTGGCCGTACCGAAGGGGCCACCCCCACGGTGCAATCCCCTCTGCGGCAGCCAGCGCAGGGGCCACGGCTAGAGCAATGCAACCAAGAACCCGATGACGTATCGATGGCCTCGTCCGATCCTCGAGCATGACGAGAACAGCGGCGAGTCCTGGAAGACAGGTGGGGGGAAGACACGCGCATCACCGTCGAACGACGCCGCGAAACCCAACGTCGGTCTGATAGGCGCTACGGTTCCGACGTCGACGAGCCTACGCCCAATGAGGGTGGGTGCCTACCTTTCGGGGTCGGGTGCCCCGCCTTCACTCGTGAGCTGCGGCAAGTCCGTTGGCCATCTACCCGCACGTTCAAGCCAGAAATACCAGAGAAGTACGATGGCAGACTGAACCCGGCAGAGTTCTTGAGCATCTACACCATCGCTGTTCAAGCTGCCGGGGGAAGGGATGAGAAGGTGTTCGCCAACTACTTCCCCTTGTCACTCAAGCCAAATGTGAGGTCTTGGTTGATGCACTTGCCAGAGAATTCCATTTCGACCTGGGCTGACCTGTGCCATGAGTTTGTTGGCGCCTTCACGGGCGACCACCAAGAACCAGGACGGCCCAGCGATTTATAGTTGCTTCCTCAAAAGGAAGGAGAGAGCCTGCGGAAGTACATGCAGAGGTTCAGCCGGGTGCATAGGAACATCCCAGACATACACCCGGCAGCTGTGATAGCCGCGTTCCAGTCCAACGTGCGCAACCACCGGATACGTTCTAAAATGAACGTTCATTTGCCCAAGATTGTGAATGAGTTATACACTCTGGTGGATAAGTGTGCCCGAGTAGAAGAGGGGAGACGACTCCCAGGTGAAGAAGATGGCGTCAACATCGACTCAGAAGACGATGACGCCACCAGCCGGAAGAAGAAGAGCAAGAAGCGCAACAAGAAGTGCCATGATAAAGTGGTGATGACCGTTGAAGGGTCGAGTGCACCTAGTACCGGCAAGAAGGCCAAGACCGAGGTCCCCAGCAAGGAAGCTGCCGCGTGCACTGATTGCCGGGAAGCCGCGGCTGCCGAGAAAGCTGGAAAGAGTGATGGGCCGTACTGCAAGATCCATCGGACCAAGGGCCATGATCTCCAGGAGTGTCATCAGGTTGAGTAGCTCGTCAAGAAATAGAGGGCTGAGTACAAGAAGCGTGATAAGGAGAAAAACCAAGATGGCGATGGCGGGAAGGGCCGAGGTGGCAGAACAGGTCGCCCCGGCAAGGCTCCTCGGTATCAAGGGAAACCCACCAAGGGTCGTGAGAAGAAGGATTGTGAGGACGGAAGTGATGAAGGAGATGAAGAGGAAACCATCGAGCAGGAATTCCAGGAAGCCACTGACACCCTATGCATTGACGGGGGTGCATCCTTGCACTCCTCTCACCGCTAGCTTAAAAGGTGGGGGCGTGAGGTCAATGCCGTGGAGCCAACGGCAGATTCTCGAAAGCCACTCAAGTGGTCCCGCACGCTCATCGTCTTTGATGAGGAGGATCACCCTGACCGCACTATCGCGGTGGGGTGTTTGCCGTTGTTGGTTTCACCAACAATCCGCAACCTCAAGGTCACAAAGATGTTGGTTGACGGCGGGGCCGGGTTGAATCTGATTTCTCCAAAGGTCATCAGCAAACTCCAGATAGCAGATGAAGAGCTCAAGGTTACTGGTACTTTCCAAGGGATCAACCCCGGCAGGAGTCATCCTAAGGTGAAGATCACATTGCTGGTAACATTCGGGGGGGAGTTGAACTACCGGACTGAGAAGATCGTGTTTGATGTGGTTGACGTCCCCCTGCCGTACAACGGAATCCTTTGTCGTCCTGCCCTGGCCAAATTCATGGCGGCATCCCACTATGCCTACAACACTTTGAAGATGCCAGGACCAATGGGCGTTATTTCTATCCCATCAGACAAGAAAGAAGCAATCATATGCGTGCACAAGATGTACCGGGAGGCAGTTGCTACAGAAGCTACGGAAGCCGCTGCTCCCACCAAGGAAAGTAAGAAAAAGAAGAAAGGAAGCAAGGATGCCAGCGAGGAATCCGGGAAGCGTGCCTCTCCGGAGTGCGCGGCGCCTACTGATGACTTGTCGGAGAGTTCCAATTGCAAGAGATCCAAGGCTGCCGCACCGTCTGTGAAAAAGGTCCCGGCAGGGCTGGCTGGCACTGGTGGTAGATTTACCATCAGTGCCACCCTCGATGACAAATAGGAAAGCGCGCTCGTTGCCTTCCTGTGGGCGAATGTCGATGTGTTTGCTTGGCAACCATCTGACATCCCTGGTGTTCCCAGGGAGGTAATCGAGCACCACCTTGCTATCTGCCCACATGCCCGGCCCGTCAAGTAGAAGGTCCGGAAGCAAGCTTTGGAGCGGCAGTAGTTTATTGCCGAGGAGATCAAGAAACTTGAGGCAGCTGGATTGGTCAGAGGAGTATTGCATCCAACGTGGTTAGCAAACCCAGTGGTGGAGCGCAAGGCAAATGGGAAATGGAGGCTTTGCATAGATTTCACTAATCTTAACAATGCATGCCCGAAGGACCCATTCCCCTTGCCGCGCATCGACCAGATTATGGATTCCACCTTCGAATGCGACATGCTCTCCTTCCTGGATGCCTACTCTGGATACCATCAGATCTTCATGTCCAAGGAGGAAATTGAACTCCGGCAAGCCTCTCCCGGCAGAGCTTCCGGAAGCCTCCGGCAGAAGGCTTGGCGGGAACAACTCCCCTTCGTTCAGTGAGCTGCACCCTCCCACCGAATTACCAGTCTTTGTGGTCGAGGTGTGCGCTCCTGACGACGAGGAGGTGCCGCTAGTCCTTGTTGCCAAGCCCCGGGCTCCAACTTGGGCACGGCACATTGTTCGTTTCCTCCAAACAGGAGAACTTCCCGAAGAACAAGAAGAAGCTAAAAGAGTAGCCCAGAGGGCCAGTATGTATCAGTTCGTTGATGACACACTATACAGAAGAAGGCCCAACGGTGTGAAATTGAAGTGCATTTGCCGGGAAGAAGGAAAGGAACTGCTGGCAGAAATACACAAGGGTATGTGTGGCTCCCACATCGGATCAAGGGCCTTTGTTGGGAAAGCTTTCCGGCAAGGTTTCTACTGGCCCACTGCCCTCCAAGATGCAATTGAGCTAGTCACCAAGTGTGAAGCCTGCCAGTTCCACTCCAAGAATATCCATCAGCCTGCTCAAGCTCTCCAAACAATCCCTTTGTCATGGCTATTTTCGGTCTGGGGGCTCGACATCCTGGGTCCCTTCCCCCATGCTACCGGGGGCTTTGAATTCTTGTTCGTCGCAATCGACAAGTTTACAAAGTGGCCGAAGGTGGAGCCCGTGAGAAAGTTGACCGCGCACTCAGCTATCAAGTTCTTGAAAGGATTGGTGTGCCGCTTCGAGGTACCTACCCGAATCATCACCGACAATGGCACCCAATTCATAAGCCGCGCCTTCATGCAATACATTCATGCCCTCAGAAGCAAGATTTCATTTGCCTCTGTGGCCCATCCCAGAAGCAATGGACAATCTGAGAGGGCGAACGCTGAAGTGCTGCGAGGTCTCAAGGCAAGAACTTTTGATAGACTGCAGAAGTGCGGCAGGCAATGGATCGACGAGCTGCCGGTGGTTCTTTGGTCCCTCCGCACGACACCAAATCGAGCTACAGGGCAGACTCCCTTCTCCCTAGTCTATGGGGCAGAAGCAGTTATCCCCACGGAACTCATATACCGGTCTCCTCGAGTGCTTTCCTATGATGAAGTAGCGCAGGAACAGCACCGGCGTGACGACGCTGTGCTACTTGAGGAGAACCGTCTCTGGGCTGCTATGCGTGTTGCATGCTACCAGTAAGCCCTGCGTCGCTATCACAGCCGCAGGGTTCATGCCCGGAGTTTTGAGGAAGGCGACCTTGTCCTTAGGCGCGTTCGGTCTGCCAAGGGTGCAAACAAGTTGATGCCGAAGTGGGAAGGCCCTTACCGGGTAGTACAAGTCACCAGACCCGGCGCAGTCTATCTGGAGACCGGAGATGGCATTCAATTGCAAAACTCATCGAATATTGAGCATCTCCGTAAGTTCTACCCATAAGGCGCGGCTGTCGGGCCTTGCCCGGCAGCCATCCTTTTGTACAAGCTTTGCTGAAGTTGCATGTAACCCTTGTACAAAGCCAGGCGCAGACCCTGAGCAACAGAGAAATAAATGAAGCGCTGGGGGCCCCCCGAAACTTGCATGCATGCATAAGCATATCATGAGCATAGCATGATCATATAGAAGAGGGTGCATGTGACATTGTTTTCATCTGCATTAAGTTGAAGGATTCTTGTCGTGGACTTGGTCCCGAAGAAAAGGAATGAAGACGAGCCCACGTAACGATCCCCGGCAAGCCAAACAGATAAGTTCCTTCTTATCCATATTTGTTCTGTGATTAGCAGACTTGTGCATATGAAAACCCCGCCACCTTCGAAACATAGGTGCTCCTACCCATTGACTTGAACACTGCTTCAGTTAGGGTGGTCGCAGTGGCCTTTGACGGAAAGGGCTCGGCGGGGGGCTGGTCCCTTTTTTATGGTTGTGCCCGGCAGGCCTAGCCCCGCGGCAACAAACTAAGGGTACCGGCAGGATAGCTTGCTGGAGAAACTTGTTTACTTAAATGAACAAGTGCCCGGCAAAGCTTGTCTTTTTCATTAATATGCTGATAAGCAAGTACAGATTTTACAGAACACAAACATGGATAAAGAAGTTTACATTATTTAGACTAAAGTTTGGCTGATGCCTACATATTTTAAACTGAAAAAAGATAAGTGCCCCGTAATCCCTTTCTTGTCCTTCCCCTCCCAGGCACTACGATAGGAGGCGAAGAGGGCAAAAGGGGTGCCTGGGCAGAAGCCCAGCCTGACCCCGTCGGGCCCCATGACTGGGAGCCCAACAAGGTCGGGAAGGCACTGACGAAGGTGATGGTGAAGAGGGCGGCGGAAGGGTCCCCCTAACCACCGGCACCAGGGCCAGCAGGACACGGCAGGGCGAACGAAGCTGCAGCCCGCGACGAAGCCTACCGGGGTCCAACTGGGAGACTGCTGGAGGAGCCCGGGGCACCATCCCCACCCCTGCATCCAACTCCTCGGCAAATCACCTTGCCGGGAATGAAATGCAGGTGCAGATGACGGTGCCGACGCCTGACGGTGATGGTACGGCTGGCGTTCAGCCGGAGCCGGAGCTGTCGCCCTCCCCGTCGACGCCGTCATCATTGCCGTCACTGTCCTCCTCGTCGCTATCGCTCGAGGAGGAGCTTTCATCGTTAGTCGAGCTCTCCGCGCAGCACCCTAAGTGAGCTCCCGAGCATCCGAAGACCTTGACGGAGAGCAGCTCGACGTCCATTAATTTAAAATGAAGGACGTGCCCCTCCGACAAGCTGTGAGCGCGGGCAAAAGTCTTCCAGCCGCGTCGGAAGAGCATGACATGAGGGGTAGGGTAATCCACATCCACCCGCATGCTGCCATTACAGCAACCCCTCATGTGCAGTTTCAGCGCGCGCGGTTGTTCAAGCTCCATCACCCTCGCAAATGGAGTAGGGAGGCGGAGGCGGCCGCGCGGGGGCTTATGCAACCTGATGATGAACTCCAGCGGTTGATCTCCGACGTGGCCTTCCATTGGGGGAAGAGCGGCCGACAGAGGTGCGACCAAAGCACCACCCCGTCCTCCTCGACCCCGGGCACCACGGCGGCCGCGACCTCGCCCCCTCCCACCTCCTCTCACGGCGGGCTTTGCCCCCGCGTTCCCAATAGGAGGAGGGAGGCGCTGTCGAGAAGAAGCCCTCGTCGCCACCACCAGAGAGCCGCCACGACCCCTGCCCCTCACCATAGTGGGCAGGAACTGCTAAAGGGAAAGGAAGGAGTGAGATGTGTGGAGAAGCACCGTGCCCTATGCCCCTTTTTATAGGCGAACAGGGCAGGGGGCTGGCTCCTCCCCCCCGAAGGCAGCCGTCCTACTCCTCCAATCCGACTTCCCCGCGCCACCAACGGCTCGTGCAATCAAGGCCGGCCCTCAGCGCCAATCCCTGGTGTCTGGGTTTCTGCCATGGCACGCATTTCCACGTCCTTTGCATCCACCAAACAACCCCGCACGACGCATGCGGTGCACGTGGCGGAAATGCTGCAAATGGGAAAGTTAATGGAATGGCAGTTACCACCCCACGAACACGGGACGTGGGTAGCCCAGAGATCGTGGCTCATAATCTCCCCACGACGTCTTGCACATCGCGCGGGAAAACCGGAAACTGACTCAAGGTCAGATTAATGATGAAGCAAAGAAGATCTCAAGGGGTGAGCTACTACAGCCTCCCCGCCTGTGTACTGGATAGGGCCTACCCGACGACGCTCGGCAGCGTGTTCAGGCCAGGCCTGGGGGCTCCTGTCGGTGCAACAAACCCCAGGTATGTTACCCAGCCTATACACAGGCTCAAGAACGAGATTGCAGCATCCAGGACAAGGCCAAGCAGAAGAGATCAACTCTTTGAGAAATCAAAGGGCGGATCCAGAAGACCAAGGCCAACCAAAGGAGCAAGATACCACTAAGGAAAAACCTCCCTTGCCAGGCAGGCGAGCGTGGCGGGGACGAGGTTGCCTCGGAGACAAGCCTCAAGATTGCCCCAGCAGGCTTGCCGAGGACGCTGAGGGCGGATTACCCGCGAAGGCTCCACCGCTCCACCTCACAGCAACGCAAGTCACCGATCGGTGCGGTGTCAAGCCCTCAAGATGCTAAGTGGCCGCTTTTTGGCACGTGGCGGCCACTTCTAGAGGAAATCACCTCCAAACGACAATCATCCAGCGACATGTCACGCAGGCAGGCGAGAAGGTGGCAAAACAGCATGGCAAGGCTTGCTGGGCAAGACTATGATGTGACACTAAGCGGCGCATTTAATGCGCTCTGCCCAGTTTGCAGAGTTAGGTATGATGGCACTGTTTGCTATCTAATTAGTACACAATGACTGATTTGCCACTGTGGTGACCCCTTGATCTATAAAAGGAGGGCCATGGCAACCTTAGAAAGGATTCGGACCCCTGTACACTCATACGCGTATAGCTGCTCTCGCCCCGAGGCGACCTTGCCGGGCTAGAGCGCTGTGTCTCCACCACGGTCCTCTCATCAATCCACCAAAGCAGGAGTAGGGTTTTACGCCTCACGGCGGCCTGAACCTGGGTAAAAACTTCCCGTGTGATTGCTGCCACGTGCCCTCCGCTCTTTGTGCAATGTGTCTTTCCCCCCTACCGAACCACAAGCGGTCGATGGCCCCATAGGTGGTCGTGTTTTCCCACGACAGGGAGACCTATTTCCGCTGTACAGTACTACTCCGTATGTTACTACTAGTAGTAGTACAACTGTGGTACACTTGATGGTCAAAATATTATTCACCCGGTCCTCACAGTGAAGTGACAAGACCCTGCGCCCGAGGTGACACTAGTCCAGGCGGCATGTTCAGGTTACCAAAGTCAGCCTCACCTTGTGCACTGTGCAGTCACTGTCACCACCGCTGTATAGCATGCCTTGCCTCGTCTCCCTATCCCCTAACACCACACCATCTCCATCTCCGTCTCACCGGAGATCCTGAGGTCACTCTTTTCATAATCTCACTGTGCCCCCGTGTACCCTCGCCTCGCTCGCCTCCCCCAGTACCACTATTCCCTCGCTAGCCGCTCCAGCACCGAGAGCCTTCTCCCTCGTAAATCAAGCCCCCAAAAACCCCACCTTCCAAACTCCACCATGGCCAAACATGAACCGCGCAACATCTATATGAGCCACGACTGGAGCGATCTCCCTAGTGACATCCTCGACCTCTGTTGTTCGTGTATGGACATGTTGAGCGCCGTGCGGCTAGCTGCATGCTCAAGGGACATGCATGCGGCCATCGTCGAAGCGAGGCCTGAGCTTTTCAAGACACCTTGCTTGCTGCTATCTGGTCTTGCGAGATTTGCTCACCATGATACGAAGGCGTACATGATGCCCCTCGATTTCAATCCAACCTCCATTAGCCGAAACTTGTTTGCAGGTATGTATTGGGTCATCGTACATCATGCCCCTCGACTTTGATCCGATCACCATCGCCCGAAACTTCTTGGCAGGTATGTACTGGGTCGGCATGAACTCCCACCGGATGGCTTCCGTCAGAGAAGACCGAAAAAAGTTGGTGCTCGTGAACTTCCACACCTCCCATGAGATTATCCTTCCTATGTTGGATTATATAGGGTTTTACCGTCGCAGTCCAAGTCATCTAGATTACGTCGTCAGTTGGACGGACCTTGTTTTGCAGAAGATTGTAATCTGCCAAGTGCCCACACGATATGCGGATTACACAGACTTCAAGCGGATTGCATTATTCGACCGCGGACTCGCCTATCTTTCCGCCAGTGCCTTCTTTAGCTGGAGACAACTCACCTCGCAGTGGATCATCAAAGCTGATACACACTTCTGTGATGCTATTGAACACAATGGCATCATCTACGTGATCGAAAAAGTAGATGGCACCACATATTGCTGGGATGGCGCGTGTAAGTTGTTTTCATCTGATGTTAATGATAACGCCATGACACTGTTTAAACTTTTTGTGATGATTGGCATATCCCTGTTCGAGCAGAATTTGAGTAGAACTATGGCAATGTATTAGACACACAGTAAATCAGCTATATTTGGAATGAGTTAATTCAAGCGATTGTGACCATGTCATTACAGCCAATTTGTACCCTTGAATAATCCAACTGTTAGGAAGATATGGATATTCTCCTAACTTTATAGTAATCTATATACTACTCCCTCCGTAAAGAAATATAAGAGCGTTTGGGTCACTACTTTAGCGATCTAAAAACTCTTACATTTCTTTACAGAGGGAGTACTAAATATGAGTGTGTATAAATAGCCATGTTAGTTTCCTCATTTTCATGATTTAGAAACATGCATCACACTGTTGGTTTCATGTAACCATACATTAGGGAAGTAAATGTGCATATGGAGAACTCTATTTGGAAGTAGTGAAATCTTGTAATGCTTACCATGTGTACATACCTATATTCGCCCTTCAGCAATCAATGGCTAGAATAATATCCTCACATGAATTTTGCCCACAGAACATGAGTATATAACAATGCATGGTCTGTTAGTTTCCTTGAAGAATTTGTTTGTGAGGACAGAACATGATTACATAACATGCATGACATGGTAGTTTCCTGTGAAGAATCGATTGCGAGATAACATGAGTATAACCATGCATGGCACTTCTATATTTTCGAACCCAGTATACATTTCCCTGTGTTTTCCTCTCAGTTTCAACAGGCACAGATCAATGCAGTTTCTTGCATTATCCTACTCATACTCTGAACAATGCTGATATTACATTAACAATGCATGTCCTTTTTGATATGATGCAGTGTCCCTACAGTTACTGCCCTTTGTAATCACACCACCTTTGCCAAAAACAGGGAAGCACAACTGGTTCCTCGCTCAATCAGACGACGGCAAAAGACTGATGATCATTCACACAGATGAGCCGGAAAATTTACATTGCAAAAACCCCACTGTGTACAAGCACCATGAAATACGTGAGTATCCAGAGAGTGGTTGTTACGTCTATGAGCAGGATACCAGCTTGTTAGGGCCTTCATGATTTTTGAGTTGGAGGCGGGTAAACAGCCTTGGTTCACACTCTCTGTTTCTCGGACTCAATTATCCGATTAACTAGGAGATCACCGTTCGCAAGGACCTTGATGGCAAAGAGGCTCTGTTTGCTAGGGAAAACTATGTCTACACGGTGAGCCCTAGGACTTCGGTAGCAAACTCCCCTGATTGTCAACGATACAGCCTGCAGCCAAAAGAAGGTGAGAATGACAAAGGCATCTGGATTAACTTTGATCCTTGGATGTCTCAAGTCCGACAGGCAGTGATGTGGTTCAAGCCTTCAGGTTGATAGGTAATTGGGCTATTGCATTGAAAGGGTGGAGTTCTGGTGTCTCCGAATCATTGCTAGCTGAAGCGGGGCTGCAAATTATGATGGTGTTGGATCATCCCTCTTCGAATGACTTGTTGTCTTTGCTGCTTGTTCTGGATGGGTAGTTCTCTCTTTTGTTATGCAGACTCCTTGTCATTTGGTCATCCTCGTCTATGTCACTTTTACTATGTAATAGTTGCCTCTCTTTAGAATGTCATTCTCGTCTGGATCACGAGAGTCTGAGCGCTGCAGATGGGTGCATTTTGGTGGTGTAGCAAGACTTCTTATGAACTATCATGTCTTGCTGTTTATGTCAGTAGTAGTCACTAGTCAGTGTTTGAATGTTGTATATATCATTGTTTCGAACTGTTTATTGTCTCGAACTGCTGGTGGGCTAAATGAGGGCATCACCATTCTCCAGTGTTGAGAGTATATCTCCTTTTTTTCAAGTTATAATTTGAGCTCAGTGTCTTTTTGGTGATGTACACCTGTTTGGTCCAGTGAGGTGTCATTGAATATGGGATGAGTAGTAACGCAATGTCAAACAGGCCAATTATGACTCTCAGGCCGGACGCTCAAAAAAAAGAAAGAAAAAGGACTCTTAGGCCGACATGTGGGGACCACCGGTGTTTTCGTGCGCTTGCGCGCCGAGAGCGTATTGGCGCGTGTTCAAAATTCATGCAACCTTTTCATCCCCTATCTCCCGCCTCTCCCCCACCTCTGGAATCTTGATTCCTACTTCAGTTCCCCCAAATCCCCCTCCTATACTCCCTGTACTCAAGCACACTATCATGTCGCCAGTCAATGCGGATCTCCGATCCGAAGATCCTGAGGTCCGTCCTGCCTTTGGGCGCTGCGCGCTGTCGCTCAATAGTGGCATGGCGGCGCTTGACGACCAGTTTGCCGGCAAAGTGCTGATAGTAACCATCAACGGCGACCGGCCTCTCGTCTCACCGGACGACCTTGTCAAAGCTCTTGGCATTGCACACGGCATCCAAATAAGTGACTTGCTCGTCGAAGTCTGTTCGCCACCGGCTGATTTCTTCATCTGGTTCCGGATAACTTTCGACTGCAGTCGTGTGTTCGAATCTTTCCGGTGTTTGTTCTGCAATGGCACGCTAGTGAGCTTTGATCGGTGGTACCCAGGATGGGGCTTGGTGCCCTCCGAGCTTGAGTTTTTAACAAAGTTTACCTTCCACGGCATGCCTCGACGTTCTTGGAACAGCGAGTCCATGAATGAGCTTATCAACGACCTAGGAGGTGAGCTCGTAAGTATGTTTGTTCCTCCAGACAGCTGGGCTCTGACGGTTATGGCATGGATGAAGAAGCCATCCACCATACTGAAGGTGATTAGTGTTGAGATACCGGTGCAGGAACTGGGGTTGTACTATTCATCGCCACCAAGGCCGCCACGGACCACGTTAGGGATTTACCTGTATCGAGTGTTCGTGCATGTCGAAGAAGTGGTCAATCCATCAATCGAAGTCCTGCCACCGCCACTGGTGCCAGGGTCCATCGACGACGTCCATTACAGGAGTCAACGTCAGACTTTCCCCGTGTTGCTCGGAACGATGGATGGCACATGGCCTACTCCATCGCGCGGCGGAGGCCACTTCTTCTTTGGGAGAAGAGGCAGGGATGGCTGCCTAGATGTGCTCTAATTTGAAGTAACAACTGAATCTTCTCAGATACTAGTTAAATCCGAGCTATCGGTGTGAAGCACTAATGTGCCAGTACATTTGATTGTGACCTGCTATATTTTTGGACCTGAACTTTTTTTAGAAAGGGGTGTACGCCAACTTAATGTGCTAGCAGAACTTATTGTGCTGTCTGTCTGTTTTCTTTGCACAGCATTCAAGATATTTCCCTGTCATTGATAAATACGATGAACGGCTATGTACGAGTTTGTTGGTTTCAATATAGCCCTACCCGTAGTGATCCACTGCTTCCACCCTGATTGTGTTGCCTACGTGAAATTTTTATACGATGTTCTATATGATTGTGTCAACTATATAAGTTTTTACTGACCATCAGCAATGCATATGGCTGAAAATGTATTTACAAGCATCGACCGATGGGTCTCTCTCTCTCTCTCTCTCTCACACACACACACACACACACATAGAGACAGACACAAGTGGGACCCGTTGAATTATTTCTTCGCTCGTAACAATTTTTAATTAGGTTCCACTGTAGTCTAACTTTTTTCTTAAGTTAGTAACTGAGCTCAGTGACTTCAAAAAGTTGTACAGAAGCCTTGTTTGGGCCTTTTCTGGCATCATTGAATGTGGGCTGAGTAGATATGTAAAGTTGTACTGTACTACACAGGCCTTTTTCGTTGAACATCAACAATTCAACTGGGCCGACAGTTGTACACAAGATCCTAAAATAAGCAAAGCCTAGCCTATGTTTATTTTAATAAAATGCACAACTCCGTTCATTTTTTATATAATAGGATTACCAAGCCCAACTTAACTTTTTTTAATAATATTTCTATCTCAATATTATTTTTTATACGAAATTCTCTGTCCAGACCATCATTGTTTTTTCACCCATCTCAGAAAATGGGTCCATTTCTATTAAACTCAAATGGCTTGTAAATTATCAGAAATGGTAAATGGGTTGCATGTACGCAACATTATTTTTTCACCCAGCCCAGTAAATAGGTGTATTCGAATAAATAATCAAATGCGCTGTAAATTATCATAAATAGTAAATCGGCTATTATTATTTTTACCCAGCCCAGGAAATAGATTACTAGTTGAGTCAAAGCGCAGGAAATAGATGTATTGGCAAACAAAATGAAATGGGCTGTAAAACCAAAATAAATGGGCTGCATTCCGCCCCAGCTTTCGAAGCTGACTTTGTTGGCCCATTAGACAAAGCCTGGGCAAGCTGTTGTCCATTTAGTGAACAAAATGATTTAATGGTCTAAAACAAAAAGTCAACAAATTCTTCTGGCATCTGTAGTCGTTGGATTGACATCCAACGGCGATCCTGCTTCTTCAATCTCTGATCTAGTTGCTCTTGCTCAAGCCAACAAAACCATCGCCTGCTGGAGTGCCTGCATCTGCCTTCCATGGCCAGCTGTGCTGCCGCGCAGGCCTCGCCGCCCCACCCTACTCCCAGCGGTGGCCAGATCATACATGTACTCACCCACACCTTCTGTTATTCTTCGACGATGACAGCCTCACCCGACAGCCGAACCAGTCCCCCGTACTCCCCTCCGCCAAGGACTACAGTGCCCCTTGTTCCACGACTCCAAATCGTTCCCATCTTAGGCCTCGCCGTCGTCCTCCACCGTGGTCCGCTCGATGATGCGTGGTCAACAACGAGAGCCAACATGGAGTACGTCAAGAGTCTGACAGCTCGGAACCACCAGCTACATCTTCGCACACAAGCTAGTGCCTCCTTATTATGCGGGAATAAACGATTCCTCCCCCTGACAGGTTGGACCCACCAGCTACAATCTTCGCACGCAAGGATGTTCATTCTTATTACGCGAAAAAATCCCCTCCCCATGACAGCTGGGACCCACGAGCTACATCTTCGCACGGAAGGAAGTTCCTCCTTATTACGCGCAAGAAAAATGATTCCTCCCCCTGCTAGCTCGGACCCACCTGATTCGGAGGCTGACTTGTGGGCCTACTAAGTTGACACATACGCAGGGCTTTGTTAACCTAGTCAACAAACGATTCTAGCAGCAGTGACCGTTGGATTAACGTCCAACGGCCGTGCCGCTTCTTCAATCTCTTATCTTCTTGCTCCAGCCGCCGAAACCAGCGCCGGCTGGACTACCTGCTCCTGCCTCCCGTGGTCAGCTGTGCTGCCACTGCTGGCCATGCCATCCCTCTACTCACCCAGACCTCCTATTATTCTCCGGTGATGGCAGCCTCACACCGCAGCCGAAGCAGTCAACCCTCGTACTCCCCTCTGCGTGGGCATCCACTGCCGCATCTTTCCCAGCTCCGTGTTGTTCCCTTCCACCGTCTACGGCCTCGCTCCAGTCTCCACGGGGGTCATGTTCATTGGGAGGGGTGTGGCGTACCGCAAAACGAGACTCCATGGGCTACTATTCATCCACCGTCTACGGCCTCGCTCCAGCCTCCACGGGCTACTGTTCATCCACCGACGACTTCCTCCAGCCTCCACCCGCTACTGTTCATCCACCGTTGACTACCTCCTGCCTTCACCAGCTACTGTTCATCTATGGGCTACTGTTCATCCAGCCTCCACCGGCTACTGTTCAACCAGCCCTCCACGGGGTCCTGTTCGTCCACCCCTAACTGGCTCGGGTGTGGCGGCCTCCTCGATCGGGGTCCTGTTCATCCAGCGGCAATGACCTACTACTACCACGGGGTCCTGTTCATTCAACCCCCATTGGGAACTATTCATCCAACCCCCAACAACGATCACTGTTCATCAAGAGGCAGCAGGTTCGATCGGCTTGAGTTAGTAGTAGTAGCGAAGGAATCGCTTGGGTTCAGTTAACAGCCAAGGGATCGATCGCTCAGGTTCAGTAACGTAGCTAGTGCAATCGCTCGGCTTCAGTAAGCGAACGCCTCACTCGGGTTCAGTTAGAGCCCAACGCCTCACACACACATGCGTACATGTATGAGAGAAACACGCAAACCTCTGTGCATCGCTCGGCCCCGACCACCCACCGTAACCGGGAACTCCCCGAAATTTTCCTCGCCCTCGCTTCTACCATGATTTTTTCCGTCATGGACGGCCCAAAGAATGTCATGCAAGTGCGTCCCCGGCCCGCCCAGGACGAAAAGCCCATTGTCTATCATGATTTTTTGTCATAGAAGTAGGAGCCCACCACATCTATGATGATACATGGTTTTGTCACAATTATCGTCATAAGCATGACAGAAAAAAAATCATTCGGGCCAAAATGTCACGGATGTGTCTTTTTTTGTAGTGGATGATCATAGCTCACCCTGATCCGGTAGCCCCCGGTTCTTCGGCCCTTGCTGGGGCAAACTGTGATGAAGAGATTAACCGCACCCTGGCCCCCTTGACCCAGAAGACCAAAGAAGTTGATGACTCCATTGATCGTTCAAAAGACTTGGCTTTTCTGGAGACAGTGGATGCTGGGCTCAAAGAAGTGCAAGAGAGGTATGGCCGGAGATGGCAAGTAGTCCAAGAAGAGCACAGGGCCCAGGACATGGCCACCCGGCAACTGAAGGGCAAGGCAGAAGAGTTGCGCACTTGGTATAACGACCGGTCCCGCGATCTTAGAGACCAGGAGGAGAAAATTGCTGCTACTGCAGAAAAGGCAAGAGCTCGCGACGGCAGGCTGACGGAGCGTGAAGCAGAGCTCAACGCCAAAGCCAAGGATCTTGTCGCCCATGAGCAAGCTCTGGCTGACACCCTTTGCAGCAAGGATAATGAGCTGCAAAGCCTTGTTCAGCAGCGTGTCAAGGATCTGGACGACAGCCACAAGAAAGCCATCGACTCGCAGACTCAGGACGCAGCAGCCAAGCTCAAGGAGGTTGCTGATAACCTTGCCGCAACTTCCAAAGCCAAAACAGCACTCAAAACCCAAGTGGGAAAGCTGGAGGAAGAACTTGCCGGGAGCAAGAAGGAGATCGAGGCCCTTCGGGAAGAAGCGCAGAAGGCAGCCACCACGCTTGAGGTGCTGCGATCACAGCTTGCCACCAAGGACGAGGATCTGGTTACTACTTTTAGTACTATTGAAGATTTGAACACCAAGCTTGCCACTCTGGAGAAGGATCTTAAGCAGGCCAAGGACCGGGAGAGGGCCTTGGCGGAAGAAGTCAATACCGCAGGAACTCTCTGGAAGGATGCAGAGCTCAAACTCAAGCACCAAATTGATCTGTATGATCTTTGGTCGAAGAGCCTGGTGAATATAGATGAACGCATCTCCTCTCAGATTGCCAAGATGAACATGAAGAGCTGGACTTTTCCATCAGTGAGCATGATGCCCCAAGTGTTAAGCTGACACACTTTTTTGAGGGTCTCATTGATGGACTGAAGACGTATGAGGACGACAGATCCGCTTGCTTCTCTAGTGAGTCTTGAAAGTTTGCTCGGGACGCCATCTTCACCATCCTGGTTAACTTTGCACAGCGTCATCCTGACGTCGACCTCTCCGACGCCTTCAAGAAGCTGCCGGCCGGGACGGACACCTCTGCTGCTGCACAAGTTGTCGGGCCTCTGGCCGACAAAGTTCTTCGAGTGCCCCGAGTCCAACGAGGCCGTCGGGACTAATTACTCTTGCTCTGTTTGCTGCAATGCTTGTAAACAAAAAGACACATTTTGGCCTTATGTTAGGCCTTGCTACTTCCCGGGATGTAATAGTACTCTTAAGTAGTTTGTATGAACTGATGCTATCCTTTAAGTTTATCTTGTCCCTCGTTCTTGTATGATTATGAATCCTACGCATGCTGGGAGCTTTCCAGGGCGGGCTTTAGCTGTGCTGCTGTGGGGGCAGGCCCTCTTGCATTTTGCAAACGTAGTCGCCACCGGCAAGTAACCCTTCAACATTATTGATGCGGCTACATGGACTGTTGAGCGGACTCAAAACAGACGAGGATGCAAGCGATCACGGAAGAGTCCATTCGCATTATGGATATCTCATACAAGTGCTAGGGTTTAAACTAAAGGAGTCGCATAAGGTAAATAAAAGAGTTCAAAACCAAAAAAAGTTTCACAGCTTATCTTTTTCTTAATCTTGTAATTGCCACTGTCGCAGAGACGTGAACCCTTCCTTCCCCCGAAAGTCTCGCGCACAGAGGTTGGTACTCAATCTTCGTGCAATATGATTGCATTGTACCGCAACATGCGGCGAGACTTGCCGGGTTAAGATGGATATGTCTTGCCATGATTCTCATCTGCAACAATGCTTCTCCGCAGATTTGGGCGAAGGCCCGATGGATTCACCGTGGCCCGCGGCTTAGCTGGACGTTCATCTTTGCAAGGTGAACGCCTGCGCCGATAGGTGTGGCTTATCGACGATCTGGTCATCTGCCTCTATGTTACTGTTGCGGCGCTCCACGCTGGGAGAAAGCTGTGGCGGGAGTGTCAACCGCACTATGGCGATCCCCACACTCGTGGCAGCGATTTCGTTCGCCGTGGTTGCGGTGCCTGTAGCCGCGGACGAAGGGACCTTCAAAGCTGGGAACGGCGCCGCCGTTCCATCCTTCTTCATGGGATCGAAAGGTGATGAAGGAGGATGATGAAGATCGACGCGCTGGCTGTTGCTTCGGGTTCGCACAAGTGATGCCCCCTACGTGGCGTGCCAGAGATGTCAGCGTGGAAGCACGATCACCTATGGGTCAGAGTTTCCCCTTTGTGGTTCGGCAAGGGGACGGTCACATCATACAAAGAGCGGAAACAACAGGGCAGCGCGAGGCTGGACGGCTCTCTTTTTCCCAGGTTGGGGCCGCTTTGCAGCATAAAACCCTACTCCTGCTGTGGTTTATTGATTTGGAGGAACACGAAGACATGACGTGCTCAAGCCCGGCAAGGGTGCCTCGGGGAGAGCAACTACGCGCGTACAAGTGTTGAGGGGTCAAGTGTTCAAACCCTTTGCTAGGTTGCCTCGGGCCTCCTTTTATAGGTTAAGGGGCAACCACAGTGGCAAAACAGTCATTTCAGGGTGATTAGATAGCTAACAGTGCTATCATACCTAACTCTGGCAGTTAGGACAAAGTGCATTAAATGCACTGCTAGGTGTCAAGTTGGTTTTGAAGCCCGACAAGCCTGTCGTTCCACTTATCTGCCTTCTTCTTATTAGCGCGACACACCATCTGGACGGGTGTCAATAAAGTTAATCTCCTCTCTGCCATGCTACCACGTGCCTGACAGAATCCACCTAGCCACTTGGGAGCTTGACACCGCACCAATTAGTGACTTGTGCGCGATAAGGTGGGGCGGTGGCGTCCTGGCGGGGATCTGCAGGTTTATAGAGCTTGGCGGGTTCTGTCTTGCGGTCTTGACGGGCCCCGGGGTCCCTGCCGGGGCGTTCTGTACTTGGCCTTCAAAAGGTGGTCTCGACCCGGCCGGGCTCTCCTGCCTAGCAAGGGAGGCCTCCTCGGTGGGTTCTCTTGCTGGCTTGATCTTCTTAATGCTCTCCGTGCCCAGCAAGGTTAATTTGCCCGGGAGGCCATGCAAGTCTGTGCACCAGTCAAGGGGAAACAAATACCCCTATTTGTGGACACCGACAACCATGATAACAATTATCTCCTATTTTAACAGAGACAACATGCATGCCAACAAGAGGTCTATGTTTATCTTTTTCATCAGGTTTAGCAATTCTAGTGGCTTCATCACAGAAATAAATAACATGCCCATCAATATTTTTGGCCAAGAGATCTTTAACCATAGCAACATTATGTTCAACTTCAATTTGTTCAGAAGGTGTAGGTGTTCTTGTATAACTTTTGTGAACCACAGCTGAAGCTTTAGCATGTTCTTTTATCCTAACAGGAAAAGGTGGTTTCTCAATATAAGCAGTAGGAATAACAGGATCAACATTATAAGTAGTGGTTTCTTCTCTAGCTTCAATGGGTTCTACTATTTTTATTTCAATGGGAGGATGATATTTAAACCACTTCTCCTTAGGGAGATCAACATGAGTAGGAATAACAGAAAGAAGCTACTATCTCAGAGTCAAGTCCATATTTAGTGCTAAAATTATGAAAAGCATCAGTATCCATAAAAGATTTAACACAATCAAACTCAAGCTTTATACCTTTCTCCTTACCTTCATCGAGCTCCCAATCTTCAGAGTTGCATTTAATTCTTTCCAAAAGATCCCATCTGAATTCAATAGTCTTCTTCATAAAAGAACCAGGACAAGAAGTATCGAGCATGGATTGATCATTACGAGAAAGCCGAGCATTGATACGTCTCCATCGTATCTACTTTTCCTAACGCTTTTCCTATTGTTTTGGACTCTAATTTGCATGATTTGAATGAAACTAACCTGGACTGACGATGTTTTCATCAGAACTACCATGGTGTTGTTTTTGTGCAGAAATAAAAGTTCTCGGATTTGGATGAAACTTTTTGGAGAATTATTTTGGAATAAATAAAAAATACTGGAACCAAGACCCACTGGAGGGGGGCCCTAGCTGCCCACAAGGCACCAGGGCATGCCACCCCCCTCTGGCGCACCCTGGTGGGTAGTGGGGCCCACGAGGCTCCGCTGACCCTAATTCCGACGCTATAAAATCCTATTTTTCCAGAAAAAAATAGGAGAGGAAGTTTCATCGCATTTTATGATACAGAGCCGCCGCCACCTTCTATTCTTCCGGGGCTCCGCAGAGGGGGATCTTCGTTCTTCGTCATCACCAACCATCCTCCATCACCAATTTCATGATGCTCACCGCCGAGAGCGAGTAATTCCTTCGTAGGCTCGCTAGTCGGTGAGGAGATGCGATTCATCATGTAATCGAGTTAGTTTTGTTAGGGCTTGATCCCTAGTATCCACTATGTTCTGAGATTGATGTTGCTATGACTTTCCTATGCTTAATGCTTGGCACTAGGGCCCGAGTGCCATGATTTCAGATCTGAACCATTTATGTTTTCACCATTATATCTGGAAGGATCGAGAAGGGGGGTCTAGAGGGGGTGGGGTTATTAGACCCTCAACAAGTAAAAGTGGCAGTTTTTAAGTTCTTCAAATTAAGGTAGAGTTTTAGCACAAGTTTAAGCATTCATAATACATTTCAAGCAAGCATGACATGAGTATATGCAGCGGAAAGAGTAAAGCATGCAAATTACAAGAAAGTAAAGGGATGGGATTGGAGTTTGCAAACGTAATGAAGACATGGAGATTTTCGGCATGGTTCCGATAGGTGGTGCTATCGTACATCCATGTTGATGGAGACTTCAACCCACGAAGGGTAACGGCTGCGTGAGTCCACGAAGGGCTCCACCTACGAAGGGTCCACGAAGAAGCAACCTTGTCTATCCCACCATGGCCATCGCCCACGAAGAACTTGCCTCACTCGGGTAGATCTTCACGAAGTAGGCGATCTCCTTGCCCTTACAAACTTCTTGGTTCAACTCCACATCTTGATGGAGGCTCCCAAGCGACACCTAACCAATCTAGGAGACACCACTCTCCAAAAGGTAATTAATGGTGTGTTGATGATGAACTCCTTGCTCTTGTGCTTCAAATGATAGTCTCCCCAACACTCAACTCTCTCTCATAGATTTGGATATGGTGGAAAGATGATTCGAGTGGAAAGCAACTTGGGGAAGGCTAGAAATCAAGATTCTTGTGGTAGGATTGGAATATCTTGATCTCAACACATGAGTAGGTGGTTCTCTCTCAGAAAATGTATGGTGGAAGTGTAGGCACATTCTGATGGCTCTCTCACATATGGAGAAGGGGGTGGAGGGGTATATATATAGCCTCCACACAAAATCCAACAGTTACACACATTTGACCCATCTCAGTGAGACCGAATAGCTAAACTCGATGGCACTGATTAGTTCAAAATTGTGAACGTTAGGAATCTTGGTGGGACCGACTGGAACAACTCGGTGGGACCGATGTGCTAGGGCTTAGGGCAAACCTCATCTCGGTGGCGCCGATTGCATCAACTCGGTGAGACCAAAGTGAAGCAATAGGGCAACAGAGAATTGGTCAAGCCATCTCGGTGAGACCGATTGCAATTTCGGTGAGACCGAAATAATTGCAACTGTTAACAGTGAGTTGGTAAGGCCATCTCGGTGAGACCGAGATCCATATCGGTGTGACCGAACCGTTAGGGTTTCTGGCTGTGGCTATGTCATATGAACTCGGTGGCACCGCATGGAAAGAATCGGTGGGGCCGAGTTGGAGTTTAGGGTTGTGACACATTTGGATGGAGAAAGTGGTTGAGGGTTTTGGAGCAATATCACTAAGCATTTGAGAAAGCAAGCCATTAAGCAACACCTCATCCCCTTTGCATAGTATTGGCTTTCCTATGGACTGAATGTGATCTTTGGATCACTAAAACAAAGATGATGCCAAACTTTGTCCTTAGCACCTTGAAGGGGTTCCACATCCTCTTGTCCTTTCCACTAGATAAAAACATTAGTCCAACAAGAGATATGTTGAAATTAATTACCAAAATCACCCAGGGAGCACTTGTGCTATCAATCTCCCCCTTTTTGGTAATTGGTGAAAACATACATCAAAGCTTTAAGTAAATGATATGAAGAGTAGCAAGTAAAGCTTTGGAGGAACATGTAACATGCATAAGCTCCCCCTACATGTATGCAATCATGTGAAGATAGAATATACAAACATGTGAATGCATGACATGACAGAGTAAGCAGAGAGTTACATGTATCTTGGCTATATGCATCAGAGCAAATGATATGGTTGAGAAACGTACCTCCATGATTATGAATCCCTCTTGCAAACAATATGTGCAACAACAAGAGATCATCATGCACATGAGTGTGATGCATATACTTACCTTGTGGTCTTGAGATAACTTTAGAGAGAGTAGACTTGAGAAAACAGGGCTAGATAACACAGGAACACTCCAAGTAAAGCAGTTTTAAGGAACCACCAGAATACCAAGACTGGGATGACATGTGATGGGTGAGTACTACAAAGTAAGTACTTCATTTAGATATAGACATGTCCCCAAAGATTTAAAGATGTGCAATAAATTCCAAGGATTTTTCTCCCCTTTGGCATAGACTCTTTCTCCCCCTAAATTTGATATTGGATAATGGGAGAAGGTATGGTGAGATAAAATCAGAGCAAATAAAATCAGAGCAAAAAGGAATTATCAACAACAATAGCTAGGATTAAGCATATTAACATGTCTTACCCTCTTAAAGACATGTAACTTCTCTCCTCTTTGTTAACAAGCATCTGTGGAAGAGCTTAGATGTGCTCATTTGATAAGATTTGATGTGCTCTCTCCCCCCCTTTATCATCAATTTCCAAGAAGGGTACTTCTGGAACATGAGCCAAATGTGGTGTAGTCCTTGAGAGTCACTACAAAGCAGCAGGTAGCTTAGGATGCTGATAGAGGAAAAAATCATTGAGTGGAGCTGAAGAAAATAGGAAATATCAAATGACAGAATGTTTTCTTAGTGTTGAAGTCGGTGACGCCGATTTGTTTCCACCGGTGACTCTGATATTGTAGAGTCACAGAGGGTGCTTATCGGTATGACCGAGTTAGTCCTTGTCGGTTGTACTAATGAACTAAATACAAGGAAACCTTGTATTTCGGTCTAGCCGATGGGCTTGGGTCGGTGAGACTGAGTTCAGCACAGAGCAACATTTTGTCAACTCAGGTCACTTGGCAAATGAAATCTCACAAGGATTTGCAAGGAATTGTCAGAAAGATTTGCAATGAATTTACAATAGAAATCACAGATGAAAAACAGAAATTGAAAAGAGATCTAGATGAAGTTTTTTTTAGAGGGAGACACAATGGCAAGAAAAACATGCAAATGGAAAAATCAACTAACCAAAAAGAACACTAGAGAACTTCATCTAGAAAAGGTCGGCGACAAAGTCACCTATGTTAGAGTATATTGACTTAGGAGTCAAGTGAGATCACTTGATCATAGGTCATACTCATCGTTTAAGCTCAAAATGGGGTTGCCATTTTTTCATTTAAGCATTTTGATGTATTCACATATTGTCGAGTTGCTTTAGCTCATGACTTGGAGTAAAGCTTCTCTAAGATGGAATGACATACCTTGGGTTGTGGTGTTGATCTTGATCATGTAGTTGAACTTGTGTTGGATGCTCAAGGTTGATGTAGTTGGGAGCATCCTTTAGAGTTGAAGTTCATCTTCCCACATGGGTTAGTTTTGCAAGGAAGAGCACTTGTGTGTCCAAATTGACAATCATGAAACTTGATACCAATTGAAATAGTCAAAGGATATGTTGAGTGAGTTCATGCTTCCTTGAATTCAACAACCAAACCATAGGAACTTGGTGATGTAGAAATTTCTCAAAATATGAGTGACTTGCAATTTCATAGATTTGGGCTCATCCAAGTACCTACATGGGTTAGATAACATGCAAGGGTACAAATATACATCCAAGACAAATGATCATCATTATAAGAGAAGTATCAAGGATTAGTCACAAAGGCTCATGCCTTGCATGTATCCAAATGGAGCCTCTACTCCAAGTTTAATGATATTCAATTCACCTCTCAAACGACAAAATACTTTCTCATCAAGTGGTTTGGTGAATATATCCGCCAATTTCTTATCGGTGTGAACATGCTTAAGATTGATGTCTCCTTTAGCAACATGATCACGAATGAAATGATGATGAACTTCAATATGCTTAGTTCGACAATGTTGCACGGGATTATGAGCAATCTTGATAGCACTCTCATTGTAACATAGCAATGGAACATGTTTCACATGTATCCCATAATCTTTAAGTGTTTGGGTCATCCAAAGTAATTGAGCACAACATGATCCGGCGGTAATGTATTCCGCTTCGACAGTGGATAAGAATACCGAGTTTTGTTTCTTGGAGGACCAAGACACAAGGGATCTACCAAGAAATTGACAAGTACCCGAAGTGGACTTCCTATCAACCGTGTCACTGGCATAGTCTGAATCAGAGTATCCAACAAGATCAAAAGATGACCTCTTAGGATACCAAATGCCAAAGTTTGGTGTATGAATTAAGTATCTCACTATCCTTTTCATGGCCTTAAGATGACACTCTTTAGGAGCCGCTTGATATAGTGCACACATGCACACACTTAGCATAATATCGGGATGGGAGGCACATAGACATAACAATGAACCAATCATAGAACGGTAAACCTTTTGGTCAACCGGTTTGCCATCCTTAATCAAGTCAAGATGTCCACTAGTAGGCATGGGTGTTTTCATACCTTTGCTTCCTTGCATGATGAACTTCTTGAAAGGATCCTTGGTATACTTTGTGTGTGAGACAAAGGTACCTTCCTTAGTTTGCTTGATTTGCAAACCAAGGAAAATTTTGAGTTCACTCATCATAGACATCTCAAACTTCTCTGACATTAGCCTTCCAAACTTTTCACTAAAATGGGGGTTAGTAGAACCAAATATGATATCATCCACATAAATTTGGCACACAAATAATTCACCATTAACCCTTTTAGTAAAAAGCGTGGAATCTATTTTCCCAATTTCAAAGCCTTTTTCAACGAGAAACTTGGTCAAGCATTTATACCAAGCTCTAGGGGCTTGTTTAAGACCATAAAGAGCTTTATGAAGTTTGTAGACATGATTAGGTTTCTTGGGATTGACAAAGCTGGGAGGTTGTTTAACATAAACTTCTTCCTCAATTTCTCCATTTAGAAAAGCACTTTTAATGTACATTTGGTATAAATCAATATCATGGTGATTGGCATAAGCAAGTAAGATGCGAATGGACTCAAGTCTAGCAATGGGGGCATATGTCTCACCATAGTCCATATCTTCGACTTGAGTGTAGCCTTGAGCGACGAGACAGGCCTTGTTGCATACAACTTGTCCATCTTCATCTTGCTTATTCTGAAACACCCATTTGGTTTCAATGACATTGTGATAGTCATTGGGCTTTTCAACCAATGTCCACACTTGATTCCTCTCAAAGTTGTGTAGCTCTTCGTGCATAGCATTTACCCAATCCGGATCCTCAAGAGCTTCTTCTACCTTCATATGTTCAACACTAGAAATGAATGAGTAATGTTCACAAAAGTTAGCCAAATGAGTTTTAGAGCGAGCGATTCTCCCGGTTTGAATGTCATCGAAGATTTGTTCGACGGGATGATCTCTTGTGACTCTTGCTCTAAATCGTGAAAGCTTTTGTTTGGGTTGGGGTGGAACATCCTCTTCATTGTCTTATTCTTCTCCTCCTCCTTCATTGTTGTTGGCGTTGTCTTTCTCTTGTGGAGGTGGAGAGGGAGGTCGAGCTAGTTCATCTTGTTGCACTTCCTCATCTCCTCCGTCTTGACGTGTTCCACTTGTGGATGCCTCCAAGTCAACTTGTGGTTCACCTTGATGTGAAGTTGAGGCTTCCTCTTGAATGGAGGAAGTACTCTCCTTCACCTCCGTTGGGCGAATCTTGCCAATGGACAAATCTTGGATTGCTTTCAAAGGATCTTTGTCTCCTACATCAATTGGCAATTGCTCTACTTGCGAGCCGTCAGATTCATCAAACTTCACATTTACCGTCTCTTCAACCTTTCGGGTGAAATTGTTGTAGACACGGTAAGTGTGAGAGTTTGAGCCGTAACCGAGTAGGAAACCTTCATGAGATTTAGGAGCAAATTTCGAGCGACGATGCTTATCAAGAATGTAACACTTTGATCCAAATACTCAAAAGTATCCAACTTGGGGTTTGTTACCGGTGAGAAGTAATACGTCTCCAATGTATCTATAATTTATGAAGTACTCATGCTGTTATATTATCATTCTTGGATGTTTTACAATCATTTTATAGCAACTTTATATCATTTTTGGGACTAACCTATTGACATAGTGCCCAGTGCCAGTTGCTGTTTTTTTTGCTTGTTTTTTACATCGCAGAAAATCAATACCAAACGGAGTCCAAATGCAGCAAAACTTTTTGGAGATTTTTTCTGGACCAGAAGACACCCGGTGGGACAAAGAAGTACCAGAGAGGAGCTCCGGGGAGAGCACAACCCACCAGGGCACGCCTGGGGGCCCAGGCACGCCCAGGTGGGTTGTGCCCACCTCGATGGCCTCCCGCACCGCCTCTTCGCCCTATAAATTGCCAAATATTCCAAAAACCCTGGGGGTAACCCTAGATCAGAAGTTCCACCGCCGCAAGCCTCTGTAGGCATGAACAACCAATCTAGACCCCGTTCCGGCACTCCACCGGAGGGGGAAATCGTCACCGGTGGCCATCTTCATCATCTCGGCGACCACCATGATGAGGAGGGAGTAGTCCACCCTCGGGGCTGAGGGTTTGTAATAGTAGCTATGTGTTTAATCTCTCTCTCTCTCTATCATGTTCTTGAGATGTCACGATCTTGATGTATCGTGGGCTTTGTTAATATAGTCGGATCATATGGTGTTTTCCCCTCTCTATCTTGTTGTGAATTGAGTTTTCCCTTTGAGATTTCGTTCTTATCGGATTGAATACTTTTATGGATTTGAGAACACTTTATGTATGTCTTGCTATGAATACCTGTGGTGACAATGGGGTATCATATTGATTCACTTGATATATGTTTTGGCACTCAACTCGCGGATTCCCGAGGTGACATTGGGGTAATCTATGCATAGGGGTTGATGCACGTTCTCGTCTTTGTTTCTCCGGTAGAAATCTTGGGGCACTCTTTGAGGTTCTTTTTGTTGGATTGAGTATTATGAATCTGAAATTGTTTGATGCATATCGTATAATCAACTCACGGATACTCGCGGTGACATTGGAGTATCTAGGTGACATTAGAGTTGGTTGATGTGTATCATATGGTGTTATTTTAGTACGAACTCTTGGTTAGATCGATCAGAAAGAATAGCTTGGTGTTATTTTAGTACGAACTCTAGGATAGATTGATCAGAAAGAATAGCTTTGAGGTGGTTTCGTACCCTACAAACAATTTCTTCTTATGTTCTCCGCTAGATAGGAACTTTGGAGTGATTCTTCACCGCACGTTGAGGGAAGATTATATGATCCAATTATATTAGCATTGTTGAGATATTGCACTAGCGAGAGTACGGACCCTAGGCCTTGTTTTCAAGCATTGCAATACCGTTTGTGCTCACTTTTATCGTTCGCTACCTTTCTGTTTTTATTTATTCAGACTATTAAAATATATTTGTACCTTCCATATTACACTTTTATCACCATCTCTTCGCTGAACTAGTGCACCTATACAATTTGCCACTGTATTGTGTGTGTTGGGGACACAAGAGATTTCTTGTATTTGGTTGTAGGTTTGTTTGAGAGAGACCATCTTCATCCTATGCCTCCCACGGATTGATAAACCTTAGGTCATCCACTTGAGGGAAAATTGCTACTGTCCTACAAAACTCTGCACTTGGAGGCCCAACACGAGTCTACAAGAATAAAGTTGCGTAGTAGACATCAAGCTCTTTTCTGGCGCCGTTGCCGGGGAAGTGAGTGCATGAAGGTATATCTTTAGATCTTGCAATTGAATCTTTTAGTTTCTTGTTTTATCACTAGTTTGGTTTATAAAAATAAAACTACAAAAAAATGGAATTGAGGTGGCCTCATATTATTCGTCATTATCATGTCTTTATTGAAAATGATGGAAAGGAAAATTGTGCTCAATTGATAGAAGAAGAATACAATAAAATGTTTGGCATAAAATATTTGAATGGTGAGCATGATTGCAATGTTGTTAGTATGAATTCTTTGATTATCCATGATGCTAATGATATGCAAAGCCATAAGCTTGGGGATGCTATGTTCGATGAAGATGATATTTTTAGTCCCCCAAGTTTTGATGAGAATATTTACTTTGATGAAGGCATGCCTCCTATTTATGATCATTATGGTGATGAAATGTATGATTTAAATAGTAATGATATCCATGAAACTTGTCATCATGATTTTAATGCTCAATATGATTATGCCAATCAAGAATCACATGCTAGTTATTTTGTTGAGTTTGCTCCCACTACTATTCATGAGAATAAATTTGCTTATGCGGAGAGTAATAAAACTTTTATGCACGTGGATCATGAAAATAATGCTTTATGTGATAGCTATATTTTTGAATTCATTCATGATGCTACTGAAAATTATTATGAGAGGGGAACATATGCTTGTAGGTATTGCAATAATATCAAGTTTCCTCTCTATGTGTTGAAAATTTTGAAGTTTTGCTTGTTTTGCCTTCCTATGCTAGTTGATTCTTGTTCCCATAAGTTGTTTGCTCACAAAATACCTATGCATAGGAAGTGTGTTAGACTTAAATGTGCTAGTCATATGCTTCATGATGCTCTCTTTGTGTTTCAATTCTTATCTTTTTTGCGAGCATCATTGAAATCTTCATGCCTAGCTAAAAGGCATTAAAGAAAAGCGCTTGTTGGGAGACAACCCAACATTTACCCTCTACTTTTTTTCTGTGTTCACATGATTAGGCTACTTTATTAATCATGTTTTATAGCTTTTATTTAAATAAAGTGCCAAGTAAAGCCTTTGGGATATTGTGGATGATAGTTGACTTGATTCTGTGCAAAAACAGAAACTTTTGGGCCCACTAACAGAATTGTTTAAATTCACTGGAGCATGCAAAAATTCTGAATGTTTTACAGTTGATGGGTATACAAATTTACTACGTTTTCCTAAATTTTTAGAAATTTTGGAGTTACAGAAGTATGACCTTAATTCAGATCTTTACGTACTGTCCTGTTTTTGACAGATTCTGTTTTCAATGCATAGTTTGCTTGTTTTATGGTTTCTATGGCTTATATTGCTTAATATAAATTGTTTAAATTGTAGATTACAGTAGGCATTGTGTGAGAACAATTATAAATCTTGTCTTTGACAGTACCAAAGTGAATGATTTGTCTTTATCATACTAACCCATCTCACGAAGTTCCGTTAAGTTTTGTGTGATTGAAGTTTTCAAGTTTTGGGTGAGATATCGATATGTGGAGAATAAGGAGTGAAAAAACCCTAATATTGGGGATGCCCAAGGCACCCCCAAGGTAATATTCAAGGAAGATCCAAGCAACTAAGCTTGGGGATGCCCCGGAAGGCATCCCCTCTTTCGTCTCCGACATTATCGGTAACCTCACTTGGAGCTATATTTTTATTCGTCACATGATATGTGTTTTGCTTTGAGCATCATTTTATTTTATTTGTATTTTCTTGCTGCTATTTATAATAATGTTTTTCATCTTTCATTTCAATAAAAATGTCGAGGATAGCCTTTACCATGCTTATTTTGCAAGTATACATGTTGCTGTTTCAAAACAGAAAGTTTATCGCTGTTGCGAAAATTCCCGAGAAAAGTCACAATGTGATGAAATGTTGAATTTTTTTGAAAAATAATATCTGATAAATTTTATACAGTGTGCTAAATTTTTAGAATTTTTGGAGTTAGAGAAGTATGAATACTCTTGCATCCTTTACAGACTGTCCTGTTTAGACAGATTGCTGTTATGTTTGCATTGTTTGCATATGTTTGCTTGTTTAATGATTCTATTTGAGGATAGGACTATTAAATATTCAGAGGTATTTAGTATTCAATGTTAAATAATAATTTTAGTGATTTTCTACAGTAGATAATGATAAGGTGTTGCATTGATTTATACTAACTTATCTCACGAGTTCTTGTTGAGTTTTGTGTGGATGAAGTTTTTGAGATTTAGGGAAACCGTGATATAAAAGGAATTAAGGAGACACAAAAGCTCAAGCTTGGGGATGCCCAAGGCATCCCAAGATAATATTTCAAGAATTCTCATGCATCTAAGCTTGGGGATGCCCCAGTAGGCATCCCACCTTTCTTCATCAACAATTATCGGTTAGTATCGGTTGAGCCTAAGTTTTTGCTTCTTCACATGTGTTGTGCTATTCTTGGAATGTCATTTTATTTTGTTTTGCTTTCTGTTTTAATAAAATACTTAAATCTGAAAGTTTTTAAATAAGAGAGATCCCTCACATAACTACCTATTTACTTAACTACTCATTTGATCTTCACTTATATCTTTTTGGAGTAGTTTGTCATTTGCTCTCGTGCTTCACTTAAATTTATTTGAGAGCTTGTTAATAGCAATGGTAATATATAAACTAGTCCCAAAGTGATAGATATTCAAGAGGGATATAATAAAAACTTTCATGAAGATCATTGGACAAAATAAACTTGATTCTTTGTAATAGTTTTGAGATATGATGATAGTGATATGTGAGTCATGTTGGTGAGTAATTATGCTTTAGTAAGAATATTGGCGTTAAGGTTTGTGATTCCCTATGAAAGCATGAAAGTCAATATTTATGCAATGAAATTACATCCTACTTGTGGTGCATTATTTGGTGTTAGTTATGCTCAATGCTCGTTTATGTGAATTTTTGTTTCTTGCTTGGTTGCTTCTCAATCTATTTGCTAGCCTCCATTTGTACTAAGTGGGAATACTACTTGTGCATCCAAAATCTTAAACCCAAAGTTGTGCCAAATGAGTCCACCATACCTACCTATATGCGGTATTCCGTTCTAAGCAAATTTGTATGTGCCATCTCCAATTTTCAAAATAAATTTCCTTTTTGTGTGCTCGTACCGCTCATGAAGCGGAAGGGGGTGACAATATTTTCCATGCTAGATGTGTTATTCTGAACATGAGTGTTTATTCACTTGTCATTGCACGAGAGTACGGCAGTAATAGGGATGCCTAGTCCCAAAATGAAAAAGAAATTTACTTTATGTTGTCAAATAATAAATTCCTTGGAAAGTGTTGGTATGGAGGGCACCCGTGGATACGGCTAGCCATGGAAAGTGAAAGAAATGGTGGAAAAAGGAATAAACTTTATTTTCTGTTTGGGAACTGCCTAAGATATATCTAGCATGGAAAGTGTTGGGAATTACTCGGTCGTTTTCGTTGACGGGAAAAGTATGCTTCTCAAAAAATGTATCTCTCAATTTAAGATTTGAGCTCTGGCACCTCTACAAATCCCTACTTCCCTCTGCGAAGGGCCTATCTATTTACTTTATGCAATTTTTATTTTTATTTGAGTCTCCATCTTCTCTTATAAATCACCAACTAATGGGCACTATGATCGTACTTGAGCATTGTATGTAGCTAATATGCGAGTGTGTTTTGCGAATGTATCAATGATTTAGCATGATGGGCTAGGGATAACTTTCCTTAGTGTTGATATTTTGAAAGACATGGTTGCTTGTTGATATGCTTGAGTATTGAAGTCTTCATGTCAAATATAGACTATTGCTTTGAACCATCTAAAAGTCCAAATGTCCATGCTACTAAAGAAAAGAATATATGATGAATATGATAGGTAGCATTCCACAACAACAAAAAATTCCGCTTTAAATTGCTACTTTATCATGATGAGTTTATGAGAAAGAGTTGCTGTTATGATGCTAGGAGAAGTGAATGAAATTATCGTTGATCAAAACTTATGCACTTTGCTAGCATTCACACTTCATAAATTATTTCTTTTATCATTTACCTACTCGAGGACGAGTAGGAATTAAGCTTGGGGATGCTGATACGTCTCCAACGTATGTAAAATTTATGAAGTATTCATGCTGCTATATTACAATTCTTGGATGTTTTACAATCATTTTATAGCAACTTTATATCATTTTTGGGACTAACCTATTGACATAGTGCCCAGTGCCAGTTGCTGTTTTTTGCTTGTTTTTTACAGCGCAGAAAATCAATACCAAACGGAGTCCAAAAGCAGCGAAACTTTTTGGAGATTTTTTCAGGACCAGAAGACACCCGGTGGGCCAAAGAAGTACCAGAGGGGAGCTCCGAGGAGAGCACAACCCACCAGGGCACGCCTGGCGGCCCAGGCACGGCCAGGTGGCTTGTGCCCACCTCGGTGGCCTCCCGCACCGCCTCTTCGCCCTATAAATTGCCAAATATTCCAAAAACCCTGGGGGTAACCCTAGATCAGAAGTTCCGCCACCACAAGCCTCTATAGACATGAAAAACCAATCTAGACCCTGTTCCGGCACTCCGCCGGAGGGGGAAATCATCACCGGTGGCCATCTTCATCATCCCGGCGGCCACCATGATTAGGAGGGAGTAGTCCACCCTTGGGGCTGAGGGTTTGTACTAGTAGCTATGTGTTTAATCTCTCTCTCTTGTGTTCTTGAGATGTCACGATCTTGATGTATCGCGGGCTTTGTTAATATAGTCGGATCATATGGTGTTTTCCCCTCTCTATCTTGTTGTGAATTGAGTTTTCCCTTTGAGATTTTGTTCTTATTGGATTGAATTCTTTTATGGATTTCAGAACACTTTATGTATGTCTTGCTATGAATACCCGTGGTGACAATGGGGTATCATATTAATTCACTTGATATATGTTTTGGCACGCTACTCGCGGATTCCCGAGGTGACATTGGACTAATCTATGCATAGGGGTTGATGCACGTTCTTGTCTTTGTTTCTCCGGTAGAAATCTTGGGGCACTCTTTGAGGTTCTTTGTGTTGGATTGAGTATTATGAATCTGAAATTGTTTGATGCATATCGTATAATCAACTCACGGATACTCGTGGTGACATTGGAGTATCTAGGTGACATTAGAGTTGGTTGATGTATATCATATGGTGTTATTTTAGTACGAACTCTTGGTTAGATCGATCGGAAAGAATAGCTTGGTGTTATTTTAGTACGAACTATAGGATAGATTGATCGGAAAGAATAGCTTTGAGGTGGTTTCGTATCCTGCAAACAATTTCTTCTTATGTTCTTCGCTAGATAGGAACTTTGGAGTGATTCTTCACCGCACGTTGAGGGAAGGTTATATGATCCAATTATATTAGCATTGTTGAGAGATTGCACTAGCGAGAGTACGGACCCTAGGCCTTGTTTTCAAGCATTGCAATACCGTTTGTGCTCACTTTTATCGTTCACTGCCTTGTTGTTTTTATTTATTCAGGTTATAAAAATATATTTGTACCTTCCATATTACACTTTTATCACCATCTCTTCGCCGAACTAGTGCACCTATACAATTTGCCATTGTATTGTGTGTGTTGGGGACACAAGAGATTTCTTTTATTTGGTTGCAGGGTTGTTTGAGAGAGACCATCTTCATCCTACGCCTCCCACGGATTGATAAACCTTAGGACATCCACTTGAGGGAAAATTACTACTGTCCTACAAAACTCTGCGCTTGGAGGCCCAACACGAGTCTACAAGAATAAAGTTGCGTAGTAGACATCAAGAAGCTCGTATGCCATCTTGCCGAGAAGCTTGTGAAGATATAGTCAATTCGTAGCATGACAAGCTGTCTCAACCGCTTCCGCCCAAAAGTGTCTTGGTGTCTTGTATTCATCAAGCATCGTTCTTGCCATCTCGATAAGTGTCCAGTTCTTCCTCTCAACAACTCTGTTTTGTTCAGGCGTGTACGTAGCCGAGAAATCATGTGAAAGCCCTTCTTCGTCAAGAAAGGTATCCACATTGGCGTTCTTGAACTCCGTTCCATTGTCGCTTCGAACCTTCTTGATCTTCACTTCAAATTGGTTTTGGACCTTCTTAGCGAAGTTCTTGAAGATCTTTTGGACCTGCGATTTGTCATCAAGAAAGAACACCCACGTAAATCTTAACAAGTCGTCAATAATGACCAAACCGAACGAGTTACCACCGAGACTCTTGTAGGTGTTAGGACCGAAAAGATCCATATGAATTAGCTCAAGCTGTCTTCTCGTGGTCATGATGTTCTTCACGGGATTACTTCCTCCAACCTGTTTTCCTACATGACAAGCACTACAAAGTCTATCCTTGTCAAATATGACATCTTTAATACCAAGGATATTATCACCTTTAATAAGCTTATCAAGATTTCGCATGCCCACATGACCTAACCTTCTATGCCATAACCAACCTTTAGAAGATTTAGCAATTAAGCAAGTACGAGGTTGGGCTCTCTTAGTGAAGTCAACAATGTATAGATCACCTCTACGAATACCGGTAAAGACCATATTATGATTATCTTTACGAAACACTTGGCAATCTACTTTAGTAAATAGAACATTGAAACCAAAGTCGGCTAGTCTAGATACTGAAAGGAGATTGTAGCCGAGAGATTCAATGAGCATAACATTTTGGATAGAGCTATCATTAGAAATGGCCACCTTACCAAGGCCAAGTACCTTACCCTTGGAGTTATCTCCAAAAGTTACATACTTGCGTGGGCCGTCGTTTTAGGCAAGCTCACGGAACATGTCCTTATCTCCGGTCATATGATCAGTACATCCACTGTCGAGAATCCATTCTTTCCCTCTAGCCATGTAACCACGAAGTTTAGCCATAAGACCAAAATGTCTCATCGACTCCTCAAGGTCAAAGTCACTATCTTCATCTTCATCATAATATCCATGCTCAATATCATCATGTAAGTGATCATCACTTAGAGCAAGCGATTCATTAGATTTATGACAATGTGCATGTTTATGAATTCTAATAGTTTGTGAGATGATGCTACTAATGACTCCAACATTTCCTTTAGCACGCATAAGATCACAAAGCTCAAATAGGCAATCACCAAACTTAGGATCACTAGGCTTCATTTTATGAAAAGCAATAGACTTTTGAAGAATCTCATCTAGATTCTTCAAGGAGTAGTTTGGAAAGAGCTCCTCAAGATATTTCCATATAGTATAAGCACATTCAAAGGTAGGCAAGCATACAAGCAAATTTCTAGGCAATTCAATAATGATAAGATCAATAGCTCTAAGATTGCGAACCATGTCAAGATACTCATCGGGGGTAGGATGCAAAGGATCAATAGGAGGCACATAAGGGCTAGTAATATACTTGTTCAAATCATATTCATTGAAAATCTCAAGCATCTCATTCTTCCAAGAACTATAGAGCTCTCCGTCAAGCATAGGCACTCTACGTCTAATACTCCCAATCATAGACTCATCCATCTTCCTCCAATGGTGATTAAACCAAAGCAATGGAGACCAATGCTCTGATACCAATTGAAAGGATCGAGAAGAGGGGTCTAGAGGGGGGGGTGATTAGACCCTCAACAAGTAAAAGTGGCAGTTTTTAAGTTCTTCAAGTTAAGGTAGAGTTTTAGCACAAGTTTAAGCATTCATAATACATTTCAAGCAAGCATGACAAGAGTGTATGCAGCGGAAAGAGTAAAGCATGCAAATTGCAAGAAAGTAAAGGGACGGGATTGGAGTTTGCAAACACTATGAAGACACGGAGATTTTTGGCGTGGTTCCGATAGGTGGTTCTATCGTACATCCACGTTGATGGAGACTTCAACCCACGAAGGGTAACAGTTGTGCGAGTGCACGGAGGGCTCCACCCACGAAGGGTCCACGAAGAAGCAACCTTGTCTATCGCACCATGGCCATCGCCCATGAAGGACTTGCCTCACTCGGGTAGATCTTCATGAAGTAGGCGATCTCCTTGCCCTTACAAACTTCTTGGTTCAACTCCACATCTTGACGGAGGCTCCCAAGCGACACCTAACCAATCTAGGAGACACCACTCTCCAAAAGGTAATAAATGGTGTGTTGATGATGAACTCCTTGCTCTTGTGCTTCAAATGATAGTCTCCCCAACACTCAACTCTCTCTCACAGATGTGGATATGGTGGAAAGATGATTCGAGTGGAAAGCAACTTGGGGAAGGCTAGAAATCAAGATTCTTGTGGTAGGATTGGAATATCTTGATCTCAACACATGAGTAGGTGGTTCTCTCTCAGAAAATGTATGGTGGAAGTGTAGGCACATTCTGATGGCTCTCTCACATATGGAGAAGGGGGTGGAGGGGTATATATAGCCTTCACATAAAATCCAACCGTTACACACATTTGACCCATCTCGGTGAGACCGAATAGCTAAACTCGGTGGCACTGATTAGTTCAAAAATGTGAACATTAGGAATCTTGGTGGGACCGACTGGAACAACTCGGTGGGACTGATGTGCTAGGGTTTAGGGCTAACCTCATCTCAGTGGAGCCGATTGCATAAACTCGGTGAGACCGAAGTGAAGCAACAGGACAACAGGGACTTGGTCAAGCTATCTCGGTGAGACCGATTGCAATTTCGGTGAGACCAAAATAAGTGCAACTGATAACAGTGAGTTGGCAAGTCCATCTCGGTGAGACCGAGATCCATATCAGTGTGACCGAACTGTTAGGGTTTCTGGCTGTGGCTATGTCATATGAACTCAGTGGCGCCAGATAGAAAGAATCGGTGGGGCCGAGTTGGAGTTTAGGGTTTTGACACATTTGGATGGAGAAAGTGGTTGAGGGTTTTGGAGCAATATCACTAAGCATTTGAGCAAGCAAGCCATTAAGCAACACCTCATCCCCTTTTAATAGTATTGGCTTTCCTATGGACACAATGTGATCTTTGGATCACTAAAACAAAGATGAAGAGTCTTGAGATTTTGCCAAACTTTGTCCTTAGCACCTTGAAGGGGTTCCACATCCTCTTGTCCTTTCCACGCCATTGTTGAACTTGTCTGAAATACACCAGATAAAAACATTAGTCCAACAAGAGATATGTTGACATTAATTACCAAAACCACCCAGGGAGCACTTGTGCTTTCAATATCTATGTTCGTGATCCGATCTTGCAAGTTATATGCACCTATTATGTGTTATGATCCATAAACCCCAAGGTGACAATAATTGGGATACTTTCCGATGATGACCGTAGTTTGAGGAGTTCATGTATTCACTATGTGTTAATGCTTTGTTCCGGTTCTCTATTAAAAGGAGGCCTTAATATCCCTTAGTTTCCTTATGGACCCCGCTGCCACAAGAGGGTAGGAAAAAAGTTGTCATGCAAGTTTTTTCCATAAGCACATATGACTATTTACGGAATACATGCCTACATTATAATTATGAACTGGAGATAGTTCTGTGTCGCCCTAGGGTATGACTGTTATATGATGAATATTATCCAACGAAATCACCAATCCAATGCCTACAAGCTTTTCACATATTGTTCTTGCTAAGTTACTATTGATATTGCTAATGTTGCAACTGCTACAAAACTGTTACTGCGGTTACCATTACCACTACTATCGTTACTACTACTATCAAACTATCATACTACTGTGCTACTGATCACTCTACTGCAGATATTTAATCTCCAGGTGTGGTTGAATTGACAACTCAACTACTAATAGTTACAAATATTCTTTGGCTCCCCTTGTGTCGAATCTATAAATTTGGGTTGAATACTCTACCCTCGAAAACTGTTGCGATCCCCTATACTTGTGGGAGCATAGCTATATTTGTTGAGTCACTTGGTATTTATATCTATTTATCACTATGAATAATCTGAAAGATACTAGAACCAAGATCATTCCCTCTAAGGCGAGGGGAGAGTTAATTACTTTGGTTGAATCTGATCCTTTCCATGGCTATGAAACTGAAACTTTTGTGGCACATCTTACTAAACTAAATGATATAGCCACCCTTTTTGCTCAAGATGAGAAAATTCGCTACTACTATATTCTCAAGTTATTTCCTTTCTCGTTAAAGGGTGGTGCTAAGATATGGTACAATACTCTTGCTCCTAGTTGCGTGCGTAGTCCCCAGGATATGATTTATTACTTCTCTGAAAAATATTTTCCTGCTCATAAGAAACAAGCTGCCTTACAGGAAATATTTAACTTTGTGCAAATTGAAGAAGAGAGTCTCCCACATGCTTGGGGGAGGCTTCTCCAATTACTTAATGCTTTTCCTGATCATCCTCTTAAGAAAAATGAAATGCTTGATATCTTCTATAATGGACTAATCGGTGCTTCTAGGGACTTCTTGGATAGTTGTGCTGGTTGTGTTTTCAGGGAACGAATTGTTGAACAAGCTGAGGAGTTATTGAATAATATATTAAAGAACTATGATGATTGGAAACTTCATGAACCACCGCCTAAACCCACTGCGAAGAAGACGGGGATCTTATTTCTCAGTCCTGAAGATATGCAAGAAGCAAAAAAATGTATGAAGGAAAAAGGTATTAAAGCTGAAGATGTTAAGAATTTACCACCTATTGAAGAAATACATGGTCTTGACACACCACCACCACCGGTGGTACAGGTAAACTCTCTTTTAAAGTTTGATGAAGGTGACATCCCTTACAATAAACATCCTAGTCAATGCTTTTATGAATTTGACAATTACGTTATGAAGCAAGATCACTTCAATGCAAATGCTATGAAACAATTGAAACAAAATTCTTATATGATAGCTCGCTTGAGTGACTTGTTATTTAGAATCACTAATTATGTTAGAGGTGTAGGAAAAGATGCCTCTATGGTTCAAACTCAGTTAGAACAAGTTGCTAAATCTCAAAGAGAACTACTTAGTGAAACGAGCAATAATATGAATGATTATGCTGTTAGAGTAGCAACTAGAGGAGGCAAAATGACTCAGGAACCACTTTATCCCGAGGGACACCCTAAAAGAATTGAACAAGACTCTCAAAGAATTAATACCGATGCACCTAGTCCTTCTAAAAGGAAGAGGAAAAAGAAAAATGATAGGACTTTGCATACCTCTAGTGAACCTGACATAGAAAAACCTCCTAAAGATAACAATGATGTTTCTCTTTCTGATGCTGAAACTCAATCTGGTAATGAACATTCACCTAGTGATAACGAAAATGATAATGATGATGTTCATGAAGATGCTCAGCCAGACAATGATAAAGAACGAGATAAAGATGTTGAGATTGAACCTGTTGTTGATCTTGATAACCCACAACCTAAAAATAAACGATATGATAAAAGAGACTTTGTTGCTAGAAAACATGGTAAAGAAAGAGAACCATGGGTTCAGAAACCCATGCCCTTTCCACCTAAACCATCTAAGAAAAAGGATGATGAAGAATTTGAACGCTTTGATGAAATGCTTAGGCCAGTCTTTTTGCGCACTCGTTTGACTGATATTTTAAAGATGGCCCCTTATGCTAAATACATGAAAGAACTTGTCACTAATAAAAGAAAAATACCTGAAGCTAAAATCTCCACCATGCTTGCTAATTATTCTTTTAAGGATGGAGTACCTAAAAACTTGGAGATCCAGGAATACCAACTATACCATGCTCTATTAAAAGAAATTATGTCAAAACTGCTTTATGTGATTTAGGAGCTGGTGTTAGTGTTGTGCCTTTCTCTTTATATAAAAGACTTGATTTGAATAAACTCACACCTACTGAGATATCGTTGCAAATGGCTGACAAATCGACTGCCATACCTATCGGTATTTGTGAGGATGTGCCCGTTGTTGATGCAAATGTTACTATCTTAACATACTTTGTTATACTTGAGATGCCCGAGGACGACAACATGTCGATTATCCTTGGTAGACCCTTTTTGGATACTGCATGGTCTGTTATTGATTGCAATAAAAGCAAAGTCACTTTTCATATCAATGGTAATGAGCATACGATGCATTTTCCGAAGAAACAATTTCAAGTGAATGGTATTAATGTTATTGAAAAGTCTCCGACAATTACTATTGGAAGTTTTCAATTCCCTTTACCTACTGCCAAGAAGAAATATGAAATACTTATTGTTGGGGATATGCATATTCCCGTTGAGGTAACTTAGTGTTTTACGACGGTTCCTCGGGTTCATCTTAATCGAAAGTGATTGTTAATAAGACTTGATCAACCTTATTAATGAATTGTTTTCGAGAGACATGTGGTCGATGAATTTAGTAAGAAAACCTTCTGTCCCTACTTTTTTTCCTGTTATTCTTAGTTAAATAAAATAAAATGCCACATTTATCCTATTTTCTGAATTTTTCATGCAATAAAAAAGTGGTCAAAAATAAAAGTGCTCAGAATGACCTGAAATGTTTACACATTTTTTTCTTCTGAATATTAAGAATTTTTGGTACAAATAACATCACGAGGGTGTGCCCCTGGTGCCCACAAGGCACCAGGGCGCGCCAGCTACCCCAGGGGCGCCCTGGTGGGTAGTGGGCCCCACGTGGCCCCCCTCACTTATCCCTTTAGCCCATGTCATCACCTACCTCCAGAAAAAATTCATTCCAGCTCTCTCTCTCTCATGTTCTTGCTCCCAAACCCGCGGATTTTGATCTTTTTGTTCGAAGCTCCATTTCTAAAACTATTTTGGGGGATTGCTACTTGGTATGTGACTCCTCCATTGCTCCAATTAGTTTTTTTCTAGTGGTTTATATTTTGAGTATTTAGCTACTCTTGGTGCTGTTGTAGATGGGCTTGCATGTTGAATTCTTAGAGTTCGAAGTACTTTGAATGCTTAATATAGCCTCTAGGCATCCATATGCGTAGTTGCTATCAATCTCGTGAAGTTTTGTTGACAAAATTTTGTGCCCCAAAATTTTCAGAATTTTATTCATAGAAAAAGATAAGTATCTTCCGGAAGTTTTCCTCCAAAAAGAATGCCAAGGGAGTCATTGGGTAATCATCGGACAGTGACCTTAATACTCCGAGAACGGCGGAGGTGCGGCCATGCGAATGGCCACATAATGCCTTCATGGACGAGTCTGGGTTCCATCAAGAGTTTGCCCAATTCATTTCAAATGCCGGGCTGACTAGCTTCCTCGCAGATGAGTGTGACCAACACCACCTCCTCACGAACTCCTTTGTGCAAAAAATTTATTTTCTGAATAGGCATGAACCTCCTGCGGTGCAGTTTAATTTATATTCTGAAACCCATCAGATACCGCTCACCAAATTTTGTGAAATATGTTTGATTCCCTCGGACGGGGATTTGAGAGAGCCTAGACTGGCAGAGTTTGAGGACTTCCTTCTCACTTTGACAGTGGGTGAGGAAAGAGGCGTGTCCAAAGCCACCGCCACTAGTTTGCAGTTTCCTTCTGTGCATTACTTTGCTTTATTCAACGCGAAGTGTTTGACTGCTAGGGAGAAGGGCGGTATACTTAGTGCTCCTGACCTCACCATTTTACGCCGTGCGCTACACAATGATCACACCTTTAGCCTAGGGGCTATTGTTGCACGTCGTCTGCACCTTAACAGAACTAAGGGAAAAATCCATGGTGGTATTTATGCCACTCTCTTAGTGAGTCACATTAATGTTCAGATACGCCACCATGACTATCGGTTGCCCCGAGTTTATCTAGATCACCAGGCGATGGTGGATCACCAGTTTACTGATGTTGCCGATTCCTTTAATAATATTTGTTACAACTTGGTTTTCAGTGCGAAAACCCGTGATATTATCCTGTTGCCTGCACCTGCTTTGTTTGATTCTATTGCCAGGAACGGATACAGGGTCATGCCAGCGGACATTATTGCCTACCGGAAAGCCCAGGCAGCGGCAGAGCAGGAGCCCGAGGAGTGGGACGCTCAGGTGCCGCCGCCACAACACTTCCACATGGGACCGGATGGCTACTACGGATGGTGATTACCAAGCTAGGCCAAAAGCCTAAGCTTGGGGCGCATGTATTTCCACCGACATTATATTCATGTTCACACACTTCATTCTAGTTGTCGGTGTTAATACTTTTTCATTGTATTATCCATGCTAGATTTATTTTTCTCGCTTTCTTCTTGTGTGTTTGCAAAACTTTGAGAAAATCCAAAAATATTTCTTTCTTCTTTTTGGTTTTCTTTCTAGTTTAATTTAGTTGTAGTATTAAAAGAAAACCCAAAAAGATTTCTCATTTCTTCTTTTCTTTGTTGGGAGCTCTCCCGTGTAAATAGTTTTTCTCATTTTTCTTTTTCTTTAATTTGCTTTCTTCAAGAAAAAACCAAAAACTCCAAAAATATTTCATTGTGTTTCTCTGAAATTCTTTTCCTTTTCTTTTGATGAGTCGTACCAAGGATAAGACCACGATGAAAATGTTGAGTTGCTCTCATATGCATTATTGTTGATCTTACACAGAGCCCATATTATTTTGTCATCTCCTCTAAATAAAATGTTGCAGATTCCAGCTTAGTCCACGACACTCTTGCACTATTATTATTTTCATATCATTCGGTCATGTAAGTGAAAGTCAATAATGACGATATTTTATGAAATGACCGGGTATGAACTCAACTTGCTTTTGTTTTGTAAATATGTTTAATTCAGTATCCATGATTCAACATGTTATGATTAAACATGTTTGCAATGACAATTAGAGATTATAGTTGCTCAAGCCATGCTTAAGTAGCTAGGAGTGGATTATGATTTATTTTGGGTGTCAACATGCATTAAAATGATTGTGATGTAGTATGATGATATGGTATCCTCCTCTGAATATTTAAAGTGGCTTGAATTGGCACATGTTCACGCATGTAGTTGAATCAAAACCAACATAGCCTCCACGATATTTATGTTCATGGTTTTTATATCCTACTCATGCTAGTATTCAATGTTGATTATTCATAATGCATGTTCATGACCGTTTTTGCTCTCTAGCTGGTTGCTTCTCAATCTATTTGCTAGCCTTCACCTGTATTAAGCGGGATTACTGCTTGTGCATCAAAATCCTTAAACCAAAGTTATTCCAGATGAGTCCACTATAACTACCTATATGCAGCATTACCCTGCCGTTCCAAGTAAATTTGCATGTGCCACCTCTAAAATTTCAAATGAGCATCTGTCTTGGGCGCCTGGACCGCTCATGGAGTGACAGGGGGTAGTCAGTATCTTCCATGCTAAGCGGGTTATTCTCATGATGAGTGTTTATTCACTCGTCCTTACATGGGAGGGGCCGGTAATAGGGATGCCCAGTCCCGAAATAAAAAATGGCAAATAATTAAACAAAACTCCCCCTGGACTGTTGTTGGTATCGAAGGCACCCGTGGATTTGGTTAGCCATGGCTTATGTTTGTTGGTGGAGGGGAGTAAACTTTACTTTTATCGCTTGGGAACCGCTGCTAATTTGTTTAGCATGGAAGATATTGAAAACTCTTGGTCGTGACGTTGAAAGGAAGGGTGTACCTCCCAAAATTATATTTATCTCTGATTTAAGCTTTGAGCTCTGGCACCTCTGCAAATCCCTGCTTCCCTCTGTGAAGGGCCTATCTATTTACTTTTATGTTTAGTTATCACCTTCTCAAACAAGCACCAGACATGAGAGCACTATTATCATCCCCATGCATTGTGTACAGTTAATGTTAAAAGCATCATGACTGGATCTCTTCTACCATGAATTACAATGTTTAATTGCTGCTTGAACTTTGGAGGTGCTCTGCATTTATGTCTTGCGGTCTCAGAAAGGGCTAGCGAGATACCACCGTTGTCATATTATATCATGATTGTCTTGAAAAAGTGTTGGGATTTGAAATATTTTATTATTGCTCGCTAGTTGATTATGCCATTGATATGAGCTAATATAATTTCTAAGAGTTACTGTTTGCATGGTTAGTTATGATCTTTGCCGAAAACCTGGGTGCTATTTAAGCATATATATGTAAACAAGAACAAAAGAGTTTGTAAAAGTTTTTCTTTATCACTTTCAGTTTGTCAACCGAATTGCTTGAGGACAAGCAATGGGTTAAGCTTGGGGGAGTTGATACGCCTCCATCATATCTACTTTTCCTAACGCTTCTGCTCTTGTTTTGGACTCTAATTTGCATGATTTGAATGAAACTAACCCGGACTAACGTTGTTTTCAGCAGAACTACCATGGTGTTGTTTTTGTGCAGAAATAAAAGTTCTCGGATTTGGAAAAAAAAAATTGGAGAATTATTTTGGATTAAATAAAAAAATACTGGAACCAAGACCCACTGGAGGGGGGGCCCAGCTGCCCACAAGGCACCAGGGCGCACCACCCCCCTCTAGCGCGACCTGGTGGATAGTGGGGCCCACGAGGCTCCGCTGACCCTAATTTTTACACTATAAAATCCTATTTTTCCAGAAAAAATAGGAGAGGAAGTTTCATCGCGTTTTACGATATGGAGCCGCCGCCACCTCCTGTTCTTCATCGGGAGGCCAGATCTAGAGCCCGTTCGGGGCTCCGAAGAGGGGGATCTTCGGTCTTCGTCATCACCAACCATCCTCCATCACCAATTTCATGATGCTCACCGCCTAGAGTGAGTGATTCCTTCGTAGGCTCGCTGGTCGGTGAGGAGTTGGATGAGATTCATCATGTAATCGAGTTAGTTTTGTTAGGGCTTGATCCCTACTATCCACTATGTTCTGAGATTGATGTTGCTATGACTTTGCTATGCTTAATGCTTGACACTAGGGCCCGAGTGCCATAATTTCAAATCTGAACCGTTTATGTTTTCACCATTATATCTATGTTCGTGATCAAATCTTGCCAGTTATATGCACCTATTATGTGTTTTGATCCGTAAGCCCCAAGGTGACAATAATTGGGATACTTTCCGGTGATGACCGTAGTTTGAGGAGTTCATGTATTCACTATGTGTTAATGCTTTGTTCCGGTTCTCTATTAAAAGGAGGCCTTAATATCCCTTAGTTTCCTTATGGACCCCGCTACCACGGGAGGGTACGACAAAAGATGTCATGCAAGTTCTTTTCCATAAGCACGTATGACTATTTACGGAATACATGCCTACATTATATTTATGAACAGGAGCTAGTTCTGTGTCGCCCTAGGTTATGACTATTATATGATGAATATTATCCAACGAAATCACCGATCCAATGCCTACAAGCTTTTCACATATTGTTCTTGCTAAGTTACTATTGCTATTGCTACTGTTACATGTGGCACCCCGGCTCAGAGAGACCGGAACACCCCGTATTCCAGCCCATAGATCAAGTCTTCTGGAATATGACACTGCTTGGCATAGACCAAACCAGCTCTTATTACAAGGGGTATGGATACAAAGGTCCTGATATAACAGGGAATTGCATCGGCACGGCGACACTACGCCTTCCAAGGTTGCTCTTTGCTAGCAGCACAACAACTCGTAGCAGCGGAATAACTTCTAGCAGCGAAACGACGACGACAACGATGGACACCACTCCGCAGGGACTCTGGCTGGAACGCTTATCCTAGCTCGCATACTCGGCATCCTCGACAAGCAAGCAAACACGGCATGACCTGCAAGCTGGCATGACACGCCAGGTGAGTACTTTGAATGTACTCGCAAGCTCACTGCAACCAAAAGCAATCAAGATAAACAACAGCATGGCATTTACAGGTTAAACAAGGATGAGCTTGATACAACTAGAACAACATGGCATGTACATGGTGAACAAGATACTGCTAGAACAATATCAGATGAGCATGGCATGTTACTCAAGACGTGAACAATGATGATACTAGCATGCAACATGCTTAAAAATAACATGGACCAACTTACTCTGTTCGGGGGTTACCTCGTAACCACCCTAAATATGCCACTCTTACTTACCATCATGGTCACGGGATCACTTCAATCATTATCAAGAATACCATTGTGATCCTCACAAGATCATCTCATCATTATCAAGAATACCATCGTGATCCTCACAAGATCATCTCATCATTATCAAGAATACCATCGTGATCCTCCCGTGACCACATAAAGATCAACCAACTTCTTTCCTCATCGAACCAAGGTTGTTTATTAGTCAGGTTTTTATTACTGTTGACCCATAGTGTGACCTACTACGAACTGGGCCCATATCCGCGGGCGTGGCTATCGATAGATTATACACTCTGCAGAGGTTAGTACACTGTACCCACACTACGGAACCCAAGGCCTCGTGCTCCCATTCATGTGGACCAACGGCGTTCCGACAAAACCGATCTATTGCATGACACTCTCCCGGCCACTCCGACAAACTCCCCTTTGGGCTAAGTCATGGGTGGCCCCGATGTCACCTCGTGACATCCAACGGCCACCGTCATGGCAAAACTAAAACGGTCCCAAACGGGGACAATGGTACACCATACAACAACGAGCACACAAGGCTTATGGCCACCTACCTGATCAGGGTAGCATGCACACATAACCTTCCCTCGTTGGAGGCACCGGCGAGAGGCATGACAATAGACCTAGTTAGGACCCCCCATAAGGCAAGTGTGGCTGCACTGGTCAGCTCGATTCGATGGCACTATGACTCAGCCAACAGATGTTCAAGTTTGATTAAATTCCAGTTAAACTTGATTGGTGAAGAGCTGAGTCATGATAACATGATGAAATAACAATGCATATGAGCATGATATCAACATGAGCATGGGTGAGCAACATCACTACATATCAGCAACAAAAATTCATTTACCCTACTGGATGCACTTGAGCATGGCATAGCAATGATCACGAATAACACAATTATAACAACACTACCTATGAACATAGCATGACCACTAGCATCGAAAATATTTACCAGAAAAGGACATGATAATAATACTAGTAAGCAATCATTTAACTAACATATGCAAAATGATCATATCATAAAGATAAGCATGGATTCACGAGCATATATATAGCATTCAGAAAATATTAACATGCACAGACAATTTATTATTTAGGTAGGAAACCATGGCTACTGCAAGACCATCATGCAAGTGGCTGGCGTGGCTTGCCTGGGGATGACGGATACACCGGGAAGAAGTGCGGTGAATCCGTGGAATGATTCACCGGAACGGTTCTCTCTCAAAGGGGGCTAGATAAGGGCAAGGGCAATATGGTCATTTCTAGTATGTGAACACATAGTGAAAATGGCACCAACGGAATGGGCTCAATGAGACGAAGACGTGGGCTTTGGAATCACCTGATTCGGAGTTACGATCGCGGAGATATAGACGTTTGAAGTCCAGGGACCAATCTGTAAAAGAATCTTCTCAAACAGTCCCCTGACTGGAAAAACAGAAAACGCCTTTTCTGAGAATACGTTTTCAGAACTGAGAAAGCGTACTATGGCCGAAGAAGCAACAGAATACACTTTCAGTAAACTGAAAACATAAAACAGCAGAAGGCGCTTCCACTTACTCCAGGTCAGCGTGTGGCGTCAGCGCCTGGGTGGCTGACGAGTGGGACCCGCGGGGAGGTGGGGTCCGTTGGCTGGGGCTTCTTCTTCCTCACACGAGCGCTCACTAGACAGAGGAGTCCGTGCGCTCTGGCGACCGCCCCGTGCGCTCTGGCCACCTCCGGCGGAGCTCGGACCGCCGGAGTGACCGCGGGGACGAGGCGACCACGCCTGGATGCTTCTCGCTTGCCGGCGGGCTCGGGAATGGCCAGAGTCGCAGCTATGGCAGACAGCGGCTTCAGCCAAAGACGGGCACGGCGCCACGGGTCACCGGAGGATGAGGGAAACGGCCAGGAGACTCCAGGGGGGTCTTGAGGGGCTCTCGTGGTGGCTGGAGGGAGGGGGGCGGCTTCGAGCGAATTTGGCCGGGCACAGACGGCGGCCATGGCGGCAATGGGCGGGCTGCGGAGCTCCTAGCGCTCGGGTGAGAAGCTAGGGAGGGGTAGGTGAGAACGAGAAGGCCGCCGGTGAGCTCGGGAAGGCACGGGGAGGGCTATATATAGCCTGGGCGACGCGGGTGGGCGAGCACGGTCGCAGGACACGTCGCCGGAGCTCCAGTGCTCGGACTCGAAGGGGTCGAGGCTAGCTCGGCGTCGTGGTGTGGCCGACCTGACGAGGAGTAGGAGGACGCGACAGCTCGGGAGGAAGATGACAGCGGTCATGGGCACTCACTGTTCCTCGACGGAGACATCGCGTAGAGGAAGAATCCGGAGGGGGAGAGGGGTCCAGGGCGAAGGCGACAACGAGGGCAAGCTCCTAGACATGGCTAGGTGTCGAGGGCGTGAGGGAAACGGCCGAGGAGGAGTGACCCGAAGCAAAACAGCACTCAGCTCGCGTCCATGGCAGGCCAGGCTACACGGTCACCGCGTGACCTGGTTCACACAGTGCACTCTGTCCGGCCTAATTATGTCCAGCGTGTTGTCTCTCCTAGCTAGGTCCCCTTTGAGTTAAAAGCTCGATGAAAGACACTGTGGTTAGATGGGAAGTGTCCTCTGAAGTTTGCTATTGCAAACTGTGTCATGAGACTGTGGTGAATAGGGATAGCTAAGTGATGAAACAGCATGTCTCAGAGGTGTAGGGCAGGAAGGACAATAATCATGTGAAGTTTGGAGGGATTTGGACCAAGATTTAATATAGTTGCTTTGCAACTGCCAAAATCTTGTCCAGAATCAAGATCATGAAGTAGCACTCACTACGAGTGTTGGATTGGGCTAAAACTTGGCAGAGGGAGGTTATTTAGACATAAGAAGATACTGTAAAAATTTCATACCAATTGGACATGCCAAAATGGCACTTGCTTCACAGTGATCTTTCATGTCCAGAACTTGAGAAAATTATAGAAGGAAAATGGCTTAATGAAATGATCCCAAATTTGGTGGAGATGAGTTATATGGGCAGTAGCATGCCCTGGTAAATTTTCAGCAAAAATGAAGCAATATAAAATATACTTGCTTCACAACATGAAAATATTGACAGAGGCAAAGATTGGATAGTATGCTCACATAGATTATTATATGAAGCTGAAAATTGGTTGAGAGTCATGATATGAGCACACGAAGGAGCTTGCAAAATTTCAACTAATTTGGATACTCCTAGTTGGTACTTCCTTCAACAAGGCTTCCATCTGACAGAAACTTTGGAAAATTGCTGAGGAAGATTGGCTAGGCAAATAGAGCTGAATTTTCGCATGAGGCAATGATATGGATAGTAAAGAGTGTCCAAAAAGTTTGGGAGCAATAAACAAAAGATTGGTGGCATTTCCTTCAGAAAAAGCCACACTGGACAGAATTGAAGAATGAATATTGATGAATTAGTTTTGGGCTAGGCAAGGAAAGTTTGGAAATATTTGGGGCATATATGATCCAAACAATTTATGAGAATTATTTGGGAATTTTGTGGAAGACAGAAATATAGGTTGCTTCACAACCTAGGGCAAATAGGGTTATTCCTTTAATAGAAAAAGGAATATTCCCAAAAAAAGATTATTAGGATTGGTCCAAGATGGGAAATGACATGATCTTGGGATGGTTTTGAGGATGACAAGCCACTTTGGAGACTAAGAAGGGATGATCTTCCCAAGTTTCCAGACCACGGAGCCATAGAAAAGCAATTCAAAGCAAAAATCTAAACAAAAACAAAAGAAAAAGAAAGGGCCAAAAATCAGGGTGTGACATTACAACTGCTACAAAATGGTTACTGCTGTTATCGTTACCAGTGTTATCGTTACTACTACTATCAGACTATCATATTACTATGCTACTGATCACTCTGCTGTAGATATTTAATCTCCAGGTGTGGTTGAATTGACAACTCAACTGCTAATATTTACAAATATTCTTTGGCTCCCCTTGTGTCGAACCTATAAATTTGGGTTGAATACTCTACCCTCGAAAATTGTTGCGATCCCCTATACTTGTGGGTTATCAAGCATAAAAATTCTGAATAATAATTTCTCTTGAGAGCTCATGATTGGGGCATGAATATAACATTGACTTAAGCCTCCCCCAAGCTTGAGCGATACTTTCTCCTTCATGAGGCTAAAAATTATATATATAATTCCGGTCACGATGAACCAGATGCATAGGATAAAACTTCTGATGAAATTCCAATTTCAATCGGTTGTAGTTCCAAGCTCCAATATCATCACATAGCCTATACCATGTCAATCCCTTTCCCTTCAAAGATAAAGGGAAGACCTTCTTATTGACTTCATCTCCGGGCAAACCTGCAAGCTTAAATAATGCACAAACTTCATCCAGATAGATTAGATGCATATCAGGATGTAGTGTTCCATCTCCTGCATAAGGATTAGCCAGCAGTTTCTCTATCATACCCGAAGGAATTTAATAATAAATATTTTCAGTAGGTGTAGTAGGTTCAGGAGCAACTCTTTGTTCTTCCGGCCAGGGTGAAGATACCCCGAACAAGCCCCTCAAAGGATTATTTTCCATAGTGACAAGTGACAATAAATTTCAGCATGTAATATAAATGCTTCCTTACCAAATTCCACTCACCAAAGGCGCTTCACTCCCCGGCAATGGCACCAAAAAAGAGTTTGATGACCCACAAGTATAGGGGATCAATCGTAGTCCTTTCGATAAGTAAGAGTGTCGAACCCAACGAGGAGCAGAAGGAAATGACAAGCGGCTTTCAGCAAGGTATTTTCTGCAAGCATTGAAATTATCGGTAACAGATAGTTTGGTAGTAAGATAATTATTTACGGGTAACAAGTAAAAAAGTATAGCAAAGGTGCAGCAAGGTGGCCCAATCCTTTTTATAGCAAAGGATAAGCCTGGACGAACTCTTATATAAAGCAAAGCGCTCCTGATGACACATGGGAATTATTGTCAAGCTAGTTTTCATCATGCTCATATGATTCGCGTTCGTTACTTTGATAATTTGATATGTGGGTGGACCAGTGCTTGGGTGCTGTCCTTACTTGGACAAGCCTCCCACTTATGATTAACCCCTCTCGCAAGCATCCGCAACTATGAAATAAGAATTAAGATAAATCTAACCATAGCATGAAGCATGTGGATCCAAATCAGCCCCTTATGAAGCAACGCATAAACTAGGGTTTAAGCTTCTGTCACTCTAGCAACCCATCATCTACTTATTACTTCCCAATGCCTTCCCCTAGGCCCAAATCATGGTGAAGTGTCATGTAGTCGATGTTCACATAACACCACTAGAGGAAAGACAACATACATCTCATCAAAATATCGAACGAATACCAAATTCACATGATTACTTATAACAAGACTTCTCCCATGTCCTCAGGAACAAACATAACTACTCACAAAGCATGCTCATGTTCAAGATCAGAGGGGTATTGAATATCAGTAAGGATCTGAACATATGATCTTCCACCAAATAAACCAACTAGCATCAGCTATGAAGAGTAATCAACACTACTAGCAACCCACAGGTACCAATCTGAGGTTTTGAGGCAAAGATTGAATACAAGACATGAACTAGGGTTTGAGAGGAGATGGTGCTAGTGAAGATGTTGATGAAGATTGACCCTCCCATGATGAGAGGATTGATGGTGATGATGATGGTTTCGATCTCCCCCTCCCGGAGGGAAGTTTCCCCGGCAGAATCGCTCTGCCGGAGCCCTAGATTGCTTCAGCCTAGGTTCCGCCTCGAGACGGCGGCACTTCGTCCCGAAAGCTTCCTTCTGATTTTTTTTCTAGGTCAAAACCCTCCATATAGCGGAAGGACATTGGGGGCTGGCCAGGGGGCCCACAAGCTCGGGAGGCGCGCCCTAGGGGGTAGGGCGCTTCCCCCAGGCTTGTGGCCACCTGGTGGGTCCCCCTCTGTTGTTTCTTCGCCCAATATTTTTTTATATATTCCAAAATAATTCTCCGTAAAGTTTCAGGACATTTGGAGTTGTGTTGAATAGGTATCTAAGATTGCTCCTTCTTGGTCCAGAATTCCAACTGCCGGCATTCTCCCTCTTCATGTAAACCTTATAAAATAAGAGAGAAAAGGCATAAGAATTGTATCTTAAAGTGAAATAAAAGCCCATAATGCAATAAATATCAACATAAAAACATGATGCAAAATGGACATATCAGGCACCAAATAACAATTTTTAAGGTTTAAAACTAATCCCAAAGGTAAATGTAGAGGTAGCGTGTCAACGGCGATCACATCAACCTTGGAACCATTTCCGACGCGCATCGTCACCTCGTTCTTAGCTAGTCTTCGTTTATTCCGCAGCTCCTGTTTCGAGTTACAAATATTAGCAACCGAACCAGTATCAAATACCCAGGCGCTACTACAAGCACTACTAAGGTACACATCAATAACATGTATATCACATATACCTTTGTTAACGTTGCCAGCCTTCTTATCTGCCAAGTACTTGGGACAGTTCCGCTTCCAGTGACCATTCCCCTTGCAGTAGAAACACTCAGTCCTAGGTTTGGGTCCAGCCTTGGGTTTCTTCACGGGAGCAGCGACTATTTTGCCATTCTTCTTGAAGTTCCCTTTCTTTCCCTTGCCTTTCTTGAAACTAGTGGTCTTTTTAACCATGAACACTTGATGCTCCTTCTTGATTTCTACCTCCGCAGCCTTAAGCATCGCGAATAGCTCGGGGATCATTTACTCCATCCCTTGCATATTATAGTTCATCACAAAATCCTTATGGCTTGGTGGCAGTGACTGGAAAACTTTGTCAACCGATGTCTTATCTGGAAGATTAACTCCCACTTGATTCAAGCGATTGTAGCATCCAGACACTCTGAGCACATGCTCACTAACTGAGTTGTTCTCCTCCATCTTGCAGGCAAATAACTTTTTAGAGGTATTATACCTCTCAACACGGGAATGAGCCTGAAATACCAATTTCAGCTCTTGGAACATCTCATATGCTCTGTGGCGTTCAAACCATCTATGGGGCCCTGATTTCTAAGCCGTAAAGCATGGCGCACTGAACTATCGAGTAGTCATCAGAATGTGCGTGTCAGACATTCACAACATCCACAGACGACGCTAGAGGGGTTGGCACACCTAGCGGTGCATCAAGGACATAAGCCTTACGTGCAGCAGTGAGGACAATCCTCAAACTACAGACCTAGTCTGCATAATTGCTCAACTTAGCTTTCTCTAGGAACGCATTAAAATTCAGGGGAACTACAGCCCGGGCCATTGATCTACAACACAAATTTTGCAAAGAAAATTAAGACTAAGTTCATGATAATTTAGTTCAGTTAATCAAATTACTAATGAACTCCCACTTAAATCAACATCCCTCAAGTTGTCTAAGTGATACATGATCCAAATAAACTAACCCATGTCCGATCATCACGTGAGATGGGGTAGTCATCAATGGTGAACATCTCCATGTTGATCATATTTACTATATGACTCATGTTCGACCTTTCGGTCTCCTATGTTCCGAGGCCATGTCTGTGCATGCTAGGCTAGTCAAGTTTAACCCAAGTATTCTGCATGTGTAAAACTGGCTTACACCCGTTGTATGCGAACGTAGACTCTATCACACCCGATCATCACAAGGTGCTTCAAAATGATGAACTTATGCAACGATGCATACTTAGGGAGAACACAATTTTTTAAATTAAGTGAAGGGATCATCTTATAATGCTACCATCGTTCTAAGCAAAATAAGATGCATAAAAAGATAAACATCACATGCAATCAATATGTGACATGATATGGCCATTATCATCTCGTGCCTTTGATCTCCATCTCCAAAGCACTGGCATGATCTCCATCATCACCGGCATAACACCATGATCTCCATCATCATGTCGTCATGTGGTCGTCTCGCCAACTATTGCTTCTACAACTATTGCTAATGCATAGCGATAAAGTAAAGCAATTACATGACGAATAATAAATTAAAGACAACCCTATGGCTCCTACCGGTTGCCGTACTCATCGACATGCAAGTCGTGAACCTATTACAAAATATGATCATCTCATACATCAACATATATCACATCATGTTTTGGCCATACCACATCACAATATGCCCTGCAAAAACAAGTTAGACGTCCTCTACTTTGTTGTTACAAATTTTACGTGGCTGCTATGGGCAACTAGCAAGAACCGTTCTTACCTACGTAAAGCCACAATGGTGATAATCAAGTTTCCCTTTAACCTTCTACAAGGACCGCCTTCGTCAAAAATTAGATTCAACTAAAGTAGGAGAGACAGACACCCGCTAGCCACCTTATGCAAAACAAGTTGCATGTCTGTCGGTGGAACCGGTCTCTTGTGCATGGACAAGTAAGGTTGGTCCGGGCCGCTTCATCCCACAATACCGCCGAATCCAAATAAGACAAGAGAGGTAAGCAATTTGAGCATGAATGCCCACAACTCTTTGTGTTCTACTCATGCATATACATCTACGCATAGACCTAGATCATGAAGCCACTGATGGGGAATGAAGCATGAAAATCAAAAAAAAAATCCTACAAACACCCAAGATCTATCTAGGAGAAGCATAGCAACGAGAGGGGAGAGTGTGTCTATGTACCCTCATAGACCGAAAGCGGAAGCGTATATAACAAGGTTGATGTAGTCGTATTCTTCGCGATACGATCACGATTCAACTCCTATTAGGAGTAGGGCTGGACTCCTCGTATAGGAGTAGGACTCCTTCCCCTTGGCGTACTATTCGTATAGAACTATGCCGGGAGGGAGAGACGGGGCAATAGCCAAGGCCAATGTGTTGGGGTGCCTTGCTGCGCCCCCTCCCCTATATTTATATGTGTGGGAGGGCTGGGAGTCCAGCCCCACTCCTAATAGGAGTTGGCGCCAAGGGGGAGAGGACTTGGACTCCTAGACCAATCCTATTCCTACTAGGACTCCCCTTTTTTCCCTTCCCTAGCCACATGGGCTTTCGAGGACTTGGTGCGCCTGGCCCAATAAGGCCAGGGCGCCTCCCCTCAGCCCATGCCAGCCCTTGGGACGTGGTGGACCCACTTGTGGACTTTCGGACCCCTCCGGAATCCACCGGAACCTTTTGGAAGCTTGATAACCACAAGTGTAGGGGATCAATTGTAGCTTTTTCGATAAATAAGAATGTTGAACCCAATGAGGAGCTAAAGGTAGGATTTATATTCCCTTCAAGTTCTATCGACCACTGATACAACTCTACGCACACTTAACGTTCACTTTACCTAGAACAAGTATGAAACTAGAAGTACTTTTTAGGCGTGATAGGATAGGTTCACAAGATAATAAACAACACGTATATAAAAGCTAGGGGTTGTTTCGATAAAGAAACAATTAAGTTAGTTCTAGTCGAGAGCTTTTGTAATACAAGAAAGTAATTTATCCCTGGGCAATTGATAACTAGACCAGTAATCATTATTGCAATATATGAGGGAGAGGCATGAGCTAACATACTTCCTCTACTTGGATCATATGCACTTATGACTGGAACTCTAGCAAGAATCCTCAACTACCAAAGATCATTAAGGTAAAACCCAACCATAGCATTAAGTATCAAGTCCTCTTTACTCCCATACGCAACAACCCCCTTACTCGGGTATAAGCTTATGTCACTCTCGCCACCCACCATAAACGAATCATGAACGTATTGCAACACCCTATAGCGGGAATCCCTCATGCTTGCGCGACACAGAGGGCACCATAGGACAACACGAAAATAAAACATACAACTCAAACCAATCACAATCATCAATCAACCCATAGGAGAAAATGGATCTGCTCAAACATCATAGGATACCCACATATCATTGGATAATAATATATAGTGTTGAGCACCATGTTTAAGTAGAGATTACAGCGGGGAGAAGAGGTGTTACACCACTGCATAGAGGGGTAGAAAGTTGGTGTTGATGGTAGCGAGGTTGTTGGTGTAGATCGCCGTCACGATCCTTGCCCCGTCGGCACTTCGGCGCCACCGAGAGAGAGGGGGAGAGAGCCCCCCTCCTTCTTCTTCTTCCTTGGCCTCCCCCCTAAATGGGAGAAGGGTTTCCCCTCTGGTCCTTGGCCTCCATGGCGGTGGAGGGGTAAGAGCCCCTCCACGATTAGATCTCTCTTTCTCTCTTTGTTTCTCTTCTGTTTTGCGTCCCTGTTTTCCGGCTTTTCACCCTTTCTTAAATATCCGGAGATCCGTAACTCCGATTGGGCTGAAATTTTAACATGATTTTTATCCAGATATAAGCTCCTTGCGGCTGAAGGACACCTCTAACCGAGCTACGGGGTGGCCACAAGCTTGCCAGGCGCGCCCTGGGTAGGGGGCGCACCCCTTGAGCTTGTGGGCCCCTCAGGCATAGTCTCGCGTTGATTCCAATTCCCAAAAATCACATATATTCCAAAATAATTCTTTGTAAAATTTTATCACGTTTGGACTTCGTTTGATATGCATTTTCTATGAAACAAAAAAATGCAACAAAGAGGAACTGACAGTGGGCACTGGATCAATATGTTAGTCCAAGAAAATAATAGAAATTGTTGCCAAAAGTATGTAAAAGTTGTAGAATATTGGCATGAAACAATAAAAAATTATAGATACGACAGAGACGTATCAGCATCCCCAAGCTTAATTCCTACTCGTCCTCGAGTAGGTAAATCATAAAAGGATAATTTTTGATGTGGAATGCTACCTAGCATAATCTTGATCATATAATCTAATCATGGCATGAATATTAAGACACGAGTGAATCAAAGCAATAGTCTATAATTTGACATAAAGACATCAATACTCAGGCATCCAAACAAACAATCATGTCTTTCAAAATATCAATGCTAAAGAACGTTATCCCTACAAAATCATATAGACTTGTCATGCTCCATCTTCTTAACACAAAGTATTTATCATGCACAACCCCGATGACAAGCCGAGGAATTGGTTCATACTTTTTAGCACGCTTCAACTTTTTCAACCCCCACGCAATACATGAGCGCAAGCCATGGATATAGCACTATGGGTGGAATAGAATATGGTGGTAGAGATTAATATGGAGAAGACAAAAAAAAGAGTCTCACATCGACGAGGCTAATCAACGGGCTATGGAGATGCCCATCAATTGATGTCAATGCGAGGAGTAGGGATTGCCATGCAATAGATGCACTAAGAGCTATAAGTGTATGAAAGTTCAAACTGAAAACTAAGTGGGTGTGCCAACTTGCTTGCTCATGAAGACCTCGGTCATTTGAGGAAGCCCGTCATCGGAATATACAAGCCAAGTTCTATAATGAAAAATTCCCACTAGTATATTAAGGTGACAACATAGGAGACTCTCTATATGAAAAACATGGTGCTACTTTGAAGCACAAGTGTGGAAAAGGATAGTAACATTGCCCCTTCTCTCTTTTTCTCTCATTTTTTTTGTCTTCTTCTTTTTTTCTGTTTTTTGTTGGGCTCTTTTTGGCCTCTCCTTTTTTTCTCCTTTTTTTCGTCCGGAGTCTCATCCCAACTTGTGGGGGAATCACAGTCTCCATCATCCTTTCCTCACTGGGGCAATGCTCTAATAATGATGATTGTCACTCTTTTATTTACTTACAACTCGATATTACAACTCGATACAACTAATACATGATGACTCTATATGAATGCATCTGGCAGTGTACCAGGATGTGCAATGATCTAGCATAGCAAAGATATCAAAAAACGAACAAGCCATGAAAATATCATGCTAGCTATCTTACGATCATCCAAAGCAATATGACAATGAATACTCAAGTCATGTATATGATGATGGTGAAGTTGCATGGCAATATATCTCGGAATGGCTATGGAAATGCCATAATAGGTAGGTATGGTGGCTGTTTTGACGAAGATATAATGAGGCTTATGTGTTATAGAATGTATCATATCACGGGGTTTGGATGCACTGGCGAAGTTTGCACTGACTCTCGAGGTGAGAAAGGGCAATGCACAGTACCGAAGAGGCTAGCAAATTGCGGAAAGGTAAGAGTGTGTATAATCCATGGACTCACATTAGTCATAAAGAACTCACATACTTATTGCAAAAGTTTATTAGCCCTCGAAGCAAAGTACTACTACGCATGCCCCTAGGGGGATAGATTGGTAGGAAAATACCGTCGCTCGTCCCCGACCGCCATTCATAAGGAAGACAATCAATAATAAATCATGCTCCAACTTCTTAGCATAACGAGAGACTATACGTGCATGCTTCGGGAATCACAAACCTTAACAGTAATATTCTTACTAAACCACAATCATTCACTAGTACCACCCACATATTATCATCTCTATATCGCAAAACTATTGCAAGGAATCAAACATACACTACTACAGGATGCTGCTAACACGAAACTACAATCAGAGACCCTTCGACGAAACTGTGTGTGATGCATTAATCACAAACGGTGATGTAAAAAACCATCAAAAAGGATGCAAAACATTTGCGATGGCGGATACATCAAACACGGTTCAGATTTTAGTTGCGTGTGCGATGCGGGGCATATAGTTCACTCGAATGAACTATTTGTGATGAGCTTAACAACAGAAACGGGCAGCAAGATGAAGGTGTGTGCGATATACGACATACAGTTCACCCCGATGAACTGTTTGTGATGAGCAAAGACAACAGAAACGGTCAGCCAGATCAAGGTGTGTGCGATATATGGCATACAATTCACTCGGATGAACTATTTTTGATTAGGCAACACAACAGAAACGGTTAGCCAGATCAAGGTGTGTGCAATAGAGGGCATACAGTTCATTCCGACGAACCATTTTGCGTTCAGCCAAGAGAACAAAAATGGTTCAACTTAACAAGATGTGTGTGATACGCGGCAAACGGGTCCATAATCAGAAATGTGTGCGAAGCCGATAACAACACAGACGATTGCTGCTAATAAGCCGTGTATGTTGTGGGCAAACGCTTGCTGGTATACAATTGTCAGTGATTGATGAAATCATCACTGACAGGTTCCCTAGTATGGTCCGTGTGCGATGTCATTGCACACAGAACAACATTATATGTACTTTATAAGGACTTGATTCCATAAACAGATTGAACATCCAATTACATTGGTGGCTAGTACACACATGACCTTTGCACACACCAAAGTATGTTCCAAAATGCCTAGAAAACTCAAATAATGTATAAAAAGGCAAAACGAACCCTGAATAATTTCATATTTTTAGGACGATGCTCCTATAGTTGCATGTTGCCTCTGTAAAATAAATCAAGGCGGGAAGAGACAGCGTATGTTGTTTCGCACACATAGGTGACAAGTTCCCTCTCGGAACCATGAGGCTTTTTTAGGGAAGCTCTGGTTTGTAAGAAGTTTATACCAAAACTTGTCCCAAATTGGACAAATTTTTTACCACAACATGTTGGTGCCATGTCATAATACCATGCCAAGTTTCATGATTTTCAGGCGAGTTTTGGATTTACAGTAATTTTAAAACCAGGTTTCTCAATGTTTACTGTCGAGTCGACACCGCCTTGGATAGGCTTTTTCCTCGTGGGTCCCAAATGTCAGAATCGAAATATGTCACTACCATGCCGCTTTTCTTATTAAGAATTACAGCCCATTTGGTGTGCTAGCTGAAAATAAGTTTGTGGGTGCTGCGGGCGCTAAGAACTTGCGGGTTCTGTAATGAACAATGATCTCAAGGATCCAGCGAGAGTGATATGTTCTTTCCCTATGTTGTGATTGCTCATAATATTTATGTCTTAATTAAATAAATGGCAAGCCTTTGGCCCAGTATGAAAGAAAATATGGGTCAAAGCCGAGTTGAAAAGGGTAACAATATCTAACTCCAGATTACAAACGGTCCAAAAGCACGAGGATTAATTGTTGATCAGGTTTACAAAACCCAGATTAAATAGGGCAATAACATCTAACTATACCAAAATTTTGGGTAGCCACAATCAAATGGATCGGTCTGATCCATAAAATCAAGATCCCGGGCCAGAAATTCTACTGGTACATGAGGACAAGTTGTTGTACATAGAAGCCGAGCACGTTCAGAAGCCCTTTTGTCCACCTGAAACTTCTTTTACTTGCAGCCGTGAGAAATTTTTTGTTACAAAACAAAATCCTCACGGACAATAGTGCCCTCGCATTCAACATGAAGAATGTGACAAATCTAGTGTTCTAAGGTTTGGATGCATATCCTTCCAGCGTTACTGTCGTCAAACGAATGTCATGAGATCTGAGAAAATCCCGGTGCTTCTTGAACCATCGATTGGTTATACCTTTTTCTCCTTGTGTTAGTGCCTAAATAGAGATGAAGACTGAAAACAGTTAATGTCTAAAAAAGAGTGTTGAAAGAGCGATAGTTGAATGATTAATTATAGTACATTATATATGGGCTTTCAATGTGCCTGAAATCATCACCTTTATATACAAATTCTCCAGACATGGAAAGCATTGCAGTAAGCCAATAATCGTGTTTAGATCAAAACACCACATACTGATATGTAACATCTTGACAGAATCCACCACCACTGATAGGATGGACAAGCTCTTCATTGAGCATAGAACATAATATTAGTACCAAAATTGTACTCCAAGATGATACTTAACTTATGCGCACAAATGAAAAATGCTGATTACAAAAGTTTACGTGAATAATATACAATACCTCAATAGGTGTGGAGCCAAACACCATCTTGAACCATCTAAAAGGATCACAAATTGCACCCAAGGTCTCCAGTTTAGGAGTGGAGACCACAGTTATTTGTGAAGGTACTATAGTAGAATCAAGGAGCAACCTTTGAAGTGAAGGGGCATCTTTGATGATGAGATCATTTCCAAAAAAAAAACAAATTCCCATGCTTACAAGGTGAGGCGACTTTATTTTGAGACAACGGATACAAATTTCTATTCCAAAAACAAGCAGCAAGCGCTCCAGGGCAGGGCAGCTGGAGTGGATGATGCTGTGCAGTGCGGCCTCTGACAGATCAACCACCACAAGCGCAAGTTTTTTTAGCAGTGGGAGTCGAAGCATTTGTACCAGATTGTCTGCTAGATGGCACCGGGCGAAGGTCGCATTGTGGAGAGAGGAGGAAAACCACGAGATGGACGTGCTGTGAGGGCACATATACATCGGTTCGTGGTATGTTACATACATAGTCATGGTAGAACTCAAGCTGCTCGAGTTTTTTGAATTGACGGGATGTCAGCCAGGCGCCCACCGTGTAGGGTATGTCCAACAGGTAGCATGCCGGGATGCGAATGCGTTGAGCGGAGCCCTGGTGGGAGGAGATGATGGCTCCGGGGAGTTCGGAATCATCATCGACAGATAGCTGACGACAGTCGAGATTAAGAGGCGCGGCGTGCCACTGAGTGCGCCACCGAGATGTGAGGACTTTTGTGCGGCAGCCATCCTTGATGGGGAGAAGGGAGATGATCTCCCCAAGGATGGCATCCGGGAGATCGCTGATGCGGTCCATCGGAGATTCTACGGGCTCCTTAGATCCAGGGGGCCGTGGCCGCTTATGGCCGCGCTACCGGGAGCAAGATCTACAACCGGCGGCGCCGCTGGCCGGAGCCTCATCTGTGTACATACCAATCTGAAATAAATGGCAGAAACATACATGTAGGACATTCAAAATCAATTCTCAAGATCTGGAAGAAAAAAGGCACAAACATATATGTAGGAAATTCAAAATCAATTCTCAAGATTTGACCATGAATTATTAGCACGCACGCTAGCCCTAGTCGGATTATTAGCAAAAATCATTTGTACAGAACAAACAATTAATCTCTAACCCTATATGGATACCATTCAAACAATCAATACACTACATGCATCTAACGGATCTTAATTACACTGATTTCATGGACTGAGAGAACATAACCATAGGATTTGTATTCCAAAAAAATTAGAGAGGGGGAGTAACCAGAGAAAACACATGGTATGTTTGCCGCACAAATGGTTATATAGATGACTAACCACTTTTTCGTTGGAGTCACAGTCGTTGCTGGAGTTGTTGTTGACCTTCGGCTCTGGCTGGGGGGGCACGACGGCGCCGACGAAGTCAAGGTCGTGCTGCTGCCCGCGCGAGACCTCGTCGGCGGCTACGGCAACCTGTGTGCCCAGCTTCACGCGTTGCGCGGGTGCTTCACCAGCCCCGGCGTCGCCACTCCCTCTGATGGTGTGCTTCGGCGGCATCCTCATACACTCCAGAGTACAGACGTTGGTGACCACTGTGGGATGGGGGTGCGGCCGCCTAATATAGCCAGCGGCTCGGGCGCGCCATTAATACGGACCAGTGGGAGCGAGGCGGGCGGCGGTCAAAGGCTGTCTTGCCTCCCGGTGAGCCTGCGCGGCAGACTTCTAGCATTCCTACCATCAATTCACACAGCTACTCACATGCCTCCCGGTGACACTGCGCAGCAAAAACGCCTCCCATCAATTCACACACCTGCGCGTACGCCTCCCGGTCTGCCTGCGCAGCGGACTGCTCACATGCATCCCGTCAACTCACGCCTGCTCGCACGGCACACGGGGCGCGTGTCGGCACTTATATTTTTTTTGATGATTCATTCTGCCGCTTTTGTCATGGTTTTGTCACGGTAGATGTCCTAGTGTGAGGACTTAGTCGTGAGGCCATCACAACTAGGTGGTAGCTTGAACGGGGTCGATCGGAATCGAGAGCCACGAGATTTTACCCAGGTTCGGCCCCTCGTGGTAGAGGTAAAAGCCTACATCCTGCTTTATATATATTTATGATGATGATGATCTTAGTTACAAGGGCGGTGTTTCGCTACCTCTATCTCGGGAGCATCTATTCTGATCTTGTCTAAGACTTGGCTGTCTCAAACCTGTCTATTGTGACCTGACCCTCTTGGGGTGCCCTACCCCTCCTTATATAAGCTGAAGGGGCGGGTTACATGTAGAGTCCTAGTAGGATTAGGACTTAGCCTAATTCTGGCTTCTTATCACGGGCTTCTTAACCCTGGTCTTCTCACCGTGGGCTTCTTATCTCCAGGCGGCTCATCTTCAGGGCTCATCTCCAAAACTCATCTCCAGGATTCTAAGTAGTTGCCGGGTTAGGATCTGCCGGGTCAGGATCTGCCGTGTTAAGTCCAGAGATGACTTAACAGGGCTGCTTAAGTCCAGAGATGACTTAACGTCATGAGCCGGGTTTAATCACGGGTAATTCCCCCGACATTAGCCCCCAGATTAGCTTGAATACAGGCTTGGCGTGCATTCATGCTAAGCTTCTTGAAATAAGAATGGATAGTGAACCGACTCGTGAAAATCTGGGTCTCTGATGTTGAACCAACTTTCAATGCTTCAGAATTTGATAATAAATCCAAATGATGTTGAGCTGACTTATCCGAATAACTTGGAAGAGATAATCTTTGCAAATTTTTCCACCAAAAAATATGAGACCTGGTTTGCTCAACACTGAAAATTTTAAAGGTGTTCTCCCTCACCTGTAGCCCCCAAGTCTTGAGTAGAATAAAGTGATAGCTTAAGACTTGCTTCAATATAAATGTTGCAACTCTGGATAAATCTGGGTTGTTCATCTAAGTCACCAGTCATAAGTTGAATGTTTTGTATTCCACATATGTAGCCCCCAAGTACCGGGTTGTCTTGCCTGCAGCAGCCTGGGACTTGTTAATTGTCTTATGCTCATAAAATTTCAGCCAGTGTAGCCCCCTAGGGCCGGGTCATTATGCAATAATGAGCAGGGACTTTTGCAGATCTGATTATATAGACTTGAGGAGCAATGTGTAGCCCCCAAGGGCCGGCTCAGTAAGATAATACTGGGTTGGGACATAGAAAATGACGGAAGGCCGACTCATCTCCCTGAGATAACCGGGTCTGTTGAGAATGTGATGAAAAGAAACTTGCATTAGCCCCCAAGTGTCATGGTGCATGCTTGCAGTGACATGGGACTTGTATACTTGATATAATCATGCCTTGAATAATGTAGCCCCCAAGTATCGAGTCGCATGCCTGCAGCGAATCGGGACTATTCCTTCAATTGTAGAATAAATCATATCCACTGTCTGAATGCTTTGTATATCAATGTTGAACCATGCTCCTTGCTGTGAGCTGGTATTTTTGGATGAGGGAATAATAGCCATTTCTCTGAAGGGGCTTTGAAAACCTCAATCATCCAATAATGGTTATGATAACCACAATAAAAATCCAGCCATGTTGGCTATTAAAGATTTGAATAATGTAACCCGGTTTAAAAACCGGCTCCTGCAACATAAACCAGAATATCTATGCATATATGATGCATAATATGATGATGCAATGTATGACGTATGATGCAATGTATGATGATGTTGTGTATGATAATAGAGTATAAAAAGACTGGCTTTCAAGGCTCGAGTCTTGCTTCAGTGAAGCTGGCATGAAAGCCTTGGTTTATCCTTGCTATCAGTAAGCTTGCTCTCACATGACTTAAGCCGCCGTTTTAACCTTGACAAGTTTAGGGTTGTTGGTGCAATATCTGCCTACCTTGTGTTTTGGAGATTGTTGACAGAAACAGGTATGGACTGATTTGTTTGCTAGTGCATAGAGAGAGAAAAAGTCCAAACACAACCGAAGAGAATGCTGTCTCCGGTGCTGAGTTTGAGGAACTTCACCGAAGCACATCTGCGTTGCAGAGAAGAACGAGCTTTATTTGTTGAAGAGATAGAGTCGAGAAGATTGATGTGAAGAAATCGACCCCTCGAAGTTTTTTCACTAAAGCAAAGCTTTTGATTCGGTTCTGCCATCCAAAGAAATTGACTGCAGTGATGGAAGTCAAAGACAAAGTGAAGATGTAGTATTCATTTCGTTGTTCTTCTTCCATTCTTTCGAGTCATAGGACCTCCGTACTATTAAGAGGGGTATAGGTTCTCGATGCTTAGATCGATTGTGATGCTTAGCCATAACCTATGACAGATGCGAGAGAAATCTCTTTGTGCTCCGAGCAAATACTTGCCAGCAAGAGACTGTGATCTTCTTCGCTGCGAGAGATTTGACTCGGACCGAGGAGTTAGCATTACTTGTTCCTCAAGTAATGTTACTGTTGCTCGGAAATCCGACCGTTGTGAACATGTCGGTTGGCCATTGGCTAGACCTCGTGTCCAAAATGGTCATTTCCCGTTTGGGAAGGCTGCGGCTATAAATAGCCACCCCGCTCCAACTTTGTCCGTTGGCTGCTCCGCTTGAGATTTCTGAGAAGATTGATTTGAGCAACCCGTCTCCGAGTGATTTGAGTTTAAGATCCACCGAGAGAAAAATCAAGAGCCCAAACTTAGACAGTGGTTTAGCATCACAATAGTTCTGAGTGAGAGTTCTTGTACCTATTACTCTTGAGAGCTGCGCACTCTCTAGACGGATAGGCTTCGGCTTCGAGTGTTGAAGAGTTGTTGTCTTCACCGAGCCTGATCTTCAACAACCAAGAGTGATTGTGGTTCGCGAAGGTCGACCGAAGGTTTGGAGATCGCCGACAAGGATCTACCACAAGTGAAATCAACCTGAGTCTGATCAGCTCTGCGTTGAAGGAGAATAGGGTGAAGAGAGTTTATCTTCCGTGTTAAGTCACAGCCCCTCCAACCAGACGTAGCCCTTTGGCAGAAGGGTGAACTAGTCTACCAAATCTCTCTGTCGCCATCGAGCACCACTGGTCATCTCTACTCTACTGCATTTCCTTCAATAGTTCTTATTCATGCTCTGTGCCGATAGATTACTTGATCATTTTGTTCTATTGCCACCATCCTGTGGATCTATGTTCATCCCCGTTCATTATCATCACATGTGTTCTTTCATTACCATCATGTACTTCAGATTCACTTGTGATATCGTTCCATAGCATTTTGTTCAATACTCTATTCCGCTACATCTTTGTGCATGTTGGATTACTCTCATTGTAGTTAAACCTGTGATTTATCAAGCTCGTACTGTTGTCAACGCTTTTATTGATGAATATGCTTCTGACAAAGAAGATTGATTCTGTCCATTTCCTTCAATACTCTATTCCGCTGCTGTGATTGGGTTTTGGTACAAAGCTTTCGAAGGAAATTTTGAATCTCCCATTCACCCCCCTCTGGTGGATATACCCTAGGTCCTAACAATTGGTATCAGAGCAGGTACTACCTGTCTTTTTTTATAAAGGTCTAACGTCCTTGGAGTTTTGAGTATGTCGTATGCAGGTAGATCCTCGCACTCTGAAAGATTTCCTATCTTTGATGGAAATGACTATCTATACTGGAAGGAACGGATGAGAATCAGAATTCAAGCTATCGACTATGATCTGTGGCAGATTGTAGAAGATGGTTACACCATTCAACACTCTGATGCTCCATCTTCTGATGACAAGGCTATGATGCGTCTGGATGCACAAGCAAAAGATATCATTTGTGCAAGCATCTCAAAGAACGTGTTCATTCGGTTCCGAAACCTTGACACAGCAAAGCAACTCTGGGATGCTATCAAAAATGTTCATGAAGAATTCATCTCGAGAACAGACTCTCACACTCAAATGCTTCGCGCCATGTTCACTGGGTTCAAAAGTCTTAGAAAGGAAAGTGTGATGGAACTCACGGATCGGCTGACAGACATTGTTGAAAGACTTCGCCAGCGAGGAGTAACCGATGTCACCGATAAAGATGTGGTAAACAAGCTATTGAGTGCACTTGATGAATCCTTCGATCCCATTGTAGCCGAAATCAAACAAAGACTAGACTACGAAGAGCTTCACTATGTTGAGATCATGATGCTACTGTTAACGTATGAAGAAAAGATTGGAAAATGCAGATCAAGAATCTTCTTCGAAAGATGAAGGAGAAATCCTCTCTCACTATGGCAGCTCTCAGGAAGTGGAAGAAGATGTTGAGAATCAACACACTATCACAAGAGAATTGGAAATGCTCACACAACGGCTGAGTGATCTCAGAAGACAAAACTTGTATCTTGCGAATGATGATGAAGATGAAGTGCCTGAATCCTCAAGACAGTTACCTCCAAAAGAAATGAAGTGTTTCAAATGCAAACAATTCGGTCATGTCATAGCAGATTGTCCATGCTGGGATGAAGCACCTAGTAACCGATGGAAGCATCTGCACTGCAATGGTTTTGCTCGAATGGATCGTCATACTAAGCTCTCGAAGAAAAAGGAACCCGCTTCATCCTCTTCGACGAGACTAGTCACTGACATAAATGCCAGAGCAATCTTTCATTCCAACTTGAAGAAAATCTCTCAGCCGAATAAAGCCTATACTAACCTGACTCTGGACTCTCAAGAAGAGACAATAGACACTGATTCAGATGATGAAGAATTCTACAAAAAGATTGGAAGAAGCAATGCATATGTAGCCATTGAATCATAGAAGGATCTCAGTGAATCAGATGCTGATGATAATGATTCAAGTGATGATGAACCAATCACCTTCTATCTTATGGCAAAATCATCAAAGGATCAGGTATGTTCAAAACACCGAAGATCCATGAACGAATATTCACCTGAATACGTTTCATATGCCAAGTTGGTGAAAATTGCTAAATCCCAACATGATGAACTTGAAATGCTTGAGAGAAATCTCAGGAAAACCAAAGGATTACTGGTCGAAGAGATGGAGAAGAATCAAAAGTTGATCGAAGAGCAAGATGCTTTTTCATCAACTATTGATGATCTTACCAATCAATATGATTCACTTACAGTTGACTACGAGAGTTTATCAGATGAACTCCTGAACAGAAATCAAGAACTCGTGTCACTAAAAGAATCTCATAACGGGCTGGTGTTAGAAAAAGCTTCTCTCTTCGCCAAGCAATCTGATCGGTTTCCTGATGACTTTGTACCTCCATGCTTAAAATGCCTAGAATGTAGCAATGCTGATTCTCATGCTGAATCTTCTAATAATGTTACTGAGAAAATTGCTACTACTGAAATTGGTACTACTAATCCCTCCTCCGAGGATTTTGCTGCTATTACTGAAGAAAATTGTAGGTTAAAGGGCTTACTTGAGACTGGAATGGTAAGGAGCCTAAAAGGGCATCAAACCCTATGTGATGTGCTCAAGAAATCCATTCTGCACAAAAATCCTCAGAAGGAAGGACTAGGTTTTGAAAAGAAACTCAATGTGGATGGATCCTATTGGACTCCCGAGCAACATCCTCGAATGACTTGGGTTCATGCAAAGAGTAAAACCCTCAAACCTGAAACTCTAACTGGCAATCTTTCACCGATTCATGTTGATACTGACGAGTCGAATAACCCAAATTACAAACTCTTCAAACAACAGAATGGTAAGGTTTTTGCTCGATATGATGGAACTAACTGCAGATCAGGTTCACCCAAGAAGCAAATTTGGGTAAAGAAGTACACCATTGAAAATCTATCAGTTACTGCTAACTTGACTGTGCAGGATAATTCTCAAAGAGGAAATGGTTGTCATTCCAAATCTACTCGAGTATCATTCTCGAATGATTATCACCCTGAACTGCGTCAGAAGGAGTACACGTGTACATCTTCGAATCATTACATTCATGTATCAGGAAACAATTTCAATGCCTACTCATATGATTATCATCATAGTGCACAGGTGTCTCGCAGGAGTCACCGAAGGAGTATCCCTAGTCAGATAAAGCAAATGAGATCCTCACCTCCCTTGCAAGTGAGGGTTGTGAAGAAGAACTAATCAATTCTTGCAGGAAATTCTCTCGGGGATATCTCACACTCATCATAAGCCCTGAGATCAATTATTGTTGGTGCCTACTATTTCTGGGTTCTCTTTCACAGTATTTGTGTTTTCTTCACCTCCCACGCAAGTATGCTGCTGATAAAGCAAAGGTGGTTGAAAGAAAATCTGCGAAGCCGCCAAAAGCTTCGAAGAAAAAGGTCGAATCAGAATCTGCTAAAGAAGATGATGATGTTCCCTCAGCTCAGAGTCAGCCAGAGGAGGAGCTACTCACTTACTTCAAAACCATGTTTTCTGATGGAAATCCCAAGAAGGGTGGTCGCGGTAGAGAAAGGAACACCGCGGCTAAGATGTCTGATCCAGAAACATACAAGACTCCACCTGGAGTAGAAACTGCTCAAGAAAGAAACAACAGGCTGCAGAAGATTCGCCGCCACTGGGCAAAGAAATGGTTCAACTATGAGAATGTCCGAAGTAAATACCAGATTCTATTTGCCTTCACTCCACCTTGGAATGATTGCATTGCAGAGGGCTGCCTAGGCCCTAATGATGAAAAAGTTAGGCCAACTCCACCCCCTAATGCTCATGCAGACTCATTAAAGACTTCTACTGATTTCCCCGAGGAAGTTGAGAAGCGAGCAAAGGCCAAGGCCAAGCGTGACGCCAAGGAGGCGAAGAAAAATTAGTTGGAACAGAAGAATGTTGAGCTAACTCAACAAGATGTGCAAGAGAAGAAGGAAAGGGCGTCTACCCGAAAGGAAAAGAAGAAGAGGAAGTCTATTTCTCCTCGAGCTTTGAAGAAGAAATCCATTGCCAGAAAGTCAAGGAAGGCAGCATCTGCGTCATCTGATGATTCCTCTGATGACAATGTTGGCGAAGAAATTCCCATGTATGATCAAAGAGCTCTGCTTGATAAGCCGTATCAGACTCCCTCTCCAGCAAAGGTTTCTCCTCCATTGAGATCTTCACCAAGGCTTGCTCCCGTGCCCTCAAATAAACCTTCGGGTTCTGCTGCCCCAGTTGCGAAGAGAAAGTTGATTTTCGATGAAAAAGCTACCGCCCCAGCCAAGAAGGCAACAAAATTGTTCCTGCTTCCACAGAGGAATATGATTTTGATCTTATATTTGACATCATTGAAGGTGCTTCCTATGATGCAAATCTAGCTGAGTTGAGCAGTTTGGGTCTGCCTGAAGATGTTACCAAGATGGTAGCAAAGCACTTCTCTGTGTTGAGAGAAATCACCAAAGAACTCAATCAAGCGGTCGATGACAAGAAACTCCTTGAGAAAATGAGGAGGGAAGCTAAATCTGAGTATGAAAGAAAAAATGTGAACAAGGGAATCGTTGAGATCACCAAAGCCCTCACTGTCATGAGAAACAACAAGATTGATTGGCATTCCAAGCTAAAGATGGATGTTTCCCAGCTTTGTGATCATAGGAACGATGAGATTAAGTGCCAAGTAGATCTTGCTCGACGAAGAGAAAAATAAGAGAAACGTCGGAGAGCTCAGGCAAGAGCCAGCAAGCCGAAAGAGATCAAGGACCATCGTGTCCAATATATATCAACTGATGCACCTGTTGACACAAGTGCCCAACTGCAAGAGATTCCACCATCCCCTTGTTCTGAGGAAGAAACCGAGCATCAAGCTGAGCATGCGGTAGTTATCATTCCTACCTGAGTCGAACAAGAATCTAATGTGGTGGATATGTATCTAGTCAACCCAAAAGAAAAGAATGTTGTGCCCGAGCAAAATGTTCCTGAAGAAAAAGTTGATGAAGAGATTGAGATGGAAAAGGCAGTATCATTGCCTTTAAAGGAAAATTCAAGCTAAACCCTCCGGATCCACCAAGGAGGGTGAGAAGGTTGAGGGGGAGCAAGTTGCTTCCCAAGGAAATATCCCTCCGGTCTCCTCATCTGGTGCCCCTACCCAGATGGAGGTTGACCCTGCTCCTGGTTCTTTGGCTTCACAGCCAGAACATGAAGAGAAAAATTTGAAGAGCCCATGGCTCCTGAAGAGAAAGATCAAACTGTTGTCACTACAAAAAAAAGACACATCCGTGACATTTTGGCCCGAACGAAATTTTTTTCTGTCATGCTTATGACACTTCTATGACGATAATTGTGACAAAACCACGTATCATCATAGATGTGGTGGGCTCCTACTTCTATGACAAAAAATCATGACAGAAAATGGGCTTTTCATCCTGGGTGGGCCGGGGACGCACCTGCATGACATTCTTTGGATCATCCATACATGACGGAAAAAATCGTGTTAGAAGCGAGGGCGAGGAAAATTTCGGGGAGTTCCCAGTTACGGTGGGTGGTCGGGGCCTAGCGATGCACTGTGGTTTGCGTGTTTTTCTCGTGTACGCGCGTGTTACTAAACCCGAGCAATCGATCCCTTGGTGTTAACTGAACCCGAGCGATTCATTCACTGTTGACTGAACCCGAGCGATTCCTTCGCTGCTGCCGCTGCTAACTGAACCCAAGTGATCGATCACTGCTGCTGCTTACTGAAGCCGATCGAGCCCCCGTGCGAGACGTAGCCAGCCGGTGTTTGGTTGCCTCTCGATGAGCAGTGACCGTTGCTACCGAGCGCGTGGTACATAGAACGAGTCGAGCCGGTTGGTTGGCTGTGGATGAACAGTTCCCGGTGGGGGTTGGATGAACAGGACCCGGTGGGGGTTGGATGAACAGTTCCCGGTAAGATTGCAAAATAGTAGATCGGAAACTCGTAGATTGGAAAGTAGAAGATTGTATGATGGAAAATAGACCCGGGGGCCATAGGTTTCACTAGAGGCTTCTCTCAAGATAGAAAATAATACGGTGGGTGAACAAATTACTGCCGAGCAATTGATAGAAAAGCGCAAAGTTATGACGATATCTAAGGCAATGATCATGAATATAGGCATCACGTCCGTGTCAAGTAGACCGAAACGATTCTGCATCTACTACTATTACTCCACACATCGACCGACTCCTGCCTGCATCTAGAGTATTAAGTTCATGAAGAACAGAGTAACGCATTAAGAAAGATGACATGATGTAGAGGAATTAACTCAAGCAATATGATGAAAACCCCATCTTTTTATCCTTGATGGCAACAATACAATACGTGCCTTGCTGCCCCTACTGTCAGTGGGAAAAGACACCGCAAGATTGAACCCAAAGCTAAGCACTTCTCCCATTGCAAGAAAAACCAATCTAGTTGGCCAAACCAAATCGATAGTTCGAAGAGACTTGCAAAGATATCAAATTCAGAGAAGATTCAAATAATATTCATAGATAAGTTGATCATAAATCCACAATTCATCGGATCTCGGCAAACACACCGCAAAAAAGTATTACATCGAATAGATCTCCAAGAACATCGAAGAGAACATGGTATTGAGAATCAAAGAAAGAGAAGAAGCCATCTAGCTACTAGCTATGGACCCATAGGTCTGAGGTAAACTACTCACGCTTCATCCGAAGGGCAATGGTGTTGATGTAGAAGCCCTCCGTGATCGAATCCCCCTCCGGCAGGACGCCGGAAAAGGCCCCTAGTTGGGATCTCACGGGTACAGAAGGTTGTGGCGGTGGAAAAGTCTTTTCGTGGATGCCTCTGGTGGTTTGGGCATATAAGAGTATATATAGGCGAAAGAATTAGGTTAGGAGACGCACGAGGGGCCCACAAGGGTGGGGGCGTGCCCTCCATCCTTGTGGCCACCTCGTGGCTTCTCTGACTTGCAATTTAAGTCCTCTGGTTTCCTTTTGGTCCAAGAAAGATCATCGCGAAAGTTTTATTCCGTTTGGACTCCGTTTGTTATTCCTTTTCTACGAAACTCAAAAACAGGGAAAAAACAGGAACTGGCACTAGGCTCTAGGTTAATAGGTTAGTCCCAAAAATAATATAAAATAGCATATTAATGCATATAAAACATCCAAAACAGATAATATAATAGCATGGAACAATAAAAAATTATAGATACGTTGGAGAAGTATCATGGGTCCAGCTGTCAGCCTCACCGTGTACAGTCGTCTTCCTATGGCTGTCGTTCGTTGACAATGTTGACCACACCGCGCGGAGAGCACCAAGGCGGTGGACGACAGCGAGGCCTGGTAAGGGAACGATGTGGAGCCGAGGAAGACGAGGCAGAGGATGCCCACATGGAGGGGAGTATGAGGGTTCACTGGTTCCGCTGCGGTGTGAGGCTGCCGTTGCCAGAGAATAACACGGGGTGTGGGTGAGTAGAGGGAAGGATGGGCCGGCAGTGGAATTAGGGTGGGGTGGTGAGGCCTGCGCGGCAGCACTGCCGCTCACGAGAGGCAGGAGCAGGCGGTCCCGCCGGCGCTGGTTTGGGTGGCTGGACCAAGAATATCAGAGGCTGAAGAAGCAGCATGGCTATTGGATTAACATCCAACGGTCCAGCTGCTAGAATCATTTGTTAACAAAGCCCTACGTACGCGTCAGCTTAGTAGGCCCACAAGTCTGCGTAATAAGGAGGCACTTGCTTGTGTGGGTCGCTACTGTCAGTCTCTCCACTTACATCCCTCTTTCGATGGCTGTCGTTTGTTGACCATGTTGACCATGCCATGCCGAGAGCACCAACGCGGTGGACGACGGCGAGGCCCAGGAAGGGAATGACCCGGAGCCGGTGAAGCCACAGCAATGGATGCCCACGTTGAGGGGAGTACGAGGGCTGACTGATCGGTTGCCTGGTGAGGCTGCCGTCGCCGGAAAATAACAGGAGGTGCGGGTGGTTAGAGGGATGGCCTGGCCAGCGGTGGGAGTAGGGTGGGCCAGTGAGGCATGCGCGGCAGCACAGCCGGCTACGGAAGGAGGGAGCAGGCAGTCTCACCAGCGCTAGTTTCAGCGGCTGGAGCAGGAAGAGCAGAGATTGAAGAAGCACAACCGCGGTTGGATGGACATCCAACAGTCACTATTCTGTGTTGACAAAGCCTTGCGTACGTGTCAAAAAAAATTTAGGACAACATCATCGTCAACCTAGTAGTCCCACAAGTCAGCCTCCAAATCTGTGGAAAATAGCATACAGCCCATTTGCCATTATTTTTAATAATTTATAGCCCATTTGCTAATTCTTAAGGATATTTTGAAGCCCATATTCTTTTTGTTAGCATTACAGACCATATTCTGGCCACTGCTAAAAAACTCAACAAAATTTTGCATATTTCGGTGGGGTCCAAACTCTTTTAATCACAAAATTTCAAGTCACATTAAAAATAATTTTATTTCAAATTAAAATACTACAAAATTTTCCCCGCAAAAAAAACAATGAAATTTAAAATCTTGAAATCCTGAAAAAATGAAATTTGAATCTAGTTGCCGGTTTTCTGTGTTTTTAAAATTTACAGCCCATTCTTACTACTTAAAGCCCATTTTCTGGGGAAGCCGAATACATCCCTCCTCGTCTTTACAGATTTGCAGCCTAGCAGGGCTGAGAAAAGCAAGTAGGCCTGGGTTGGGTATTGTCCAAAACAAAATAGAACTGGGCTAGCCATTTTCAGAAAGAAAAAAGATATCAACTGGGCTCGTCATGTGCTTAAATAAAAGCCTGGGCTCCGTCTCTACAACTGGGCGAGTAGCTGGGTCCCTGTTGTTACAATATTTCTCTCTTTAATAAAGGAAATGGCAAGCCATTTGCCTTGTTTCAAAGAAAATATGACAGTCATAGCCGAGTTGAAAAGGGCAACAATAGCCAACTCAAGCTTACAAACGGTACAAAAGGCCAAGGATTAATTGTTCATGAAATTTAGACAAAACCCAGATTGAACATGGCAATAACATCTAACCCAACCACTATTTTTGGCAGTCACAAACAAATGGATCGGTTTGATCCATAAAATCAACATCCTATGTGATTTTTTTTATAGGAATATGACCACAAGTTGTTGTAAATAGAAGCCGAGGACGTTCAGAAACCCATTTGTCCACCTGAAACTTCTTTTTTTGCTGTTCAACATATCTGTCCGTGAGAAATTTCTTGTTGAAAAACTTAAGCCTCATGGACAATAGTAACCTCGCATTCAACAGGAAGAATGTGACAAAGCTTCTGTTTGCCTGGTTGGATGCATATCCTTCCATCGTTATTGTCCTCAAACGAATGTCATGAGAACTGAGAAAATCCCGGTGCTTATTATGCCACCGATTGGTTATATGTTTTTCTCCATGTGTTAGTGCCTAAGTAGACATGAAGATTGAAAACAGTTAAGGTCTAAAAAAAGAGTATGTCGAATGAGCGACAGCTGAACGGTTAATTCTAGTGCAATATATATGGGCTTTCGATGGCTGAATTCAATGTGCATGAATCATCACCTTTATATACAAATTCTACAGACATGGAAAGCATCATAGCAAGCCAATAATTGTGTTCAGATCATAACTAAACAGTCTGATATATAAGATCTTGACAGAATCCAGCACCATTGATAGGCTATCCATGGACAAACTCTTCATTGAGCATATAACATAATATTAGTACCCAAAGTGTACTCCAAGATGATATAAAACTTATGCGCACAAATGAAAAATGCAGCTTATGATTACAAATGTGTAGATGATAATATACGGTACCTGAATAAGTGTGGAGCCAAACACCAACTTCTAATAATTAAACGGGTCAGGAATTACACCTAAGGTCTCCAGTTTAGGTGTAGAGACGATAGTTATTTGCGAAGGTATATAACAATAATGAAGGAGCAACCTTTGAAGTGAAGGGGCATCTTCGATGATGAGCTGTTGTCCTTCAAAACAAATTCCAATGCTTTTAAGGTGAGGCGACTTTATTTGGAGACAACTGATAGGGATTTCTATTCCCAAAACAATCAGCAAGCGCTCCAGGGCAGGGCAACTGGAGTGGATGATGCTGTGCAGTGAGGCCTCCGACAGATAAACCACCACAAGTGAAAGTTTTTTTAGCAGTGGGAGTCGAAGCATTTGTACCAGATCGTCTGGTATATGGCACCGGGCGAAGGTGGCGGTGTGGACAGAGGAGGAAAACCACTAGATGGACAACAGTGGTGTGGGCACAAATTCTTGGCCTTCGGTTCGTGGTATGTAATTTTTGTGGTAATGGTAGAACTCAAATTGTTGGAGATTTTTGAATACAAGGGATGTCAGCCAGGCGTCCACCATGCAGGGTATGGACAACAGGTAGCTTGTTGGGATGTAGAGGCATTGAACGGAGCCCTGGTGGGAGGAGATGATGGCTCTAAGGAGTTCAAAATCATGAACGACAGATAGCTAACGACAGTCGAGATTAAGGGGCGTGGCGCGCCATAGAGGGCGCCACCAAGTTGAGAGGACTTGGGTGTGGCAGCAATCCTTGGTGGGGAGAAGCAAGATGATATCCCCAAGGATGTCGTCCGGAGATCACTGATGCGGTCCACCCGAGATTCTACGGGTTCCTCAGATCCGGTGGGGAGGCTCGCCGCTTCTTCCCGCGCTGTCGGTTGCGGGATCTACAACCGGCATCACCGCTAGCGGGAGCCTCATCTTCTTGGCGCTGGGGCCAGCTGACTCCATTTTCCTTGTGGGCATCGCGCCGAGCTCATGGGTTTGAGCAGAGTAGCGAGAGACGAGCCTAGTGGCAGTGCGAGTGGGGAAGGAGGGCGGGGGTTTTCTGTAGGAGCGAGGAAGAAGAGGAGCATGTGTTTTCTGTACGAGTGAGGAAGAAGGTGAGCGGGGGTTTTCTATACGAGTGAGGAAGATGGGGAGACAGAAGCAGGGGAGTCCAGCAAGCTACAGTAAGTGGAGGCGAGGAGGAAGGAGTGTTTTCTGGGATCGCCCCTCTTCAAGAAATATGGGCTTTTCCTCGCAAAAAACAAAAAACAAATGGGCTTTAAGATGGATAGGCTTTTGTATCGACCTAGTCAGCTGCCAGTGTTTCGTACTGGACGGCCTTGTACTAGAGGCAGCCCATTAGAGACACTCTCCAGCTCTCCAGCTTATTGCCCATTCGAAAGAAAAAAAGAGATGCCTCCAGCTTATGGCTCCTCATCGGTAACATTTTTCAACTTGGAAAAAAGTTATAGCTCCTTCTCGTGCCGGCTTGGCATCCACCAAATTAGAGGATGCGGTACTGCATGCAGACACTCACACTGGTCGTTGCGCGGCAAAATGAGGGGTTAAATAACAGGCCCACAATATAGATTGTAAAGGTTGACACACTAGTCAACATTCACACTAAACTAATTTTCACAACATACAGTATGCATACTAGCTAACATTCACAAGCACTTAAGTGCAGCATGTTTACGCATCTAAATGATTCACAAGACTATAACCAAGACAAAGCTGTGAGAAGGTGTAGAAATAAAGAAAAAATGATCGATGCTTCTCTGAGCAAAGGGCCTCCCTACGCATGCACATGCTTCTTTCTGCTCAATGTTGCGTGCACTTTGAGCATGTTGGCAACTCCACAGCTAGCTTGATGGCTCATCTTGCAATTTACGCTGACACATTGCAGCAAACAGAGGAGGCAATAGAGATCACTCAACATCAGACCATTTTGTGTAGTTCCACTGAAATCATCTTCATTGTCCTGAATGTGAAAAGATAAGAAAGCAATAGCTGTACTTAAACGGTGTCGCAAAATAGTAGCACATATCAATAGCTCAGCATGACAAAACACGATCATCTGGACAAAGGGGATACTGACCTGCGTGAGGAAGATTATGCATAATTTTATAGGTGGTTAGTTGATTTCCACCTTGGGATCTCCTATGATGGCACAGAGGAAATTCTATGCAATCAATGAGTGCAATTCCTTCCGTGTGGCTGTAGAAAATTTGTCCGACTAACCCCAGTATATTTTTTGTGCAGTTCCACTAAAATAATGCACCGCTGTTTGCATGACCCCTACTCGCCGGCCAGGCCATCAATGACTCGGTCTTTTTTATCTTGTGTTGAGGGCACGGCTGCAGTGCTTGTTTGCTCCTCCACACATGACAGGCTCGTTCCACACTGCAATCAGCAAGTCAACGTACGAATGAGCTTATTTCATCTTGCGTTGGTTATTCTACCTAGTTATGAATGTAGGAATACCTAGAGCACCATGAGGTCAGCTGACAGCAGGTTACACTAAAATTGAGGTTTGTGCTTCCATTTGCACAAATAAGACACCATATGGAGATAGACAACCCTGTTTGCACAAATATGTAATAGGGTGACTTAACTAGTGTCATTTTTTTGCAGCGGCATATGATTAACAACAGCATCTCATATGTTATCAATGGCATTACACTGACAGTATGAAAAAGTGCCATTAACTAAGAAGTGCCATCACATCAAATCAATACTGGCACTAGATTAACGGGGGCTTACATTAACATGCATAACAATAGCATTATTACTCTATGATGACAGATTGACAGTAGCACTTGATCAGTACGTATGTGCACGGTTAACAGGAACGATCATTCTAACAAAGGGTGATACGAAAAGGAGAAACACATCGTCGTGTCAACCATTGTGCAATTAAATTTTGTGCAGTTCCACGGAGATGCGGCTATGTTACCGATGTCAGATTTTAGTGTAACGGTCGAAAACACTCTTTATGAGAAATAAAGCAAGACAGAAGCATTTTATAAAACGGTGGTGGCATTGATTCAGTTTATCAATGGCAATAGATTGACAGCAGATAACTTAACAGTTACATCATATTAACAGTGGCATTGTTTCATTTTACCTGTGATGTTAGATTAACAGCAGCAGTAAGGGCATAGGGATAGGGGAGGCACAAGCACGTTTTACATCCACCGAGGCATAAAGTGGTGAGGCAGAGGTGTTGCCGAGTGCGGCAAACATGCAAAGCATGTTTGGATTTGTGCCTTTTTTGTTGTCATCAGTGACCTTTCCTATGTGACCACAGGAAATCTAGACGTGCTCATTCTCGGTTGCATTGTCGACCCAACCCCCACCCCTACTTTCTGTCCTTTTTGGACCAAGAGACCGGCCAGGCTAGCTTCTTTATTTGCCTTTCCAACCAAGAGATCGGTTCGTTAGCCAGTATCTGCAGTACCTTTTTTCCTCTAATAGTAAAAATTTAGGTGTCGTTCGAGTGTTTGACAAGCCAACGGAGCTAGCTACATGGGGAGCTTTGTAATACTAGAAGAATTTCCACATGCAGCATGCAGCAACGTGGGGAGCAATCCTAACTTGATGAAGAAAAAGTATGCAACGACGTGGGGAGCTGGGCCATTAGAACAAGGTCGGTTCTAAAAGAAGTTATACCTCCGGTCGGCGGGATGTGGCGAGGCAGTCAACGGGATCTGCCAACACGATGGCGGGGAGCAAGGGTGCAGAGGACCTCCCATGCCGGTGCCAAGTCAGAGAAGATGGCGCGCGACGGCTTCCTCCCTCGCCACCGGCGACCACCAGCGGAAGGGATCCGGTCGGATCTGTGACAACCGGTGGGAAGAGAGAGAGAGAGACAAAGAGAGTGGACACCGCCATCTTGTTTAGATCTGGAGAGGGTGAGAGTGAGAAGAAGAGAGCAACCCTAGCAAGTAAGTCCCGAAGTGGAGTAGTAATTGTTTTTCTCTCCGTAGCGATTGTTTTGAATTGAATACACGGGGAGCCATCTTCTCATTTAACGTACTAGTAAAAAGAAACTTGATCAATAACCGTGCCACCGTGTTCAGGTCGCACTTGCTATGGCTGACATTTGGTCCTAGACCCCACATTAAGTGGACAACTAGATGTGTCAAATTGTCGCGTTACCTGCCTTTTCGTGTGCAAATGCGCACCACCGTGAGTGTACCCGCACGTGTGCGTGAGGGGAGAGTGAAGTCCGATTTATAAACCTTGAGGTTGTAGAGCTAGTCGGAAACAAACCCTCACCTTTAAATCACTAAATTGTACCCTGTCCTCTGTAATCCCGGTCATTTTTAACCTTAAGGGCGTGTGCGGTTCAAGGGGTTTTAACAGGGATTAAGAGGGATTGTGGGGGATTAAATCATGTACAAGCCAAATCCCCCTCCATTCCTCTCTAAGCCCCTTGGGAGGAGGTTGAACCGAACAAGGCCTAAGCCTAATCACAGTGGGAGTAACTTCAAGAGTAACATCGGGTCCAACTCAGCAGATTTGCCTATGTGGTAAATAGTTAATGAGGAGAGAGGTAAATTGAGTAACTTAGCTACTAGTTATTACTCATTCTATGAGTAACATCACACATACCAAAACAAAATGACTCTATAACCTAATAAATGAAGCTTTGCATGACACTACTGATGGAAATATGCCCTAGGGGCAATAATAAAATGGTTATTATTATATTTCCTTAATCATGATAAAGGTTTATTATTCATGCTAGAATTGTATTGACCGGAAACTTAAATACATGTGTGGATACATAAACAAATATCGTGTCCCTAGTGAGCCTCTACTAGACTAGCTCGTTGATCAAAGATGGTTAAGGTTTCCTAACCATAGACATGAGTTGTCATTTGATAACGGGATCACATCATTAGGAGAATGATGTGATGGACAAGACCCATCCGTTAGCTTAGCATATGATCGTTCAGTTTATTGCTACTGCTTTCTTAATGTTAAATACATGTTCCTTCGACCATGAGATCATGCAACTCCCGGATACCGGAGGAATACCTTGTGTGCTATCAAATGTCACAACGTAACTGAGTGATCATAAAGATGCTCTACAGGTATCTCTGAAGGTGTCTGTTGAGTTGGCATGAATCGAGATTGGGATTTTTCACTCCGTGTATTGGAGAGGTATCTCTGGGCCCTCTTGGTAAGACACATCACAAGAAGCTTGCAAGCAAAGTGACTATGGAGTTAGTTAAAAGATGATGTATTACGGAACGAGTAAAGAGACTTGCCGGTAACGAGATTGAACTAGGTATAGAGATACCGACGATCGAATCTCAGGCAAGTAACATACTGACAGACAAAGGGAATTACGTATGTTGTCATAAAGGTTCAACCGATAAAACATCTTTGTGGAATATGTAGGAATCAATATGGGCATCCAGGTCCCGCTACTGGTTATTGACCGGAGAGGTGTCTCGGTCATGACTACATAATTACCGAACCCACAGGGTCGCACGCTTAACGTTCGTTAACGCTAGAGTAGTATTGGGATATTTGATGAGTGGTAACCAAATGTTGTTTGGAGTCCTGTATGAGATCCCAGACGTCACGAGGAGTCTCGGAATGGTCGACAGGTAAAGATTTATATATGAGAAGTCATATTTTGGGTTCCGGAAAAAGGTGCAGTTTTTTCGGTATTGTATCGGGAAGCTTCCAGAAGGTTCCGAAGGATTCCGGAGGGGACTGGAAGCCCACAAGTGGGTCCACCATGACCCAAGGGCTAGCATGGGCTGCGGGGAGGTGCCCTGGCCTTATTGGGCTAGGCGCACCAAGTCCTCAAAAGCCCATGTGGCTAGGGAAGGCAAAAAAGGAAGGAGTCCTAGTAGGAATAGGATTGGACTTGGAGTCCAAGCCCTCTCCCCCTTAGCTGCACCCTAGGGCTTGGAGGGGCTGTTTCCCACGCCCCTCCACCTATATATAGAGTGGAGGGTGTGCCCCAAGAGGACACACCAAGCCCTTGGCGCCCCACTCTCTCCCGTTACTCCGTAGTTCCACCGACTCGTCCCGGCGACGCTTAGCGAAGCGCTGTCGATGCTCCACCACCACCATCACCACCACGCCATAGTGTTGGTTGTGATCCCATCTACTTCTCCTCTCCCACTTGCTGGATCAAGAAGGAGGAGACGTCATCGAGCCGCACATGTGCTAAACTCGGAGGTGTCGTCCGTTCGGCACTAGATCGGTTGGATCGTGATCGGATCGCGAAGAGTACGACTACATCAACCGCATGATAAACGCTTCCGCTTAGCGATCTACAAGGGTATGTAGATGATCTCCCCCTCTTGTAGCTATGCATCTCCATGGATAGATCTTGCGTGTGCGTAGAATTTTTTTGTTTTCCATGCAATGTTCCCCAACAACTACACGTGCGATGACCACTGGAGCAATCCACTCAGGTTGTACGTAAACATGTTTATACTCTTCATTTATGATTTTTAGTACAAATAGGATGCACATGGCGATGTCATCCTCATACCAGCCACTATTGATGGATGGCCATGCAGCGTCACCGCGCTCACCTGCAACTGCAACCCAAGTTGCGCACGCAGCAACTACGACTGCAATGGAGTACTAGACGCACAAGGCATGTTATTGGTGCTGCTTCATGAGCTACCGAGCCGTCTAGATGAGCGCGCGGTAATGGCCATCACCTACGGAATGAAGGATGTCATTCTTTCGCCGTGTCCTGGCGATCACAAAGGTGGTGATGCACTTTGCGGGGTTGTCAGAGACGGAGTCCATCGTCCCACTTCAGCGACGGATAGCGCTCGCCCGAGAGCGCGAACATGGACGCAAATTTGTGCAAACAAGGCCGGATTTCATATATACATGATGGATTTCATTAAATTTACATTAAATAAGTTGTGATAGTCCGGAGCTAAAGGTAGAATTAATATACCTAATCTAAATGGTCGCCGACCGATCTCTTTGTCCTCCTCCAGCATCCGGCTGAAGAAGAATCGTGCAAGACACCGGCTGTTTTCGCTGGCGTCGCCTCGGCGGTGGCCTTCATGGGATACAATCGGCGGCGGCCTCCCGTGTTTGACTTCTCCTCGATGATGGCAGCTGGCGGGGCATGCTGGCCGTCACCTCGTGGACATCCGCGTAGCCGCGTCACCTTGTCGACATCCGCGGCGGCTTCTTTCTCTGCCTGCATGGCGCGGCTACGCGCGCGTCGACGGCGGATAGCGCAGTTGCAGGCACTGGAGGCACTGTAAGACGCGGCAGCATCGAGGGCAGCGACGATGCCCGTGCCGCCGTGCTCCCTAACAAGCCGGCGTGGAGCAACTCGACACTCTTCCTCGAGCAGGATTGGAGCGGCCAGCTGCGGAACCACACGCTGGCTTAGGGCGGCAACTGGCTCCGTCGGGCTAGGTGAGGTAGGTGGAGCAGTGAGCTGCCTCGCTCGTAACTGCCGGGCTCGGCGGGCCACCCAGATGGCTTTTATGCCGGAGAACAGCTCTTCCTGCTCGTCGAATGCAGCCGAAAGAGTGGAGAAAATGGTGGAAGGAGCAGCTTGGTCGGTGTCCCATTCCTGAACGGACGTGTGGCCGGAGTGGGTTTCTTGCATTCCACGCGTGTTTAAATGTAGGTGTTTGAATGCGGCGAGGAGGCGGGTACAGCTGGGAGTGCAGTGGGTGGCGCCCTCGGCTGGCGCGCCGCTTCAATGGCGAACGAAGTGAGAGGTCACGTCCGCCCTGACCCCCTTGACCGTGGACCTTGACCATGTATGTCCGGCTTTGAGCACAACATTATCCTAAGGCTGGTCATAGTGGGAGTAACATAGCTAGTAACATAACACACCCCAATGCAAATTTGCTTATGTGGCAAGTAATTAATGAAAAGAGAGGTGCTTAGAGTAACATAATACTATGTTACTACTATAACATAGCCCTTCCCAAGAATAAATGAGTCTATAAGTAAATAAATGCAATCATCTATATGTTACTACTTCTTTGTTACTTTCATTATTAACATAGTAACATAGGCTAGTGTCATATGCATGACACTAGTCTAAGTTACTCCCCACTATGACTAGCCAATTGACCTTGACGGTGTACGTCACCTTGTGTCCAGATGTGAGATGCCACGTGTACCAGATGAATAACTCCAAAGTTCGACCCGTGATGCTAGGTGCGAGCCGAGGAACACTGTTGGAGAGACCCCCCCCCCTCTTAATTTTCCTACATTGGTCGTTTGATTCATAAGATAGAATGCTATAGGAATTTTTCCTATGAAATCATGTGTTAATTGGCAATCTAGCATCCACTCCAACTTTTTTTTTCAATTCCTTTGTCAAACACTATGTTAATGCTAGTATGGGATTAAAGTGGACATGCCACAACAAACCTTTGTTTTTCCTATTCCTGCGTTTTAAGTTCCTACGAATGAAAGAAAAGAAACGGAGAGAGTACTCGCTCTAAATGATGTGCTGTTGCAAGAGCCGCCAATATTAATTAACCATGCTCTAAAAAGGTGGCCTAGCTTTGGCTATAGTGTACTATAGGTGACCTTTCGCTTGGCTCTTCACCTCTTCCGGAAGTCGAACAATGATGATGGTACTACAGTATTATATACTTCTGGCAATCTGACACCAAAAGCTTCTCCTTGTGGTATGAGCCACCGCGCGTGTGTGGGCGAGGGAGAGGGCGTAGTAAGCAAGCTTCTCGTCATTCTGCGAGTTGACAGGACACATCAAAGTTATTTATTACTCTTTGCAAAAAGGGTCGACCATGTCCATGGCTACCATCCCGTGCTCCGTCATTGAGTACGTGCACGATTCACGTGCCATCGAGGAGAAAAAATATTGCGTAGTACGTGCCATCAAAGTGCACGACTCACTTACGCATTGCTTATCTCCAGTTTCTTGCATGACACGTGCACCTTGATGCTAGATGTCCCACGTGTTGGCAAAAGGATGAACAAAGCTCACGTCTAAAACAAAAAAGTGGAAGAACATAGATTCCCGATGACCGAGAAGGAGCAAGGAACCTCGTCGTGGAGCGTCTGCACTCATAATATTTTATATTATTCAGCGATATAAAATCAACCAGGTCTCTCCACGTTTAACCGAAAGAGTCCGAAACACATCATACATGGCCCACCTCACGCATTCACCATATTCCTCGGCCTCCGTGCGACACCTAGTTATAGTATATCTAGCAGCCCGTCGCTTCTCGCTCCTCGTCCTTATAGCCCATGCGACACCTAGTTATAGTAGTATATCTAGTAGCCCGTCGCTTCTCGCTCCTCGTCCTTAGCCCGTGTGACACCTAGTTATAGTATAACTGAAAGAGTACTTGCTCTTTGAGCAAAGGGCATCCCTAAGCACGCATTAATTTCCTGGGCATGCTTCTTTCTACTCAATGCTGCATGCACTTTGAGCATGTTGGCAACTCCACTGCTAGCTTGGTGGCTCATCTTGCAATTGACGCCGACACATTGCAACCTAGCTTGCTGGCTCATCTTGCAATTGACGCCGACACATTGCAGCACTCCTGCAAGGCCCAGAGGTTAATTTGAGAACAAGTACCTCGAGGTTAATTTCACATCCATGACAAAAATTATTAAAAAGTAACGCGATAGACCTTCGATTAACATGTGTTCAAAAAACAAAAAATGTAGAAAATTACAAAACAAAGACCTCGAGGTTCAACTAATTTGATGGGTCACTGTAAAGGTTTAAAATAAACCTTTACAGTGACCCATCAAATTAGTTAATATCGAGTACAGTTCCCATCCGGTCACCCATCTCATGACTACTCCAGCCTCAGCACAGTGTGACGCCCCCGGCTCAATCGTGCACTAATCATACACGCAAATGCACATGATCAAGCCTAAGGACTCACGGGAAGATATCACAACACAACTCTAAAACATAAATAAAGTCATACAAGCTTTATATTACAAGCCAGGGCCTCGAGGGCTCGAATACATAGCTCGATGGCATACAAGCGTCAGCGGAAGCATCAGATATCTGAGTACAGATATTAAAAGAGAAACAGAAAGGCCTTTAGAAAGGCGGGGCAAAATAAAACACTATGATCGAAAGGCGCTGGCCTCCTGCCTGGGACCCTCCGAACCTACTCCTGGTCGTCGGCCAGCTCGTAGTAGTATCCATCCTCGGGGTAGTAGTAGCGATCATCGGCGGGGGCAGCTGTCTCAGGGGCTCCGTCATCTGGTTGCATCAAAAGGGGTATATGGGGAAAAAGAAAGCAAAGCAACCGTGAGTACTCATCCGAAGTACTCAGCAAGCAAGTATCTACACTACATGTGCAACATTATCAAAGAGTGGCTGTATATGTGGACTGGGCTGCAGAAATGCCAGAATAGAGAGGAAAACCTAGTCCTATCGAAGACTAGCATCTTCAGCGGTCTTGCAGCAATAGAAGAGAGTAGATCAGCACAGTATAATGTAGTAGTATTATTAAGTCTCAACCTCACCCAGAGATCCTTTCTCGACTCCCTGCGAGAAGCAATCCCAGAGCCATATATCCAGGTATCATCTCACGGTCTAGTTGTGTCGATCGGGATACAACTCCGAGTGTCCTTTACCGTAGGACCGGCTATCGATAGATGTGTTCTTCCCTGCAGGGGTGCACCAACTTACCCAACACACTCGATTAACTCCGGCCGGACACACTTTCCGGGGTAATGTCCGGCCTCGGCCAAACGATACACCGCAGCCCTACCTACAGCTCAGCAGAAAGGTCCCCACCGGTCTACATCCTAAGCGCTCAGGGGTCTTGGGCCATCGCCCTGTGCACTCCAGGTCGTTGCGACAGGGTGAAGCCAGGCACCAGGAGGGCGCCGGTCCATCCCGGCCGCAAGGCTGAACTAGACGTCTGACAGAGCTTTCGGCTGATGCTACGATGCAGAACGCCCATACTATGCCCACGTGATGGTTAGTGCTATCAGGCCAGAGGCCTGCTCGGATCAAATATCCAAATCGTTAGTGGACTAGGGCTTGCGGTAACGAGCAGAGACTCACGATCGATGTGACCCCGTTGCCCCGTCTCGAGGACTTGCTGTAAGGGCTAAGAATGCCTGGTCGCGCCTCGTATTCATCACTCGGGCACCATCCAGGTCAACCCGTCTCCACAACACTCGCCACTTAGGCTCACGCGGGTACCCCTCAGGGTCGACCCGCCTTTCCAAGTAACAGTGTAAAGTCCAACTATCCGTGTGTCCATAACATCAGGGGAATCTGAGGTATCACCCTCGTTGGATTCCTACTCGATGTATCCGTCAAGGTGAACTCGGAGGAATCACCCTCGATGGGTTCACACTTGATGTGTTGCACGACAACGTCGTTACCGGAAGTGGTGAAGGAGGAATCACCCTTGATGACCACGACCGAATAGCTACTCTACAGAGTTAACATCAGAAGTGCTACACGAGGTATCACCCTCGGCACTCGATAGTAACGCTGCAGTGTCGTTACAACTAAGGGGGAGTGATGTGTGGTGCCGGGGCCTGGTCTTCAATCCCGTTGATCGGGTCTTCTGATAATCCAGCGGGGCAGTCGTGACAAGTGGGGTCACTGATAGGTCTCTACCCAGCCTATACTAGACAGTTTAGGATAAGCAGGTAAGGTTTCAATAGCAGGTTACAATAAATAGGCTATGCATCAGAATAGGTAAAGCAGTAGCAGCAGCAATTCTAATGCAAGCATGAGAGAGAAAGAATAGGCGATATCGGTATGCTCAAGGGGGGGTACTTGCCTGGTTGCTCGGCGGCAAAGGCAAGGTCGTCAACGGTGGCGTCGGGCTCCGGAGCTATGTCGGTACCGGGAACTGCGTCGGAGTCTAACGAGAGAGAAGAGGGGGAGGAAACAGTATAAATACACAGCAAACATGAGCAACACAAAGCAGGCTATGCTAACGTGCAGTGCAGGGTTGCCTAAAGACATGTCTAAGTCATTTAGTTATTTTAGGAATTTGTTTGGATCTATTTTATAAAAGCCAGGCACTATTCATTTATCGAAAATAGGAAAAAAGTTCCATGTTCATCTAGCTAGGGGCATCTGACAGGAATACGGAGGGCGTATTCAGCTTTGTATCGAAATTCTGAGCAACTTTCATATATAAATTATTTTCATCGGAGTTACGGTTTAAAAGATATGATTTTCTAAAGTTTAATTGATTTTCTAAATTTTATTTAATTATTTAAATTTGAATTATCCAAAATAGTAAACGGTGGTGTCAGCATGACGAAAAGATGACGTCAGCAGTCAACTCTGGCTGACCAGAGTCAAACCTGACAGGTGGGGCCCACCTGTCATACTCAGTGGCTAAATAACTGAGTTTAACTAATCTAACTACCTAACTAATTAACAGGGGCCCACTGGTCAGTGACTAATTAGTGATTTAGTTAACTAATTAACTAATTAACAGATTTAGTTATTTATAAAAAATCATTTAAATGGGTGGGGCCCATACGTCAGCGACCCAGTCAGCCCAGTTGACTTGGTCAACTGGTCAACAGGGGGCCCCAGGCCCATCGGTCAGTGGCACAGGGGTGGGGCCCACCGAGGCCAGGTCAGCGCCGGCCGCCGGAGCTCTCCGGCGAGCCCCGAGTGGTGGTGGAACTTCGGCGAGCTCGGGTTTGAGCTGTGGGGCATGGTTTTGAGCGCGGCTGGGTGCCCTGGAACGGCGTCACCACGCCGCGTTCGATGGTGGGGAGCACGGCGGTGGGGGTGGCCGGAGTTGAGCAAAACGACGGCGATGGCGGACGGCGGCTTCGGTGAACTACGGGGGCAGCGCTACGACATGCAAATGAGCGAGGCGATGAGCTGGGGATGCTCCGCACGGCAGGGCGAGCAAAATGGGCACAGGCACGGGGCCCAATGGTCGCCGGAAGCATGCCGGCGACGAGCTCACGCGCTGGCGTGTTCGGGCGAGAAGGGGGCAGCGCATACGATGCAGAGGAGAGCGTAAGGAGAGGGGAAGGACGACGGGGTGCTCACGGCCGTTGCAGAGAAGGCCCGGGCACAGCTCGAGGTGCTCGGGGCGGCGCGAATCGACGACGAGCTCGCGGTGGCCGTAGAGGAAGGAGAAGGTTGACGCGGGTGATGCAGGGGCTCCCAGCTCCGTCCAGCAGCGCGGGGAGACGTAGCGGACGGTGACGGAGCAACCTGGCACGGTGGCGAGGCGCAGAGGCTATGGTGGCTGCGAGGCTACTACGGCGAGGCCATGGCGGCATCGGGCGAGGTGGAAGCGAGTGGGGGAGAGGGAGGGGGATGGCTAGGGTTAGCCAGAGGGGTCGAGGGGGGGGGACCTCATCCCCACTGGCGGGCGCGGGATGGTGCGGTGTCGAGCGAAGAGAAGGGGGGCCGGGGCGCGGCGTGCGGGCGCGGCGACAGCGACGCGCGGTGAACAGGGGAGGTAGGGGACGAGCGAGGGGAGTGGGCTGGGCCGCGCGGGTGACTTGAGCCCAGCCACAGTGGGCCTTTTCTTTTTCTCTTCTTTTCTGTTTCTGTTTTCTTTTTTTGTTTCTGTTCTGCAAAATGTGTGGCACCCAAATGAATTTTGCAAAATACATGACCTGGTCCATAAATCACAGTGCAACATACCCTATCACCAAAAATTAGTTTGGGGTATTTATCATTTCATATTTATTTTATATTTAATTAATAGGTTATTAAATATGTTTTCAGCCACTGTTTGAGGACGTTTAAGTCACTTATCCAATTTCAATAAGGTTGGTTACAATTTTATCATTGCCTCCAAATTATTTGCTATTTAATGAACATTTTAGTTTTCAAATTTGAACAAGTTTTATTTTCCACTTTGAATTTAATTGAAGTTTGAATTTCCATTTGAATTTGAACTAAAAGGGATATGATCCAAATGATGTCTACGCACTGTTGATCATGATGACATGGCATTATCAACAGGGGGATTACTGTGGCTAACCACTGGGGGTGTTACAAATCTCCTCCACTAATAAGAATTCTCTTCCCGAGAATTAAGAGGGAGACTCAAAGAAAGCAGGGTATTCTTGGAAGTTCTTCCGAAGAAATGTTCGGAAAATCTCGAACGACTGGAACGTTTTCGATCCCCTCAAGCGGAGAAGTGTTCAACGCATTCAAGGTGTATATTTCAGCCTCAGCATTTTGAGTTGTATGGGCACGGTAATTCACTAGCCCAGCTGACTAACGGAGTATTCATTTACTCATAATGAGGGTCATGCATGAATGCAAATTTTTCCAGAGATGAATGAATGTGATGCTGCTGAATTAAATAAAACAGAAGCAGGTACTGAGTTAACGGGAAGGGTACCCATTTCGATGGCAGGTTGATCCTGGACTTGTATAATATCAATGTTGTAAGCATGTCCACGACCATATGTTTTTCGCTTCTGTGTTGAGCCCAAAGATGAGCCAACATCGCGATAGCGCTTCTGCGATTCCTTATGCTTCATTTGAGCAGTCTCAAGCAGAATAGCCTTGTTCACAAGAGCAGTAAAGTCGGTGAAATCTTGAGCAGCTAGTGCAAGCTCGATGTCTACGTGGAGTCCATTACGGAACTTCTCTTGTATACGGGCATCCGTGGCGATGTCTTCTTCAGCATAGCGGGACAGGTCAAGGAATTCCCGCTGATAAGCTTCGACAGTCTTATTGCCCTGAGTGAGGTTGCGGAACTGGGTTTTCATCCGGTCCATGATTCCTTGAGGAATATATCGGGCACAGAAAGCAGCCTAGAATTCAGGCCAAGTAACGGCTGTTCCAGCAGGCAGTGTACGTTTGTGGGTGTCCCACCATTGTGCAGTGGGACCCTTTAAGAAAAAGGACGCGAAGGTGACAAAGTTGGCAGGGGAGACATTTGAAGACTCCATCTCGTGAGTGATATCGCGAATCCAGTCATCAGCATCCAGTGGCTTCTCAGAGTTGCGGAACTGAGTGGGGTTAAGACGCATAAATTCCGGCAGAGTTAATGAAGGAGGGTTCTGGTTCTGGTTGTTCAGATGCGGGAACGGAGTCATAATCCCAGTCATAAACTGACAGTTTAGCTCGAACTGTTGCATCATAGCTGCCATATAATCTAGCGGTGGTGGGCGTTCAAGGGCACGACCACGACCACCTGGTCTAACCATCCTGCTATGTTTCAACAGGGGTAGTTCAGTCAAAGCAGTTGCGGGTGTTTAGCGACAAGCATGATGCAACACGACAATAACTAAGCAGTGTCATAGATACTTAACAGTAGTCAATTAAGACATACAAATCCATACACACAGTCGGTTACATGCGAATAGCATAACGGCGCAAATTCAAAAGCTAGATATGGTAGGCGGCGCGCAGGCACGCGGTAAGGAAGTACACCACGAGACATAGCCAAGGCTACATCAACGTCGGGAAGATCCACTGAAACGGGGTAGCTGCACGTGCGGACGACGAATGTTCCTCGCGGAAGGTTCCTGCGCTCCATGTGCACTCTGATGTAGAATCCGGTCTCGAGCTGAAAGAAGAGGTCCACGTACAGGTGTGTGACCTCCAACAGCAAGCCAATCAATACCAGCATACATCTGAGTCCTGCTCGGGTAAAGGATGTACTCTGGATGTATCCCTGCATGAACAGCTGGTAGCAACTGTGTCATAGCATCGTAGAGGTGTGCTCGAGTGGCAACCAACTCGAAGGCAAGAGCCCGAACAGTGCGATCCAGAGCCTGAGTGCACTGAATCAGAACGTGCGGGTCGTATCGATGATGCTCGTACGGGGCACACTGTGTAGTATCCAGTAGTATCTCCAGTAAGGGCATACGGGATGTATCGGAACTCAGAGGCATCCAAGCTATCGCTGAACTCTCCTCGGAGACGTGCGACAGCAGAGTAGGCGGCATCATGTACTGCCATCTCAATCGTCATGCCGATACCGTGGAAAAGATGCAGCTCAGTGTCTGAGTCATCGCGCTGATCATAGATACGAACATTAGCATGGTACTGCTCCTGGTTGAACTCGCGGTAATCCTTGTAGACCATGTACTCGGGGTACCAGCGGTAGCCAAGTCTGGTCAGGAGGGCGATCAGGACAGCTGGAAAACCAGGGGCACCACGAGCCCAAGTGCGAAGCACAAGCTGCGTCGTAGGGCGTGGTGGAAACAAACGATCCATCTGAAACAGAGGAAATTCTGGATTGTCAAATGACAAGGAGAAGTATAATACAACTCAGAGAGAAAGGTTAAACAAAACAATGGAAAGGAAAATGATTATCAGACTAATCAGATCAATGGTAAGGAATTAAGAACAGATATCCAGCTCTCTGGGTAGACAAGATTTACGAGATCCTAAGTGTCGGCGTTAGTAAAATTCATTTAACCCGAATAGAATAGAGGTCAGAGTCCCAGAGTATAGACAAGGAATAAAAGATACTAATACCACCTAATTGGCGACGTGGGCCCGTAAGCCACACAGCCAAGTTAGTAAAACAGTTTTCGACCACTAGACTCAACTTCGGCCAAGGAGTTGGAAAGGGGGTTCCTACAGGCAGTCGGCTCTGATACCAACTTGTGACGCCCCCGGCTCAATCGTGCACTAATCATACACGCAAATGCACACGATCAAACCTAAGGACTCATGGGAAGATATCACAACACAACTCTAAAACATAAATAAAGTCATACAAGCTTTATATTACAAGCCAGGGCCTCGAGGGCTCGAATACATAGCTCGATGGCATACAAGCATCAGCGAAAGCATCAGATATCTGAGTACAGATATTAAAAGAGAAACAGAAAGGCCTTTAGAAAGGCAGGGCAAAATAAAACACTACGATCGAAAGGCGCAGGCCTCCTGCCTGGGACCCTCCGAACCTACTCCTGGTCATCGGCCAGCTCGTAGTAGTATCCATCCTTGGGGTAGTAGTAGCGATCATCGGCGGGGGCAGCTGTCTCAGGGGCTCTGTCATCTGGTTGCATCAAAAGGGGTATATGGGGAAAAAGAAAGCAAAGCAACCATGAGTACTCATCCGAAGTACTCAGCAAGCAAGGATCTACACTACATATGCAACTTTATCAAAGAGTGGCTGTATATGTGGACTGGGCTGCAGAAATGCCAGAATAGAGAGGAAAACCTAGTCCTATCGAAGACTAGCATCTTCAGCGGTCTTGCAGCAATAGAAGAGAGTAGATCAGCACAATATTATTTAGTAGTATTATTAAGTCTCAACCTCACCCAGAGATCCTTTCTCGACTCCCTGCGAGAAAGCAATCCCAGAGCCATACAGTCATCAACCTCGTCCTGAGATCCCTTCTCGACTCCCTACGAGAAGCAATCCCAGAGCCATATATCCAGGTATCATCTCACGGTCTAGTTGTGTCAATCGGGATACAACACCGAGTGTCCTTTACCGTAGGACCGACTATCGATAGATGTGTTCGGGGTGCACCAACTTACCCAACACGCTCGATTGACTCCGGCCGGACACACTTTTCGGGGTCATGCCCGGCCTCTATATCGGGCACGGGGCCCAATGGTCGCCGGAAGCATGCCGGCGACGAGCTCACGTGCTGGCGTGTTCGGGCGAGAAAAGGGTGGCGCGTACGATGCAGAGGAGAGCGTAAGGAGAGGGGAAGGAGGACGGGGTGCTCACGGCCGTTCCAGAGAAGGCCCGGGGACGGCTCGAGGTGCTCGGGGCGGTGCGAATCGACGACGAGCTCGCGGTGGCCATAGAGGAAGGAGAAGGTCGACGCGGGCGAGGCAGGGGCTCCCAGCTCCATCCAGCAGCGCAGGGAGACGTAGCGGACGGTGACGGAGCAACCTGGCATGGCGGCGAGGCGCAGAGGCTACGGTGGCCGCGAGGCTACTACGGCGAGGCCATGGCGGCGGCGGGCGAGGTGGAAGCGAGTGGGGGAGAGGGAGGGGGATGGCTAGGGTTAGCCAGAGGGGTCGAGGGGGGACCTTATCCCCACTGGCGGGCGCGGGACGGCGCGGTGTCGAGCGAAGAGAAGGGGGGCCGGGGCGCGGCGTGCAGGCACGGCGACAGCGGCGCGCGGTGAACAGGGGAGGTAGGGGACGAGCGAGGGGAGTGGGCTGGGCCGCGCGGGTGACTTGAGCCCAGCCACAGTGGGCCTTTTCTTTTTCTCTTCTTTTCTGTTTCTGTTTTCTTTTTTTGTTTCTGTTCTGCAAAATGTGTGGCACCCAAATGAATTTTGCAAAATACATGACCTGGTCCATAAATCACAGTGCAACATACCCTATCACCAAAAATTAGTTTGGGGTATTTATCATTTCATATTTATTTTATATTTAATTAATAGGTTATTAAATATGTTTTCAGCCACTGTTTGAGGATGTTTTAGTCACTTATCCAATTTCAATAAGGTTGGTTACAATTTTATCATTGCCTCCAAATTATTTGCTATTTAATGAACATTTTAGTTTTCAAATTTGAACAAGTTTTATTTTCCACTTTGAATTTAATTGAAGTTTGAATTTCCATTTGAATTTGAACTACAAGGGATATGATCCAAATGATGTCTAGGCACTGTTGATCATGATGACATGGCATTATCAACAGGGGGATTACTTTGGCTAACCACTGGGGGTGTTACACACAGTTAACTTGGGAGTTCTGTTAGATGAGCTATCGGTAGGGAAGCTGGTCCTTGCTGATATAGGATGCCTCTTTGTATCCTTTATTGCGTACACAGATGACCGCATGTTGCCGCCCATTGGTCAATGCCACGTCCCCCACGAATGTAGAAGCTTCCCTCCCTCATCTAGCTGCTTCCCGCGTTTTCCCCTGCTTTTTTCCGCCAGCCCACCTATAGAACCGCCTAGCACCGGCCAATTCCTCTCCAAACACCTAGCGAGGCGGTTGAACCGAACAAGTCTAGACTTGTTTCTAGTGGATTCGTTGACGTGGCACTGGAAGGGTGTGATAGCTGACTCTGACAAAATAATTGACTACCATGTTGGCATAAATGAGCATGGGGCCCACTTGTCAGCATGTTGGATGGAGGAAGTAACGCAAGACAAAATGGAGCGCAGAAGAGCAAGTACAATAAGGTGATGTAGGCGGGCTGTAAGGCTTTAAATAATATATTTTTGCCTAGTTGGATGAGAGAGAAGAGGCGAGAGAAGAGAAGCGGGCTACAAACTTACAGCCGGCTATAGCACGAGCTCCAACACCTTTTGTGAGAGAAACATGTGGGCCATATATTAATGATGTACTAGTAGTATACTAGTATGACTAACTATTGTATGAGTGGGCTATAAGATTGGCTATAAGTGACATGGCAAATTCATATAACCGGCTGTTGGCTATACTATTAACCATGCTCGAAGGGTGCAAATCGATTGGCTCACATGTGATGACCACTGGGGCAATCCACTCAGATTGTACATAATAAAAAAATTCGTGCAAACACGGCCGGATTTCATTACATTTACATAAAATAACTGGTTTCCACGCGGAGTAGGTTTCTTGGATTCCACGCAGGTTTAATGTAGGCGTTTAAATGCGGCGATGAGGCTCGTTCAGCCGGGCGTGCAGCAGGCGGCGCCCTCAGCCAGCGCGCCGCTTCAATGGAGGATGCAGTGAGAGGTCGCGTCCGCCCAGTGCCGCCTTGACCATGAACCTTAGTAGTACATTCGTCGTTTGATTCATAGGATTGAATCCTATAGGAATTTTTACCTATAGTATGGAATCACGTGTACAACTATAACATTTCATTGGAAATCTATAGAATCCGCTCCAACTTTTTTTTCACTTCCTTTCTTTCTCCCGTGGTATCAAACACTTAGTGCTGATACTATGGGATTCAAGTGGACATGCCACTCGAATCCTTTGTTTTTCCTATTCCTACGTTTTAAGAATCCTAGTACTTGCTCTAAATGATGTGCGAATCAAAGAAAAGAAACGGAGGGAGTACTTGCTATAAATGATGTGGAGTTCCGTTCCTCTTGGTCACTGTGTAAATCTCTATATATACAGTCTTTCACGGATGAAGGGAGTAGGTTGAGCACTTGAGCATGAGCGTGTGAGTTGCGTCGTGTGCTGTGTGCCGCATGGATGCGTGAGTGTTGCGTGCGTGCATGTGTACGTGTGAGTGTTGCATGAATGCATGCATGCATGCATGAGGCTTCTACTCCCTCCCATTGACATGTTTATATTTCAAGCGTCATTAAAACGTTGCATGCAAGAATTAAGAGAAAATTGAACCTACGTTCGTGACCGTTGGTGAGTCTCTCCTACAAAGTTGGTCAAACTTTACAAAGTTTGACTTTGACCAAATCTTATATGCAGACTAAAAAGAAATGGAGGACCTGTGGACCTGGATGCTGGATGTTTTTCTACAAAGTTCTTGCATGACCCATGGACCTGGATGCTGGATGTCCCACATGTCGGCAAAACGAAGAAGAACGCTTTCCGACAACCGAGAAGGAGCAAGGAACCTTGCGGTGGATCGTTCTGGACTCTTAATATATTTTATATATTCAGCGATATAAAATCAACCCAATCTTCTCCACATCTAGTAGACCTCTGAAACACGGCAGCCCAGTGTAGTTTACATCATACATGGCCCACCTCACGCTATCACCATATTTCTTGGCCTCCGTGCGACACCTAGCTCTAGTAATCCACCAGCCCGTATCGCTTCTCGTCTCTCTCAAAGTACTACTCCCTTCATCCATACGTATATATATAGGGCCTAATGTATTCTTCGAGGTTGCCTTTGACTATTGACAAGATTTTATATAATTTGAAAATTATATCATTCGAAGATCCTTTCACGTATGAAATTGATGGTATGCTTTGAGCAACTTGCATGTCCTATACTGTTAGTCTCGAAAAACTCATTAGGCCCTATATACATGGACAGACGGAGTACATGATACAGCAAAACACTCACCATCTAGTAGTTCATTGGTTGGTTTCGATTTTTGAATTGAGTAGTGCTAGTACACTTGATGCTGTGCTGCTACCGTCCAATTTTCGCGTGTGGTGGTTTCTAGAATAAAAAAGGAGGTAGTACTTACTGTGGGAAAGGTGAAGTGATGGTTGCTTCGTCCGAGCAACTTATTACTCTGGGAATATTGGAGTACCAGCGGATTCAACGAAGAGTGAAATGATGGTTGCTTCGTCCGAGCAACTTACTGTGGCGAAGGTGGGGCTCTGTGATTTGACTGCTCACTAGTCATTATTACTGTGGCGCAACGACCGGGGTGAATCTCCCCTGCAGTTGTGCACTCTCAATATTGGTGCATGGTAGGTGGAGCCGGATGAAGGATATCCCACATGTCGGCGAAACAAAGTTGAATGGTTTCTAGCATTGCTATCAATCTTTCAGGATTTCTTTATATGTACACATAATTTTCCAGCATAATGAAATTGTACTGTAATGCTATGAAGGTTTCAACTTTGGTTCCCGTAGAAAAAAAAAGGTTTCAACTTAGGATTCATGTGTCCTCTTGCCTCAAGATTGTCTCATTACAACATTCCAACAAATACAAATGAAACTACCATGGATGCTAATGCATCTCAATGATTCGCAGATCAGTGCCAATATTCACATCACAGCTGAAGACGAAGTTGTGAGAAGGTGTACAAGTAAAGAAAAATATATAATTGATCGATGTTGTTCGTAGGCATGGCTCCATTTCCTGGCCATGGTGTTCACTGGTTTGCAGCTAGTTTCACGCAGCTCTATAACCAAGAAAGAGGTGTATGGAGGAACATCACAATTCGATCATTTTGTGCAGTTCCACTAAAAGCGAGCTGATCATTGTTGTTTGCAAAGATATTCAGTCAGTGTGATTACAATAATAGTGGAACTAGATGATGAAAGATAACACACACAAATAGAAGCCGATCACCTCTGCGATCTCTTTTAAGACTAACTACTTGTTGGAGAAGATTAGGCTCGGAGTCGGATGAGGAGGATAGCAAAACCAATCTCCCTTTCTGCAGTCCCACAGAAATGTAAAAACGTTGCCCGTGTGACATTTTAGCGGAACTGCAGAAGACACTCTTAAGAAAAAAGTGATTTGTGCAGTTCACCAAAAGGTCGCAATAGCAACGAGGTGAAATGGATGGCCTTGTTTGCAAAAAAAGAGGTAGAAAGGAAACAATTACTGGCCAGTAATAGTTGGTGACACATACGACGACAAAAAAGAAGCATAATCCTTATCGTAAGGGAAGATAGCAGCACGGTTGTTTATCTAAAACAGTGTGAGGACGAGATTACAATATGGAAAGTACACTGGACGAGCTATGTTTTGGGCAAAGAACTAGGGAAGATCCACATGCAGGATTTTCCACATGCAGCAACATGGGAAGATGGGCAGTGGAGCAAGGCCGGAGGGGATACCTGGGGTCGTCGGGATGTAACTAGGAGGGCGGCAGCGGGCGGGATCTGCCCATATTGCGGGAGCGAGCAAGTGGCGTAGGCCCTACCGCGCCGGAGCTTGGTCAGAGAGAACGGCGGGTACCACAGATCAGGACGTGCTGCCTTGACGCCGTCGAACGGAGAAACGATGCACATCCTCCCTTTCCGCCGGCGGACGAGATGCGGCCGGATCAGTGACCAACGGTGAGAGAGAGAGAGGCCACCGCCGCCTTGTGTGAGATACTGTGAAGAGAGACAAACCCCGGCAGGCAGGCTCCATTGTATATAGTGGAGCGGACTACTTATTTCTCCATAACAATCATTTTATATTCTGTGTACGTGTCATTGAGCAATATAACTTTATTTAAAAATAACGCGCCAACGCATCAAGTTGAACTTTGTTTCATGCACGCGTGGTACATGACCTCCGTAAGTAAACAACCGCTACACGCTCTCAAATTAGCACGTGGGCTGCCAATTCGTACTTGACCTCCACCGTGTACCCGCGCGGATGTGGCTGAGCATGAAGCATGAGTACATGCACCTATTCTCTTCATGTACGTACACCACCTACGTGGGTGTGCGTGAGAGAGATACAAACCTAGAGAGAGATGGTGTTGTTGGGGAACGTAGTAGTAAATCAAAAAAATTTCCTACGCATCACCAAGATCACTCTATGCAGAGAATAGCAACAAGAGAGAGAGGAGTGCATCTTCATACCCTTGAAGATCGCGATGCGGAAGCATTGCAAGAACGCGGTTGGAGGAGTCGTACATGCAGCGATTCAGATCGCGGTCGATTCCGATCTAAGCACCGAACAACGGCGCATCCGCGTTCAACACACGTGCAGCCCGGTGACGTCTCCCGCGCCTTGATCCAGCAAGGAGGAGGGAGAGGTTGGGGAAGAAAACTCTGGCAGCACGACAGCGTGGTGGTGGAGTTGGCAGTTCTCCGGCAGGGCTTCGCCAAGCTCAACGGAGGAGGAGGGGGGTGTTGGAGAGGGGGAGGGCTGCGCCTTGGATGAGGTGTTGCTTCCCTCCCTCCTCCCCTCTATTTATAGGGCCAAGGGGGAAGGGGGCCGGCCCCTCTAGATCAGATCTAGAGGGGGGGCGGCGGCCAGGGGGAGGGGGCTTGCCCCCCAAGCCAAGGGGGGCGCCCCCCTTTAGGGTTTACCCCAACCCTAGGCGCATGGGCCCTAGGGGGGAATGGCGCCCAGCCCACTTAGGGGCTGGTTCCCTCCCCCATACAGCCCATAGGGCCCTCCGGGGCAGGTGGACCCTCCCGGTGGACCCCCGAAACCCCTTCGGTGGTCCCGGTACAATATCGGAAAACCCCCGAACACTTCCGGTGACCGTATGATGACTTCCCATATATAAATCTTCATCTCCGGACCATTCCGGAACTCCTCGTGACGTCCGGGATCTCATCCGGGACTCCGAACAACATTCGATAACCACATACTATTTCCCATAACAACTCTAGCGTCACCGAACCTTAAGTGTGTAGACCCTATGGGTTCAGGAACTATGCAGACATGACCGAGACATCTCTCCGGCCAATAACCAACAGCGGGATCTGGATACCCATGTTGGCTCCCGCATGTTCCACGATGATCTCATCAGATGAACCACGATGTCGGGGATTCAATCAATCCCGTACACAATTCCCTTTGTCTACCGGTATGATACTTGCCCGAGATTCGATCGTCGGTATCCCTATACCTTGTTCAATCTCGTTACCGGCAAGTCTCTTTACTCGTTCCGTAACGCATGATCCCGTGGCTAACTCTTTAGTCACATTGAGCTCATTATGATGATGCATTACCGAGTGGGCCCAGAGATACCTCTCCGTCATACGGAGTGACAAATCCCAGTCTCGATTCGTGCCAACCCAACAGACACTTTCGTAGATACCTGTAGTGCACCTTTATGGTCACCCAGTTACGTTGTGATGTTTGATACACCCAAAGCATTCCTACGATATCCGGGAGTTGCACAATCTCATGGTCTAAGGAAATGATACTTGACATTAGAAAAGCTTTAGCAGACGAACTACACGATCTAGTGCTATGCTTAGGATTGGGTCTTGTCCATCACATCATTCTCCTAATGATGTGATCCCGTTATCAACGACATCCAATGTCCATGGTCAGGAAACCGTAACCATCTATTGATCAATGAGCTAGTCAACTAGAGGCTCAGTAGGGACATGTTGTGGTCTATGTATTCACACATGTATTACGATTTCCGGATAACACAATTATAGCATGAACAATAGACAATTATCATGAACAAGGAAATATAATAATAACCACTTTATTATTGCCTCTAGGGCATATTTCCAACAGTCTCCCACTTGCACTAGAGTCAATAATCTAGTTACATTGTGATGAATCGAACACCCATAGAGTTCTGGTGTTGATCATGTTTTGCTCGTGGAAGAGGTTTAGTCAACGGATCTCCGACATTCAGATCTGTATGCACTTTACAAATATCTATGTCTCCATCTTGAACATGTTCACGAATGGAGTTGAAGTGACGCTTGATATGTCTGGTCTTCTTGTGAAACCTGGGCTCCTTGGCAAGGGCAATAGCTCCAGTGTTGTCACAGAAGAGAGTCATTGGGCCCGACGCATTGGGAATAACTCCTAGGTCGGTGATGAACTCCTTCATCCAGACTGCTTCCTGTGCTGCCTCCGAGGCTGCTATGTACTCCGCTTCACATGTAGATCCCGCCACGACGCTTTGCTTGCAACTGCACCAGCTGACTGCCCCACCATTCAAAATATACACGTATCCGGTTTGTGACTTGGAGTCATCCAGATCTGTGTCGAAGCTAGCATCGACGTAACCCTTTACGACAAGCTCTTCATCACCTCCATAAACGAGAAACATATCCTTAGTCCTTTTCAGGTACTTCAGGATGTTCTTGACCGTTGTCCAGTGTTCCATGCTGGGATTACTTTGGTACCTTCCTACCAAACTTACAGTGAGTTTCACATCAGGTCTGGTACACAGCATGGCATACATAATAGACCCTATGGCTGAGGCATAGGGGATGACACTCATCTTTTCTCTATCTTCTGCCGAGGTCGGGCATTGAGCCGTGCTCAATCTCACACCTTGTAATACAGGCAAGAACCTCTTCTTGGACTGATCCATATTGAACTTCTTCAATATCTTGTCAAGGTATGTGCTTTGCGAAAGACCAATGAGGCGTCTCGATCTATCTCTATAGATCTTGATGCCTAATATGTAAGCAGCTTCTCCAAGGTCCTTCATTGAAAAACACTTATTCAAGTAGGCCTTTATGCTTTCCAAAAATTCTATATCATTTCCCATTAATAGTATGTCATCCACATATAATATGAGAAATGCTACAGAGCTCCCACTCACTTTCTTGTAAACACAGGCTTCTCCATAAGTCTGTGTAAACCCAAACGCTTTGATCATCTCATCAAAGCGAATGTTCCAACTCCGAGATGCTTGCACCAGCCCATAGATTGAGCGCTGGAGCTTGCATACCTTGTCAGCATTATTAGGATCGACAAAACCTTCCGGCTGCATCATATACAACTCTTCCTTAAGGAAACCATTAAGGAATGCCGTTTTGACGTCCATTTGCCATATCTCATAATCATAGAATGCGGCAATTGCTAACATGATTCGGACAGACTTTAGCTTCGCTACGGGTGAGAAGGTCTCATCGTAGTCAACCCCTTGAACTTGTCGATAACCCTTAGCGACAAGTCGAGCCTTATAGATGGTCACATTACCATCCGCGTCTGTCTTCTTCTTAAAGATCCATTTGTTCTCTATGGCTTGCCGATCATCGGGCAAGTCTGTCAAAGTCCATACTTCGTTTTCATACATGGATCCTATCTCGGATTTCATGGCTTCAAGCCATTTGTTGGAATCCGGGCCCGCCATTGCTTCTTCATAGTTCGAACGTTCACCGTTGTCTAACAACATGACTTCCAGGACTGGGTTGCCGTACCACTCTGGTGCGGAACGTGTCCTCGTGGACCTACGAAGTTCAGTAGCAACTTGATCCGAAGTTTCATGATCATCATCATTAACTTCCTCTCTAGTCGGTGCAGGCACCACAGAAACATCTTCCTGAGCTGCGCTACTCTCCGGTTCAAGAGGGGGTACCTCATCAAGTTCTACTTTCCTCCCACTTACTTCTTTCGAGAGAAACTCTTTCTCCAGAAAGGATCCATTCTTGGCAACAAAGATCTTGCCTTCGGATCTAAGGTAGAAGGTATACCCAATAGTTTCCTTAGGGTATCCTATGAAGACGCATTTTTCCGATTTGGGTTCGAGCTTTTCAGGTTGAAGTTTCTTGACATAAGCATCGCATCCCCAAACTTTCAGAAACGACAGCTTAGGTTTCTTCCCAAACCATAATTCATACGGTGTCGTCTCAACGGATTTCGACGGAGCCCTATTTAAAGTGAATGCGGCGGTCTCTAAAGCATAACCCCAAAATGATAGCGGTAGATCGGTAAGAGACATCATAGATCGCACCATATCTAATAGAGTGCGATTACGACGTTCGGACACACCATTACGCTGAGGTGTTCCAGGCGGCGTGAGTTGTGAAACAATTCCACATTTCCTTAAGTGCGTGCCAAACTCGTGACTCAAATATTCCCCTCCATGATCTGATCGTAAGAACTTTATTTTCCTGTCACGTTGATTCTTAACCTCACTCTGAAATTCCTTGAACTTTTCGAAGGTCTCAGACTTGTGTTTCATTAAGTAGACATACCCATATCTACTTAAGTCATCAGTGAGGGTGAGAACATAACGATAACCACCGCGAGCCTCAACGCTCATTGGACCGCACACATCAGTATGTATGATTTCCAATAAGTTGGTTGCTCGCTCCATTGTTCCGGAGAACGGAGTCTTGGTCATTTTGCCCATGAGGCATGGTTCGCACGTGTCAAATGATTCATAATCAAGAGACTCCAAAAGTCCATCTGCATGGAGTTTCTTCATGCGTTTGACACCAATGTGACCAAGGCGGCAGTGCCACAAGTATGTGGGACTATCATTATCAACCTTACATCTTTTGGCATTCACACGATGAATATGTGTAACATCACGTTCGAGATTCAATAAAAATAAACCATTGACCAGCGGGGCATGACCATAAAACATATCTCCCATATAAATAGAACAACCATTATTCTCGGATTTAAATGAGTAGCCATCTCGCATCAAACAAGATCCTGATACAATGTTCATGCTCAAAGCTGGTACTAAATAACAATTATTGAGGTTTAAAACTAATCCCGTAGGCAGATGTAGAGGTAGCGTGCCGACGGCAATCACATCGACCTTGGAACCATTCCCGACGCGCATCGTCACCTCGTCCTTCGCCAGTCTCCGCTTATTCCGCAGCTCCTGTTTTGAGTTACAAATATGAGCAACCGCGCCGGTATCAAATACCCAGGAGCTACTACGAGCGCTGGTAAGGTACACATCAATAACAAGTATATCACATATACCTTTGGTATTGCCGGCCTTCTTATCCGCTAAGTACTTGGGGCAGTTCCGCTTCCAGTGACCGTTTCCCTTGCAATAAAAGCATTCAGTCTCAGGCTTGGGTCCATTCTTTGGCTTCTTCCCGGTAGCTTGCTTACCGGGCGCGGCAACTCCCTTGCCGTCCTTCTTGAAGTTCTTTTTACCCTTGCCTTTCTTGAACTTAGTGGTTTTATTCACCATCAACACTTGATGTTCCTTTTTGATCTCCACCTCCGCTGATTTCAGCATTGAATATACCTCAGGAATGGTTTTTTCCATCCCCTGCATATTGAAGTTCATCACAAAGCTCTTGTAGCTAGGTGGAAGCGACTGAAGGATTCTGTCAACGACCGCGTCATCCGGGAGATTAACTCCCAGCTAAGACAAGCGGTTGTGCAACCCAGACATTTTGAGTATATGCTCGCTGACAGAACTATTCTCCTCCATCTTACAACTGTAGAACTTGTCGGAGACTTCATATCTCTCGACCCGGGCATGAGCTTGGAAAACCATTTTCAGCTCTTGGAACATCTCATATGCTCCGTGTTGCTCAAAACGCTTTTGGAGCCCCGGTTCTAAGCTGTAAAGCATGCCGCACTGAACCAGGGAGTAATCATCACTACGCGACTGCCAGGCGTTCATAACGTCTTGAGTTGCCGGGAAAACAGGTGCGTCACCTAGCGGTGCTTCAAGGACATAAGCTTTCTTGGCAGCTATGAGGATGATCCTCAGGTTACGGACCCAGTCCGTGTAGTTGCTACCATCGTCTTTCAGCTTGGTTTTCTCTAGGAACGCGTTGAAGTTGAGGGCAACATTAGCGTGGGCCATTTGATCTACAAGACATATTGTAAAGATTTTAGAGTAAGTTCATGATAATTAAGTTCATCTAATCAAATTATTCTATGAACTCCCACTCAGATAGACATCCTTCTAGTCATCTAAGTGATACATGATCCGAATCGACTAGGCCGTGTCCGATCATCACGTGAGACGGACTAGTCATCAACGGTGAACATCTCTATGTTGATTGTATCTTCTATACGACTCATGTTCGACCTTTCGGTCTTCCGTGTTCCGAGGCCATGTCTGTACATGCTAGGCTCGTCAAGTCAACCTAAGTGTTTTGCATGTGTAAATCTGGCTTACACCCGTTGTATTCGAACGTTAGAATCTATCACACCTGATCATCACGTGATGCTTCAAAACAACGAACCTTCGCAACGGTGCACAGTTAGGGGGAACACTTTCTTGAAATTTTAGCGAGGGATCATCTTATTTATGCTACCGTCGTTCTAAGCAAATAAGATGTAAACATGATAAACATCGCATGCAAATCATAAAGTGACATGATATGGCCAATATCATTTTGCTCCTTTTGATCTCCATCTTCGGGGCACCATGATCATCATCGTCACCGGATGACACCATGATCTCCATCATCATGATCTCCATCATTGTGTCTTCATGAAGTTGTCTCACCAACTATTACTTCTACTACTATGGCTAACGGTTAGCAATAAAGTAAAGTAATTACATGGCGTTTTCATTGACACGCAGGTCATACAATAAAATAAGACAACTCCTATGGCTCCTGCCGGTTGTCATACTCATCGACATGCAAGTCGTGATTCCTATTACAAGAACATGATCAATCTCATACATCACATATATTATTCATCACATCCTTTTGGCCATATCACATCACACGGCATATGCTGCAAGAACAAGTTAGACGTCCTCTAATTGTTGTTGCAAAAAATTTTACGTGGCTGCTATAGGTTTCTAGCAAGAACGTTTCTTACCTATGCCACAACCACAACGTGATATGCCAATTTCTATTTACCCTTCATAAGGACCCTTTTCATCGAATCCGATCTGACTAAAGTGGGAGAGACAGACACCCGCTAGCCACCTTATGCAACTAGTGCATGTCAGTCGGTGGAACCTGTCTCATGTAAGCGTACGTGTAAGGTTGGTCCAGGCCGCTTCATCCCACGATGCCGCCAAATCAAGATAAGACTAGTAACGGCAAGTAAATTGACAAAATCGACGCCCACAACAACTTGTGTTCTACTCGAGCATAGAAACTACGCATAGACCTAGCTCTGATACCACTGTTGGGGAACGTAGTAGTAAATCAAAAAAATTTCCTACGCATCACCAAGATCAATCTATGGAGAGACTAGCAACGAGAGAGAGAGGAGTGCATCTTCATACCCTTGAAGATCGCGATGCGGAAGCATTGCAAGAACGCGGTTGGAGGAGTCGTACACGCAGCGATTCAGATCGCGGTCGATTCCGATCTAAGCACCGAACAACGGCGCCTCCGCGTTCAACACATGTGCAGCCCGGTGACGTCTCCTGCGCCTTGATCTAGCAAGGAGGAGGGAGAGGTTGGGGAAGACAACTCCGGCAGCACGACGGCGTGGTGGTGGAGTTGGCAGTTCTCCGGCAGGGCTTCGCCAAGCTCAACGGAGGAGGAGGGGGTGTTGGAGAGGAGGAGGGCTGCGCCTTGGATGAGGTGCTGCTACCCTCCCTCCTCCCCTCTATTTATAGGGCCAAGGGGGAAGGGGGCCGGCCCCTCTAGATCAGATCTAGAGGGGGGCGGCGGCCAGGGGGAGGGGGCTTGCCCCCCAAGCCAAGGGGGGCGCCCCCCTTTAGGGTTTCCCCCAATCCTAGGCGCATGGGCCCTAGGGGGAATGGCGCCCAGCCCACTTAGGGGCTGGTTCCCTCCCCCATACAGCCCATAGGGCCCTCCGGGGCAGGTGGACCCTCCCGGTGGACCCCCGGAACCCCTTCGGTGGTCCCGGTACAATACCGGAAAACCCCCGAACACTTCCGGTGACCGTATGATGACTTCCCATATATAAATCTTCATCTCCGGACCATTCCAGAACTCCTCATGATGTCCGGGATCTCATCCGGGACTCCGAACAACATTCGGTAACCACATACTATTTCCCATAACAACTCTAGCGTCACCGAACCTTAAGTGTGTAGACCCTACGGGTTCGGGAACTATGCAGACATGACCGAGACATCTCTCCGGCCAATAACCAACAGCGGGATCTGGATGCCCATGTTGGCTCCCGCATGTTCCACGATGATCTCATCGAATGAACCACGATGTCGGGGATTCAATCAATCCCGTACACAATTCCCTTTGTCTACCGGTATGATACTTGCCCGAGATTCGATCGTCGGTATCCCTATACCTTGTTTAATCTCGTTACTGGCAAGTTTCTTTACTCGTTCCGTAACGCATGATCCCGTGGCTAACTCTTTAGTCACATTGAGCTCATTATGATGATGCATTACCGAGTGGGCCCAGAGATACCTCTCCGTCATACGGAGTGACAAATCCCAGTCTCGATTCGTGCCAACCCAACAGACACTTTCGGAGATACCTGTAGTGCACCTTTATGGTCACCCAGTTACGTTGTGACGTTTGATACACCCAAAGCATTCCTACGGTATCCGGGATTTGCACAATCTCATGGTCTAAGGAAATGATACTTGACATTAGAAAAGCTTTAGCAGACGAACTACACGATCTAGTGCTATGCTTAGGATTGGGTCTTGTCCATCACATCATTCTCCTAATGATGTGATCCCGTTATCAACGACATCCAATGTCCATGGTCAGGAAACCGTAACCATCTATTGATCAACGAGCTAGTCAACTAGAGGCTCACTAGGGACATGTTGTGGTCTATGTATTCACACATGTATTACGATTTCCGGATAACACAATTATAGCATGAACAATAGACAATTATCATGAACAAGGAAATATAATAATAACCACTTTATTATTGCCTCTAGGGCATATTTCCAACAGGTGTGTGGGTTCGTGAGTGTTTTTTTTGGGGGGGGGTGCGAGAGAGATAGACAAGGAATATGTGTCGATGATATCTCAAACAAAAAATGTAACATATGCAATGTGTGTGAAACAGAGGCCTGGATATATCATATATAGAGGGGGCGATCCACGAGAAGAGAGTGGAGGTATCATCAGCGTGAGATATCCATAGAATCGAAGAGAGGGATGAAGTGTGTGTGTGTGCGCGATCGATAAAGAGTGCCATCCAATTTGTGTGTGCCCACGTCAAAGATATAGGGTGGCTGGCCTACTGGAACGTGAGAGGGGACAGGTGCAGTTTGTCTCTGTGGCATGGATACCTACCTACAACGTTCGACTATCGGTGTGTGTGGGGGGGGGGGCAGAGACCTAACTATAGAGGTAAAACGACTGGTATATGTGTGGAGAAGGAGAGAGACCTACCTATGTATTGAGGGAGATCGATCGACATCCATGCATATGTGTAGGAGAGGAATAAGGTTGGGAGAGAGACAGAGCTAGAGTGACGGAGGGTTGGTGGTGGAGTTGCTTCTCACAAATGGTGGGAGAGGCCTGCTAGACAAACGGAGGGCATGACTACAATATCAATAAGAGAGGGGATGCCTGCTTGTCTGTGCACGTGCATGTGAGAGACGGGTCAGGAGGCATGCACGAATGCTGAGGGGGACAATATGGCTGTGGTAAGCAGACGTAACTACATAGGAAGATCAATCGTCCTGTGGTGGAGATAGGGAGAGACATAACTTGTGAGGTACGTCGATCGGTGCATGGAGAAAAAGAGTTATAGTCGACCTAGGTATATGTAGGGAGATCGATCGGTATACATGCATGCATGTGTTAGAAGCAAATAAGGCCCAGAGAGAAGGATAGAGAGAGAGAGAGGGATGCGGCTAGGAGGTGGTGAGAGAGGCAGTGGCGGAGGTAGAGGATGGACAAGGTGGGCCACGGCCCACCCTGAAATTGGAAAATGGGCTTTATACCATAGGAAAAAAGCTAAAAAACAAATATATGTACAATTGCACTGTTGGCCCACCCTGGCCCAGTGAGCTAGGTCCGCCACTGGCGAGAGGCCTACTATATCGAGGGGGAAGGAGTGTGCGAGTATGAGATCGATGAAAAGAGGGGCGGGAGTGTGCACGTGCGTGGAACCATATTAGAAAGAGGGGGGCATGCATGGACGGTGAGAAGAGAAGAGGGAAAGCTTGTGTTTGTGGTAGGCACACCTGGCTAGAGAGGTATATCGATTGGTGTGTGCCGGAAAGAAGGAGCTGGGGGGCGTACACACACCATGGGTGAACGACCTAAAGAGAAATGATGAATGTGCGCGATGGAGCTAGAGAATGCTGAGGGAGGGTGAGCGGGAGGGGTGTGTGCATGCACGAGAGAAAGTTAGCGCTAGCTACAGAGATAAGAGGATTGTGTGGGTGTAAAAGATGAATAGAGATCATAATTCATTATAAAAGTGGATTCGGATATTTGAATAACAGATCATAGTTTTTTAAACCGACACATGCATAAATATATATAATGGTGGTACACATGGTCTGGTTATGAACATGTTATACTACATATAATATATAGAACATTTATTTGAATTTGTGATAATGTGTGGCTTTTGCAGCTCAGGGCTAAATACTTGTCATAATGTTGGGGGCGGGGCACTATACTTTGTGTGATAAACACAGTGTACGTATGAAACATGGTTTAGATTATGAAGATCTAGCTAGTACATCAAATGTACTATTATTTGGAATCAACATCAAGTGTATTCAAAAATTTGAATTCGAGTTCATATATATATATGGTACACATAGTTCATATCTAACTCTATACTAATCATGTGGTGTGTTGTTAAGATAATATACAAATGATGGTTTAACTTGGCAACAATCATGATTGTAGATTCTTATTCAAATAGAGAAACGAATTCAAATTTAATTTGAATTACAGCGGTAGTATAGACATTTGGAATGCACTAAAATGTTCGTATGAGTAGGTTACATGCATTATACAGCCAGCGAAAAAATTTAGTTGGACATAACATGGATTCATAGCTTTGAATAGCATTTGTACAGTAAAACGGGACAAGACTCTCTCTTTGTGTGGTGCGAATAGTTTTTTTTTGTTTTTTCGTTGAGGGAATTGTGAATTGATTTGGTACGTATATTATTACACATTAGGCTTGTCCCTAAATTTCAACCCGCGTCTTGTTATCCTAAAAATTCAGATATCGTGCTCCCAAAACTCGCGCCTTCACAACCCGCGCCTTGCTATCCCGAAATTACAACGCGCGCGAAAACTCCCTCCAGCTGCAAAATCCCGACACACGAAATCCGCCCTCTAACCCTGAGCCGAAAGGGCCGCTAGTTCAAATCGGTGGGGGTAATTTTGTAACACACCCTATATTTTGGACAAGCGCGTCCCTAAGTCATGGTTCCCCCTCCCATCACCTCCTTTTCGCCATTCAAAATCCCAGGCTGCCATAACCTCTCTACTCCAGCCGAGAAACCCCACCCTCCGTCGTCCGCCACCCCACCGTGGCCCAGCCGGAGCCTCTTCCCCGACGACGTCGTCCACCGCAACAGCTCGACGTCCCTCATCCACCGCCCCAGATGAGGATCTGTGATCGATCTCGTCGTCCCGCCGGTTCAGCCACCCCGTCCTCCACCTCCAAGGAGCTACTCCGATGATCGCCTCGTCTATCGCGGCTGCTCCATCCCCACAGCGTCGCCTCAACCTGCTCCACCGGAACCGCAGCATCCTCACCGACTCCTCGAACGAAGCCGAGGCCTACTCGGTGCCACCAAAGAGGTTGTACACTCATCGCATCGCACCTTCTCCTTAACTTGACCTCCCGGCGCCGCCGTGCTCGATCCTGCTCTCCTATGGCGCGACTACCTCGTAGTTGGCGCCGCTGGTGACATCTCCACGGTGGCTCTCCCCCAGTGCGAGGCTCCCTCAGCGGCAGCATCCATACCAGCCGGATCTACTACTGCTACTCCGGCTCTCGCTCGCTCGCTCGCGCTGCTGCTGCTGCACCGGCTCTCGCTCGCTCGCGCTGCTGCTTCTGCTGCTCCGGCTCTCACTCGGTCGTGCTGCTGCTCTGCTCTTCCCCTCGCTCGTGCTGCTACTCTGCTCTTCGCTCGCTCGCGTTGCTGATGCTGGTACACGGGCTGCTACAGCTACACGAGTTGCTGCTCTGGCTCTAGTTCGCACTGCTCCTCCAGGCGCTGTTGCTCCGGCTGCAGTCTGCTACTGTGTTCCCTGTCGATCGCCTGCTGATTTAGATCACTGTTTCTCTACTACTAGTGCTCGATCGGCCTAAACTACATGTGAAGTGCCTCTCTGCTACCAGTGCGTTCAGTTTAGACAGTAACATTCAGATTCCACAGTAAATTTCAGTTTTGACAGTTAAGTTCAGAGTCAACAGTTTTTACCTCATCTGTTGTAGTCAGGTGTTTTTTGGTGATGTAAATTTTACATCTATCACTTTTTGGTAATGTATTTTACATCATCTATTGGAGATGCCATTAGAATCCCACTTGAGATTAATGATGTCTGTCTTGTACTGCTTCAGCCTCGATGTCTTACGGCTCGCCGGAGCTACTCCAATGACGAAACCATCCATCACAACAAAGCAGTACCCTGGATGCCATCTACAGACGCCTCAGATCTTCCTCCACACCTCTGACAGCCACCTCTGCCGCAACTTCTTCAGGGACCAACCCAATGATGTTGAGGTCAACACGGCTATGCCAAAGAGGTTGTACACTTGTCGCATCACTTATTACTCTACATTCATGTCGATCCATTAGGGCTATTTTGGTTCAAAGGAAAAAGTGAAGGAAAAACATAGCAAGAGGAAATTTTCCTATGGTACTCTACTATTCAATTATTCATGCATTTCGTTGAAAGGAATGGAGCAAAACATCCACCTGGACCTACTTTTCAAAATCCTATGCATGAAAACAAGACTGAGTGCATTAGTGGCAGAATAACATTCTAACAGTACACACTTTCATATGGTTTCACTTTAATTTGGCCATGTTTCTTTGCATTCCTTTGCTCTTCCAATTCCTGTGAACCAAACACCCAAGTTGACAGAAATCCTGTGTTTACAAATGCTTTGTTTCCCACGTGCATTCCTATCCTATTTTGGTGTTTTTCCTGTCCCTGCATTTTTAGAATCCTGCAAGCCAAAGGAGCCCTTACAGAATCACTTCAGTTAAAGATAGGTGTCGAAGAAAACTTTGTGTGGTTTGTCCTGCTCCTGCCGCGATGTCGTCCACCTCACCTGAGCTGCTGCATTGACAGGAGCATCCACCATACCAGACATCACGACTCCTGACCTTCTTTCGCCGCCTCAGATCTCCTACCTGCCGCCGGCACCCACCGCAACTGCATCACCATCATCGACTCAGCAGATGAACCTGAAGAGTACATGGGTCCACAAGAGAGGTCACACTCTTTTGTTTCTGCTTATGTTATGCATTGCTTAATATTACCTGCTACTTTATCATCATGTTCACCTCTTAGACTCCAAGTCAGGTCCAAATTAATGTTCAAACTTGAGTTTTAAAATGCTTGTGGGGCACATACCGAGGCAGTAATGAATAGTATCTATGTCTATTATCTGGTTCACCTAGGGTATGCCTATGTTGTTCATCTTGGATGGGAAACAAACAGTAAAGAAATCATTATCTGTCTTTTTATTAAATTAAAGCTATCATCAGCCTGTTATCATTATTTTGGATCTATCCACTGGTTGTTACCATCTCTCTAGATTTCTGCATGCTCTCCTTACATAATCTCACTATATTTTTTTCATATGCATGTCAGATATTGTACACAATCATGTTGAACATGTAGAGAAAAAGAGAAGAGTTTTGCGCGGAAATACAATGTCATGCAGACATCGCTCCATGGTGGGTGCAATGGCAAACCCTCCCCCCCCCCCTCCAGATTGTAATTCAGAGGAAGATATCTGTTCTAAGGCGGATTCAAATGGAGCTGACCACTCCTATTTACCCCCCAAGGTGTTTGCTCTAACTTGGCATGATGATGTTGGTCATATCATGCATATGTTACCTTGCAGTGCCTACTTTCGACATCATATATGTCATCTTCTTAGTTTAGACATGTTCTGTAATGCCACCTGTTTAGTTTCTATATCATATATGTGAATTATGCAATCTCATCTCTTTTAGCTAGCCATAATATATGTGAAATATGCAATGCCATCCTGTTTAACCAGGCATCATATATTTGAATGATATCTTGCCAATCCTTTTCTTCATTACATTTCCATTTGTCGACAATGTTTGTACATTCAACTACTCTTCCTGTGAATCAGCCATTTGAGTGGGTGATGGAAAAATCTGGAGTGAAAACAAGGTCTTCAGAGCAGAATGTGCTACCTATCGAAGCAGATCTCTTGCTGGGCCTCGATAGCTCCTCAGAGATGGATTCAGAGACAGATGACCAGTCCTATTCCCCCACCGAGGTGTATGCTCTAACTTGGCACGGTTATACTGCTCATATCATGCATATGGTGTCTTGCATTGCATAGTTTAGACATCATATACACAATATTCAACACCATGTTCTTAGTCCAGACATCATATATGTGAATGCCCTCTGCTTAGTATATAAATCACATATGTGAATTATATCATGCGATCCTGATTACTTAGATAACATGTATGTGAATTATGTCATGCGAACCTGTTTACTAAAGACATCATATAATTATCTCATGCCATCCTGTTTAGTTAGTCATCATATCTTTGAATTATGTCATGCTATGCTATCCAGTTTAGATAGACATCATATATGTGAAATTATGTCATGCTATCCTTTTTAGTTAAACAATATACATGTGAACTATTTCATGCCCTCTTTTTTCCACACTATCTATTGCCTCTGTCTCTCATACAAGGTCTGTACATTCAACTACGTTTCTTGTTTATCAGCCATTTGAATTGGAGCGGGTGATGGCAGTATCTAGCGGAGTAAAAACACGGTCTTCAAATAAAACAGTGCTACCTCTTGGTAGAGATAGCACCCCGGTTGTACATGCACGAGAACCATCCCTACCACACATAACCCAGACTCTCGCAGATTGTACCCCTGGTGCGATGGACAGAGAACCAGCTTCACCCAATCTAACCCCCAACCCCAGCAGATGGTAACCCAGTTCCAGTTGACACAGCACCATCTCCACCACAGAGCTCCCAAACAAGAGCAGTTAGTAAGGCAGCTCCAGTGCCCAAAGCGCCAGTACTACCACGGCGAACCCCAACATCACCAGCTAGTACACCTATTCCTGTGGACGAAGCACAACCAGCCATTCGTAGTTTAGCATCTATCGCATTTGATGTTGTTAAATCCTATGTGCGTATCTTCCCATCATGGAAATATTATACTGAAGATGAAGGAAAATGCCAGTTGCATGTGTTCGTCCAGGACTTATGTGTAAGTAATGTTATTCATGTCAATAACTTTGCTTTGTCCCATATATTCTACCTCCATGCTGGTTATAATACAGCAAATGTTCCCATTTTTCTCTATAGAGAAGGACCGATTTGGAAACTCAGGATGAGGTAACCTGTGCTAATACCTCTGCTATCTTCAATAATGCTTGGTGGCAGTATCAGAATTACCTAAAGAAAACGTACTTCATTGGCAAAGAAACTCATCAAATCCCCTTACGTTCTCCTGAGACACATTTACATGACGATGACTGGGAACGCCTTGTTCTGTACTGGTCCCGAACCAAGAATGTGGTAAGGCCTATGAGCTCATTTTTTATTTTTAAGTACTATATGCCTGTGTCTTACTGTACTCTGTTCGTGTAGAACAAGTGCTTAAACCTGAAGAACAACTGTTCTCATTTAAGATTCCATTGCTATGGTGCATACTGATTTGCTCTTGTATCACTGTATTTACTCATACAAACTTATTTTTAAATTAAAGGATCCAATCGAAACTCCAATGGCACAACAGGTATGTTTAAGCATGTTTCTTTAACAGGTTTGCTCTTCTAAATTGCTCTGTTGATTTCAATTTCAATTGTGTATACAGTTGACTTCTCATATCATGCACATTACTAGCATCACAACAGAGCCAATAGTGTTGTTGTACATGTATACCCGTGGCACCCATCTGAAATCTTGTTGTGCCGTGTAGTTTCCCACACTTGTATTCTTTCAATGCTGCTTTGTCTTGAACTGATATGATTTGAACCGTGTCTCTATTTTGATTTGGCAAGACAATGCAGTGACCATAGGACATAGATATATGTTTGTTCGATGCTTTTATTATGTACTACTTGGCAATAGAAGACTTGGTAGTTTAATCCTGTCCACCTTACTACTGAACTGGTGCACCGAAATGAGTTTCATATACTACATGCTAAACATGTTATGTGTCTACTTGTTTCTTCTTTGAGAATGTTGACAGAATATTGGGGAAGAGTACCTTATTAAGCAATGGTAAAGGAAGTAATGCAGATAAGGTTCAGGATAGTGAGACATCCTTGTTGGTCTCCAACAAAGCTGATAAAACAGCTAAGGAAAACTATCTTGAAGACAGTGAGACAACCCCAAAGTCCTGTCTTGGTGTAGTGTTCGAGTTACTGGCCAATACCGCTGGCACAAGCTCTTCGAACTCACTGTCTAAATTAGTTCGATTTCTTGAGTCTCAACTACAAGCTGAAAGACATCGATCAGTTGTGCTGCGACAAGAAGCCGAAGGACTGCGGAAGTCACTTGAGAATTCAGATGCATACTTTCTGGTGCAACAGCAAGCGTTGGAGGATTTTAGCGCCAAACAGGAGAAAGCTAATAAGCTTGCTAAGCTTATTGCCAGCATGGTGGATACCCAGGATAATATTTCTTGAGCTCTTCTGAAGTTGTTTCAGTTATGGACTTGTTTTGCTGCCGCGTTTATTTGCACTGGTAGCCAATTTAGACGGACAGTGTATGTAATATGCTGCTTTGTTCCCTATATTTGCACTGGTGGCGAACTTTGATGCCAAGGGGATGTAATATGTGTAATAGCCTAGCGTTAGTTGCTTGCTTATTTATTCCCTTATTGTCTTGTTTAGTTGTTTGCTTGTAGTCACTGCAGTTCTTTTTCCGCGTTTTTCTAGTGGCCACAATAACCTATTTTTTATAAGTAGGAGACAATAACCATGGGCAACATACGGACCGTTGTAACCATGGTCCTGCTACCTGCTGTAGTGACCATGGGCCTCCTACGGGCCATAGGATCCATGGGCCTTCGATGGGCCGTATAGTCGACGGGCCTTCTACGGGCCGTATGATCAATTGGCCAAATATGGGTCATACTATTCGTGTCAAATAACGGTCTGCAAAATGGGCCGTAAACGGGCTAGAGTGGAAATCGTCTGTTTATGGCCCGACCATAACGGGTCGTTAATAGGCCGAAATGTATAACAGGCTTAATTCTATCAACAGGCATCACGGGTCGTTAATGGGCCGTATTTGATGACGCTATGAAAACAGCCCAACGAGTTAACGGGCCAACTGTAACCACGGGCTGAATTTGGCCCACAAGCGGAACAGGCCAGTAACGGACCGTAAGTAACCGAATGCTGGAAATGAGCCCAAGAATAAATGGGCCCTTAGAAGGCCGAAAGGTAGCACGGGCTGGAAATGGCCCAACGGAATAATGGGCCGCTAATGGGTGTAAAGCGATACACTGTTCATTATGGGCCAGTTTCACCACGGGCCTTTAATGGGCCCAGAGTTACAAAGGGCCTCGTATGGGCCGAAAGACGTCATGGGCCATACATGGGCCTGAAGTTACAACGGGCTGGAATCATATTGGACGGCCCAGATGACACTACTAGGCCCAATTCGGATAGGCCATAACGGGCCGTGAGTTAGCGGGCTGTAAATGGGCTATATGCGAACAGGCCCTTAACAGGCTTTCCGTGGGCCGACCCGCTACCTTTTGACCAAGTCAAATGGGTCGGCCTTTTCACGTGAATGGGCCTCTATTGGGCCATGCCACGTGTCGACGTATCATAGGCGCCTCCCGTCCAATGAGTGGATGACATGTGTCCCAATGTTGAGCCGACACGTGGTTCCTCTGGCCATTGAGAATTTTACACGTGGAAAATCCCCATTGGTCCGGGCTGTTAACGGGTTATCAGATCCAAACCGGAACCCGGTAGCTTAACGGCGACCCGTTACGGTGGATGCCACGTGTCGGTTACCTTTGACGAAAGCACTTTCATGATGCGCCATTTATCGTCATGGAAGTGGACACTTCCGTGATGATAATTTTGGTATTGTCATGGAACACTTCTACGACAGCACAGGTATGACTATCTTGATTCTGTCATAAAATCGTCATGGATGCACATGCATGACAGACAACGTGACCTACTGTGACAAACACGTATCATCACGGAAGTGTATTTTTTTGTAGTGTTTATCACCGGTGCTGCCGCAACAGACTGAAGGAGAAAAAGTTGTGACTCGAGAGCTGAAGAAGTTGTCATGCAGCCCATCATTGAAAACTCACTGAAAGAAAAGACCCTAGTGCCTGAGAATGAGAAAGCCGCCGAAGGAGTTCCGGCGAAGGAAAATGAAGGTCAGACCAGTGCTCCCATGCCATCTGCTCCAGAAAAAGCTATAAGGCCACTTACTCCATTGAAGCCCATCGATGAGAATGCGCCAGCCTCTGAAGATGTTCAGTCGATGGAAATTAGCGAGGAAGAACTTCGGAAAAATCCTCAGGAATCATTTCCGTTGTTTACAGCTGAGTATGGCCCCAATGGCCCCGCATTCAATGAACAGCTTCACTCATCGAAGCTTGCATTCTTTGGGGTTAGCCCGTACGAAGGAGAAAGGACGTCATTATCACCGAGGTTTTGGACTGAAGAACAAGCAGTCTATTACGCTCGGATCTTGTTTGGCAAGCACAGAATTTTCAATCATATGATGTTAAACTTCGCCAAGCTCGAAGAAATGCCTTGCTTCCTTAATGCAGTTGATCATATTGAACATGCTGTTCTGAACGGGTTCATGCGCTTTAATCATGGCTGGAAAAAGGAAGTTATTCATCAGTTCTATGCCACGCTATACATCACAGGAGAAATGGGAAATACCTCAACTTGGACGCTTGAATGGATGACTGGCAGAGAGAATCAAATGCTCGGCAGATCATTTTCTGGCTTTGCTAAATTTGCCTTGATGTGAATTTGAGAACGACAGAGAGCACAGACTGCATTTCTGGGAAGTGTCCGAAGCACAACTCCACGTCCTGATGGATCCCACCATGGTGGGGGACGAATGCATTGATGTTGATCCGAAGAAGTTGGCTTATGACAGCAAAGAACTATTCCACATTCTGTGCAATACTATCATGCCAACAAACAGGCCAAACTCCATCAAAGGCATCGTAGGAAATGCTCTTGTGGCAATATCTCAGGGAATCAAGTTTGACGTTCCTGATCTTTTCATTCAAAACCTGGCATGTGCTGCAGACAGCCCTCAGTCGTTGAAGCCTTATGCTCCATGGATAATGTTCGCAATCGAGCAGCTCACTAATGAGAAATTCTTCTGGGCCTACGAGCCGAAAGTATTCATGCCACCAGTTTGTGACACTCTGCGCATTATGAAGGATAATTGCAAAGGGAAGGAACCGGTTGATACTGCTGCAAATGCTTCTGCATATGAAAATGCTCTGAAGGTTAAGAAAGCCACGGTTGAAATCCCTCGCGAAGAAAATCCATCACTCTATGAGATTTGTATTCGCACGCAGCAGACTCTGGAAAGACACATCAAGATGGATAGAAAGGAAAAGGTGGAATTGATGGCTGAGCTGAATCTGATTCATAATCACACTCGTCAAATTCTTCTGCATGAGAAGGATGCAAGGAAGCGCTCATGGACCTTGTTGAGAGAGCATTACTCTCGCAAGGATTTAGCCAAGAAGGGCCTCTTCAAGGAGTATGACTACCTGGATTTGCTAGCTGTTCCACGCATACGAAGACAAACTACAGTGCTCCCACAACGTTCTGATTCAACGGATCTGTTGTTTGTCAATCATGATGATGAAATTGCAGATACAGCTGGTACTCGTGTCTACAAACCAGATGTTCATCGCTCCAAGTCTTCCAAGACCAAGGCTGCTACTCCTGCTTCAGCCTCGACCATTCTGCATTCTTCAAATACTGATTCGTCGAGTGGTTTTAATTCGGATTCAGAAGACACTCCCACAGAGTAATTCCTCGTATGTCTTCTCTTTCCTTTTTGACACTTGTTGAAAAAAAGGGGGAGAATTACATCGAGTGATAGTTTATCGGGGTTTGTAGTGTGTGTTTTCACTCGCTATTTGGTTTTCCCTTGAACAATTTGCTTCATGAACTTTTTGCACCGCTTGTGGTGTTGAAAAACTCGGTCGTCATGTAACGTTAATAACCCCGCCTGCAATATCATTTGCTTCACACTATTTGTCTGCAGGTACCATCGAATGTTTTTCCTGTGATTGATTATCATCGACAATTACTTTATCTTACAGGGAAACATATCTGCTTATCGAAGAAGAGCAGAAAATCATCATTGTGATGATACCTATTCGGAGAAGTACTTCGAGTACTGAACAATCTATATCTGTTGTGATTGGATATGCTCTAAGTGTTATTTTTTTACCTAACCTTGCAGGATGAAAAAGTTAGTCTAAGCACAATTGCTTTGCGTGAAGGCTATATCTATGATTGACAAAGTGTTTTTCCTCACAGATATCCTTTTGTATCATCTATGTTGCAGGAAAACTTCCTCCGAAGCATATCCACTCCAAGCAACATATTCTTATGTTATCTTGCTCTCATCATATCGAATACCTAACATGCAGGAAAACTACATCTCGTGTGGATTCAAATTGTGTCTTGAGAAAACCTTCATGATTTATCCTTGTCACAAATCACTCATCGATTATCTTACATCTAACTTTCTTCAAAGATTTAGTGACATGAATCAACTCAGACACCGTTGAGTGCATTGTAAGAACTCACATTTAAGATATGATCAATGACACTCATACGAAGAGTAAAATCGCTTCCCCACCTGATCCTTCATGATCCGAAGCATATCTTAAGGGGGAGAATATTTTATCTTCGTAATTATCTCTCGTCCTTTATTATTCTTCACATTACATTCCATTCATTATCTATCATTCGATGTGATCTGTTTTGTCAACAATCATCCAAAAAGGGGAAGATTGTTGGTGCAATATCTGCCTACCTTGTGTTTTGGAGATTGTTGACAGAAATAGGTATGGAGTGATTTGTTTGCTAGTGCATACAGAGAGAAAAAGTCCATACACAACCGAAGAGAATGATGTCTCTGGTGCTGAGTTCGAGGAACTTCACCAAAGCACATCTGCGTTGTAGAGAAGAATGAGCTATATTTGTTGAAGAGATAGAGTCGAGAAGATTGATGTGAAGAAATTGACCCCTCGAAGTTTTTTCACTAAAGCAAAGCTTTTGATTCGGTACTGTCGTCCGAAGAAATTGACTGCAGTGATGGAAGTCGAAGACAAAGTGAAGACGTAGTATTCATTTCATTGTTCTTCTTCCATTCTTTCGAGTCATAGGACCTCCGTACTATTAAGAGGGGTATAGGTTCTCGATGCTTAGATCGATTGTGATGCTTAGCCATAACCTATGAAAGATGCGAGAGAAATCGCTTTGTGCTCCGAGCAAATACTTGCCAGCAAGAGAATGTGATCTTCTTCGCTGCGAGAGATTTGACTCGGACCAAGGAGTTAGCATTACTTGTTCCTCAAGTAATGTTACTGTTGCTCAAAAATCCGACCATTGTGAACATGTCGGTTGGCCATTGGCTGGACCTCGTGTCCAAAATGGTCATCTCCCGTCTGGGAAGGCTGCGGCTATAAATAGCCACCCCGCTCCAACTTTGTCCGTTGGCTGCTCCGCTTGAGATTTCTGAGAAGATTGATTTGAGCAACCCCTCTCCGAGTGATTTGAGTTTAAGATCCACCGAGAGAAAAATCAAGAGCCCAAACTTAGACAGTGGTTTAGCATCACAATAGTTCTGAGTGAGAGTTCTTGTACCTATTACTCTTGAGAGCTGCGCACTCTCTAGATACGTTTCGGCTTCGAGTGTTGAAGAGTTGTTGTCTTCATCAAGCCTGATCTTTAGCAACCAAGAGTGATTGTGGTTCACGAAGGTCGGCCGAAGGTTTGGAGGTCGCCGACAAGAATCTACCACAAGTGAAATCAACCTGAGTCTGATCAGCTCTGCATTGAAGGAGAATAGGGTGAAGAGAGTTTATCTTCCGTGTTAAGTCACAGCCCCTCCAACCAGACGTAGCCCTTTGGCAGAAGGGTGAACTGGTCTACCAAATCTCTCTGTCGCCATCGAGCACCACTGGTCATCTCTACTCTACTGCATTTCCTTCAGCAGTTATTATTCGTGCTCTGTGCCGATAGATTACTTGATCATTTTGTTCTGTTGCCACCATCCTGTGGATCTGTGTTCATCTCCGTTCATTATCATCGCATGTGGTCTTTCGTTACCATCATGTACTTTAGATTCACTTGTGATATCGTTCCATAGCATTTTGTTCAATACTCTATTCCGCTACATCTGTGTGCATGTTGGATTACTCTCATTGTAGTTAAACCTGTGATTTATCAAGCTCGTACTGTTGTCAATGCTTTTATTGATGAATATGCTTCTGACAAAGAAGATTGATTCTGTCCATTTCCTTCAATACTCTATTCCGCTGCTGTGATTGGGTTTTGGTTCAAAGCTTTCGAAAGAAATTTTGAATCTCCCATTCACCCCCCCCCCCCCCGGTCGATATACTCTCGGTCCTAACAAGGGTCATGAAGATTGAGTTGTCAAGAGTACGGCTGGTCATCTTGTTCGGAGTAGCATCAAGCATACAGGCAGGTTTAACCAATAATGTGGCATTTTTGCCGGGTCAAAAGGGTTTTGTAAGCTAAACTCAGTGAGTTGGAAGCCCCCTAGTGCCCTTATGATCAATTAATAAAGACTGATGCCCAGTAAATATGAGATGAAACGACAAAGGCCCTGACTTTCGGGGATGCCGACTTTATTACATTGATCATAATATGATAAGCCAATAAGGCAGGATACCCATGTTTGAACCGCGAATCTTGGCAGCTTATCCTCTTTGGCAACCTTTAATTTTTTCGCCAATCTGGCAGGATACCCATGTTTGAACTGCGCATCGTGGCAGCAAGTCCTCTTTGGCAACCTTTTAATTTTCTGAGAACTCGAACTTGCGAAGATGGATTTCTCTTGAACCGGACTTTTAACCGGACATTGAGAGCTCAAAACTTTGTGAGAGATAGAGTTCCCTTGAGACGGATTTTGAACCGGTACTTTCTGATCGCCCACACACTTGTTGAGCTGGAATTTTCTGACATCTTTGAATTTTTCACTAATGTGGCACAGCTCTCTGGACCGGGTTGTCTTCTCTTTAATGACCGGGTTTCTTGAATTTGCGACAACGGCCAATTCTTCCGTCATGACTATGTAGCCCCCGAGTCTTAAGATGACTCGAGGAGTTCGCTTGAGATTCTTCAAACTTGGCTATGGCATAAATCGGCCGTGATGTTGATAGCTGATAGCTGGAATGTATTTGAAGCTGGAGGCGAGGTGGAGTTGATGTCTTTGCTATGCTCATCATATGTCCTCCCATGGCTTGTTATTTTCTCTTGGTCCGGCTCTCCTCCTTCTCCAGGGCCTTGAATTACGGCTCAATTGTTGGCCGGCCCAATTAGCCTCTCCAGGGTCAGCTCCTTCGTAGCCGACTCTCCCTGTTTTCTTAATGTGCTGAAGCAGAATGGATCACGGGGCGGCGGCTTGCGCGCGTCCATTGAATAGTTTGTGTATCGGACACGGCTCCGCTGTTTTGATGTAACGCGAGAGTTGCCCGCTGCATTAAAAATCGGCGCGGGCACACGAGCTGGCCGCGGCGTTGTAAGCCGGCTTGGACGCGCGAGTTAACCGCGGGCATGGACGGATGAATCGGCCGCACGTTGTGTATACTGAAATGCGGGGGCGGCGGCTTGCATGCATGTCCGTCAGGTAGCACGGCACAGATGAATGCCAGTGTAGAATGATGCTGGCGCGCGTTCCGTATCCGCGATGGACACCACTTTTGTAGTGAATAATTGCCCTACATAACAGACACTGTAGCCAGAGTAATTGTTCTTGAATAAGTTAATATGTATTGAAAAATAAATAAGGCGGATAGCACCTGGTATTTTCTTTGGACGTCGATCCAGTCAGGATGACGAGGCACTACAAAGATGAGTCGGTAGGTAGAATGAACCGACAACAACAGTAGGTCAGCTCTGTTGTAAGCCGGCAGTGACGTCAAGGCGGCTGCAATTCATATCACAAATCAACCCATCCACCGAACAACCAGTTGGGCAGGCATAGCTGTTGTATTTATTATCAACTGAAGTGGACTAGTTGAGCCCGAGCTGATAGCTTGAGCCAGTTGGGAAAAAATTCTTGTTGATTGTCACCCGCTGGTTGACCATGTGTCGTCTTTGAGAAACAGTCAGCTAATGTGCCTCATCCTCATCATCAAATTCTGTTTCACCTTCGTTCCTCTAACAACTCCCAGACCCTCAACAATTGTGTCCTCCCACTGGAGTATTATCAGTAGTCATCGTTGATAATTTTTTGCTCTGAGAAGTCATCAGACTATCAACTTTACGAGTCAATTTCTTAGGCGATGTGGCTTCCTTCTTTTTGTAGGAGCTATCATCTCAAATAATTATCACCATCGGTCACGGTGTTATGTTCTTCATAATCATCCAATCATCCCAAGCACAGTCAGCATTATAATCCATCTATTGCATCTTTTCCTCGGTAATCTCATAATTCCTATCAGCATCTGAGGGTTTTCTATTAACTTCAGTATCATTTGAAAAGGCAAGCTGATGAGATCTTCCACTGAAACTTGAATACAAGACGTTTTAATGAACCTAGAGCCCTCATAGAGCGGCGACAAAAAACACAATCCCAAGAGGATGCGTGGCGGGGAGGTGTCGTTTGAGCCGGAGAGGGAGGTGGCCAGGGGGTAGCGCCAGTAGCCATATCGGGAGGGCGGCAGTATCTCGCTCGCTTACGTTAGGAGCAGCTGGCTGGGAAGCTTCAACGGCGGGATAGGAGGAGGCCACAACGGTGGCGGCTCACAGGCAGGGTGGTCCGGCCCGCTCGAGGCGAGCAGTGGCTGTGTGCAGCGACTGTGGCCAGCGACGGCTCGGGAGCCGCCGGGCGCACGGGAGGGGGCCGTCTCAAGTCGAGCACTGGAACAACCCCAGTGGAGGTGCTCGGGTAAAGGCGAGGTGAAGCCACAGTGACTGGTGTTGGGGCGCGGCCGCGGGGAGACAGGAATCGGTCGGCACGCCGAAGATAGCTCAAAGGCGCAGCTGAGGCCTCGGCAGAGGCGGGCCCTGGAAAAACGGCGGGGCGGCTCATCGTTGGCGGCTTGAGCGGCCGGGAAAGGAGCGTCGGGACTCGTAACAGAGGCGGCTCATCTTCGGTGGAGGTGGCGCGGCGCGGAGGTGGCCGAGCGACGGGTTGGAGTAGAGGTGGCCACGGCAACACAGGGCCGCTCGCCGATGTAGCAGCCGCAGCAGAGCGGCAAGCCGGCTTGGAGGTGGAGGCAAACCACTACGGGGCGAGACCGAGGCTGCAACAGCTTGGAGCGCGGCCGCGGCAGAGGCGTTGAACGGCTCAGAGGCGAGTGTGCTCACGGAGGGCCACGGCGGTTTGACGGGGGCGGAGCGAGGCCGGCGGGTTGGAGCAGCGCAAGGCAGCGATTGAGGCCGCTTGCAATGAGGCAGGTCCGGGGTAGCCTGACGCAGGCGAGCTGTAGCATGTGGCGCCGACAAAGCACAGCGGCGAGCGCGCGACGGCGGCTCGGAGCAGATGCCAAACAACGGTCCAGCTGGTAGGGCTCATGAGGGGCCACGACGACGGTGACTCACGCGGCAGCCCGGAGGCGAGTGGCTTGGAGGCATGGCGGGGGCGCAGCCACGATTTAGGCCGTCGAGGGCGCAGCCGTGACTGACGTCGGGGGGCGGCTCACATCAGAAAGGGCGACGGCGGGCGGTCGAGGCCCGTGGAGGCAGGTCTCTACTACAGCGGTGTCGGCGTGGTTTGTAGTTTGCGACAGATGCGAGGTTGGCCTGGCACAGCGACGGTGGAGGAGATGGGTGGAGGTAGACCACAGCCATAGCCGCGAACGCGGGCGAGGCAAGGTGGAGGTCGCGACGGCTCGGGTGGCGGCAGAGACGGTTGGCACCGGAGGCGGGCCGCTGATGCAGACCACGGCGGAAGCGGCGCTAGGCAGGCAGCGCTTAGAGCGCGGGTCCGATGCAGGCGAGCGCGGGTGCTCGGAAGCGTAATCAAGCCGAGAGGCGCTCGGAGGCGAGTTACAGCGGTTCAGGCGACTCGACGTGCGATCTGTGCCGGGGCGGTTTGACGCGAGGCACGGCAGCAGGGCGGCCAGGCACCAGTAGGGCCGCTCGGCGACTTGGCCGGTTTGACTGCGGCGGCTCAGCACGGCCATGGTAGAAGGCTCGGCAAGCGGCTTGGTTGAGGTTGCTAGTGACCCAGAGTAGGCCCGAAATAGAGACGCCTCGGCGACGGGTGGCTCGACGATTTGGAGGCAAGTCCCCTGGCCATAGAGGTGGTTGACGGTGAGCGTGGATGAGCCGGCAGTGGGTTGGAGAGATGCCGGCACGGTGGGGCCGCGGCCGAGCAGTAGTAGGGACAAAGGCGTGGGTGAATCGGGGGCAAAAACAGAGTTCGTGCTCATGTCCAGTTCTTCTCTGGGTCATCCCTAGTTTTGACCACCCACGTCCATGTATGAGCAACAGGACGACCCTGATGGCGTTTGTACGTGGCTGATGAACCACCTCGGGACTTATTCATTGTGAACGACAGCTGATGTTTTTTACGTAGTAGCAATCAGACCCTGTCGCGACTTGCATCGACGAACAAATTGCAACCCTAATTTCTCTTGTACCTCGGATAGGTATTAGACCTGACTGCTCGCCTTCGAGATGATGTAAATCCTTCTGCAATGACTCTTCTTCATCCGGAAAAATGCGAACTTCTCGATACCTGGGAGAGATCCCTTCAAGAACTTAATACCACTGTGCTTAGGCCCATGATGCGTCAATTGTCGTGGTTTTGTCATGGCAGATGTCCTGTGTGAGGACTTAGTCGTGAGGCCATCGCAACTAGGTGGTGCTTGAACGGGGTTGATCGGAATCGAGAGATGTGAGATTTTACCAAGGTTCGGCCCCTCGTGGTAGAGGTAAAAGCCTACATCCTGCTTTATATATATTGATGATGATGATGATCTCGGTTACAAGGGCGGTGTTTCGCTACCTCTATCTCGAGAGCATCTATTCTGATCTTGTCTAAGACTTGGTTGTCTCAAACCTGTCATTTGACCTGACACCTTGGGGTGCCCTGCTCCTCCTTATATAAGCTGAAGGGCAGGTTACATGGAGTCCTAGTAGGATTAGGACTTAGCCTATTCTGGCTTCTTATCGCGGGCTTCTCACCCTGGGCTTCTCACCGTGGGCTTCTTAACGCCTCGGCTTCTTATCTCCAGGCGGCTCATCTTCAGGGCTCAACTTGAACTCATCTCCAGGATTCTAAGTAGTTGGCCGGGTTAGGATCTGCCGGGTCAGGATCTGTCGGGTCAGGTTTCTGCCGTTTAGGATCTGCCAGGTCAGATCTGTCAGGTTAATCCAGAGATGACTTAACAGGGCTGCTTAGTCCAGAGATGACTTAACGTCATGAGCCGGGTTTAACCGCGGAATTCCCCCGATAGCTTTACTGCTTAACCGAAGCATGGCACTGTCTAATGCACATGGTCTGAATAAATAATCCGTATGAGTTATTGGTTGCCAGTTATTAACAATCTCCCGTTTGTAAGAAGATTATATCAAAACTTGTCTCAAATTTGACAAAAAAATACAATATCACAGTCTACTAGTGTACATATATGACACCACGTAAGTTTCTGAATTTCAACTAAGTTTTGGATTTTACTAAATTTTAAAAACAATATTCTCAATGTTTTGAAATCTCTTTCACGGGGAAACATGCACCCAGGGACACACATATGATTTTGCAACCCATTTTGGTGCACATGTAGCTCAAATTTGATTTTTGCACATAAATCCCTAGGAAATCAATCAATGTATAAAACGGGTCGAATGATCTCTGTTTTTTTTTATTTTAACACGACACTCCTTTGGTCACATGTTCACTGCAAAAAAAGTTTGACATGCCTCAGATGGCTGTGGTGGTGCGGGATGGTGTGTGTCTCTTGTGTGTGTTTGGGGGGGGGGGGGGTCCGGCAGTACACTACGAGTCGTGAGACTCCGTGTGGGATTATTGTCATTTTGTGTTCATATACCACATCAAAGTCGTGAATTGGTTATTTAAGCATTACACAATCCTTCAAACATACATGTTCGGGCCACATGCATGCATTGGTGGTCCTCTCGGACACTCCCTCGTGTGGTTATCAGCGACGTGCCCATTCGTTAGGCCGCAAGTTTTCAGTTTCCACCGACAACGAGAGGCATTTGACCAAAGGTGGATTCATCTTGGCATGTGTGTTAACGGTGTGGATCATGTGAGATTCCATATCAAAGTTCGGGCACGTGCGTACACATGAGTCCCCTCCCACCGGCTCGAAGTGAGGGGGCTACGCATCATGGTGTAGTGGTTTCCGGTTTGTGAAGCATGTGCCACTCAAAGTTGTGCATTGGGTATTCAAACATCACACAACAACAGGCACATGCACGTGGTGGTTGTCCTATGACACTCACTCGCGTGTGACTCTCTCTGTGGCCCGCGAGTGTCGTCGTCGATCAATTGAACATACAGCGAGAGAGAGGTTAATTTGACCAACAAGGATGGTTCTTTTTTGGTTGTGTTTACGTATATGCACGTAGGAGTATGTAGTACATGTCAAATAGGGGCAACACGTATACTCTCTATATATGTGTGTGTCTACATCACTCCATGTGGGGACTTTCCGTTCCCGAGGCAGGTGCCACATCAAAGTTGTGCATTGGTATTCAAACATCACGCAATACCATGTAGGCGGTGGTTACCCTATAGGAATTCACTCGCATGCGGCGCTTCCATCTGTGGGCCCGCAGGTTGTCCTCCACACGTCTCCGACCCAATGAGAGAGAGGTTAATTTGACCATCAAGGACTGATTCTTTTTTGGTTTGTGCTATACAGTAGAAGTATATATATACACGCTTTGAATGGGGGCGTAGCACATCACACATCATGAACCTCACTCTCTGTGGGGACTTTTCAGTTTCTGAGGTATATATATATATGTGCCACATCAAAGTTGTGCATTGCGTATTCAAACATCACAACAAAACCTCTTGGGCCACATGCAGACGATGGTACATAGTCCTATATAGGATGCTCACTTGCGTGCGACGTACGCTTCTCTCCTGTGGGCCCGCGAGGTCGCCGTCCATCACTTTGACCCAACGAGAGAGAGGTACATTTTACGAACAAGGAGGATTAATTTTTTTAGGGTTGTGTTACGTTAGAGTAAGTATACATGTCGAAGGGGGTGGGACCAGCATATACTAGGTGTCACATGAACCTCACTCGTGTGGGGACTTTGCGGTTTTTTGAGGCAAATGCCACTCAAAGTTGTGCATTAGTGTCAAAACATCACAACCACACACCTCTCCATATATAGTTTTGGCACACATGCAAGCGATGGTGGTTGTCCTCTGGCACTCACTCCGCGGTTTATGGCGATGCTTCCATCTATCGGCCCGCTTGTTCCATCACTTTCACCGACAGCGATAGAGGTTAATTAATTTGACTTAGAGGGGATTAATTTTTGTTTGTCCACGATATAGGTCATGATGTGAGATTACATATATAATAGCGCATGTGTACACATGATCCATCCCGCGTGGATCGAAGGGGGCGAGCACACGACATGTCTGAACCTCTTGCTCTGTGTGGGGACCTCTGCGATTTTCAACGCATGCACCACATCAATGTTGTGCATTGGGTATTCAACACATATGCATGCATCACACACCTCCATAAATATGTTCGGGACACATGCATGCAATGGTTTGTCTTTGGACACACTGTCACTCGCTTGGTTATGGGCGGCCACTCCACATTAGCATAGTAGATTGGGCTCCACGAGGCTGCCTCCCGCTCTCGAAAATATCTACTGCCTCGTAATCTCAAAAATATCTACCGCCTGGAGGTTTTAATGTTTGATAGGACAAGATTGTATGTGCGGATCGTGTGCGATGTCTGTTACTCCCGCTCTACTTCAATCCCTTGATTCAAATTTTCAGTAGCCCCGGCATTTTACTCCCGCCTCTGCATCCCTCGCAATCTCAAAATATCTGCTTGCCCTTGATTTAAATTTTCAGTAGCCCCGGCTTGTTACTCCCGCCTCTGCATCCCTCGCATCTCAAAAATATCTGCTCGCCCTTGATCCAATTTTCAGTAGCCCAGCATTTTACTCATGCCTAGTAAAATTTTCAGTTGCCGCGGTTTCCTCAAACACCACCTTGGCCCCCCCTCCACACACACCACACACACCCCAAACCTCCGCTCACACAGACACCACCACCCATCCCTCACTCTAAACCATGGGTATTAGTCGCCGCTCGGCACCGCCCCGCCTCCCATCCTCAGCCTCTGCCTGTGTGCCGCCGCCGCCCAAAAGAGGTTTATCACGGCTCTTCCGCGCCCGACGCCGCGTGTTCCGCCGAGGTGTCCCCGTCGTCCTTCGTGGGCTCTTTATCGATCCGCCGTCCCCGGTCGCCCGATCCGCCCGCCCCGCTCCCCTACGCGTTTCTAGGACTTCCCATCCTCCCTTGGGCCCGGCGCTGACGAGGTCCTACCTCGGGGCCGGCGTCGTTTGGGGGACGTGGGTCGCCAGATACGGATCAGGAGACCCACACCTCCGGTGGCTCGGTACTTCCACACGGCCGAGCTCGTGGCCATGGAGTACGACCGCTGGCGGGTCCACTCCACAGCGTGTGACTAGGCTCAATTTCCCCTCCGCACACGTCCGGTCGACCCTCGTCCCACCGGAGCCAGGGGTGGTGACTCGGCTATGGTGCGGGAGGACGCGAGGCATGGGAGCGCCTCGAGCCGAGGCCCGCCGATTAGTCCTACATGCAAGAGCTCCGCCGGCAGCACCCGGAGCTCGTGGAGGCGGACGGATGATCTTTGCCGGCACGGAGGGCGGAGGGGTTATCGTGCTCTCCTTCAATGATGAGGTCGAAGGCGGCGAGGACGGCGGCCGGAGGGCGTCGAGGTGGGCGGCAAGGACGAGGAGATCGACGTCGATGATGGAGAAGTGTCTTCCCCAACGACCCCGACGATGGCATCGGCCCAGACCCGGCTCGTGGGCACACCGTACCTAACGAGAAAGGATTGCTCGACCTCCACTTCAACCGAAAGTAGTTTAGTTTAGTTTAAATTTATGTTTATGTTCGGTTATGCAAAACTATCAATGTTTATGTTGTAATGCATGCTACTTTCGGTTCAATCTGCTTTGAACTTGATCAAATTGAAGTTTACAACGTTAAGTTTAGGGGATCGACTAGAAACGGCCAAAAATTGCTGGAGTAATATATACTCCACTAAGGTGTTTTAGTCCGTTAACTTTTGGGGGATCGGCTAGAGATGACCTTATGCCTTGTTTATTTCAGTTTTCACAATGTGTTGCTCTATATGTGCAACTATTTACCGTGCAGTTCAATTTCATCAATAAAAGTTTCAACAATACCACTAGAATTCGATATTTGGTTGTGGTTAAGGAGGTTGCAGTTTAACACCCTTTTATTTTTTTAACAAAACTAGTGTACTTTAGACCTGCACAATACCAGTTTGAATGACTATATTTGCTTGTTTTTAATGTTATGCCTATTGCAGTTAACACCCTTTCCACTTCTTGTTTTGCTTAACTAGTGTGCTTAAACCTGCACACTGAAGCTACATTTGTAAATTATGTTGTCTATCATGGATATATTGGTTGATGTTTAGCCTGTTGTTTCTAACATGCCTTTATATGTACTCATACAGGACAATATTAAGAACAGCTGATGTTTTCCATCGAGGTTAGTTTCATCGCATTGCTTAATACACTCACTGTTCAGATATCGGTAGCTGGTACCATATTGCCTGGGGGCTGATAAGGGATTAGTCGTCGAAGGACATTTCACTGAATATATCTGTAACCCATTTATCGGTAGGTTAACTAGGGCCATATTTAATATATCTGAGCCTACATAGCAACATGCATTGTACTAATGACTAAATGCAATCCCAGGCTACATAGCAACAAGGAAGAGTGTTACCTTAATGTTTCTGTGATGTCTAGATATACATGTAATAAGATCTTATATAATGGAGGGAGGGAGTGTTTTACTACATCATTTTGCAATTGTTGTTTAGCTTCTAATATTAACTTGATGCTTAGGTACATATGTCATTGCCAAAGATCCCACTTCGACCCTTTCTGCGTATGGGGCAATGAGATATTCATGAACCAGCATCAAGTGAGGAAACTGATAAAGATTGTTATTAAAATCCGTCAAAAGATGTCAATCGAACTATTTGTTTACACTTTATGCAAGACAACGTGAACTGCAGGATGGTAAGTAGAACTTTGTAGCCTTCTTTTTACTGCCCTTAATGAGTTGTGTTAGATGACAATGTCTGAATCTTTTTCCTTTTGTAGTGGATCCTGAAGCCGTTTACTCAGATTACCTCTCAAACTACATGATTGACGGCCGCCATCACAAGGTTGGACTAGAGTCGTGTGCCTTCGCATCAAGGAGAGCACAATAGGCCATTTTGCTTCACCTTGTTCAGCAACCAGAATGTCTCTCGCCTCTTTCTTTACATCTTTAATAGTACAAGTATACAACCCTGCTTCATCATTCTTATTTGGTGCTTATGTAATTTCTTTTCTTTGATGTAATTCTTGAACCTATGTATCTGTGAATCGAATATGCATTGGTTGTGAACCTATGGATATGATATAGCTATAGCCTACTTTCAATTCAAATAGGTACAAACAATTTTAAATAGCAGCAATTAATTAGGGTAAAATTACGCTCTGCAGTCATTATGGCACACATAGTCTATAAAGCACAGCATGTGTGATATACTATCATAAGCTGACACGGTCACGGAGAGGAAACGTGTGTAACCATGCACACAGTTGCCGTTTGCAAAGCGTGTGTGATGTCAGACAATATCACAAAGGTGGGGAAAAACTAAATGTGTGTGATTGTCGACCTATCATACATGATTACAATCATGAACTGCTTGTGATGTGCCGGGCATTGTAAACGTGAGCCAGTTTGGTACGTGCCTGGAAAAATCCCGTGCCTGGACTGCGCCTGGTTTTAGGTAAAACCACCAGAAGTCCACTACGATGGTGATGCCAGCACACACGATAGCACAGGATGGAGCGTTGGGATATTAATATATCCCAAATAGTTGTGTGAGAATTCGCTTTTTGGATAGGTGTGGGCACGCATACGCTTTGTTCTGGAAAACGTATGCATTCCTACTCACTATCCCCGACGTTTCGGGTCATGTAGGAAGCCCCCCCCCCCCTATCCCCACATTTGTTTTGGCGACGGTTTAAAAATGCCGTCGCGGAAAGGGGTTAAAAACTGTTTGTATAGCAGCTCGTTGTACTAGTGATATCATATTCAGTGATCTACAAGTTTTATGTAGGATTTTTATGACTAACCATGTGAATGACCAATTCCATTAACTCCTCTAAATAGATATAAGTGAAGCACGAAGTTTAATTCTTTATACAAATCTTGCCGAAACTCTAACAATATAAGTGAAGCAAAGAAGCATTCTACAAATAACGGTTTTCTATGTTGTAGAGAAACAGCATCCAAACTTCAAATGATACATGTGAAGCATATGAAGCATTCTATAAAGCCATACTCAAAAGATATAAGTGAAGTGCATGAGCATTCTAATAATCAACCAAGGACTATCTTATACCAGCATGGGTGCATAATTAAAATAAAATAAAAGGCACACCGACGCTCCAAGAATTTACGCATATCATGTGAACAAAACAAAAATCGAGACATACCGATAATTGTCGAATAAAGATGGATGCCTTCCAGGCATCCCCGACTTAGATGCTTGAACTCCTTAATATTTACTTGGGGTGCCTTGGGACCCCAATATTGAGCTATTGCCTCTCCTCATTCTTCTCAATCAATACCTCCTCGATCTTTGAACACTCATCCACACAAAACTTGACCAAACTTTTTTATAGCGGGGTTAGTACATATAACATCAATCCCATCATGTACTGCTTGAATACATTATTGTATAATTATATAAAACATTACCCACTGTAGGCTATCACAATTCTATGGCCCCAAGTCAAAGGAGGCTCAACAAGATTTCAAACATACCAAAACGAAACTATAACAGCAATAGTGAAACAAGACAATCTGTAAAGATGCAGATGGTACATAACTTTTGTAACTCAAAAAACTAAAACTTAGGACATAATAAACAATTTGCATAGCAGTATCGTGTAAAAAATTCAAAAACTTTGACGTTCCATAAAAAATGTAAATTCACGCACTACGCCAAAGTTTTTATTTTGCACTGCACATACCAAACAAGCAATCTAAACATCCGAAAGGCCAAATTATGGCACATTATTTTTAGAAACAATGGATTTGTATAAGGAAATTATTTTTGTTGAAAATTTTCTGTAATTCAATATTTGCAAAAGTTTCCATGGGCCATGAACAAAGTTCAAGGAGCTCCCTCATTTCAACGGTGCTTGTCTTTCTTACTTTCACTTTCTTTTTGGAAAATTTTATTTCCCCTCTATATTTTTGTTTTTAAACCTTTTAAAAGCACCCATCAGAATAAAATGACTCTCTAAAAACTTCTGGGTTTTTCTCCATGGCAGCGCTTTCTTAAAGCCATTAAGCTAGGCATAAAGTGCTCAAGTAATTGAGCCACCCGTACCCAAGGTATATCAACGCCTTTTTTAATTAACATGATTTGTATTTTAGTATTGAGCACAAAGCAACATTTATCATGTAACACTAAGTCAACTCTCTCCTATGCATCGCGCATGTCATAAAAACAATTCGTGACACACAATAAAGGCCAATGCATGTATATAACAGTTTCTTGCAATTTTATCGTATTGGAAACATAGAGGTGTGAGATGTAGTTCTCTCTCTCATAATAATGCAAGTGGAGCACAAGCACATGCATATATATCTATCAAAATCATCATGTGTAATGGTAAAACGCAACCTCATCTAATCCTTAATAGCGCA